>JAGXJF010004931.1:0-1200000 GCA_019208055.1 Stipa capillata | reverse complement strand
CTTCCAGTTGGCTCTTCTGCATATGTAAATGTGTTTCGGGTGTTGGACTCTGGTCATTGGGAAAGCTACACCTTGGCGTCTTCGTTGTTCAGAGCTGCGACAGACAGACAGCGTGCCTTTTCTGCTATCTTGTCTTGATTGATACGCGTACGTATGGTCCGCGGAGGCGTGGATAGTGTGCACGGTCAGTTCCTAGTCAAGTATTAGGGTGAGTGCTAGTCCCACGGAACATAGTACTAAGCTCTTCCTCTATTGGAACTTTTTTTTAAAATATTATTTTTAAACTAAAAATTCGAGATATGTAGGTCTGATTTCGGAAATTCCAAAACTAGTGCCCTGTCGGCCCACCATCCGACGATAGGGGTCCAATCCTTCCACCATCGAACGACTGGAGCCTTGTCATCCCGCCGCCCAACGATAAGCCTCCAGTCGTCCCACCGCCCAACGATTAGATGCCGAAAGCGCGGGATTCCCAGGTTCAGAAGCCTGTCGTCCGGCCGTTGGACGACAGGAGCTAGTCCTCCAACGGTGCAACGACAGGGGCTTTATTCCCCGCGCCAGTTACGCCCGTGACTCCACTCCACTTTTTCAGGCTGCGCCTCCATATCCATTCACCAGAGCGCGACCGCAGCAGAAGAGAAAGAAGAGAGGAGAGGAAGAAGAGAAAGAAGAGGGGAGAGGAAGAAGGAGGAGAAGGAAGAGAAGGAGGGAAGGAAGAGAGGAGAGGAAGAAGGAGAGGAAGAAGGAGGGAAGGAAGAGAGGAGAGGAAGAAGGAGAGGAAGAAGGAGGGAAAGAAGAAGGAGAGGAAGAAGGAGAGAAGAGGAGGTGAGTTCGCGGGAGTACGGTAAATTTTCTGTAGTTTTTATTAGTTACGTATTAGTTTGAATTTTATTAGTTTAGCACGTATTAGTTCGTAATAACATATATTATTTAGGTTGTTTAGTACGAATTAATTTGTAATTTCTATATATTATTTAGGTTGTTTAGTACGAATTAATTTGTATTTTCCATATATTATTTATGTTAGTTCGTAATAACATATATTATTTAGGTTGTTTAGTACGAATTAATTTGTTTAGTACGCACATGGGGATTATGCAAGTTAAATCTCGTAGTTCAATTAGGTCTGTGAAGGTTAAATTGATTAGACGATGGGAAAAATTGTGGTTAAACTAGGTCGAACTATTTAGTTATACTATTAGAGACGTAGAATATTAGTACGTAGTTAGGTTAATTATTAGCTGTTCGTGCTCATCGTTACATTCGATCGTGCTAAAAGTTCTATCCCGATTTGTCGGTCGATAACCCTGGTGTGTTCCGGATCACCCTTGTACACGCTGTAAGCGTGTACTCGACCTACATTTAGCACGAAAGAATTTAGCGGTTGCACGACGTAATAGAACTACATGTTTTACTTAGTACGTGACGAAGATGTCAATTTTTCTTACGGCAGGTATGTCGGACTTAGTAAACATGACGGTGTACTATGGTCCTGGGGTTGTTCGATCAAATCGGAGTGGGGTTGATCTGAGTGAATTCAGCCATGTCGATTTGCTTATTTTCGATCCGGAAAGGTTGAACTTCAAGGAAGCCAACCATTGGCTTACACGTACCTTCTCGATGGATCCTGCAGTATATGCTGTGATCATTCAGGCAGTGTTTACCAAGTCTTGCACTGATATTAAATGGGACTTGTTGCCGATCGAGAGTAGTAGAGACTGGAGATCGTGGATGCGGGTTTGCAAAGCTAGGCAAAGTCCTCCGGTCGCACTAGTGCAAGCCATCCTGAAGGGTGCCGGGTCAGAAGGCGGTGGTGGGGTATGAAGCGGAGCAGAACAATGCAGAACCACAAGTGGACGAGGTAGTTCAATCCGCTTGGCAAGGTGGGCAAGCTAGGCAGAGGAGTGAACCGGCAGAAGTTGGTCCCACGGAGCAGGCGGATGAAGAAGAGGATTTGGAGACCATGCAGGAGATAATGGAACAGGAAGATGAAGATGGATTGGTCGAAAATATTGACGAAGGTAGCGGTGAGGAAGATAACATTCATGAGTCCCTGTCGGAGTATTATTCCGGCAATACTATTTACGGGGCGGTGTGAGCACAGCAAATCAGGATGGCTGCACACGGGAGACAAGATTTAGACAGGTTCAGGCCCTCTCGGAGAGGTAATACCCTACGTCCTGTGTTTGGTGGCTGGTATTGCTGTATCCCGAGTGCCGCAGGCCCTAGAGAATCGATCTCGAAGGGGCCTGAGCTGTGAAACAATGGAGATTAAGCTAGATGAGATGTTCTGCCGATCGGAGGTACCCTACCGGGCCTTATATAGTCGGCCGGGGTAGGGTTTACAGAGTCCAGATCGGATTAACAGATATGTTTCCTATTCGGTTACAACCAATTCCGGGTAAGCCGGACATGTATTAGTCCTTGTCTTGTACTCCACGTTGGTGAGGCGCCCCCGCGAGGTAGTCGGACTCCAAGTAACCGGCCCGGCCCATCCCGTGGCCGGGAGGCCGAATTCGTCCTCCTTGATGGTACCCGGGTGCCATGTCACCATCAGTCCCCGATTCCGAGTGCATGGAATCAAGAACTTCTTGGAGGCATGACTGTCGATGATGGCCATGATTCTGCTTGGGAATATAACAAGAACCAGATCCAAATTGGTTCGATGTATGCTACCAAGAAAGAATTGAAGCATGCCGTCACGCAATGGGCCATGTCCACGCAGATGATTTTCAGGACTGACATATCTTCCCCAAATAATTTAACCTTGACATGTACGGCTAATGGCTGTGAAAGCAAGGTGCACGCCCATATGCCCAAGTATGAAGTGAATTGGGTCGTGACTAACGTCGTGCCGCGCACTTGCGTCAGAAGCAATGTCCTAGCACGCCACCCCAATCTGACATCCACTCTCATCGCAGAACTGATGTACAGCGAGATAGTGGAGAAGAAAGACATGGAAGCAAAGCACATACAAGTTACAGTAAAGAACATGTACAAGTACGAAATCCCATATGGGCAAGCTTGGAGGGCTAAGCAAAAGGCCATGGAGATGCGCTTCGGCACTTTCTATGACTCGTACGACAACCTCCCCCGTCTGCTTTATACACTCCTCCTCCGGAACCCCGGGACACATGTTGACATACAGCACTCAGTGAACCCCCACTTTCCAGGCTATAAAGTGCTGAACAGAGCATTCTTCTCTTTTGGTGCATGCATTGAAGCTTTCAGGCATTGTCGTCCAGTGATGTGCGTGGATGGGACATTTCTGACAGGCAAGTACAAGGGGCAGATCCTGGCGGCGATTAGTGTGGACGACAACAATCAGATCCTCCCATTGGCGATGGCGTTCGTGGAGGGTGAGAACTTCTCGAGCTGGTTATGGTTTTTCAGGCAGCTTAAACATGGAGTAGTGAGGAATCGGGAAAACGTATGTGTCATTCACGACAGGCACCCTGGCATACTAAAAGCCGTGAAGACACTTCAGGAACCAGAGGCTGATGAAGATCAACCTTGGGCGGACCTGCAAAGCCGTTGGTGCATGCGGCATCTTGGGGCTAATTTTTTAGCCAGTTTAGGAGCAAGAGGCTGATGAATCTGTTTAAGAGGCTGTGCAAGCAGAACCAGGAGAAGAAGTACAGAACTTTGTGGCGGAAGCTCGATGAGTTCACTAAGAGCGAGATCATTGATCGCAAGAAAAAAAATTTAGTGGTTAGCCCAGAAGAAGAGCCACAGGAGTTTTCTACTATTCCAGCAATTGACCCTCCAGGTACGAGAAGGAGGAAGGCGAAACAAATAAAGAGTTTCTCTCAGTGGATAGAGAAAGAGCCGCCTGTGAAGTGGTCTTTGCTTCACGACACTCATGGCGCTAGGTACGGCATCATGACGACCAACCTTGCGGAGGTGTACAACTTTGTGCTTAGAGGGCAGCGGGGTTTACCTCTAACTGCTATCGTGGAGGGTGCGATGCATGGCACCGTGAGGTACTTTCAAGAGAGGTACAGAAATGCTGCACTGCATATGAACCTTTTTCCTGCGACCCCGTACTGTGCGAAGATCATGAAGTACATGGAGGATAAGATTCAAAAGGGATTAGGGCACACAGTCTACAGCATTGGGAATCTTGAAAGAAAGTACGAGATACGTCTAAGGGATAAATCTGGTTTTGGGGCTGCGAACGAGACGAAGACCCATGAGGTTATAATTGGAATGGAAGGCACGCCTACTTGCAATTGCACATGCAACAAACCGAAGCTGCTACACCTGCCTTGCTCTCATGTGCTGGCCGCATGTGACCAAATAGGGATGGACTCAATCTCGTTCGTGTCACCGTACTATCTAAAGCAAGCTGTACTCCATACTTGGAGCGGCGAGATAAGTGGATTCCGTGCGGTTGGCAACTTCAACAAGGTAGACGAGACTCAAAGGGAATACATCCCAGATTTAAGACTTCTCCGGGTAAGACGAGGTCGACGGCAGGTTCGTCGTATTCGTAACGACATGGACCAATCGGAGGCCGGTGGTCCAACTAGACAGTGCATGCATTGCTCAAGGTATGGGCATAGGATGAAATACTGTCCTGACTTACGGAAGCAAGGCCAAGGGGATACTGCAGGTGGCGCTAGCACATCGGCGCCTGAAAGCGCAGCAGGAGAAAGTTGAAATGCTATTTCAGAATTTGTAATTTCAACTTAGTTTGTTCCATAAAACTTTGTATTTCCTGTATGTTCGTATTTCCTGTAAGTTTGTAATTCATGTAAGAAAGCTTAAGTTTGTATTTCCTGTAAGTTTGTAATTCCTGTATGAACCCTTAAGTTTGTAAGTTCGTAATTCATGTACGTTTTCGTAACATGGTATCCGTTCGTGCGATTCCATAAGTTCATATTTGCATGATTCCATAAGTTCACATTTGTATGATTTCATAAGTTCATATTTGTATGATTTCACAAGTTCATATTTGTATGATTCCATAAGTTCATATTTGTATGATTTCATAAGTTCATATTTGTATGATTCCATTATTACCGCAGGTATGGCATCGTATCGTCTTCTGGACCCTACGGTTGACGCACGACACCGGGGGAGGCTACTGGAGGAAGGCGAAAAGCTCCCCATGCTCATCACTCGCATGCCTCAGGAGGATTGGATGATACACCCAGACTGGGTTGACAGGTCGGTCTCGTAATTACGTATGTTATTCGAACTAATCTTTATTAGGTAACTTCACGCTAAATTTATTGGTTCGTACTTGTTTCACAGGTTGGCTTGGACGGGTCTCCTACCCCTTGCACGCATGGTTGAGGCTACTGCGGCAGAGTGGCGGCTCATTCCGCAAGATGACGATGATGAGGAGCCACGAGAGCAGTACACTGAGCAGTCCCGTCGTTTTTGTTATGACCGGTCACTCGTCACCTGCTTAGTGGACCGTTGGAGGCCTGAGACCCACACACTTCACTTTCCTTGGGGAGAGATGGCGCCTACTCTCCAGGATGTCTCGTTCTTGCTGGGCCTACCGTTGGCTGGAGCCGCAGTTGGTCCATTGGAGCCTCCAGTAGCTTGGTATGAGGACATAGTCTTCCGTTTCGCCGGTGTTGCTCAGGGGGTCGGGGAGTTGGTCCGAGATGGAAACGGGCCTAAGTGGCGGTGGTTGCGCAACTTTCAGGTAGATCCTCTTGCCTTTATTATTCAATGCGAATGTACTTTTCAAAATTCTATAACCTTATCTGATGTTATGTTTTCCATGTAGATCGCCACGCTAGGTTACCCTGCTGTCGCGCTTACGGAGTAGCAGGTTGACCGTTGTCTAGAGGCGTACGTCCTGTGGCTCTTCGACAAGGTGATGTTCACGTCCAATCACGTGGACACTGTGGACGCTCGCTACATCGGAATAGCGCGTGAGATCGTGGATGCACGTTGCCGCGAGGACATAGTTCAGAGGAGTTGGGGTTCAGTCGTCCTGGCCGCTACTTTGAGAGCCATGTGCAATGCTTGCAGCAGGCGCGCCGAGAATTTGGCGGTACTAGGTTGCCCACTGCTGTTGCAGCTTTGGTCGTACGGGCGTTTCCCGATCGAACGGCCAAACGTGCAGTTCGAGGTACCGTACGACGGTAGGGAGTACCATGGGGATCTCATCGACAGGCCTACTTTTGGGACACTCTGGACACGGAGATGGGTTAGTTTTATACAAAATATGATTTCTTACGAAAATACTAAATTTATTCATTCGTATTAATTATTTCAATTCCCGACAGGTACGATATGCTAGCGAACAGGTCAGGAACTGCTACCCAGCCTTCACATCGCAGTTCGATACGTTGCACCCTAGTCAGATGATATGGGAGCCATACAGTGCCGAGGCGTTGACGCGACGAGCGCCTGGCGGGATTTCAGCCTTGTGTACCAGAGATGTCGACTACTGGATGACAAAGTCTTTCGTAGTGTTCGACGTCACTGTGGAGGTAACCGCTATGCACCGAGTGATGCGGCAATTCGGCAAGCGCCAGTTGTGTCCTCCCCCAGCACCGCCCACGCTTCAGCCTCACATCCACAGGTAAGAGCATACATACAAGGTTTTACTGTCGGATAGTACTACCGTGATATGTTTTGTTCACTTCGCACGAATGATCACGAAATGTATGTACAACCGCAAGGGTGGAAACAAGACGGCATCAACTTGGGCACGAAACCTTGCACCGTTTGTCGAACGGTGGACGACGGCATCTGCAGATCGCTGGCAGGAGGACACGGCCTTCGACCAAGCCGAGTACGATGTGTACCTCGAGTGGTACCGCTCCGGTACGAGGTTGTTCTACGTACCGCGTACCGACCCAGATGAGATGCTGCAGGGCCGCACGTCAGATTACTACCCGGCTGCTTCTGTTGTTGGCGTCAGGCACCACACGGTAAGTACCACGATTTTCTTTGTTTCGTATGTAATATCAGAAACACGAATACGGAGGAACTAATAATTCATTTCGTATTTGCAGGCGCAGTTGACGCTTGAGGCCCAGGAGGAGGTTGCCGCACTTATTAACCGACTTGACATGGGGGTTCAGGTGAGTCCGTCCGATCATCGATCCGCGTAGGAGCGTCTCAATGGCAAGCTCCGGAAGATCTTCGAGACTTTGACGTGCGGCGCGCGCTTCAGACGTCGTGGCTGGACGGTCTAGTCGTCATGCGCACCGTCCCCCACGGCACTCCTCGTCGTCGTGGCAGCAGCACTCACACACACCTCCCCCGACGCAGGCAGGTGGCTCGTCGTGGCATCAGCAGCCACAGTCCACACCCGTGACAGCGCCACCTCTCCCGACGCAGGCGGGTGGCTCGTCGTGGCATCAGCAACCACAGTCCACACCCCAGCCATCGCCACCTCTCCCCACGCAGGCGGGAGGCTCGTCGTAGCATCAGCAGCCACAGTTTACACCCCAGCCATCGCCACCTCTCCCCACGCAGGCGGGAGGCTCGTCGTGGCATCAGCAGCCACAGTTTACACCCCAGCCATCGCCACCTCTCCCCACGCAGGCGGGAGGCTCGTCGTGGCATCAGTGGCCACAGTGGACCTCGCAGGCAGCACCACCTTTCCCGACGCAGGCAGGTGGCTCATACTGGTACAATTCGCAATCTGTCATGGTCCACACTACAGATAAAGCCGTATTACTAATATGGTCATAGTATTTTTTTTGGATTATATTACTTAATTCGAGTGTTTACTTTAGGTGACACGGTTCCCGTTTTGGCGTTCGCGGGTTCACCAGATACTGTTGTTGACTACGGCGACGTGTGGAGCCAAGCGGACGCTTCAGGGGTTGTTCCTCACTTCCCGGGATTTCAGACTCCACCGCCACCATCCACGCAGGTCACACAGTGGCCGCCTCGTCATCCGGATGAGCCGATTTACGGCAGGGGTCACCGTCAGCCACATCCGGTACAGCCCTTGACACTGTCGGGCCGTCGCAAGAGAGCACGTCCTCGTCCTCGTAGAGCCGCCGCAGCCGCCACACCACAGGGAGGCCCAGGAGGACCGAAATCTATAGTCCGAAACATCGTCAGCACTACACATGGCGTTACAACACCTCGCTCCGGAACCCTAACCCCTCTCCTCTGCTTTGATTTCTAAAATTCTCGTGGATGTGAGAGGTACAGATGCACGAGAGGGGAATAAATAGGGGATGCCGCACTGCGTGAGGTACTGTATGCAACAGAGGGCTAGAGGAGACTTAAAGCCGTGACATAGGGGAGCAGTGGAGCGTAGACAGGGGAGGGGACGTAAAGAGTGGAGCTGACAGGGGATAGAGGTCGTAGGTGAGACAGGGAGGGAAGTAGAGCGGCAGGGAGGGGACTTAAAGCGGCCGAAAGCGGTGGAGGGCCCTGTCGTCCCACGGTCGGACGACTGGGACTTGTCCTTCCACCGTCGGACGACAGGGGGGCCCCGCTGGCGCTTCCGCACTTTTGGCGCTTAATCGCTGCCACGGCGGACAATACACACTTATCGTCCAGCTGCGGGACGATAGGGCTCCAGTCGTCCGATGGTGGAAGGATTGGACCCTTATCGTCGGATGGTGGGCCGACAGGGCACTAGTTTTGAAATTTCCGAAATCAGACCTACATATCTCGAATTTTTAGTTTAAAAAATAATATTTTAAAAAAAAGTTCTCCTCTATTGTCTGTGTTCACTTTTGCCACGGTGCTGTCATATATGAGAGCGATTTGTGCAATGGCAGGTATCAAATTGGGCGTACCATAAGTTTTCTATAGTTGAGACAACGTTCTCTTTGATTGTATGTAGTAGCAAAGATTGCGCGGCGCCACACCACGCGCATTTTGTTGAACTACTGATCCGTCTTATTTTTTAGCGTTAAGGACAATAAAAATAAAACTTATTATAGTATCATCGTAAGAGATTATATTTATTAATGAAATTTCATAAAGTTAGATATATTCATCTCTACTCTAAGAAAAAAATTAGTCCATCTTAACTGTTCAAACTGTTAAGTTAATTTATTTATCAATCTATATTTTTTAAATACAAAATAAGAGTTTAGTATATTTAACCTTCAAATTAAAGGGACATCTTTGTTAGAAATTTTCAATGACTATTTTGAAAAATTTAACAACAATCACACATCGATTTATAAGGTATATCCATTTTCACTATCAAACTCGTTAATTCAAGGATTAAAGGTTCTATTATATTTGATATTTGCTAAAAAAAATCTTGAACACCTATTTTAGAAGTTTTAATAAGAATTTTTTTAAGATGAATTTATTAACATATCTATTTAATTAGCTTGTAACAAAATAAAAAATAAGTAATATAGTAATACACACGTACGTACACACATCATGGTTGGCTTAGCCCAGTATACTCACGCACACACCCAATACCCACGCACACGAGCATACAAGCGCATACACGCATCTGCTCAACTCTCTCTCCTACACACATTCTCAATCCCCTTTCTCCTCTCTCTAGACCTACCTCGCCACTACTAATCAGCACCAGCAGTCGCTCCCCCGCGCTCCTTCTCAACTAGGTCAATGATTCTCCGTCACCACACCATCTCCTTGCCCCGAATTTCACCGCCATGGTGAACCCTCACCTGCATGGCACGAGTTCGTCGTGCTACGGCGGGTCGCTGGTGGTGGCCTCCCGCGTGGTCGTATCGAGCTGTACCTCTATAACGGCTCTGTGCACACATGCGATGACGCGTCGACCTTGCTGCCGCCACCTCCCCGCGTTGCCTCTCACTACCTTTGCCCTACTTGAGGAGGACCTCACGGTGCCATTCCTGGTCCAGCTGCGCATGCGGGCGGAGCCAGTGGCATGTGGGGGCACGACAAAGCCGACCCTGTCGTGGGAAGAAGCCATACGGCGTGCACTTGTGGAGCGGCCGCCGTGAGAAGGCCTCGTGCATGCGCGGAGCGTGAGGTGCGCTGATGCAGAAACACATATCGTGGGCGCGCCCTCGCTCGTGCGGGCCACCATCAAGCTCGTAGATCATCACTCCTGACGTTAGAGCGCCCGGATCTGACGACTATGGCAGCTAGCAACGCACGCGCCGAGGCGACAACGCAAACCGGTGCAAAGCAAGGAAAACAAAGGTTGGCGGCATTGGGAGCGGTCAACCGGTGTCCACCGGGAACCCCCGCGAAAAAGAGGGCAACTGGTTGAATCCGGAGCCCACCGGGAGTTCCCGGTCGTTAAGAGCGAGAAAAAACGGGCCTCAGTACCTTGAAACTAGATTCTCTAACTTTTCTCTGAGGCTTTTGGCGGGCATGCCGAAGCCCACCCGGGACCTGAAGGAGTGTGCCATCAGGAATGAGACACGTATGCTTAAATAGGAGGTCAAAGAGACAAGACCAGAGGACGAGAAACTCACGGATTATATCATAATTGGGTATGTAACGTGTACTCGAGGAAAATTGATGGAGGCTGATTACGAAGAGGGGGCCATGTTAAAACAACTATGGGTAAGGGAATGCTATCTGGAGCTGTAGATTCAAGCTTCCTACTCTGTTGGTTTCGTACGAGTTTTGATTTAAGCGTCTGCCTCTAATGATTAATAACTAGTGAAGAATTTGGAGTAATAAGTCGCCGCCCTTTTCTGGCAGACTTTTTTTTAGGGGACTTCTGGCAAACATTGCATCAGGACAAGGACAACATGAGAGCTCCCCTGTTATATTTCTATTAAAAAAGGGTATGTCATCATCTTAGAAAAAAAATAAGAGAGGGATCGATAGCTCAATAACCATGTCATAAAGTTAATGGGCCGCGTACAATACTTTTATTAAAAGGTCGACATACACTCGATAATTTAGAACATGTCGATGTTTTTGAATAGGTTCAGCCGCCTCATAGAGCACGACCTAGTCCTATATCGAGAGAAGAGCTCCATACGAGACTTGGCTAGTGACTTTAACCGTTGGAGACTTCCTAATGTCATCCTTAGAGCTCCACGTTCAAGACCTAGAGCTCTATACCTCTCTCAATGAGATTTCTCATTTTTGAGATGGATTTTACGTTCTCTCACAGGGATTTATATAAGCAAGAGACCCGTGAAAAAAGACCATAAGTGCCCTTAAAAGAGGAGTGAGAGGAGATAGTTTAGGTAAAATGGTTTATGAGTCCATGATGAACTAGCAGAGAAGGGTGGTTCATAGTCCATGGTGCACTAATTCTCATCCACACCCCTTACTGCTTCTCGTTGACTTGTTTTGACTTGCTAATGGTTTTGTTGACTTGTTGACTTAGTTTTGTGCCACGTAGACGCCACATAGGATGCTTTGGGCCAGCCCATATAGTATCAACAGTATCCCAATAGGAGCCCCATTAAGCTTTAGTCATGATAGTGGTTGTAGATCAATCCTCTAGTGTTGATGCAAAACTCTCTCTTTTTTTAAACTCCTGAATGATTCATAATTGCTTGGCGTGAAAGATTTATCTTGAGCCTTGAGAAGGAAGCTAAGCTCCTGAATGATTCATAATTCCTTGGTGTAGGAAAGCCGCCGAGTGGTGCAGCCACCGCCGCCATGGAGATAACGCGACAGTGGGGACAGCCGCGACCATGACGGGAATGGTGCCGCTGCAGTCGAGAAGGAAGAGTCTGAAAGATGGTGGCTTCGATCATCGCCAACATGATAAGAATGTGTTAAACCACTACTTTGGTCATGCTCTCACCTTGTGTTCTTGATTGAGGCCACGTAGATAGTGATAAGAGAGCAATGTGCATGATAACGTGTTGAATACAGAATATTGCAAGACAATGAGAAAACGAGGGAATTGATTCTTGTATTCATTATGTGCATTGCTTACACATATATCCAAGACGGGGGAGAAAGTTGCTACTCCCTCTGTCCATAAATATAAGACATGTACGAAATTTTAGGTTCAACTTTGATCAAGAATTAAACTAATACTATTAAATTATATAATATAAAAATGATACCATTTGAAAATATGTTTAAATATGAGTCTAATGGTATCATTTTTGTGTTATACAATTTAATATTGTTGGTTTAATTCTTAGTCAAAGTTGAACTTTAAATTTCGTGCACATCTTACTTTTGTAGGCGGAGGGAGTATTTCAAAAGACATCTATAAACTGCAATTAGCAGTTAACTAATTGATTACATGTTTTGTATCTTGACATCTATAAACTGCAATTAGCAGTTAACTAATTGAACGCGACACACCGACGCACGACAAAGGCGTGAGTCTTTGGGAGGTCGCGTGGCAAGATCTGGGCTCGCGGCGCGATGGTCTGCCTTGGCGCTCGGAGTCGGCGGCACTGCACAGATGTATCTTTGACAGCTCGGGGCTGCGCAGGCACAGCGGCCCAATGCGGGCAGTGGGTTCGGGCAACGTGGGCTCTCTGTCGTTCATGTTTCCACAATTTCGGGTGTCACGGACTGAGAATTCGCTGTGTGCCGCTCTGCCCGCCAGCGCGCAGATCCTTGGGCTGCAATGGCGTGTCAAGGCTGCGCACTGCCGCTGCGTGGGAGGAAACCGCCCTGCGGAACGCCAAGCCTTTTCTTCTTCGTTTGAGACCAACGGAGCACCGAGCCCTCAGAAGCTGCGTGGGTGTGGCGCACCGGCGCATCACACGTTCGGTAGGCCGCTTTGGCGCCCGGCCACGCGGATGTTTTCTGCGCTGGAATTTTTTTGTGGTGGGGAGAGCTGGGGGCTGGCCAGCTTAGATTCTGAGCCGCCTTATCTTCACGTTTGAACATTTAGGCTCTTCCTGACGACTGACTCACTGACGTGCCTGCGCGTCTCGGTTCGAGTTTTCACATCAGCAGTACATACCATTATCATAGCAACATTGAGACAATGGCCGATGCCCGTTCAATAATAATGTCGTCCCCTCTCAGACAATAAAAAGGAACAACTGTATCCACTACCGTTCACCATGGTTCGGAAGGTATACATTCAATCTGCTGGACCGTTTGCTACGACAGCTAGAACAAAGTAGGCACACTACTATTTAGGTGATCAGTAGAGATGTCCTGACATACGACATTTGAATTCTAAGAACTAAAGAACCATATCTAGTTGGCACAATCAAAGATGCCATGACGTAGGCGAACAATACTCGGGCAGTTCTCGGTCAAAACGATGATCAAAGAGTACTGAAAAGTATTACCTCCGCTTCAAAAATACATGACATTTTAGAAAGATATAGTTAAACATTTCTAATTTTAATTTATAGTATGTATAATTATTTAGATTCACAGTTAAAAAATAGTGTCGTTAAATTTGTCATTAGAATTATTTTCATATAATATCATAATTTATGAAATTTTACAAACATATTCTTTTATAAAGTAAAGATCAAAATTATTGTTGGGGAGGGGGTCCCCGCGCTACCCGGGTTCAACGCCTTTTCATACTTGGAGGAGATTAGCGCAGCACCAACCCCGTCGCGGCGTCAAGACCGCGCGACGCCTACTCTGCGACAACGCCAACCTTGTCGCGGCATCAAGACCGCGCGACGCCCGGACCGCGACGACACCAACCTCGTCGCGACGCCAACACCGCTCGAAGACGAGGCCGTGGCGGCGACAAGTCCGAGCATGACGGGCGGGACCCCCAGAATATTCCCGAAATATTCTCGAAGGAAAAGACCTACGCGCCCCTAGGGGCATTAGTACATCTAGGGGCATAATTGTAAAACGCCTGAGGGCATCCCTGTAATCTCCCCTACCCCTCCTTTTTCCCTATAAATAGAGGGACACCCCTCCCATTTGGGGGACCCAGAAAATTCGAAAATCACTAGTTGGCTTGCTCCTCCACTTCTTCTGTTTGCAACCTCGCCGCGAGTTCGAGCGTCTTCGCGTCGCGCAACCCGCGTGTGCGGCAGCGGTGTCTTCACACGACGTAGTTTCCCGTGCAACCCTACGTCGGTCCGTGGAGCCGTACGGGGGTACCACAAGTTCACTGTCTAGTCCTCGTTGCTACGACAGTTGGCGCCGTCTGTGGGAAGCTAACAAGAAGCCGTGTGACGAAGACCGCAGCCACCACCGGGATCGTGAAGACGCCACCGTCGACCCGCAGGACGATCAAAACCATGCCGCCCAAGAAGCGAGGAGGAACGAAGCGGAAGGCTGTTGCCATCGCCACGGCGAGCGCAAGAGCAACGACCCGAAGGACGGCGCGTACCGAGGCGCGCGCAGCGAACGCTGCACCCAACCCCTCCACCGACGCACAGGTAGTCGGCTCAGAAGCCTCCGCCCAAGCTGCCAACAGCGAGGCGGAAATCGAGGCCCTAAGGCAGCAAGCTGCGGAAGCAAACCGGAAGGCGGAGGAGCTGCAGGCTGGGCTGGAAGCACTCAAAGCCGATGGCCTGCGCATGGAGGGGCTCTTACGCGAGGCCACCGGGGCACGCGCACGACAGGCAGCGGCGGTGGACACGGCGAGCCTGGCCCTCGACGCTGCGACGACACAGGCTGACGCCCTTCGCAACCAGCAAGCGCTAGGACGCGCGGCGGCAATGGAGCAAGTCCAAACAAACCCACAGGTCGCCGAAGAACAGCGACGCCGACTCCAGGAGACAGTTGCGCGCGCGAGACCTGCGACCCCGCCGGGAAACTCGGAAGCGGAAGCGCTGCGAGCGGAAATTCGGCGGAGACGCGAAGCGGCCCTCGCCACCCTGCGCGAGACGGACGCCATCCTGGACAGCGCCGAAGACCGAAGTCCCCTCAGCCCCGGGCTCGAAGCAAAGCCGTGGCCACACAAGTTCCGTCTCGCGGATCTCCCGAGCTATGCAGGTGACGCCGACCCAGCCGAGTTCACCCGCGTGTACGAGGCCGCCGTATTTGCGGCGGGAGGGAACGAAGCCACCATGGCGAAGAGCCTCCTCCTCAAGCTCTCTGGGATAGCGCGGTCGTGGTACCTCACGCTCTCCGCCGGCTCAGTATACTCCTGGGAGCAGCTCCCCCAGCTGCTGCACTCGCGCTTCCAGGGAAACAAGACCAAGGCCGTGACCGCTGCGGATCTCTATGCGCTGGTCCAAGGACCGCGGGAAACCATCCAAGCATTTCACAAGCGCTTCGCCAACGTGCAATGTCAGATACGCAGCATCACCGACGAAAGCGTGTGCTCCGCCGTGCGAAGGTCCATCTGGAACCCAGCCCTGTGCGCCAAACTGGACCGGAGCCCGCCAACCACCATCCAAAAATTGTACGACACCATGGAGAGATACGCTCTTCAAGAAGGAGAACTCCAGCTGCGAAACAAGGCGCTGGCGGCCGCCAGGCAGCCCAAGGCGACTCATGATGATCCTCAGCCACGCCACCGTGGCGTGCACCAAGTGGACGGATACAACGAGCGGTCCCCCACCCATCCCAGGCGTGGCGACGACCGTGACCGAGCGCGGAGCCATGAGCGCCCCGAGGACCGTGACCCCGTGCGTCGGGGTCTCCACGGCGGCGAGCGAAACCACGATCATGGTGGAGGACGTGGCAACCGTGGCCAACAGAGCCATCAACGTGCTGCCGGGAACGGCAACCACGCGAGGAAGTTCTGCGAGCTACACCGGTCATACGACCACTCCACCGCCGAGTGCGATGTGATCCGCAGGACGCGCGAGCAGCTTCGCCCAAGATCGACGGATAATGCTCGACCTCCAGCACGGGCTCCCGCCCCAAGGGAGCCATGCCTTCAGTTGCCACCGCCACCGCCCCTTCCTCAGGGCGCGGCACCGGTACAAGTGATCAACCCACACCATGTTATCCACGCCATCATAGGAGGCAACGCGCATACCTTCCCGTCCAAGCGCCAGAGGCGCGCGTATGCCCGACAGATAAGCCACATCGCCTCCTTTCTGCCTACCGAGCTCCCTGCTTGGGCGTCCACACCCGTGACCTTCGGGCCTGAAGACGCCGTGGGAGTCACCCTCCCTCATCATGACGCGCTCGTCATAACCGCGATGATCTCGGATGCGGAGGTGCGTCGCGTCTTCGTCGACGGGGGGAGTTCCGCGGACATCATGTTCTCGTCAATCTTCAAAGAGATGGGCATACCGTCATCACTCCTCCGAGCCCCAGGCATCCCCTTGCTGGGCTTTGGAGGCGAGCCAATCGCCGCCATGGGACGCATCGAGCTCCCCGTCACGTTCGGCTCGGGTAATTTCTCCCGCACCGAGAACATCACCTTCGACGTCGTCGACCTACCGTACCAGTACAACGTCATCATGGGGCGGGTGTCACTCAACAAGTTCGGCGCTATACCCCACCACGCATACCTGTGCATGAAGGTCCCAGCGCCGCAAGGCGTCATCACGGTGCGCGGGGATCAAAACTTGTCCCGAAGAATCGACGAACAAGCACAAGCTGTCAACTGCTACGTCCACAACGTACAGTTAGAAGAAGGCCCGACGGGGCCAGGGACTCACCCCTTGCCAGGCGCAGGACGATGGACCCCGAAGCCGAAGCCGGACGGGGAGACACGTGCCATTCCCCTACGCGACGACGCTCCGGGTAAGACCGCGCTCCTTGGGGCGGATCTTGCTCCGGAGGTGTCTGAAGAGATCCTCAAGGTCCTCCGGGGCAACGCCGACATCTTCGCTTGGGAACACGAGGATCTCCCAGGTGTCCCACGGGAGATCATCGAGCACAGGCTGTACGTCCGCCCGGACGCCCGCCCCGTGAAGCAAAGGATGAGGAAGATGTGCGCCGAGCGCCAGCAGGCGGCCCGCGAACAGGTCAACGAGCTTCTGAAAGCCGGAGTCATTCGAGAAGTCTTGCACCCTGAGTGGCTCGCCAACCCCGTGCTCGTGAAGAAAGCCAACGGCAAGTGGCGCATGTGCGTCGACTACACCAGCCTCAACAAGGCATGTCCGAAGGACGAGTTCCCGCTCCCGCGCATCGACCAACTCGTTGACGCCACGTCCGGCTGCGAGCTCATGAGCTTCTTGGACGCATTCTCAGGGTACCACCAAGTCTGGATGGCCGAGGATGACGAGGAAAAAACGAGCTTCATCACGCCATCGGGGACTTTCTGCTACGTGCGCATGGCATTCGGCTTAAAAAACGCCGGAGCATCCTTCGCCTGCTTAGTGCAGAAGGCGCTCCACGCCCAAGTGGGGCGTAACGTCGAGGCCTACGTGGATGACGTGGTCGTCAAAAGCACCATCGCACGCTCTCACGCGCGGGACATGGAAGAAACGTTCAGCAATCTCCGCGCGGCTGGGATGAAGCTCAATCCCGAGAAGTGTGTGTTCGGGGTGCAGGCGGGTAAACTGCTGGGTTTTCTCGTGTCCAAAAGAGGGATTGAGGCTAACCCAGCCAAGATCAAGGCCGTGCTGGAGATGCACCCCCCCCCAAAATGTTAAGGAAGTGCAGAAGCTCACTGGGCGCCTTGCCGCGCTAGGGAGATTTGTGTCCAGGTCCGCCGAAAAGAGACTTCCGTTCTTCAGGGCCCTTAGGGGCTCATCCAGTTTCGAGTGGGGTTGTGACAGCCAGCAAGCATTTGATGAGCTCAAGGCATACCTAACTTCACCTCCGCTGCTACAAAGCCCAACCCCGGGGGAGACCCTGCTCGTGTACTTGGCCGCGACACCGGGAGCCGTGAGCGCAGTGCTAGTTAAGGAAAGAGACCGTATCCAGCACCCGGTCTATTATGTATCTGAGTCGCTTCAAGGCGCAAGGGTTCGCTACACCGAGCTAGAGAAGCTTGCTTACGCTCTCCTCATGGCATCAAGGAAGCTTCGGCATTACTTCCAGGCACACCCCATCCGAGTACCATCCTCATACCCTATTGGCGAGATGCTCCGCAACAAAGAGGCCTCAGGACGCATCGGGAAGTGGGCAACAGAGCTCGCGCAATTCACCGTCGAGTTCCTCCCTCGCACGGCAATCAAGTCACAGGCCCTCGCGGACTTCGTGGCAGAATGGGTCGTTTCCGAGCACCCAACTCCCCCGGGACATGCCGAGCCAGTGTGGACCGTCTGCGTGGATGGCTCATGGTGCGCCGAGGGCACCGGCGCAGGGGCAGTCCTTGAATCGCCGGATGGGGCACGCACTTCATTCACTGCCCGACTGGAGTTCAAGGTCACCAACAACATCGCCGAGTACGAAGCCCTACTACTCGGCTTACGCAAAGCGCGGGCCGCGGGAGCCCGACGGGTGTTAGTCAAGAGCGACTCCCAGCTCATCGCGGGACACGTTGACAAGAGCTATCAAGCAAAAGAGCCAGAAATGATCAAGTACTTGGCCGTGGCGCGGGCGATGGAGAAGCACTTCTCGGGCTTCACTGTTCGTCCCATCCCCCGGGGCGAGAACACGGAGGCAGACATGCTGGCCCGAGCGGCAAGTACTTTCGTGGGCATGCCGCCTGGTGCCTTCTACGAAGTCCTCACAACCCCAATGACGAAAGGGCTACCGGAGGCGAACATCATAACTCCGCAGGACTGGCGAACGCCCATGATACGGTACCTCGTCAGTGAGACCGAGCCCGAAGATCACGTCGAGGCCCGCCGGCTCAAGGCGCGGGCAAGGGGCTTCGTCATCCACCGAGGCTCCCTGTACAAGCGCGGCGTGTGCGCGCCGTACCTCAAATGTATCTCGAAGGAGGAAGGGGCCGAGCTGGTTCGGGACATACACGAGGGGCTGTGCGGATCCCACCTCGCTCCGCGCGCTCTAGTCTCCAAGGCTTTCCGTCAAGGCTTCTACTGGCCAACGGCGCTACACAACGCGCAAGACTTGGTGAAACTGTGCCCGGCGTGCCAATGGATGGGACGAGGCACGAACCTTCCGGCGCACAACCTGCAGCCCATCCCACCTTCATGGCCACTCGCACGCTGGGGGGTCGACCTGGTTGGCCCGTTCAGGACCGCGAGCCATGGCGCTAAGTTTGTAATTGTGGCAGTCGATTATTTCTCCAAATAGGTAGAGGCAGAACCGCTCATCAAGATCACCTCCGCCTCTGTGCAGAAGTTTGTATGGAAGAATCTGATATGCCGCTTCGGCGTCCCGCGCGAAATCACAGTCGACAATGGCACCCAGTTAGACGCCGAGCCATTCCGCAAGTTCTGTATTTCACTTGGCGTCAACCTCTGCTTCGCCTCCGTGGCCAACCCTCGGGCGAACGGTGCTGTCGAGCGCGCTAATGGCGTCCTCCTCCACGGCTTGCGCACACGTCTCTTTGACCTCCCCAAAGGGCGCTGGGCGGACGAGCTCCCCAACGTGCTGTGGTCAACTCGCACTGCCGCCAGCAGAGCCACGGGCTTCACCCCGTTCAAGCTGCTCTTCGGCGACGAGGCTGTCACTCCCGAAGAAATCAAACTAGGTTCCTCTCGCACCGAAACGCCACCTGAAGACGAGACACGCAAAGCCTCCCTCGACGGCCTTGATGCGCTGAGACAAGACGCCACACTCAACATCGAACGCTATCAAGCATCCATGGCAAAGGCGTACAACAAAGCCGTTCGTCCGCGTCCCCTCCAGGTGGGTGACCTCGTCTTGAAGAAAAAGGCGAACCCCGAAGCCGACGGGAAGCTGAGCTCTAAGTGGGAAGGGCCGTACGAGATCGTCAGCCAGTCGCGCCCAACGTCGTTTCGACTGAAGACACTTGAGGGTGAAGAGCTGAAGCACAGTTGGAACACGATCAACTTGAAGAAATATTACGTATGAAGCCGCCAGGGACTCGGGGAGACCTCACTCATTTTGTAGGCCAACCGTGGCCAAGACCGCTGCGTCGGTCCAAGCTTTTACTTACGCTCTTTAAATTCTTCCAAAGTGCCGCTGCGTCGGCCCAAGCATTTACTTACCCTCTTTAAATTCTTCCAAAGGGCCGCTGCGTCGGCCATTGCTAGATTTCCCGAGGAGTGTCATCTTGTCACGATCTTTTCGTATCCTTGTAACAAATGCTAAAGTCATCTCATGACACATATGTATACGTATGAAACCGCCACAACAGGTGTGAATGCCGAGGTCCACTCGCCTACATCGCGTGCCTGTCTAAACAAAAGCCTCCTCGCGTTGGCCGGGAGGAACCACCTCCCTCACGCGGGCCGAGCACCTAAAAAACTCCTCGTGTGCGCTGGGAAGCCCCATCTCCCTCGCATGAGTCGAGTCAAAAGCCTCCTCGCGTTGGCCGGGAGGAACCACCTCCCCCACGCGGGCCGAGCACCTAAATCTCCTCGTGGGCGCTGGGAAGCCCCATCTCCCCCGCATGAGTCGAGTCAAAGGCCTCCTCGCGTTGGCCGGGAGGAACCACCTCCCCCACGCGGGCCGAGCACCTAAAAAACTCCTCGTGTGCGCTGGGAAGCCCCATCTCCCCCACATGAGTCGAGTCAAAAGCCTCCTCGCGTTGGCCGGGAGGAACCACCTCCCCCACGCGGGCCGAGCACCTAAATCTCCTCATGTGCGCTGGGAAACCCTGTCTCCCCCGCATGAGTCGAGTAAAAAGCCTCCTCGCGTTGGCCGGGAGGAACCACCTTCCCCGCGTGGGCCGAGCGCCTGAACACCCTCGTGTGTGCTGGGAGGCCCCGCCTCCCCCGCACGAGTCAAGTCAAGCTTCAAGATGGCTAGAAGAAATGTCCCCCGCGTAAATCGAGTATTGTCACTCCCTGGCACGAACTCACCACCGCATAAGCAAACAAAATGCACATTAGTATACCGACCCAGCGCGCACGCTGTCGCAGGCAGAGCACCGAGTACTCCCCACATTTATTAGGGCAAGGGCCCGGATTCAACACCTAACTATTTAGTGCAAGAGGAGAACACGAGGTCGTAAGGCGACTGCTTGCGTCCCCGCCAAGCCGAGGGACGCAAAGTTTTTTTATTGGGAGGCAAGGTACCAAGTACCGTGCGCAATATCGCAAGGGGTTATGAAATACTACACCCATCAAAGCACTCATTGACGCAAGGAGCCAAATACCGTACACGACATCGCGCGGGGCTACATCCACCAAGGCGCACTCGCGCGCTAGCCAACTCGGGCACCTCCACCAGCAACTAGCAGCGATGCTGCATGAAGCCTGAAACGAACGCCATCAAGTCAGCAGCACCCCTCAACGTGTGCATATCGACAAGGGGCTCGCGTTGCAGAGCCACCTCACTCCCCACCAAGTGCAAACCCTGCAAGTACCACAGCTAAGAAACCTTGAACTCACAAGTTAAAGCGAAGAAGACATCGATTTCCCAAAAGCCTTTATAAATCTATCACCAGGGCTACATACAAGTCAGGTACCAAAAGCACGACCACGTCGGCACAACCAAAAAGAGGAGCTTCATCACACTAAGCGAAGCCAGAAAGTCGACATAGAAGTAAACGGACGAAAGAAACCCGACGCTCCCAGCCAAAAGCTACAAAAAAAAGGAGAAGCTAAAGAGACCTCACACCTCGGAGAGAGGACCGGAACCGACGCCCGCGCTCTCAGGAACCGAGGCCACCGCCCCCGCCTCGGCAACACGGCGAGCTTCCGCCACGGCGCTGAGGTACGCCTTGCCGTGTGCTGCCCACACGGTGAGGAAGGCACCCGAATCCGCCTTGACCTCCCTGAGGAAGCCCCGAAGGTCGCAGTACCGAGGAGCCTTGCCCTGAAGCGGCACAAGCATGCCCGGCGAACCAACCCCGACGTGCCGAACGCACGAGAGCACGAGATCGGCGGTAGCCAGCGCGCAGTCCTCGTTGCGCCGGCTCTCGCCACGTCGCACAGCGTCGCAAGCTGACGTCGCCCACTGCAGCAGGCTGGCCGTCTCCCCCTCTCCCTCGCCTGAGAAGGGGTCGACCCCCGCCTTGGAGGCCTCGCACAGGTCACGCAGTGCCGCGCACATCGTCGACGCCTGAGCAGAAACCTCACAGCGATGGGCCCGCTCCGCCTCCAACGAAGTCTGGAGGGAGTCCGCACGCCTCACGGTAGCGGCCAAGCACGTGCTGAGCTCTGTGTTCTCCCGACGCAACCCGTCCAGAAGTGCCTCCGCCTCAGCCTTCGCCTTCTCGGCGTCATGCAGCGCGGTCGCGACCCGCCCCTGAGCGGCCCACGCACGCGACATGTGCTCCACCGCGAACAAACCCTACATCACAGAGAACGACCTGAGTCAGATAAACAAACCAGCGCAAGCAAGTGACCGAAGAACCAAAACTTATCTTACCTTCAAAAGGGAGGATCGTGCCGTGTCGCACGCCTGACCCACGGTCAATCCCTGGAACGCGGACTCCAGATCGGCAACAGCAATCCGCTCGGCGGCCTCCTGGTAGAACTCCGCCTCCACGGCGGTGTCGGTGAAGTGCGAGGGAGTGAGGCGCCCCGCCAAGCGGAGCGTGCCCGCCACCCTTGGTGGAGCGCTATCTCCAGTAGCTGCGAGGAGCGTCACAGGAGACTGCACCGAGTGCGAGGCGGAGTTGGGGGCTGGCGACGCCCCCGCTGGCGCCGGCTCCTCGTCACTCCCCGGCACCTCGGCTGGGACAGCCACGACGTCGACGACCCGGGGCGAGAGGACGATCACGTCGTCGTCAGAGTCAAGGTGGAGCACCCCCGAGGGAGGCGTCAGGACACGCACGTCGCGGCCCCTCAGCGCCGCCTCAAGCTCGCTAGCAAAGACGCCCGCCCCTACGTCGGGCGCGGTCTGCGTCTCCTCCGTGTCACCCGCGTCACCATCATCGTCGTCGTCTAGCGCGGACTCGCCGTCCCACCCGGTGCCACCAGGGGGGGGATGACACCGAAGAGGCCCTTCCTGATCCCGGGCCCCAAGCGAGGAGGAACAAGGATGGCGGCGTCCTCGGGAGCAGCATCACCTCGCACGATGTCGCCAGGAGCCGCGCCGCCTCGAACTCGCACAGTCGGTGAAGTGGCGGACGAGCCGGACTTGTCCACACGGGAGCCGGACGCTCGCTTCGACGAAGGGGCCTCCCCCGTGTCGCTGGGCCGGGGACGCTTGGAGCTCCCCACACGCATCTCCTCGCTAGTCAGGGGCTTAGGACGCGCAGGCACCTCCAGCTTGTAGTACGCGCACCCCCTGTTCTCCCGACCTTCAGGGAGTGATTGGAGCAGCGTCCACTCCCTCACAATGAGCCGCCCCAGGAGCTCCGATGCCGCGTCCTCGGCGTGACGAAGCCCGACACCTGTCGCAAGGCGAACGAGGATGAGTAGCCAACGACAATAAAGTATATGGAAGGGTGGGAGAGTTGAGTATCAGAAAAGAGGCAAGGAAGACATACCCTCTCGGAGAGGACAACACTGAAAGGCACATCCGCTCGCCCCCACCCTCGGAGGACAAGGAACGAGCTCCAAATCCCAATCTGTTGAGAGTGGGTCGATCCCCAGTAGGCAGAACTCCTCGACGAGGTCGCGCATCCCAAACCGATGCGACATACGCCCGAGCGCCTTGATCCGGGTCGTCTCCGTGCTGGACAAGTCAACGGGCACTGCACCGCTCACCTGAAAGGAGTCTGAGACTGGGGCGAACCTCTTCTCGTCGTCGCGGAAGAAGAACCACGCCTTCTCCCAATCGCCCCATTGGCCCTTGGACGCCTGGGCCGGGTAGTCAACGGAAAGGCCCTTCCGCGGCGCGCGCTTCCTGAAGCTCACCGCGCCGATGCGAGAGAGGAAGTCACCGCTCTTCATCTCGAGGAGAGTGGTGGAAACCACAGGCTCGTAGAACCAAGCGAAGAGTCGCGGGGTGGCCTTCATCTGCATGGTCCTCAGCGCCCACTCGAAGACCGCTAGCTTCACGAACACCGACGGGTGGAGGTCGGAGACCCTGACTTGGTAGTACTCCAAGAAGTCATGGAAGAACTCGCATGCCGGCAGGCAGAGCCCAGCATCGAACTGCGCGGCGAAGACGACGATGCCGCTGCCCTCATCGCTGACGCGCCTCACGTTCGCTGGGGGAACCAAACCGGGGCACTTCTTCTCCTGAGTAGCGGCGGGAAGCTTGCCGGCTCGCACCAGAACGTCGATCAGCTCTTGATCAGCAGTGGAGCGTCCAACCCACGAAGTGTACTTCATCCCCTCGACGGACTTGTCCTTAGCCATCGCTCCCTGCACGCACGAGAAAAAATGAGAAGACAGCGCTACCGCGTTGACAGCAACTCACGAAGACACGGTGCCAAGTGCGTGGTGAAGCAGAAGACGAGGGTGCACGCATGACAAAATCGTCGACCAACGAGTACCTCGTCGCGCCGCGGCAGGAGCCCGGCGTCTGCCGCAGTGACAGGGTGTCTGGAGCTGCGTGGCACGCTAGGCACGGGAGTCTGGTGTCGAGCCCTCGAGAGTGCCCGCCCAACCACCTCGCGGTCTTGTCGCCGCCTCGCGTCACGATGGACCTGAACGCGCCTGGCCGCTCCACAGGCTTGACGAGAAGGGCCACCCCCGTCACGTCCGCTCCTCTGCTGCTCCCTCGGTGGGGACCTCAAAGTCTGCCAACGTCGAGCGGGACTACGGCCGACTCTGCGAACACCGTTGCCGTCCTCGCGCCGTGTCGCGCCACTCCTTGCGCCCCGAGCAGGAAGCCTCGCCAGCGCGCCCTCCACGTTGCCCCGGAATGTCACGGGGGTCTTGAGTGAACGGGACCACGGTCGATGCGACGCGGTCGCTGCGACGGGTCCCGTCACTATCTCCTCGCCAAGCGCGCGCTCCGCGTCACCCCGGAACGTCACGGGGGTCTTGAGCAAACGGGACCACGATCGATGCGACGCGGTCGCTGCGATGGGTCCCGCCGCTATCTTCTCACCGGGCGAGCTCAACGGTCGTGAACTAGGCAGGCGTAGAAGCGGCCCAACCTGCGATGTTCCTGTGTGAGAAATAAAACAAGCGCAGCAGTATAAGTCATCCAGCGGAACGCCTCGCGCCCGGCGACCAAGGCGTGCGTGTGTGAGCATGGCATTGACTGCTCTCGATCATTCGAATCGACTCTTACGAACATGGCAGAAAACAGACCAAAGCGACAAGCGACTACGCGGTTTCTGAAGTCATCTAATACAGTGCAAAAAAAAATATATGCTATAGCAGTCCATTGTTTTACACCCATCTGCCTCTTGCAAAGAAAAATATGCGGTAGCAGTCCATTGTTCTACACCCACTTGCCCCTTGCAAAGGAAAAAATGCTGTAACAGTCCATTGTTCTACACCAGTATACACACGATAGCAGGAAAGAAGCTACGTGCACACGCGAGTATCGCATACAACAGAAAAGCATACAACAGAAGAGCGATGGAGCTCTAAATCCTCACGGACTCAGCACGCGAACCCGACGAACACAGGTAGTCAGAAAGACGGGATCGTCGCAACGGTCACCCTTGGAGCGGAGTCCTCGGCGACGGTGCACCGCAGCAAGCAGCACGGGTCGGCGGCAACCCGCGTGGCCGAGCGGTGGCGACGTAGCAACGGCAAGGCACCCAGGCGGTGGCTCCCGGCCGGCGGCAGGGCCCCGAGCGGCGGCTCCCGTGCGACGGCGGGCCCCCCGGTGGCGCAGTTCCCATGCGACGGGGCCCTCCGGCGGGGCGGCTCCCCTGGGCGACGGCGGCCTAGGTCCGACGGCGCAGCCCCCCGGGCGACGGCGGCGCGCCGGGTCGCTGGAGCGGGCGGCAAGCGGCCGCGAGGCCTGCGGGCCGGGCTGGCTTGAGCGGCGGCACAGGACGAAGGCGGCGACCGGGGGCGGCTCCCGAGGGCGGCTTCCGAAAGCGGCGGCGGCTCCCGAAGGCGGCGAGCGGCGGCGGCTCCCGAAGGCGGCGACCGGGGGCGGCTCCCGAGGGCGGCTCCCGAAGGCGGCGACCGGGGGCGGCTCCCGAGGGCAGCTCCTGAAGGCGGCTCCCGGAGGCGGCGACCGGGGGCGGCTCCCGAAGGCGGCGACCGGGGGCGGCTCCCGAAGGCGGCGACCGGGGGCGCTAGCCGAGGCGGCGGGCGACGGGGGCCCCGGCCCACGGCCGGGCTGCTCCCGAGGAGCGGCGGCGGCGGCGCAAGGCGGCGTGGGGCGGCGCACGGCGGCGCAAGGCAGCGTAGGGCAGCGCACGGCGGCGCACGGCGGCGTGGTAGCGCTGAGCGGCGGCGGCGGCGGTGGAAGAACCGGGAGGCGGCACAGGTGTGACGAGGAGGCGACAGGCACGGCCGTGGGGCGAGGCAGGGCGCGCGGCAGAGGAGTGAATGCAGGGGCGGCAGTGGAGTGAATGCAGGGAGGAATGGAGTGAGGGGCGGCGGCGCAAGGGGCTTATATAGCCCCCTGCCCCCCAACCGACGTGCGCCTTACATGGGCCAAGGCCCATTAGGGTTAGGGGGTTTTTTGCCCGGTGGAAAAGGAAGAAAAGAAGAAAAGGAAGAAAAGAAGAAAAGAAAGAAGAGAAAAGAAAAGAAAAAAAAAGAAAAGAAAGAAGAGAAAAAAAAAGAGAAGAAAATCTGGCCCCCCGCACCCCCCGGGGATAATTGGGCAAAAGAAGAAGAAGAAATAAATAAATAAATAGTTTTTCCGCGGTTTGGACTCGGAGGATTTTCTCTAAATCTCTGAATTTACCGCGAGATTCTCGGCATTCGTGTTCCGCAAACCTGGGAACGTCGCGACAACCCTGTGCTCGTCAGTCCGGCCAGCGCGCCGACCCCGCTAGGATCGGTGCGCCGGTCCGGACGGGCACTAAGTGACCGCCCGCACCGGCGAGGGACTACTGTTGGGGAGGGGGGGTCCCCGCGCTACCCGGGTTCAACGCCTTTTCGTACTTGGAGGAGATCAGCGCAGCACCAACCCCGTCGCGGCGTCAAGACCGCGCGACGCCTACTCTGCGACAACGCCAACCTCGTCGCGGCATCAAGACCGCGCGACGCCCGGACCGCGACGACACCAACCTCGTCGCGACGCCAACACCGCTCGAAGACGAGGCCGTGGCGGCGACAAGTCCGAGCATGACGGGCGGGACCCCCAGAATATTCCCGGAATATTCTCGAAGGAAAAGACCTACGCGCCCCTAGGGGCATTAGTACATCTAGGGGCATAATTGTAAAAACGCCTGAGGGCATCCCTGTAATCTCCCCTACCCCTCCTTTTCCCCTATAAATAGAGGGACACCCCTCCCATTTGGGGGACCCAGAAAATTCGGAAATCACTAGTTGGCTTGCTCCTCCACTTCTTCTGTTTGCAACCTCGCCGCGAGTTCGAGCGTCTTCGCGTCGCGCAACCCGCGTGTGCGGCAGCGGTGTCTTCACACGACGTAGTTTCCCGTGCAACCCTACGTCGGTCCGTGGAGCCGTACGGGGGGTACCACAAGTTCACTGTCTAGTCCTCGTTGCTACGACAATTATATATTAGAAATTGTGTTCATCTCTAAAACGACAAGTATTTATGAATAAAGAAAGTACTACTGGCTAGTGTTACACCTAGATGAGGAAAAATAATCGTGCAGTTCTTCGTTACGAAGGCGCGATGCAGTCTTTTTGTCTCTGGCCCTGCTGTTATTTTCCTCTAGTCACGAAATTAATCACAAGCTGTTGGCTATCCTCACGATTCAATCAAGGTTTTAAGTTTCTAGTGTCAACGATCACATGCATGACTGTTAAAAGTTGCTCCGTAGAAGCAAGATTAGAAAGGAAATACTGTAGGAAGGAGCGGACTTCTTGTTTCAAACAGCCTGTCACAGATACACGCATGCATCCTTACGTGTCCAAATTTGATCCTGTTTCTCAGCTGCATCATTATTAATTTATTATTATGATACCCTTTTTTATTGACTTAAACCCCAAGATTTCGACCTACGATCGCGATGATAACTCGCTGTGTATTTAGTGCCTCGGTGTCACGATATCGTTTTAAATATTGTATAGTTTTGAAGTCTATTTTTTCTTTACGATTATAAAAAAGATCAAGAATTTTCTATCCGAGACATGTGTCTCAGTTTGTCTTACGGTATGACGGTAGAGATGCGGTCTGGATTGAACCATTAAACTATTATTCTTGTATAAAAATAGCGACATATGATCTTGCATAGAGATAGCGATGTGTGATATGGTATAAACTCAGACAAAAAAAATGCAAGCTAATCCGAACTGCTGATGTCATAGGTGACTGTTTTAGTTCTGAAATTTTAAAATGTTTTAGCGCTCAAATCTGATTGACGATCTGTTGTCATCATTGTGTTCCTGACAACGAGGACTTCAAAACTAGATCCCACTTCGATATGTTTCGACGAAACTTTTTTTTGCCACCAGTTATCATGTTACAGTATGCTAGTTACCAAGTTAAAAATGAACATTTACCAAGATATTAGTGAACGGTTACCACGTAATAGCTAAACTAGTCGGTGCATTGTCGCACAATTATGTAAGTTTGGAGAGAAAAAATGTAGACTATTATCAAGTAGTAGGTATTATCAGACCACTAGAGCATTGTAATGCAAATTTTAGAGGCGTCAGAGAGATGTTCAATAATACAGTAACACAACACTATAATTGTTAAATTATCACTGTCAATATGATAACTCGTTCATTATAATATGGCAACTACTAGGCCAGAAAATATCGTCAAAATATATCAACATGTAATCTAATTTTCAAGCTCTCAACACGACTAACCCAACGGCGAAAGTGGATTGTCAATTAGACTAATAGTTTAAGAGATAAAATATTTTGAATTTTTAAAATCGAAAGAATCTTTGATGATGCCATTTTTTGGATTGTTCTGCATGCTACATGTCTCTTGCTCACATACGCACGTCATGGCAGAAGTAGTGCATGGGAACGGTTGAGAATGCCATAATACTTTCGCATGGCAGAGAAAATGTGGGGATACGCGCACAGAAAATGCGATGAAAAAAACAGAGAAAAGGTCAAGCATCCTCATTGGTCGCTGGTTAAGCCTAACCAGCGACACCATTGTGTAGTCGCCTTTAAAAAAGATACGAATGGGCGCGTACGCCAGTACACATGTACACCACACATATACTCATTCGAGATTTCGAGCACGTCCCCTAATCACATGCTACAAATGATGGAGATCGAAGATAAATCCATGAGTCTCATTTATGTATAAATGTGATAGTTTTTTTTACACTTGTGGTCAAACTTTTAAATGTTTAATTGTTGTAGATTCTAAAATACATGTATTGTGACACAAAAGTAATAGTGGGTAGCTGCTCTGGATAATTCGTAAATGCACTTGGTGCACACGCTCTCTCTTTAAGGAGTAGGCGGTAGCTGCCGTGTCTCGTCTCTTTTTGATTTTCCGAGCCGCATATCTCCCTCTGCATCCTATTATGAGAACTATAAGATGTTTTAATTCTAATTTTTGTTATTACTTCTTCTGTTTTACTATATCTATCCTCAATTTTGGGATACTTCATTTTAAAATGCTTGTCCAATAAGAAAATTAAGAGTGCAGCTATGTGTTGATTCCACTCTACATCCATGTTAAATTGCTTTGAAAATACCAAAATAGCTGTATTATATTATTTATATAGTAAAATAGAGATAGTAGTAAGTTAGTGAGCTTTCTATATATTTACGTGTGGAGTGAGTAGAGTGAGCAAGGGAAGAGAAATCTATGATAACAAAGCAGAGTGGAGTCAAGGGACGGGCATTGAGAAATATATGATAAAAAATGAAGCTTTATCTTAGTAATAATATATTCTTCCAGGTATTTTATTCAGGTAACATTACATGGACCCATGACGTTTTACTAAAGTGCTTTGTCTTCTTCCTTTATTTTTACGTGTGGGTTTGATCCTTGACCACCACCCATGGAAAAGTATGGGAATCACATACGTTGGGTGTTGACTTTACAAGGAGAAGGAACCCAGAAGGTAACATCCATCTACGCCAAGCATATATCCTTCTCATAATTGCCGTCCTTCATCCGGTGACACGAACATCCAACCATGAGTGACCGACACGGTGTCGCCATCGGCGAAAGCAAAGCGAGTATCACGCTGCCTGCTAGTATGTAAAACGAACGTGGTGTACACGGACGCGGCAGACCCGATAGATCCTATTACAACCGCTCCCTTTCAATTCCACCCCACCCCACGTAATAATATCGCCGACGGATCGCCGTTTCAAAAAGAAAGAAAAATCGCCGACGGGTCGTATCCTCCCCGGCTCCCCCCATCTCCTGCCGCGATTATAAATCCTGACCCCGGTCGAGATGTGGAAATATCTCGTCCTCGGATCGGTGGTTGCCCTGCCCTTGCTGCACGCCCTCGCCGTATATTCCACCCAGAGTGCAGGAGAGGAGTCGGCCATGGCGGACGACGCAGGGCCGTTGGTGGGCGGCATCCACGACTCGCCGGAGGGGCACGAGAACGACCTCCACGTCATCGACCTCGCCCGCTTCGCCGTCTCCGAGCACAACAACAAGGCCGTAAGCCCTCCCCTAACCCTCCCCCTCCTCTCTGTCCTGCCCCTCTTTGTATGATCCAATCCAACTGAATCGGTGTTCTACTTCTTGATGGTGCGATGGCCACAGGTTTGGACGTTTGGTCACAAATCCTTTTATGTGGTAGTTACAGATTGATCTAAGTAGAATTCGACCTTTTCAGTCTTAGTTCCGTAAATTAAGTAAATCTGCGGAATTTGATGGGAAGCACGAGGTGTTGGGGTAGAGGGTCCAATTACAGGCAGCGCATGTCCTGGACGTAATGGATTATTATTTGTGTTAAAAATTTGCTAATGTTTTTTCCCCATAATGGAGGCTGTGAATTGGAACAATAATATTGGCGCTGCCCTGTGCAGAATGCTCTGCTGGAGTTCGAGAAGGTTGTGAAGGTGAGGACGCAAGTTGTTGCTGGCGCGATGTACTATTTTACGATTGAGGTGAAAGAAGGGGAATCCAAGAAGCTCTATGAAGCTAAGGTCTGGGAGAAGCAATGGGAGAACTTTAAGGAACTCAAGGAGTTCAAGCCTGTCGAGGGCGGTGCGAGCGCCTAAAGTAAAATTGTTGCTTGCAGCAAGATATCAGGTCTGTTTTCTTGTTTCAGAAAACATGTCATATCTGTTCCTTTTTCCCTTGTTGAATCATACAGTCTGTGGTTAACTGGTTATTTTCCTCCTTGTGATAACACATATATTTCTTGAGAGATCGTTAGGATTATCAACTTCTAAAACTCTACCATTTATTATGGCCTCATGGGATCCCTTTGTTTCTCCCAGGATCGTCAAGTAGCACTGCTTATTTTGTAGATAATTGTTTATTATTAATCTCTAAAAAATCATGTTTATATTTTGTTTGTCATTTATTTCTAGTGAATTGACCAACCAAAATCTACTAATTTCAGGCAAGTCTCAACCGTGCAAGAATTTGCAGAACAATATGGTGTGGATATAGCTATCGAACATGTCATAGAATGTTCTGTTGTGTAATATCAAGAATAAGTCTGATTCTTGCAAGTTGTATTCGCCATGACTACCTTAATAAAATACTCCGTATTATCTGTTTGACCTTTGGGTTGGCGTGTTTTAAACTTGGGCGAGCGAAACTTGTAATAATATGTTTACCCCGTCCAATTGAAACTTGCTACAAATTTTTATCTGAACCTGCCACTATTTATTTTACAATTAGCGAATTTTGGATTTTTTTTTCTTTAAAAGCATATTCAATGCAGTATTCAGCTTTGCTTGATAGCTTGTCTAGTATGAGAGCCAGACTGTGATGTTGGTCTGAGCAGATCTGAAGACCATAGTTTTAGGGGAAAGTATATATGCCACTCTTAAGTTGTCGTTTTTTAAACGTTCATCTTTGAAAGATCTCGTATTTTCACAGAAACGGCATGCGTTCGAAGTTGGTGGGTTATCTGTAAATTAGTGACCCAATACGTCAAGATAGTGAGGCGTTCTGTCTTGCAAATTTATCATTGGATGTTTGGTCACTGGTTTTCCGCCCGTGCCTCTTTCTATTTGGATGGAGACGGCAGTGAGGAGAAAAGGATTCCGAAGAGGCTGCTTGTTTTATAGTGGCCATTCTCACCAAGATGCAGCCCATTATTTGGAAGGTTTGGGCCCTCCGGAAATGCAAGTATTTTTCTTAGCTAATCATTGTTTGGATGACGGATCGGTTGCAGCAGCGGGGATGGCCCAATTGCGGTCTCTGCCCGTTGTGTAAGCGGGTGCAGAAATCGGCGGCACAGGTCTTTGGATTGGTTGAGACTTTTTAACAACTAGCATAATGTCCTTGCTATGGATTAAAGAAAATATACTATATATTTAAGAAGATTATACTATTATTTATATTATATTAGATCATTCACATCTATTTCCATCTTAACCCTTTTTGTCGGATTTAAATGGTACTCTTCTCAAAGGTGGACAGATCGCCGTCACCAATTGATATATTTATATGAGCAAAGATAATCCAATGCTTTGGTCCACGCCTACTTCGGTGGGGGCAATGGTGGACCTAGATTGCCGCAAATCCGTCCCACCAAAGAAAAGCTTTTGCCTCCTTGCTAATGCTTGTTTTTGGGAGATCTGAAACAAGCGCAATGGGTGTGTTTTCCGCAATACTTTGTCCATTGATCCGACCAAAGGGGAGGTGACAACTTAGGCCCTCGCTGAGGCTAAGTACTTCAGGGAGCATTTTACCGAGAGAATAGCCTTATGTTTGATTGGTCTCTTGGCTGTCTTTTGGGTTTGGTCATGTTGAAACTCTCTTAATTAACGAATGAGGCAAAAACTAGGTTCTGTCTTCCATGACAAAGCAATGCATCATACAAATATGAAAGAGAAATACTAACAAGATTTCTTACTGAACCCCTTGGGTCTCAACATATCAAATTTGCATTTCAACCTGGATCGTATAGCTTCTAACTTGCTTCTGACAAATCCTTCACTATTGTTGTAATACACGTATTATATCTGAAGTTAAACGACAAAATAATCCAGCAGAGGTTGCCACAGATGAAGCAACCAATGTTGGCATCGTAGCTGAAGATTGGACTTGAGACCCCTAAATACCATTTTGGTTCCAATTTCAGGTAAAATGTATATGTGTAATGCGTTTTACATATGCTCCAATCATTTGAATTTGAAAAATTTCAAGAAAAATGTGCATAAAGAGGGTTGTTTAATTGTTTCTGGAACCAGGTAGTGTCTCCCTTTTGCCCTGGTCCTTTATCCTGAAAGACCTGAACACTCGGACTTTTGTCAAATTGCTTCCTATTTAGCCGAGGAAAGATCTCATGGTCACACTCGAATTTGCCCAGAGAAAATAAAATAATGCACGGCGCAGTCTAGCGCTTGCATAGAAATCTCGATAGTGTGTGTCGGAGTATTGTTCCGGCAATACTATTTATGGGGCGGCGTGAGCACAGCAAATCAGGATGGCTGCACACGGGAGATAAGATGTAGACAGGTTCAGGCCCTCTCGGAGAGGTAATACCCTACGTCCTGTGTTTGGTGGCTGGTATTGCTGTATTCCGAGTGCCGCAAGCCCTAGAGAGTCAATCTCGAAGGGGCCTGAGCTATGAAACAATGGAGATTAAGCTAGATGAGATGTTTTGCCATCGGAGGTCCCCTACCGGGCCTTATATAGTCGGCCGGAGTAGGGTTACAAGAGTCCGAGTCGGTTAACAGATTGGTTTCCTATTCGGTTACAACTGATTCCGGGTAAGCCGGACAGGTATTAAGCCTTGCCTTGTACTCCACGCTGGTGAGGCGCCCCCGTGCTGTAGTCGGACTCCAAGTAGCCGGCCCGGCCCATCCTGTTGCTGGAAGGCCGGATTCGTCCTCCTTGGTGATACCCGGGTGGCATATCACCATCAGTAGCCCTCGAGTCCTTCACGATCTCGCCGCCGCCGGTCTTGGCCTCTGGATGACCTTCCCGACTGACTTCGGCTCGCCGGGAGATTGTGAAGGGCTGACTGGACTCCTGCAAACAAGACAATTTAAGCCAAGTAACATTCACCCGTAAGGCAGGAATGTCAAGGCGGGTGAGCTGTTAACGGATAATCTCTAGTGGCATCCGGTCCACCCCTGGGGGGCAGGGACCGACTGATAACCCGGCGTGGGGCTTGCCATAAATCCCGACTGAATTCCCGAGTAGCACCCGGCCTTCCCGAGAGGATTAAGGTCGGCTAGGGTCCCCTGAGGGAATGCCTCTGGAACTCCAAGTCCGAACCAGAGAAAACAGACATGGCGCATAGGTTTCTGAGTTTCAAAGTCTTATGCCGGGTCATTCCACTGAATTTGAGGATCCCAGAGGCTAGAGCTTCGAGGCTTAAGCGCTCGATGAGTTCTGGGTGGAGAATCCAGCGGCTCCAAGTTGCTCAGCGTCCGACTTGCGGCCTTCGGGAGGCACGCCATTACTGCCCCTCACTCGGGTGCACTCAGCCGACTGCGTTCCTCGCTGGAGGCCAGTCTCTGATACCCTCTGTGGCCAAAACGCCCGGCGCCGAGTCCCTCTAGGCAGCCAGCTAGTGATTCTTGGAGAATACGCTTTAGCCACCATATAGCGGAGACGTATTCCGTCGGGTTATACAGCCTGGAAGGCTAACCGTCGGATCTCCTTCATTAAGTCCGCACGAATCGCGACGCAGCCTGGTCGTGGGCGCGAGATACGCGCGGCGTGGCCCGCCCGAACGTGCGGCGGAATCCGAAACGACGCGGTCGTGGGCGCGGCGAATCCGGGAACGTGGAGACGCGGGAAATCCGAACTGCCGATCCTTCCCTTTATATCCGGCAGAGGCTGTGGGAGTGGCCCACGCTCTCAAACGCATCCGCATTCTCCTCGCGCCCGCCGCTTCGTCTTCCTCTTGCTCCCAGTCGCTCTGCGCGCCCCGCCCCGCCCAAAACCCTAATCCCCTCCCCGGTTCCCTCGGATGCAAGCCCCGGATTGGGAAGCCGATCAAAACGAAACTGAGGAGGACGCCTTGGTTTGGAAGTTGCTGGGCGAGGAGGGATCGTCGGCCGAGCCAATGGCCCCCTCTCCATGGATGAAGTCGTCGGTGACGGAGGCGAAGCTGGAGATCCTCGTCCGGATGGGGCTCCTCCCCCCAAAGGAGCTAGTCGAGTGGCGCGCTGCCACGGGGGAGACCATCCCCACGCCGGACACCGGTGAGCTGGTGGTAAACTGCTCGTTCTTCGAGCGAGGGTTCTCGGTTCCGGTCCACCCGTTCCTGCGCGGGCTTCTGTACTACTACGGACTGGAGCTGCACAACCTGAATCCCAACAGCGTCCTACACGTCGCCAGCTTCATCACGCTCTGCGAATGCTACCTCGGTATTCGCCCGCATTTCGCGCTGTGGAAGCATCTATTCATGGTGAAGCCGCAGCCGAGCAAGGACAGCCCGGCCGTAGTCGGAGGCGCCGGGTTTTCAGTTGAGGGCGAAGTTGGCGAAAAGCTACCCGGCCCCGCCGATGCCATCGTCCCTCAAGGGTTGGCACGCCCAGTGGTTCTATTGTGCCAATGCCGACCCAGCGCTGCCATCCTTCTCGGGCCAGGCGCCGGTAGCCAGGTCAAGCTGGACGGATCCACCCCTCGACCGAGAGCAGGACAGCGTTGACGTCCTGATGGCACAGCTCGGCCAGGCGATGGAGGCCGGGGTCACCGGGGCGACTGTCGTTGCCACCGGGTGCAGCCGGCCAAACTCCGAGCGCACCCCATGTACGAGTACACCGGCGCGGAGGATCCGACCCGGGAGGCCGCCGACGAGCTGTCGGAGGGCGAGGTGCAAGGTCGACTCGAGAAGATCCTAGCTCAGGGGACGAGCCTAAACTTCTCCGGACGGCCGGCTCCTTTCTGCCGAGCGAACCCGCCGAACGACGTAAGTAGCCGATGCTTGGTCCTTTTGATCTCAGCTTTTGGCCAAGCCTTACTCGGGTGTTGTCTTCGTGTTCTCTATAGGTTCTGTTCGGCTTCTGTTCCAGCGCTCCCCTCCCGGAGGACGAGATCTGGAACCAGCCGCGATACGCCGACGTTCCGAAGGGCGGGCCGTCACCGCCGGGGGCGACAGGAGCTTCATCTTCCGACGCCGGCCACTCTGGAAACGCCGGGTCTTCTGCTTCCGGCGCCCGCCGATCGACGGGCGCCGGGTTGTCTTCTTCTGGCGCCGGCCGCCCAAAGGGCTCCGGGGCGCCGAAGGGCGTTAGGGTCTCTAAGACCCCGCCGGTCGCTCCGCCTCCTCCTCCTCCAAGCGCAGCCGCCCAGGAGGAAGACGAAGACTCGGACGACATCAGCGCCTATCTGTTAAGGAGGCGGACGCGGCGACGGAGCGGCGCCACCACCGGCCCTACCGTTGTCGTCAGGGGCGCCGGCTCGCCGGAGCGGGACGGCTCGACTCCCCTAGGCAGTCCGACGGCTCCGTCTGCCGCAGGAGCCACGCCTACGGAACAGGAGGACGCCGCCGCGGACGCCGACCTAGAAACGCCGAACGCCCCTGAGTCTGCCCGGACGGAGCAAGATCCCGCCCCCGAGTCTGCCCGGACGGAGCAAGATCCCGCCCCCAGCGCCAATCCCATGGCGCCGGCGGCCGTGGGAGCCGCGCCCGCGGAGCAGGAGGGCCCTGCCTCTGGCACCGTTCCGGCGGTGCCAGCCGCCGCCCCGAGCGACACTACTCGGGCGGCTGAGGACGACGCTCCCCCCGGCCGGGGGGAGAAGAGGGACGCCGACACTGCCTTCAGAGCGTCCGCCGGTTCGGGGACCACGCCGGCCCCAGCCGCCGCCGCGGTCGGGCCGCGAGTCGCGGGGGCCAAGAAGCGCCTTGTCGTCCCTCGGTCTTCAAAGTAAGTAACTTGCCGAGTGTTTGCTTGGTTTTATATTTCTTCATGTGCTGACGTGGCTGATCTTGTCGTTTCTGCAGGACGCGGAAGACGGGGGACACTACCAAGGCACCCCCGAGCGGCCCGGGATCCAACCAGGGTGGAGACCCTCCGGCGCCAGACACCCGGGCGTCGCCGCCTCCGCCGGCGGCTGCTCCTTCCTCCTCTCGGCCGGCGTCGCCTCCAATCGTGGTCGCTCGCGAGCCAACCCCCGAGCAATCCGGCACACAGGCAGTCCCGCCAGTCACCCCTCAGGAGGAATCCTCCATCGGAGCATTGGTGCCGGCGGGGGCCGCGGATGCTAGCCGGGACGTGGCGATGGCGGAAGGTGCGGCTCCTGAAGCGGACGGGGCTGCTTCGCCGGTGCGTGAGGACGAGCCCGCCGAGACCTCGCCAATGCGGGAGATCAGCGGGGCTCCGCCCTCAAAGCCATGCTCGGAGTTGGTGGCGCGACCGCTTCGAATCGGGGGAAAAGGAGCCGGGGCAGCCGGCCGCGGTGGTGGTTGACGACACCGAGGAGGAGAGGGAGTGGCGCGCGGCTGCGGAGTACACCGAGCAAATCGGGGAGATCCTCCCTGCTTTGCTGAAAGCGTCAAGGGAGGCGGCCAACCTGCTGAACGGCAGGCTGTGCCCTTTGATGGAGGTGAGTACTGTCCTTTTTGTGAGAATGTGCTCCTAGGAAGTAGCCCCCGGGCCTCTGCCCGACTAAGGTAGTCGGGCAGGGGACCCCTTATTTTTTTTTGTAGTTGCTGCTCTGGGTGCACGAACAGTGCACCCAGAGGGTGTAGCCCCCGAGCCTGCGGTCGACTAGGATAGTCGGGCGGAGGGTAGATGTAGTATAGTCTGTAGACTCTTCTCCGGGTGCACGAACAGTGCACCCGGAGGGTGTAGCCCCCGAGCCTCCACTGGGTCCTTGGGGCCGAGTGGAGGGTTTTGATGATGCAGCCGGGCGGCCTAACTTGTTTGTCTTCTGCAGCAGGCGCTGAACCAGCGGTCGCAAAGCAAGACCGCCGTCCTCCAGGACCGACTGCCGGTGATCGAGCGGATGGAGCTGCGGAAGTCCGAGTGGGACAAAATAACCGCGGCCCGGCAGACGGCGGAGGACGTGGCGCGCAAGCGCGGGCGGAGATCACCGGCCTGAAGGCTGGTCTGTCCCAGGAAATCGCCAAGTCCCAAGGTAGGCCTGCCGAGTGACCTTTGTCTTTCGCATACTGCTTGTTGCCGAGCTAACGCGTTGTGTCGGTGCAGCTGCCGAAGACGAGGTGTCGAAGCTGAAGGCGGAGCTCGAGACGGCGAAGGCCCGCGCCCGGGACCTCGACGAGGCGCTTGAGGCGGAGAAGGCCTGGAGGGCGCAACTTCAGCGTGAAGCCGAGCCGTTGCAAACCCGCGCCCGGGATTGTGACCTTGCCAAGCGATGGGCCAGGAGAGTCGAGAAGGAGCTCGAGTCGGAGAAGGCCTGGGCGGACTTGGTGGCAAAAATGGAGAAGCAGACGAAGTAGGACGCCGTGTCGGCGGCCAAGAGGGCCGCGGACGCGGAGGAGGCAGCCAAGGCCGCGAAGGAAGACGCCGAGTCGGCGGCCAAGAGGGCTGCTGACGCGGAGGAGGCGGTCAAGGCTGCACAGAAGGGCGCCACGGAGGCCGAGTCCCGTAAGTGTCCTGACCACTCCGTTTTGCGTTGTTCGAACTTGCTGGTCGTTGACTTTGTCCTGACTTCGCCGCCTGACCGGTTGCGTATTGCTCTGCTGCTGCAGAGTGGAAGGGTCGGCTCGAAAAATCCCAAAGGATGATCGAGTCGCTGCTGAAGGCGGGGCAGGCAGCATGCGGCGCCGTCTGGTCGGATGACCCGGCGCCGGACTCCGTTGCGGTGGTCGCCGAGCGGCTGTACCAGGTCCCCGACCAGGTGGCGAGCATCGAGGCGGAGGCCGCGCGGACGGGGGCCAGCCTAGTCTTGGCAGTGGCGCGGTCCCATGACCCCGAGCTGGACTTGGAGGCGATCGGGGAAGGGTACGCCGCGGATTTTCCGGATGAAGACATTCCGGAGATGATGCGGATCGTCGAGCCCACCGTTGAGACCTTGCTGAAGCGCTCGGATGTCCAGGTGAAGGACTCCGATTTCTTCATGAGTTTGTAGAGGGGCATCGCCTTCTCGCCGAGTCGAGAGATGAACCGACTGAGAGCGGCCATGCATCCGGTCAGCCGTTGGACGTCCTTGAGGTTCTTGGGTGGGCCCATCTTGACGATGGCGTCGATCTTCTCCGGGTTGACCTCGATTCCTCGTTCGGAGACGATGAAGCCGAGTAGTTTACCCGAAGGGACCCCGAAAACGCACTTCTCGGGGTTGAGCTTCATGCTGAATCTTCGAAGGTTAGCGAAAGTCTCTCCCAAGTCACTCAGGAGGTCTTCTTTCTTTTGGGACTTGATTACCACATCGTCGACGTAAGCTTGCACGTTCCGGCCGATCTGGGACTGAAGGCAGCGCTGTATGCACCGTTGGTACGTAGCGCCGGCATTCTTGAGTCCGAAGGGCATGGAGACGTAGCAGAAGGCGCCGAACGGAGTGATGAAAGATGTCTTGATCTCGTCATCCTCCTTCATCTTGATCTGGTGATAGCCCGAGTAGGCGTCGAGAAAGCATAAAATTTCGCACCCAGCCGTGGAGTCAACCACTTGGTCGATGCGAGGAAGGGTGAAAGGATCTTTGGGACACGCCTTGTTAAGGCTAGTATAATCAACACACATCCTCCACTTTTCATTCTTTTTGCGAACAAGAACTGGGTTCGCTAACCAGTCGGGATGATACACTTCTTTAATAAAGCCAGCTGCTAAAAGCTTAGCTATTTCTTCTCCTATAGCCTGACGTCTATCCTCAGCGAAACGGCGTAAACGCTGTTTGACCGGCTTGGCGTCCGGCCGAACGTTGAGAGAGTGCTCGGCAGCCTCCCTGGGAACCCCGGGCGTGTCGGAGGATGTCCATGCGAAGATATCCCGGTTATCCTGGAGGAAGCTGACGAGCGCGCTTTCCTATTTGTCGCTGAGCGCAGTCCCGATCTGCGTCGTCTTGGAGGAGTCTTCTGGGTCGAGTCGGATTGACTTGGTGTCCCGAGCCGACTGGAAAGATGTCGACGTTGAAGCCTTCTTGGATAGCGGTGCTTCCTCGACCACGGCCGGCTTGAGATCGGAGAGGGAGGCCTCGGCGATCTGGGCTGCGGCGAGGTTGCAGTTCTCGAGATCACATGTGTAAGCATGCTGGAAGTTGCTTTGCACTGTGATAACCCCATGGGGGCCCGGCATCTTGAGCTTCAGGTAGACGTAGCTGGGGACAGCCATGAACTTGGCGTAGCAAGGACGTCCCAGGATGGCATGGTATGATCCTGGGAAGTCGACGACCTCGAAGGTGAGAGTCTCGGTCCGGAAGTTGTCGGGAGTACCAAAGGTAACGGGCAGGCTGACCTGCCCGAGTGGACTCGCCATCTTGCCGGGCACCACCCCGTGGAAGGGGGCACCAGTCGGCTTGATCTCGGATCGAGGAATCTTCATATCGTCGAGGGTCTTGACGTAGAGGATATTAAGACCACTCTCGCCGTCCATGAGGACCTTGGTGAGGCGGACGCCGGAGACGATCGGGTCCACCACCAAGGGGAAACGTCCCGGCTGGGGTATGTAGTCGGGGTGATCCGCGCGTCCGAATGAGATCACGGACTCGGACCATCGCAGGTACTTGGGCACGGCCGGTTCCGCTGCGTTGACCTCTCGGTCGATGAAATATTGTGTAAATCCTTATGTCAAAATCACAATAGTAATATGTTAAGCTCCGAGGCAAAAAGCCACTTTTGACCTCCAAGCGACCGTCAATTCCAAAACTGGCCCCATCGGATGAATAAAGACAAAAATGTCCTTTTGCAGCGGATGGGATGTGCGACTAGCACCTGTAGCGAGTTGGAGGTGCTACACGTGGATGAGACCTACGGCTGGCACCTGCAGCGGGTTGGATGTATGACACCCACCTGCAGCAGGTTGGATGTGCGACATCCACTTGCAATGGGTTGGATGCGCGACATCTCTAGCGCTGATTCCCACGCGCATGGGACGCTGGCAGCGGGCAGAGGCACTTGGCGCAGGTCCAACCCGCTGCAGGTCGTCCTACCACGGGTAAAGGCACCTGGCGCAGGTCCAACCTGCTGCAGGTCGTCCGATCGTGCGTTCCATGCACTGCACGTCCTCCTCGCGCATCCGACACCCGGCAGGTGCACCACGTGGCTCCTACGGGCGGTTCATGGGCCAAACACTCGGCAGGTGATTGTCGCAAGTCCGACCTGCGTCATGTGCCATGCGTCGGCTCGCCAGCGTGTCGTGGAGATGTTTTTGGCTTTGTTTTTTCGGAGGGGTCAGTTCTGCTATTGATACTGGAGAGGGGACTAGATGTGGTTTTTTTGCCGAGCTCCAAAGCGAAAGTCTTCGTGACACTGAAAAACAGACACGTGAACACACAACTTTGAAGTCTGAACCACTAGGATCAGGGCGTAGGTCGCCCATGAGTCACATCTCGACCGGCACTCGCTTGTACAGCTCCTCCTTGTCGAAGCGCGGCATGTCACCCATAAGTCACATCTCGACCGACAATCGCTTGTACAGCTCCTCCTTGTCGAAGCGCGGCATGGCTACAGTCTGCAGCGGCGTGGCCATGAACGTGACGATCCCGGGGGACTCCATCATATCGACGTCCTCCGGCTGGATCCCGTCCGGCAGCGCCCACGTGAGGTTGTGTAAATGACAAAATAAAATTCAAGTTTGAAATTACCTCGGGCAAAACTCGCTCCGGACGTCCCAAATCCAAGCCTGTAACAAGAGAGTGCAGCCACCAAAATTTGAATTTACCCTTGCCTGTCTATATGCGTCGCACAGCTTCCTGTATAGCCACACGAGGACAGCTGATACCCAACTGTATCCCCCTATGGCCTCGAAGTGAACAAGCCGAGGAATCCATATCCCTATGAGATGCATAATCTTTGATTTTTCCTTTTTCTCGGATGACGACTTAGAAAACATGTGGTTTAGATTGGGGTTTTTATTAAACAAGCCCCTAAAGTTAATAATAGGAAAAAATTTAATTTCATATCTACATACCATAATTCGGACCATACAAACATCACCATAATCAAATATATACACATCAAGTTTTCCATGATATGAAAATAATCAATCTATGAATATACATTGCACAAATTTCATATACACATGTCAAAATTCCTATGATCATGAATTCCACGTATAAACATCAAAATATGCATAGCAAAAATTATTCTCTAAGCGTAACACATAAATTAATAATCACGATTACATGCGTCATCAATTATTTCTCGCAATGAAATCCTAACAAAATTGATTTTTGCTCACAATTCATGTTTACTAAAAATTTACCTACATCACATAGGGAGAGGAATTACTCATGGAGGAGGACGCCACAGAGGCTGCCGTGGAGGTGGAGGCCGGCGAAAGAGGCGGTGTGGAGGACGACACCGGCATGGTGGCCTGCGTGGAGGACGAGGCCGATGTGGAGGATGGCCGGCTAGCGTGCAAGGACGGGGCGTGGAGGATGGCCAACGTGGAGGATTGGGCGTCGTGGTGGCCGGCAGAAGAGGCGGCATGCCGGCACGGCGTAGGGAAGGCGGCAGCAGGTGTAAGGTGACCTGGTGGCGGCGGGACCGGGTTGGCTCGAGCTCGGGACTTAGGCAGAGGACTGCAGTTCAAAGGGGTATACAGGCTACGGCGCCGAAACTCATGGCGCCATAGCTACGGTGCTAAGATGTGTGGCGCCGCAGCCTCCGTCACGTCATCAAGCCACGGTATGCCGTCGCTACGTTGGCACGGTATACGGCGCCACTGACTGTGGCGCCACAAAGTTCGGCTACGGCGCCGTAGCCTGTGGCGCTGCCAAAAGGGTCAGAAATAGAATCCTCTTTACCGTACAATATAAAAGATTATTTGATAAAAAATTCGTTAGCGCTGCCTGACATGAAATAACAGCAATTAAGTAGTACGTTTTGTTGATTACGGATGTACGTCCTCTGGCAAATCATATAAAAAGGCATAATTTTTCAGGTTCGTACTGGGTGCGGTGGCGGCAGTGTGCAAGGCCTCGACCATAGCGGTGACCTCGTCCTCGCGGATGGGCCTGAGCGCCAAGAGCCGGCGCGGCGTGAAGAGCTCGAGGTTGCAGAGCTTGCGCACCTTGATGTAGTGCGGGCCGTAGTCGGCCCATATGAGGTCCTTGCCGCCGCGGCTGAAGCGGTCCGCCGACCGGTTCCGCGGGCGGTCGGCGAGCTGCTGATCGTGGGTCTTGAGCACCTCCCTAGCCAGCTCGGACGTCGACACCACCACCGTCGGCGACGAGCCGAACCACACCGTCATGATGCGCCCATACCGGCCTGCCCACTCCATGAAGCACCGGCGTCGCACGGGCTGGATGTGGAACAAGTTCCCCACCACCAGCCACGGCCGCGGCCCCCGGGGTAGCCTGCCGAGGCGGAGCCCGTTGAGGAGGAGCGTGAAGGGGATGACCATGAGGGCCAGCGCCACGGTGAGCATGGTTGTGGTGGTGTCCATTGCGGCAGGAGCACGGGGGTGGTTCTTGGAGTAGGCGTGATGGTGGCGCAGGTACCCTTGGGGGTATGTGCAGACGCGCGGAGCTGCCTTGCGCTCGACGGAAAGCTCAGAGCGTGGTAGTCGGTTGTTCCGTCGTACGTGTGGGACTGTGCGTCGTAGGTTGGTGACTGCGCGCCTAGCTTGCTTGCATTCTGTATTTAGAAGGTTTGTTTCCCCTGCTAACCGAAACGAGAGGATGAATACCGGCTGCTGCTGCTGATTGCGATTGCGATGGACAAGCAGTGGTCTGAATCGTGCTTGGAGACCAATGGCCCGGTCGGCTAAGTACGCGCGCTCATGGGATTTGCATGCAATAGATATTCTAAGTTTCCGACTTCAACTGTTTGCAACTTGGATATTCCACAAGAAATGTAGAAAGAACCCGACGATTTCTACGGAATTCCTCTGAATCTGGAGTAGTATACATATTTACGGATGTATGCAACACGTTTGAAATAAACTCATGTGTGATACACGTGTACTACGAATACCTGGAAAGTTACTGGCCAGCGTTCATTGATACATTAGCTTCGGCGCTGTCTATATGCTCCTGTCTGAATGAACCTGAAGACCGATGGCGTATTGGCGTGCTTATTCGGGTAGTTGTCCACTAAACCAAGTGCTCTTTGGGCCTTTGGATCAAGGCCGGCGTCGCATGCATGCAACACGACGTGTGGAGTAATGCTTCTTGCCGAAAACGTATTGGCTTCTTGCTCTATGAAAATTTACCATGAGAACTGCTCACTCATGATTTTTTTCTTTCTTTTTCCTTTTTTACTTTAGTTTTGGTTAACTTTCAGATTGTGCTCTCTACCGTGGAGCCGGTTGTTCCATCATATTCTTTTTGTTGGGCTGAGGACTTGAATTCAGTCTGGATCAAGCCTGTCCCGCCACGTTCTTCTGAGTACATAAAAGGGCCCAGTCTTAAGTGACAGCGGCTCGATGTGTTGCACGCGATAAGGCCTCATCTAGTCGGTTTTTTTTCCCTCAAAAAAAAATCTGGTCGGGTGTAGGAATCTAGTCTTCTCCTGTAGCTGTTTCTTTGAAGCGAAGGAAGTTCTTATTACCCAAATCAAAACACCAAGATAATACAATGGAAAGTGTAGTTTTCAGTCTATGTAATAAGTTGTATATAACTAAAAGCCCATACACCATAAAAATCAAAAACACTAATAAATAAAAGTCAAAGACATAGAGCGACAAACTAAGGAACGTCAAACCTGTGACTAAAGCTCCATCCATGGATAGAGAACAACTCCCACAGTACTAGCTCAAGGGACCTGCAGGCTGTAAATACCAATTCCCGATTCTCCAAGCGATGTAAGATAGACTAAGACTGCAACAAGTTCGAGCCCTGTAAACAACTTACAAAGGAGTATAAAGTTTTTTCTTGTCAAATATCACATTATTTTGACTTACCAAATAGACCAACAAATAGCGGCCGCTCTCTCTTTGTGGTTGAGGGGGGGGAGGAGGGTGGGCGGCACGATCGTTCTTCCTCCCTTTCGAAAGGCGTTGTTGCTCCTTCTCTTGTATCCTTCTAGGCTCGCAGTTGCTCCTTCTCCTTCATTTCTCCTCAGAAGGGTGTCACTAGGAAAAGACAAAGGAGGCGACCAGACATATCGTTTGAGGGGTCACCTGCGAGGTTAGGGTTTAGACTTCACTGAAGACGGAACCCGTTGCATCACTAGAAATGGAGCTCAGACTCGAAGCCGGCCACCACCGTCGCCACACAATTGCACCATTGACTACATCTGTCCTTGATGCCATCAACACCTTATTAAAGGTGAGGCACTTAGTGCGCCGCCATTTATTAACAAAAGCGACGACAACCGTCAAGGAGGAAGGAGCATCACCAGACAAGGAGAATGAGAAGGGAAAGAGGAAGAAGGTTGTTAGATTCTACGACAATGTTGGCTCATCGGATGTTGCATTGTGGTGACGTGTGGGGTAAAGGAGAAAAGGAGGTGCAAGTGCATGGAGAAAGAGGAAGATGAGGAGGCACGGGCACGCTCCACGCACGACATGTATCAGCACGGGAAGGTGCGCGACTCATGTTAGCATCAGAGCGTGCCCCATTACTTTGTTCCAAAGGGGGCATCCTTCTTCTAGTTCTTCCATCCGTGGGAAGGGGAACCATCTTATTCATTGGAACAATGAAATACATAGGAGATCTTTATTACTACAATACTCATCCGAATGTTGAAAACAACAAGGATGGTGTGGCTGCATCTTTGAAAGAGAGAATTCACAACAAGTACGGTCAGTAGGGATTAAACTAGAATATATATATCAAAAGTAGATATGATTTTAGCAATGTGATTGGTCCACGTCACTATGGTTCTTGCAGTCGTTTGGTCAGCTCTGAAAGGCTTTGACGCTCTCTTGCTCCCTCGAATCAACATGCTAGCTTCCCTAACCGGCCCGATATCTGCTCTTAGTCACGAAGCCACCATCGCCATGCATGCCTATTGTCCACATGTCATGTTGTACGCCCACCATCGTAAGGTCTCTACACCCGACATTGGCCATGTTGTTGGGGAGGATTCCCTCTGCCATGTCCCGTCATCAAAATTCCTCTTCCTCTACACATATTTCTCTAAATTGGAACCTCCCTCGCACCTCCACGCCACCATGAACCGGATGAGCTGCTTCTTGCTCTATCCGCCGCCCACACCATCCTACTAGGGCGCTTTGCCTCCTCCTCCCCAAACCCTCTATCACACTGCCGCCATCGTTAGCCTTACTTCCTCCTCTTTTAGACAAAATGTATCCACTTGTGTCCTCCTATGGATTTATGAATTCCCATCCGCTAGCCTACTTGGCCAACACGTTGTACACAATAGGTCTCCATGGTTTTCATGTTCCGCTGAGGCGCGACCATTGTCACACAAGCTCTCCTTGCACCGCAGTTGCTCCATTTACTCCGTGAAGATCAAATCCATTTATGTATGTATAATTACACCAAGAGCGTCACAAATAGAGAAGGGAGCAATGCTCGGAATTTCTTGGAGAACTAAAACATGATAGCCCACGTGAGCAAAAGAATGAAAAAATTAAGGGAGGGGGTGGAATGATGCTTCGGTTGGCCAGCTAAGAACGCAGCTTATGTTGGGTTTTTTTGGTATGTATTTCCTTCTTTGCTATTTGTTTTCACATTCAAATTTGTACTTGAATCTTTACTACTTGCAATAGTATTAAAATTCCAAAAAAAATTCATGGGTTTTGGTTAGAAATTTCAAGGCTTCTTTCACTAATTTATTTGAGTTAATATTTTTCCTAGACTCAGAAATTAGCACATGATTATGAAAATATATGATCCTTTAACTTATTGAGTGGGGATTAACTAATTACAACATAGAACCGAGAGCTACTAAAGTGACTTTGAAAATCAGATCGACGAATGTGTATATATATAGAACGAAAATTTCATTCTTCCTACAAATGCCCTAAGCTCACGGTTAACTGCATGATGCTCCATTCACCCATTAACTAAGCCATTCCCTACCGTTGAGATCTCCATTACTTACCAAATTAGGAAATTAAATACAAAGGGGTTTTCAATTTCATGGCTCGGAGGTTATGTCCAGGAGAGGCAAAGGCGCCACGCATGGGTTGGGGAGAGCACGAGGAAGGAGTGGTGGTTTTGTTGGCATTTGAATGCAAAGACCGTGCTGAACCAAGAATAGATAAGGTAGAGAGAACACGACAAAACTGCTAGGGAATGTCGTTTATACATGCTAAACATCCGCTCAGCCCCGGCCACATCAACAGGTAGATCCAAAAAGGAAAAAAACACATATCTCATTCTAGCATATAACTTCTATAAATATATTTATAGCTTTTGCGTCTTATCTTTATATGCTTTCAACTTTCTAAGATTCTTATTAACCAAAGCTGAAAGGGGATTACAGGCCTCGACATAAGTTAGCATCGCGTATCATGTGGCATAACTTAGAAACATACTATTGCACGACATTACCCTTATCTTCAAATACTTCCAACTTGGATAAGCATACCGATAAAATAGGTGACAATATAGGAGTAACTTAGCATTTTCCTATTGCGCTATCCAAAGTATAAATCTGTTTTGGCTCCACCGCTGATTGGAAATTGTTTATTTTTTATTCCTAAATACAAGTCTAGTACAAATGCAAAGTAGATATTGCTTGACTCAAATATTAGCAGATGGATTTCCATTCTGCATGCATCGAGCCCACCCCCCTCGAGCCGCTTCACTCAAGCTCCTGCAGGAACCCCCGGATGGTCTCCTCAAGTTCTTTGCGGTCAATTTTCTGAGACGAAGCAGCCGGGGAAATCTTATGTGCTTCAGAATTCTGCTAGTAGCAAAATATAAACCATTTTTCAACAATCAGCTGGGACTTTTGGTTTGTGCCAGTTTATCACTTCACCTTGACACAAAAAATGCAACCACAAGAAAATGACATGTTTGCGCATGAGAATTTACCGTTGATCGTTTCTTCTTCTTTTGTGGACCTTGTAGTGCATTATTGGCCTCTAGGATTTCCACCAGCTGCCGGGTCTGTGTGGCACACAGAAAGAGAAAAAAAGAGTTAAGGATCAATGCAAAGTGTAACAGTGTTCACGCAAATGCTAAATCTGTTTTTAGGGCAATCAGCTGCTTTCGGCTGCATTCCATCGATACCTCAAGTAATTAAAAGTGGTACCAGAAGTCTACACCACATTTTAACCTGAGCCAACTAAAATCCAGCAATACTGCAAACTCTTTTGTCATGGAACTTCACGCAGCAGTTGCATCAACCAGAGTAAAATAGCATCTGAGCGAGGGATCAAATTGCTACTACCTGCTTAACAACAGTTTTGTAGTCTTTCCGGCACTTGGCTTGCCTCATCTCGATCTCGTCCGACATTGGAATGATGTTGTACGCGCCTGTGACTTCTATGTTTGCCGTGAGTTTGGGGCAATGAGCATCTCTAATGGGTTGAGCCTTTTTTATAGGTAGGTTATTACAGAAAAGGAATACTGGTTATTATTATTTACTATTCAGGCTCACTACATCTTCAAGTTCCTCTCTCTGCTTAATTGTGGCGAAAACTCGGGCCCCATCTCCATTGGACGCTCGCGATCAAATGCAAAGCTAGAATTTAAACGTCAGGAGCACGGGATCCGTCCAACGTTAAGCTCGTTTCACTTGGATAGATTGCACAGTCCAGTCACGAGGAAAGACATGCAGCAGAGGCGTGGCCGCGTAAGTTTTGTCCACCGCCCATAGGAAAACAAACCGGGGAAAACGAACGGTTACCAGCTCTCCCAATTATGGAAGCAACGAGGAATGCATGTTGTGACCTAGCTTTTGCGACTCGTCTTCCAGATGCTCTGGTCCGTTCCCATGCCCTTTCCTGTTTTCCTGGTTGATTCGGACTGTTAAAACAGTATGCCGACAGATTTTTGGCAAGTCTGTAGAGAGTAGGATTTGCATTGCTGCGATGGAGTTTGAGATTTGGTAATTAACATGCGTCCGGAGACAACGGTGGCATGAATTTGGGCATGAGATGGCAACGCGGCCCAATTCTCTGGCGGGAAATTCGCCTACTAGGAATCATGGGGACGGTTAATCAGTGAAACGAACGGTGCGTCTCCATGACCCTTGTAATATAGAATTAGATATAGGGTTCTAAACAGCTGGGGGTGGGTTATCACATGGACACATCAAAGTACGTGTGACTGCTCACCCAGGTAAGTGAAGTACTGGTACTGCTCACTATAACTACTACTAGGACGCCACTTGGTGCTCTCCACTGTTCCGGGGCCACACAAAGCTAATCAAGCTAGCTGTGGGTAAACTCACCTGATCTGCTGATCGTGTGCATATCTGACACGTGTACACTAACGTTTTCTTCACTGTTTTGCCACTGCCAAGAACTGTGTGCTCCAGCGTACGTGCACTGTCCACCCTTTTCTCAGCGTAAATCCAATCATCGTTAGCGGGCACCGATGGCCACAGCGAGAGCCGACAGCGCCTTCGCAATAATCCCACAGAAGTGGCTACCCACGTTTACCACTCGACGTCGCTGACGGCTGACGTCTACTACGTACATTAGCCGGAGCACGGCCAATCGGGTGCTGTTCCGGTGGAAATATGGGGAACCTGCTGGAGATGACGGCCGGAGGAGCATGGTCGCACAGGGGGCGCGCCCTCGTCCACGAACGACGTGGTGCGGTGGGGTGCGGAAATTTGGGCCAGGCCGCCGCCGGTGGCCGCGTCCGATTCCCACCCGCTGGTGCGAGGCAAATTTGACAGGTTTCGGGAGGGATAAGAAAATTGAGAGAAGGTTTTGGGAGGAATTTGACGGGTTATTAACTCATGATGGAAATTCTCCTCGTTTGCCCGGCTCCCCAGCCCGGCCTTCCCGAGGAGGTTCAGGAGCGCATGCACTGCATCACGCCCAGGTTCATGACAGATTTGTTAGATCCCTCCCAATGCACAGGTGTTTAAATGAGGTGCTAAGTGCATGAAAGAGCTTAGCAACTAAACTCCCTAATGCATAGGTGTTTAGCTTTTTGTAGCTAAGCTTTCTTCATTTAATTGTTTAGCAACTAAACTCCTCAATACATAGATGCCACATAGGTGTTTTGCATAAGTCCACGCGCTTAGCATCGTTTCTTCCTAGAAACACCAAAACTATTTTTCTCCTTCTTAATTACCCCGCCACATCATCTTCTTGCCTATGTGGCATGTCTTAGCACCAGTCCAAGTTGGAGCATTGGGAGGGGCCGGCCTTAGCGTTTTTGGTTATTGCGGATTACTGCTTCTTAGTGCTAGCTAAGATGAATTAAGATAATTTCGTTCACTTAACTAGCTTTTGCATATTTTAGTATTTGACTAACTAACTTTTCCTATTTTCGTAAGAAGCGTAATGTTAAGAAGTGAGTATATCAATTATCATGAATTCTCTACTCTGGAGTTTGATTTAGTAATCTATTATTAAACTTTTTTACTAAATTGAATACGATGGCTCAAATTAACCTTCCCTAATTGACGCCATATTGGCTCTAACTATAGGCCATATGGCCAGATCCTATGCTGTTTAATTAGGAACTTTTTGTTGACCCAACCAACTAGTGCATATACTATACACTTTGCTTTCCTTCCTAATTTATTTTGACGAAGCTTTGCTTTCTAATTCCAGGCTCTTAATTATTTGCAAACCTCTACTTAGACAAGAAGTAAAGCAGAGACAATGAATCAGCCTTCTCCAGATCTTCCATTGTTGCATACGTAGCTCATTCCCACAACGCCGGTTTATTCTAGGAAAAGAAACTAAAAAGACGTCTCCTTTCAATTTGCAGCCTCATTCGGCCAGTGCTATCTGAGTAGGGAAACCTTGAGCAACCACTCCCCATCATGAATGTGGAGGCTTCGGCAGCAACAACAACCGTTCCTTGTTGTGATGCATGCATCAGAAAAGAGCATGGAAAAGCATCTGTTCCATTTCCTCCCCCGAGAGCGACGCCTGCGCATGTTTGGCTCCTTGTAGGAATCGACTCGCTAGCTCTAGATTAGGCCATGTTTCACTTCTAATTGCTATATGCATAAAGCTAAAAGATATGGAGTGTGAGCATAAAGGAATGGAGGTTTGGTTAGAAGAAGCTCGTGTGAACCGTTGTTCTCTCTACTTTATATCGGTGTTATGCGGGGAAACGTTGGCGCACGATACCGTATACCATATACGGAGGTTTAAATTAGGGCGCTATATGTGGTTAATATTAGCTAGTTAACAATTTTTGAACTTCCCAGTGTGGGCTTTTTTTTTCTACGTTTTGCGGGCTTTCATTTTTTCTTCCCCACCGTTATTATTGTTGCCATTGGCGGTGGGTGCCGGCACGTTCGACGCATCACTTAGGATAAGAAAAAGAGGAAGGCACGGGGGCAATCGGCGGCAGCCGCCACACCAGCATCGCCAAAGCGCTTCGCAGGGCGCAGGCGGCCAAACGGAAATTGTTATCTAGTTAGCTAACTAATTTTTATTAACTGAATATCATTCCCTTTAAATTATGGGGATTCTACAAATCTGCATTAAGTAGTGGTTTCATGCAGGTGATTCAGCTTATGATACTTCCACTCAAAGAAAATTTGGACATTAATCAACTGGATTAGTGCTTATAAAGATAAAGTTGACATGAGGCACCAAGACTTTGTTTATATCAAAAATTAGACTAACCAACCTATCACACTTTACAGGATGATATCAACAAGCGAATTGCATGGAGAGATCACTTCAGACACCACGTCTAAAAGTAAAAATATACTACAGATATTATTAGGATACAATAGTTTTTTGAGTAATCGATCGAGTTGCATAGTAGGTTTAGGCATCAGTCGACTGAAATTTGACCAATTTTTTTTCAAATTGTACATAAAACGTTATATAAGGCCTCTAATCACGGGTGGTTCACTGAAAATCTTTTACAGACGATTCTCACGAAAACCGATATCACAGACTTTTTCAAAACCATTTATAATAACCTACTCATCACAAACGGTCTACACCGTCTTTTAAAAAACTCGTATGTGATCCAAACCAGCTCATTTGGCCCACATACCTCTAAACTGCCCTATCTCACCCATTTAACCCAACTGACACTGCCCCTCAGACCCTAACCTCTTATCGCTACTGCCCACTTCGAACACACATCGCGCACCTTCACTTCTCCTCCTCCTCCTCCTCTTCGGCGTCCCCGACCCTCTATTATCGCCTTCCGTCCTCCTCCGCCTCCACCTCCGTCGTCGACGCCTCGCTCTAGCTAGATTCGGGCACCGTTGCCCTCGCCGCGGCCGGACCGGGCATGCCGCCCTCGTCGCGACGGATCCCAGCATGGCCGCCCTCACCATGGACAAAACCGGGATCTGCCGTCTCAAACTCCACCATGTCTAGGTGGGTCTCATGCTCCATCCACCACAGGTTTTTGCCCATCCTGGCTGACGTGGTCATAGGCAAGGGGCATGTCGTGACCTCTAGGACCTCCTCCTCCGCCTCACCTTCGACAACATATATGGCCTGGCGTTCCGTAAGGACACGGAGACACTCGCCCAACGCCTACCGGAGAACAAGTTTGCCTCCGTGTTCGATCGCACGACAAAGGCCAACCAGTTCATCTTCCTAGAGTGCCTGTGGTGCAAGAAGTGGCTGGGCCTCAACATGGAGATCACGTTGATCAGTAGCATGGTGCATGTCAATGAGTACCTCGCTACTAACCTCTTCAACAAGGCCGCCAACTCATTCAAGCTTGCCAAGAATTGTGAGTTGATGCCTCCTTGCTTCCCTATCCCCACGAGCCTCTGATGCTACTGAACTTCCAAGTATGTACAGTGGGTGGTTGCTTCATTTATAAAGGTTGTAATTCAGTTGTCAAGTGTAATGTTCAGTGATGGGTTCTTGCTTCTGTATATCGTTTCTGTGTACTCTGTCTATCCAAGAATGTAAGGCGTATTTTGATTTGTTAAGACAAGCCTTTGACCAGTAATTACTCTATTAATATTCAGTTTATGTGATACAAAATTATAATCATAAGAAAGTACTTTTGAAGAGGAATCTAATGATATTAATTTTATGTCACATAAATCGCATATGAATAGATTAATTGTTGGTCAAAACCTTGTCTTAACCAATTAAAATATGCCTTACATTCTTGGATGGAGGGAGTAATATTCAGTGATGAATTTTGTGTTCTTGTGTGTTGATTCCTGGTTCCAGAGGTGTTGAGCAGCACCAAAGCATGTGCTACAATTTCTCTTTTTTTAATTAAAAAACTAAATTACAGATGGTTCTGAAAACCAACCGGTTGTGATGCTTGCTCATCACAGATGGTTCCAAAACCGCATTCATAAGACAGGATCATTACAGACCTATGTTTATAAGCGATTTAAAAAACTATGATGTGTGTGGTTCCTAATCGCCTAAGATATGAGTTTTTGTAGTCCTAATAATTCTATGCTTGGAAGTGTTTAACGAAATTGATTTACAATTAGTCTACGGATCATGATGTTCCGAGATCCATGCATGGGTGGATTTTATTTTTCTATAGGTTTAGAGCTATTTTCTTCATTTGTTTTCCCTTTTTCCTTGGTCACGGATCAAGATCCTACACCTAGCTTCGTTTAATGGGATTATGGCTGTTTGAAGGTGTGGATTTTACAGTCGATTCACATAAAACAGTCGGGACTATGAGAAAATTTAGGGCTCTACTTTTCTTGATTGATATGCAAACGGCAAAGAAACGCCAGCCATGTATTCTATCATGCACGTCCAGCGGTAACAAGTCTAGCTACAGCTTTTGCGACAAGTATCCCAACAAATGTTTGTGGATTCTTGGTTCCATCGCATCAATCAGTCATCAGATGTTACACACATGTCCTGTCAGTCCGTTCTATAGCTAATGTAAGATCTCAGAGTTGTGCTGCCTCTCACGTAATAAAGTGATTTTTGTTGGGACTTGCCAGCGAGAGCATGGTGCAATTGTGAACCATAGTACCTTGCTAGCTAGTGGAATCTGAATCCAAGTCCATGAACCATATAGCTTCGGGTGATGCAGTACTTGCCTTTGCACAAATAAATTTCATAGGCACATTAATAGTGGCTTAGAGATGTTTTTTTTAAAGGGGGCTTAGAAATGTTGAAAGGGCCGGACTTCCGTTAGATGAGTGGAGTGCTGTTGTGTACTTATATAAGCACTCAACGTTTGCACAGTAAGAAACATATGTGACGTTTGATTCATGCATATCCACCAAGTGCCTGCAAACTTTTCTTATAACGAAATCAACATGAGCTCTTTGCATTGAAGTAGAACAGAGAAGGAATTACAAGAGGGCTGAGGGACTATATATGTTGAGTTATCTGCAAACTTAAAACAAAAAGATACTCCATTTATCATGTCAGAGACATACTTATCTCAAAATTAAGCTGCGATGAGAAAGCACTCAAAATTCTTGTACATGAACACATACCCTTGCCAAAATACAGCATTCTCTCCCGATCAAAAACAGAAGAAAACACAAGGTAAGGTAACTAGAGTACTAGTAGACCGATTAAAAAAGGACATAAATAAAGGCACAGAGCAAAATTATTCACCACTGTTTCCATTCTGCAGCATCCCCTCTCAGCCACACGCCCTAATGCATGCAACGTCAGTACGTCGCACAACATTTCAGACCACGCGCACTCGCAGTCAGCACTTGTAAATAGAAGTTGGAATTGCAGCATTACACTGCACTAGCTCCGTGTCCATTGGAAGATGGCTTCACTCCGTTTGCTTTCTTGCACTCCGGATCGTCTCCATCTGCCGCGATCTCCTTGACGAACGTGGCGTCGCCATTAATCACTCCGTTTCCTTTGGAGGCCATGGGCAGCTCCATGGCCGTAGACTCCTCCTGGGTCTCCTTGTGCTTGCCCCAGAGCACCGAGTAGAGCCCGATCACGATCAGGACAGAGCCGAGGATGCCGCCTAAGTATATCTTCTCGGCGAGGATGAAGGAGCCCATGACAGCCACCACGATCATCATCAGCGGGCTGAATGCCGACGCGAACACCGGCCCGGTCCTCTGGATCACGAGGCCTTGCACGTAGTACGCTATGCTCGACGTCACGATGCCCTGCAACATCAGACGTTCGATCGGTCTTTAAGTATTTGGCACGATAATATACATGATTTGCAATTATTGTTTGATCGAGGACACGAGACGAAGATCGAGTACTCACGGCGTACGCGGCGGCGAGGAGGTTCATGTCGAAGCCGATGGTCCAAACGGAGGGGCGGTGCTCCATGGCGAAGGTGACGACGATGGCCTGGAGGGTGCCGACGAAGCAGATGAGGGTGGTGAGGGAGAGCGGCGCGGAGTACTGCTTCAAGGTGTGCGCCTGCAGGATGAAGAGCGAAGCCCAGGCGAGGGTGGCAATGATGACGAAGAGCGAGCCCAGGAACCACTCCCTACCCGTGGGGTCGACGGCGGCCACCGGCGCCTCCCCGCCGTGGCCGTGCGGCTGCGCGTGGCTCGTCCACACCATCTGCATGAGCGGCCCCTTGTACAGCGTCATCAACATCGCGCCCGCCACCGTCACCACCGTCCCGGCCACCTTCGCCTGGCACCTCACCTTCTTCAGGTCCACCTTCTCCATCCTGAAGATTACGGCCATCACGAAGGTCATGGCGGGAAGGATGTTGCTCATGGCGCATGCGAAGGTTGGGCCGGTGAACTTGAGGCCGGCATAGTAGAAGTTCTGATCAATCACAGGCCTGTAATTAAGGTGACACGTTAGTATTAATTTCTGCAAAGCTGACATTTTCTGACGTTTCGCTAGCCAGCAAAAGCGTTTAATGCAGACACCTTTTCTTGACAAAAGAATTGAGTCTCCGTATTGGAGAGTCCACTTTGTCTTTTTGCTTCTCTTTTAGAGAACGGAGAAGTTGGGTACACAAAATGACAGGAAGAAACACAATAATCAGCGTGCACTAACGTACCCGAGCAGTGCCAATACGAAGATCTGGAGGAAGGACGACCACGTCATCTTCGGCCTCACCTTCCTGCCATTTTCAATCAAGTGATGGTACCATCAGCTTCAGATGAACTATGTATGCAACAGAGAAAAGTTGTATCACACTTGGTCTCGTCCATGGATTGTGTTTGTATGTACGCACCTCTCGAGAAGCAGGGCGAATGGCGCAATGGAGATGGTGGCGAAGGCGTGGCGGTACACGACGAGCACGTAGTGGCTCATGCCGTGGTTGAGCGAGACCTTGGTGATCACGTTCATGCCGGCGTAGCCGAACTGCAGGCAGATCATGGCGATGTAAGGCTTGGCCTTCTCGAAGAAATCGCCACAGCAACCCATGGTGTGAGATCTATACGATCACAATGTGAGGTACTTCTTGCTAGCTGCAAGTCTTGGTGATTAGCCAAGGGCTAGAAGCTTCTAGGCTAGTAATTAATTAGCTAAAGAACTCAAGGTGCAAGAGACGAAGACCTTGAGTTGAAGGAGATGTGCAGAGTTCACTGCTCTATTTATATGCTCGACGCAGGGGCATTTCGGAAGTAAGGCTGGCCCCACCTCGTGCAAGTGTGCGGACGTGGGTGGAAGGGTGGGCCCATCTGTCGGTCGAAGAAGACCTGTAGTCATTAGCTTCTGTCAATGCAAGTTCATCTGGTGATAGCCAGCTGATAATAGGTTCTCGAAGCAAATGAAGACCACCTGGAGAACAAGGAGTTCTCAGCGGTTTCTTTGATTGGGTAGTGCTGTAGCATCATCAGACGTCATACTCCGCAAGCCATCAAAATTTGGTCATATTTGACATGAGGAGGGGGCAGCATGTATTCTATGCTGGAAGGCAAAAGAAATCATCAGGTGTCTCTTCAATGTCACAAAGAACAGTGTGCTGCAACCTTGATATTGTACCTAGCCGACATGCTTGTTTGCTTGCCATTTGCCCATTTCCATTGTGGTTCTCAAAAGAAATTTCCATTGTGGTTGGTAATTAAGGCCGTTTAGTGGATTTTGGCTCAGGTGAAAATATTCATTTGGTGAACGTAGTTATAATTCATCAAATATCACTTCAAATTTGCAAGATCAAATTCAGTTTGAGTTTGGAGAAACGAAAAATAGACATTTCTGATACCTTACAGGTTCAAAATTGGAAAAAAAAGACCTTATCAAAAAAGAAAAATAGAAAAGAAGAAAAGATGGAAGCCAATGTTCACGTCAATTTTCTCCTTTTTTTCGTGTCGGTAAAAATTGATTTTAAACTGGAATTTTTGACGAGACGTCTGACGTCCGACGGATTAAGAACTAAATCCTCAATTATATCTTGATGTAGCATCCTACGGGACAAAATTCGCTAATAGCCCAGGCCAACGTGGGGATTAGGCGTACCACACCACTGTTGGTCTTCCCTTCTCGCTTCACCCAAAACATTAACCCAAAAGTGCTATGATTTAAGCTGATGTATATATTCTCATGGTAAACTCGAAATCTGGTACTAAAGGCCAGGCCACAATTGACAACATCAACAATCCAAAAACGCGTCTCTCCGTACGTGCGTCCGGTGCTGTGTACCGCTACAGAGTCATCTTTACTGCTACACAAGTATTAATTGGTGGTGGTAATCTGTATATTTTATTCTCTTTCTTTCTATTATGAGGTCATCTAAAAATTTTGATAGAATTTATATGCCCATACCGTAACCTCAACAGATGTCCTCCTTACCCACCGATTCTAAATTTAAAAATTCAAATTCACCAAAGGTGCTACTTCCACAAACAACTCCCAATTCTACCTAATCCGAAGCTCAACCAAGAGTTGTGACGAAATCGCGGATGTGATATGGAGCGCGATAGCAATAATTCAACATAATCAGCAATCTAATTTGTTTATCTGTAGCAACGCACGAGTATTTAGCTAGTATACACAAATAGCTCAAAATACGCTAGCACCCAGCCACATCACATGCGGTCAACGTGATAAGGACTGATGCTTTGATACTATGTCGCTCTTGGTACAAGTCCTGTGCCGCATGTGCATGTCACTATAGGGCCATACATATGGTTCACATAATGAGGATTGATGCGCTGACACTATATGTCAACGATCGGTAAACCGCCGATCTTACGGTATTCGTGGAACTGTGATACTGGGGGGGTAGGGACCTCTAGGGCATAAGGCCAAAAGATCTGACAGCAAGGAAAAACCCCTTTTATACAGGTTCGGACCTCCCTCAGGATAATAACCCTACGTCCTGTTCGTATGTATTGATCAGAGAATGTCTTTACAAGGGATATATATGTTAGTGGCTACCCTAGACCTAATCGGAGACTACATCGACTAGTTCTGCTGGGCTCGACCTCCTTCAAGGCGGCGGGTCTTCTCGTGGGAATCGCTGGGGCTTGTGGATGGCTTCAGGCTTCTCCTAGGGCTATTTGGATCTAACTTGACCTCCTGGGACTTGAAAGACCTAAGCGACTTCTCTCGCTTCTAAGACTTGTCCTCCCCTATAGGATTGCTGATCCTTTTATAGGGGGTTTCTCGAGTCGTACCGAACATGGACTTAGGTCTGAGTAGGACTCTGGCTTACTTAAACATTGGGATTGTTTTCCTAGTTTGAAGGGGATCCTTCCTCCTTACGGAGGGCTACTTTCTCTCCTGGGATCCTTACCAAACACGTATTGTACTACGATCATCCAGGGAATCGTATACGGATACTTCCTCATGTACGGGATACTGTACTATATATCGTCAAGCCCCCCGTCAATACGTGAAGTGAGGCCATGACTGTTCTGTAAGAAATCTGCCCTTGTCGGGAAACAACTCCGAGTAGCTGAAATCGAGAACTTTATTGACAATGTCCCCAAGTAGAAACTATCTCTACCGGGTATTCGTGCCATCCTAGTCGGAGTAAACATCCGAGTACCCTAGGGAATTTTCGGGGTTAACTTACCCGAAAAGCATTTCTTTTGTTTTAATCTGATCCGTCGATCACGGACACGCGTTCGCCTGGTAGATTTCTGGGAAACCAGACCATCGTGGTGGAAATTTTGCGTGGCGATGAAGAATCTTTCCTTTTTCTGCGCTACTGTTTGGCTGACGTTAGCCAAAATATAACGCGCTTGTCGGGGTCATGGGTCTGTCAGACCCTCTTTTTCCCGCGCGCAACGTCTCGCATGCGGAAAAAGCAACTGTCCGCATTAAATGCGATGGAACAAATCATGCCGTTAACCGCGCTCCAGTCAGGCGAAAATTGAATCTTTTAAGAAACCGGGAATTGGGGTTTTACCCACATTGCTCCCTGTCTCCCAGCATCCTCATCTTCTTCCTTGCACTCCTGTTCTCATCGTTCGTCTCGCCTTCGCCGATCACCGTCAACGGCAATGGGGAAAAAGCGCAGCGAAGAAGTCCCCCGATCATAAGAAGTCGGCGGGGGATCCTTCGGGGGATCCGATCGTCGCTATCCCCGAGTTCGAGCCCTCGATGATGGACTCCGCCGCCCTCAAGAAGCTCGTGGCGGAGGAGGTCATCCTCCCGGAGGTGTTCGTACCGTGCCGGGAGGCTGCGAAGGAGACGGTCCCGAGTCCGGACACGACTTGGACCATTGTCTTCGCTAATTTCTTCAGGTGCGGATTCTAATTCCCACCTTCTCATTTCTTCCTCCTGGTGCTCCAGTTCTATGAGATCGAGTTGATACATCTCAACCCGAACTCAGTTCTGATGCTGGCGGTATTTGCACACCTGTGCGAAGCGTACTTCGGCATCAGGCCGAGCCTGGAGCTCTGGAAGTATTTGTACAACCTCCGCCGGATGAATGCCGGCAGCGGAGGTGTCGTCGGCGGCGCCGGATTCTGACTCCGGGAAGGGAAGAAGAATGCCTACATCTCCTCTTCCTGGAAGTCGTCGTGGTCAGGCTGGCATTCGAGGTGGTTCTACTGCTAGCCCCCACCTTCCTCCGGGATCCACTACTGAGGTCTGGCCCCCTTTCCGACGAAGTGCTGGGTGGAGGCTCCGAAGGAGACCAAATGGCTCAAGGCCCTCGTTAGCGACATCGCCACCCTTGCCGGAAGAGGGTTGTCGGCATGTGACGTCGTGGAGGACTTCCTTCGGCGCAGAATCAGCTCTCTTCGGTCGAGGATTTAGCCCGCCTGGGTGGTCCCGGAAGGCCAAGACCAGACAAGGGACTTCAATACAGGTGGGTATCCGAACCTCTCTGTGTCATTCTCGGTCAGAAAAATTATTATCTCCTCACTCGTTAGCTCTCAACTAGTTGTGTAGATCTCTCCCCCGAGGAGCTTCGGAATAGGCTGAACAACCTATTCGAGCAATCTCCTCAAGACGGGCAGACCGACGTGCCCTTACCGATCCTGAAGCTCAGCTCCGACAACCGAAAGGAGATCCTCTCGGTCAGTTGATGATTTCTGCATTGTCTAGTCGCGGTTCGTCCGGACGGCGCTTCTGGCGCTATCCGGGCTTTTTCTTTGCAACGAGTGGGCCGCGGGGCTCCCGACTCAGAGGCTGAGCGGGCTGGCGCCCCCGTTCAGGACGAATAGGTCGAGGTCCTTGGTGCGAACCCTTCGATCCCAAGGGTTGAAGGTCCGTCTAGGGCCGAGGCGGCAGTGGAGACTGCCCGAGTGAAGCCTCCTACTCGGGCCCCTTCTCCTCCGCCAAGCCCCCAGCCTTATGTACGAATCCATGCTCGACTAACTTCCTTCCTTTGATATTTTTTGTGATCTAGGATGACGGGAGTGAGTTGTCGGGATGCAGGACACGAGCGATCCCCGCCCGGAGGAGTCGGCGTCATCTGCCCTGCCTATCAGCACAGAGGAGGTTGCGCCGGTGGTGGGTCTTCCTGCGGACAAGGGGAAGTCGCCGCTGGTGCCTACCGAGAAGCGGAGCTCGGAGGTGTTGGCAAAAGGAGCCTCACCCCCGGTGAAGCGCCCGCGGTAAGTCTTCTTCTTGGTCTTTTTTCAAAATCTTCTTTCCTTTATCCTGTGAAGGCTGATGAGCTGCTTCCTCCGATTAGGGTGACCATCTGTCCGATCGGAGCCACGACTGGGGCCGCTGCAGAGACGCAGCCCCCGGCGGCGAGGCCGACGCAGTCCTCGGTCGTACAAATTGAGCTCCCCGCGCCGAAGGTGTCGGCGCCTGAGGACGACGACATCTACTCCCAGCTACAGGTAATTCAAGGAGTTAGTAATCGAACGTCAATGTACTCGGTACTAACCTTGTTGTTTCGATAGCGCATCCTTCCTCGGATTCCTCCACTCCAGAAGGCGAAGGCCAAGCTGGAGGCACACTGGGCGGAGAACGAGGAGCTGAAGAAGCACCTCGAGGAGTCCGAGGCTGAGCTCCGGGATGTAAAGGTCCGTCTCTCCGAGGCAGAGTCTTCACTGAGCCGGAGCCAAGCCTACGTGGGGAAGCTGGAGGGGGACCTCGACCACGCCCTTTGCATGCTCAAGAGAGCGTTCGTAGAGGTCGGGGTCACCATCTTCCCCAGCCCTCTACGGGCTATCTGGTTGGTGGAGCTGGTGGCGTCCATCTCCCGCCTGAAGCCTGTCGTCGAGAAGCTCCTTGATGACGAGCTCAAGCAAGGTACGAAAGACGCCTTGGCATTCGCCCTAGCCCTTCTCAAACGCCGGCACACGGAGCTGTCCTTGACGCCCCTCGAGGCCGACCTGCCGGAGGACGAGGAAGAAAGTCTTCTCGGCGCTGTGCAGGGTGCTGTAGATGCCTTTGTGGACCGGGTTCAGGCACCCGGTCTGCCTGAATAACTTATGTAATCAAACCGTGATTAGTAACTGTGCATTAATCAGTGTGTTTTTGTTTTATGAAAACCTGGCTATTCTGCTCTGTGAATGTTTGTCGGACGCGAGGGTTTTCGTAAACTAAGTCGAACTTTGCATCCCCCTTCCCCTAACTTAGTCTCGCGAGTTGTGCTATACGCCGCCGACTGCGATCGACCAGGCCTTAGGTTTAGTCGGATGGAGGGCTCAGTGGCCCCTTGTCATCAGTAAACTCGATAAAGGGTCTTCGTATAGTCTATCATGGCCATAGCGACAACTCGTGTTCCCTTGTCGATGGGATAGTAGATGCGAGTTAGTAAGTTCTACGCTTACCCTGTTGGCGACAGCATTGCACTCTATCCGTGATGCCTTCTGTTCAAAGTAGTCGAGGATGTGGATAAGTAGTCGAGTCGTTGGTTACGTTTATGCGTAAGCCAGTTTTTGGTGCCACATACTTATCCAGCCCCCGACTGTCTTATTCGAAAAGTTTCTCAGATATGCAGTCTGAAAAATAATTATTGAACTAGGAACACTTTATAAAACTGTGAATTGACTGGAGTATCGTTTACAAGCTATTCCAAGAAAAAGAAACTGCGAGAACTATTTAGAAAACGTCACCCCTCCCTCTCGAGTTGTTGTAGGTTGCTCCAGAGACTCCCGTGCTCTTGTCGTGATCTGCTGTAGAAGCTTGTCGAGTGCGCGTGCTGGGCGACAGCGCCCGGAGCATCTTATAATCGGCTTGTTCATAGCTTGACGACTTGAGGATGGAGTTGGGGCAACCTGGGACAGACTGGCGGTCGGAAGAGTGATGACTATGTGATCTTACAAGAGGTGCTTGGACTCGGAACTCTCTGCAGGGACTCAACTATCTCTTTACTGCTAGAGCGACCTGGATCGGGTGACTTCTCCTATGGAGCTGTTGTCCTGCTGAGGGGAAGGCCCTTTTTGCCCCGGTCCTGAATTAGTCGTAGGACCTGTTCTCTGACTTGGAGGGGGTGTTATCCTATGTTGTCGCTCGTAGTTGCGGTGGAGGTCTTGTTGATGCGGGAGTGCGCGTAATGGCATCAGAGTCTGTTTCCCTGCTTGAGAGTTGATGTTATTCTGCGATTTCGAGGCTGCGCTTGTTGCAGAGTAATGCTTCCTGGAGGGAGCTTTTTATTGTGAGGACGCCCTTTGGGCCAAGCATGTTCATACACTGATATGCGTAGTGTGTTGCTGCCATGAATTTGGCCAGAATTGGACGCCCCAGGATGGCATTGTATACCGTCTTGAAGTCAACTACGTCGAACAGGATCTTCTCTGTTCGGAAGTTCTCCGGTGTACCAAAGGTAACTGGGAGGGTGACTTGCCCGATCGGCGTAGCCGACGAGCCTGGGACAATACCGTGGAACGCAAAAGTTGTCCCTAGGAGCGGATCGTTCCTGAGGGTAGGTTCATCAACCAGGTCGTAGGGTATATTATATACCGCAAGGACGCCTAAAACTCGAACTAAGAAGAGGTACCTATCTCGCTACTCACGGCAAGCGAGGTCTAGTGACCTAACCTTATGGGTTTAGTACAGTCGACTCCTGGGGTCGCCGCCCTTGGCGGGGCATTCTTCAGTATTGCTGGCTTCTCGTTTTTAGTGAGGGTGTCACATGCTGATGAGCCCTTTCCACTTAGTGAGATGTTTTCTTCACGAATTCCCACGCTCTTGATGTCATGGTCTTGAAAGGTCATACGATTGGTTTCGACCCAGTTGTAGCGAATCTCGACGGGTTCCTTGAATCTTGTGACGATGCAATCCATCTTGATTCTCGGTAGGGTTGGCGAACTCTTGAACATTATCTGCATGGGTCTCATTACTTGCGTTCTTGGATTTGCCTAAAGCTTTGAAATAGACGAGGGTGCGAGAAAACGTTATGTTTCTCTTAGAGCAATGTAGGTAAGAGGGGAAGCTAGAAAGGATGAGAAGAATAGATCTCACTCTTATAGCAGTTTAGGTATATATCTAAAAAATCCTTTTTATTCCTAGGGTTTACAACTAACAGCCATGCTAACTAGGGTCAACCTACAGTCAGTATGGCTCTGATACCAAGCTGTGGCGTACCCGGTTTTAAGGCCGGATAACCCCTTGTGTTTACTGTACTGGTCCCATGATCAGTAGCCGGTACACACAAGTTAACCTGTATATCATAGTCATACACGCATATTTCAGTATCTGAAATATAAGTAGTCCCTCAGGTCGAGGTCCTTTACCTGTAGCCCAACGACTAGAAATTTGTAGCGGAAATCAAGCAGTGATGTGGCCCATCAGTATGCCATGCCCGACAGGCAACTAACTGGGGTTATGCGAACTCAATTGTATCCTCGGAGTTGATGTCTCTTTCGTCTGGCCAAATCAACAAGCCAAGTGAGTATATTGAATGTACTCACAAGCATCCCACAGGGGGGAAATAACAGATGTATTTCATGCAAGACTTGTTCAAGAAGTGGCTCTACACTAAGTTGAATGTTGTGCGGAAAAGTAAGTTCTTAATCGAAATACGGAATAGTAGATTCAAGAGCATTTTCGAAATCAAGTTCGTCTCTGTCGAGACAGTATTCAGTGCTGGACGATCTAGCTGAACCGTCATCAACTAGAGGCCGATAGCTCCTTCTACCGTCTCGAACAATACTTACAACCTACCCGTGCTACCGCCTCGCGGCCCGGGCTAGGTTTTTTTCTTCTGTAGTTCCTCACTACCAGACTGTAGCTTAAATTGCTCACTGTGGACATGTCATGCCCACATCCTTAATCCCATTCCCAGATTTCGCAACCAAAACTTAGTCTAACCAGTGTGTGGCCTTTCCAAGTTGTGTCCATGACCGAGGACGCGGCTATTCGAATAGATTTTAACATTCTGCAGAGGTTGTACGGCTTTACACACAAGATGCAAGATTCCCCTTGTCGCCAGGTACCAATGGTCACACTTTCCGAGGTGTGCTGGCAGGGTTATTGCAACGAGACCTTTCGCCCATGTTTGTACCAGAGCTGGACCCGCTAGATAAGATCTACCCAATCTTCGCTTGTGCTCGGTGATGCCCAACCCCACAACCCGAAGTGGACTTATCTTTGTGTCGTACCTCTATCCACGTATCACGTGGAGGTCCACCAGGGAACCTATACCCACGTAATCCCGTGGAGATCCTCTAGGGATGCCAATCTACCTAGCACACTCTCCTACTGCCCACGGGTCCAGGCACTAATACTTGACGGGGTATTTAGTCAAGTCCTTCCCATAAATGACATGTAGACGTACGGTGTGAACTTGGTCGAGCGACACTTAGGCTCGGTCCTTAACTAATTCGAGCAAGACTGCATAACATCAACTCATAGCCATGTCACTTCATGCTACAACCAATCCTCCGATCTCCACTTATTGTTCTCGCCCGAATCCAAATCATCATCCATTTTAGTTTAGGGTTTTGGCAAACATTACTTTCAACAATCGTCTCGGAAGGTACTCGCCTTCCCGAGGGTTTTAAATCTCGTAACCAAAGGAGTAGTTCGCATGAGTCGGACAAAATAGATTTTCCTCTATAGCAGGTCTAAGTAGGGCTACCGCCTATAAACCTAATATGTTGCTGGTCATGCAATGACCGGCTAAGTATTACTAGGTTTACAAGGACCAGATTTACGGACCTATGTCATATGCAACTATTGGGTATTACTGGGTCTAACATAAAATATTGTTGATACACACATAGCATGCAGGGTTGCAAACAAAATATTTAAATTTTGACATATATGGGATTCAACATGATCAAGGTGGGAATGCTTGCCTGGCAATATCGACCTGTATCTTGTTCTGGGACTTGATACGATAACTGTCCGGGATCTTCTGCGGGATTCGTCGTAATGTCGAAACTACACGTAGGAAAACATTGAGTAAACCATGATGCGGGGAAGAACCAAATAAGAATCGATCACACATTTAGGGACACCGAAGATATGTGCCTTGGACTTGGATGTCATTAGGGTTTTTTAAAAGGAGCGGGAATTTATAAGGACCCTTCAAAAATTGGGAACCCTAGCTTATTTGGTTAACAACATTCTAGGACTTAGATGTTCTAGTTTCTCACATTTTAGTTGGGTCCAGCGGGTAGGTGTGAATATTGGAATATTCTAGAAATTTTATTAACAAGGTCTTTGGAGTAATTTGCTAAGACATAATCAGCTGAGAGATAGGAAATATTTAGGGTTTTATATCCTTTTATGGAGTTAAAGCTTTAAATTGCAAAGCCCTACTGGATTCAAAATGTTGAATTGAATTTCAGAGGTTTTGTAAAAAAAATTAATTTAATTAGGGCTAATTCAGAGAAGATATATATATAAGACATTCATATTTGAATATTCAAAATTGAAATTTAAGTAATTTCAAAAATTTATGAAATCAGTACCGGTAGATAGATTTTGAAATTTTAGGAAGTTAGGAAAAAGAATCGTTTGATTTCGATAAGTGGATTTGGAGAAATCAGCGTCCGAAGGTTAGTTATCTAGGGGTTGTTCACTACTTAGCAGGGAGGTGGTTTAGGAGGTGATGTCGAAGGAGGATTTGTGAAGTGCGCTTTTGGTGGAGGAAAAACGGGAATCAGAGAGTGTTGAATGCTGGTACGCCTTCCAGTATAGCAAGCGTAATCCAAGCAGAGCAGCGGAAAGATACGCTTTCTTCACAGGAAAACAGCAAAGAGAATAAAATGCGCCATCCCTTTTTCTCGTTCGCAGGCCTAGGTCGTGGGCTGGTCGCGGTGGTGGCGGTTATAAGTGCACGGTTCAGGCCTCTGCTCACAGAGAATAGCTGGAAGGGTAGAAGTAGGCCGCGGCGGCAGCGTTGCTTACCGACGGCGGAAGGCGGTGGCGGCAGCAGCGATGCAGTGGTCGAGCTCGGGCTGTTAGCTGCTAATCATGCGCAGTGTTAGAACTCGTCCCGTGAACCAGAGGGGTAATGTGAAGATGAGCACCGGAGGAGGGTAATAGCTCGGGGGCGAGTGGCACGGCGGGCCTGCCGGTGGCGGCGGGGAAGCCCCATGTAGATCTCACGGCCGGCAACGTCTAGTCCAGAAGGGAGGAGCTCCGGGATGAGTCAGGGGAATTCGAGGGTTGCTCGTGAGAAGAGACGACGTGCTGGAGGGGAGCAACAACGCACGGACAGTCGCCGCAGCCGAGGACGTCGGGGGTGACTGCGGGGCGAGGGAAGAGGGAGACATGAGGAAGGGAAGAGTAGGAGAGGAGGCGGCCGCTCGCGTGGGCTCAGGTAGATGGCACTGGAGAAGAAGGGAGAGGATGGAAGCTTGGAAAGCAGCTCAGCTTGGTGGAGTACATAGGGAATGGGGAGTTCACTCAGCTAGCCACGACGGATCCGTGCGTTGGAGTTGGGGAGGAACACGGTGGGGATCTGCTTCAGGTTGATGCTCTCGGGGAGGACAACAGAGAAGGGATGGGGAGGACCAGAGGGAGAGAGCTGGATAGAGAAGGAATGGAAAGGGGCTTCGGACCTTGGCTTGGTTAGAAAAAGGGAGAGAGGAGTCGCTTGAGGAAGGTGAATGGGAAAGAGAGAGCTTGGGTACTGGAGAAGAGAGACAGCTTGAGTACTCAAGGATCATAGAGGAGCAGAGGGCGCTCAGGCATGGAGGGAGAAGAGCAGCAGGTTGGGCAGAGAAGCAACAAAGAAAATGGATGAGCTTGAGGGAGGAGAAGAGGAGAGCTGGAGAGCCCGATTTGAAGATCTAATGGAGAAATAGAGCTTTGGCTTGAGGGGGAAGATAGTTCGGTTGGAAACAGGGAAGAAGATTGGGGCTAGCCAAGCTGCTCGGACTACTTGGGGAAAACTCCAGGAGAGAAGGAGTTGGGGGAAGAGGTGGAAGAGAAGTAGCTAAATGAGGGAGGAGATGGCTCAGTATGGGAGTGAAGAAGAGCAGTAGGGGAGTAAAGGACGAGTACTGGTTGATGATGTAGCACCACATGGGAAGATGGTGGGAAATTAGGCGCCGAATTTAGACTTGTGGATGGCGTGGATTGGAGCACAGGGAAGAACAGTGCGGCGCTGCAATGGAAGAGAGAGGTAGAAGGAAATAGGGAGGAGGTGGAGGTGGAAGATGGGGCTGCTGAGTGGAGCCCTGGTCCATGTGGAAGAGCGACAAAGGGAGTTCGGTTGGTACGCTTTTTGTAGCTTTAGCAACACGAAGTAGAAATCAACAGGGAATGAATTGAGGAAAGAACGGTGAGGAGTAGGCAGACTTCTGAATTTTTATGGGGAGAATTGGGATATAAGGCATAGGGTTTATCGCAAAAAGAATCCAATGTGCGAGGTGGATGCTTCACTTAATGTCTGAAAATCTTTGGATGCTTAAATTAGTTAGAGATAAACCAATTCCAAAATTTGGCTAAAACTTGAATCTTAAACTATTTTAAAATTTCTATACTTTACTTCTTCACACTATTTTAGAACTGATTAAGAATATACTCGAGACATCACAAGTTCTTAGTTGGAGCAGCTTGGTTCTGAGAGAGCAGGGGATCTGGAATTTAGATTTCTCACCCAAGTGTCGAGAGAAGCAGAAGCAAGTGTTCAGGATACTCCTATCTGCGCACTCCCTTCGTGCACAAATCATTTGCAGAGAATAGGAAATTGTGGATGCACACACACATTTGGTCGAGCTGGGGTTTAGAGTGTATCTACCTACACATACTCAAAGATCTAAGCATATATGTAATCGCGATGAAGCTAGAGTGTTCACAAAAGGTCACAGTAGGCTAGGGTTTGAGAAGTGCACCGTTATGCTCGTATATACGCTTGGGGTTCGTGGCAGGAGTAACCGGAGGTTTCTGAGAGTTGAGGTTTCCTCTGAATTGTCGAGAGGGGAAAGGGATTAGGGTTTTAGCGTATATGGGTATAAATAAAAGCAGTATATATGTGCACACACACATGATAGGACATGGCGGGGTAGATGGTAGAAGGTCATGGCATATGGGAGGGGTTTGTGCCATATATATGCTTCAATTTCAAAAATGTCATGGGGCGCATAGCTTCAGTTGTTGGCTCAGATGTACCGACAAGACAGAAAGGGAGGAGGGTGTTGAAGATGTAGGCAAGATTGAGTTGCCGTGCATGGAGGCAAGCTGAGATCAAGAGGAACAAAAATAGTCATTATACACTTACCGACACAAGAGAAGGAGGGGCAATGGCGGAAGATCTTAGTTTGAAATGTTTTAGGGTATAGCACCAGCTCATTTTGACAAAAGTTTTAATCAGGCGTATTTCCATTGGCATTATTAGTAAAAAGTTTTTTTTTGTAAGCCCTAATTTTCAGGTTTGAGAAAATCGGGGTGTGACAGGTTAGGAGGTAGTTGGCCATGACCTTCTCGTTCCCGCCTGCGGCCTCGATCGTCGTAGTGTAGATCTGCAGGAATTCTGTAGGATTCGTGGTGCCATCGTACGATTCTAGGGCCCCAGGCTTGAAGCGAGACGGCCAGTGCACATGTCGGAGTTCTTGGGATAACGCTTGGCATCCGTTGATGGTCCTCCGATAAGACGTGTTCTCGCCGCTATTTGGGGTCGAAGATCGTCCCCTGTTATTAACGCGGTGCAGGTAGTCTCTCCGGGGAGGAGTTTGCTCTTGCTGATGCCTTTGGGATCGGCACTCGTTGAGCCTGTCGCGGAGGTCGACGTGCTGTCCATCCCGGCGAGACTGGTCCTGGGATGTCGTCCTTCTCCGTCCGATTCCCCTGGTCGGAGAGGGTTTTTTTCTCGAGCGGAACTATGTGTCCCCGACTGGAGTCGGGAAGATTCGGCTTGGGCTTGGGCCTGCTGTAGTTCAGCCCCCAGCCGTCGTAGCCATTGTTCTCCGTCGGGTGTCGTCAGATCTTCTGTCGGTGGTCGTAACAGCAGATTGCGCACCTCGGTGATTCTTCGAGCAGTTCGGGACACGTACTCACCCGTCCCTTGAGGGGTTCTGTATGCTGCCGTAGGCATATTCTTGGTCCTCGGGCTCTTCCCGACTGTCCTGGATCACGAGAACCACCCGAGGGTCTGGATTGGATGGGGTGTATTCCCACTCCATCGTGTCTTCCTCGTAGGGAGAGATGTTGTGATTGGGATCTTGATCGATTGGTCGATCAGAAGTTGCGGGCGACCGCCCTGGTATTGGACTGGTCGCTCCTGCCTGGGAATCATCGTGTAACACCAACGTTCCCTCGAAGGCTCTGTTGCACTCGGTTCTGAAGTGATCGACTTCATAATCCGAGTACTCGACGATGGCGTATTCTCCAAAATATACGCGGTCAGTCACCAGGTACGGATCCATCGGACTGAAGTTGTCGCAGAAGCCCTGATCTGAGTACCCGGTGCATTGCGTGGAGAGCGATCGTATCTCCTGTCGAGCCTGCTTCTTCCTCCTCGGGTCGAATCGGGGAGGGACGTGCAGTCGACAACGTGGATTGATCGCGGCTAGTTGCACATCTTGCCGACTCTGATGCTTCCTTGAAGGCTTGAGCCGGAGATGTCCCCACGGTCGGCGTCATCTGTTGACGATCAGTAAACCGCCGATCTTACGGTATTCGTGGAACTGTGATACTTGGGGATAGAGACCTCTAGGGCACAAGGCCAAAAGATCTGACGGCAATGAAACACCCTTTTTATACAGGTTCGGGCCTCCCTCAGGATAATAACCCTACGTCATGTTCATATATATTGATAAGAGAATATCTTTACAAGGGATATGTATGTTAGTGGCTACCCTAGACCTAATCGGAGACTACAGCGACTAGTTCCGCTGGGCTCGACCTCCTTCGAGGCGGCAGGTCTTCTCGTGGGAATCACTGGTGTTTCTGGATGGCTTCAGGCTTCTCCTAGGGCTACTTGGATCTAACTTGATTTCATGGGACTTGAAAGACCTAATAGACTTCTCTCGCTTCTAAAACCTATCCTCCCCTATAGGATTGCTGATCCTTTTACAGGGGTTCCTCGAGTCATACCGAACATGGATTTAGATCCGAGTAGGACTCTGGCTTATTTAAACATTGGCATTGTTTTTCTTGTTTTAAGGGGATCCTTCCTCCTTACGGAAGGCTACCTTATCTCCTGGGATCCTTACCAGACACGTATTGTACTCCAATCATCCAGAGAATCGTATACGGATACTTCCTCATGTACGGGATACTGTACTATATATCGTCACTATATATAACACACTACAATTTAAAATTCACTAACAACCATGGGGGCAGACATGCATGTGTCATGCTGAGGATTAAGGTTACGCTAGACATTATGATAGATTATGATAATTCTATTTGTCAAATCAAATTTTGCCTTTCTTTTTTCCGTTTTCATGGCTATATTTTATAGCAGATTATAAAATAAGTTCAACACTGACAGTTCAGCAACCGCATATTAAGTCCAAGTCTTCTCTACAAATTGCAAGGTTGCAAATCCATCTAAAGAAAGAGGGCGCAGCAGATTTTGAGTGAACTTGCCGTGCCATTTCCATGGAGCGTCGCTCTCGGTCTTTATACTAAAGGAGAGAGCATTAAACTTCAGCAAACTGTTATGCTGAATTCGTGGACTACACTAGTGTCCTGCATTATAATCCATAAACGCAACCGTCGCCACGAGAAATACAAGGTGCATGCGGCTGCGGAAAGCTACATCTCCAAAACAGAAACCCCAGAAAAAGCCAGAGACCTGAGTGCGATCTGTGTTGGCCCATATTTTAGTACCGATGTGATGGTTGTCTGGCTAGGTGTTATCCTGCATCCATCGAAAGAGCTCAGCTAAACACAACTCATAAGTCATAGCTACCAATTGCAAAACTAGTACTCATGAACAGAGAATGGGAATGGAAATTGAGAAATGAGAAAGAGTCTGCTGCTTGTTTCCTAGAAGAGACACCTGAGCTGGCTGCCAAATCTAACCTCCCAAATGGCTCTTTTGCATTAGCATTACTGTACATGCATAGCTGGGTTGCGTGATGGTACGTGCATTTTCAGTTGGCAGCTGTACTCGGTTGCTGCATTGGGATGTTTGTTCAGATCAAAGCATGAAGCCATGAACAGAGGTACATGCATGCATGTTCAGATGCATCGCGCATATCCATCTAGCTCGCATTAGCCTGGCCTTCGTTGCCTTTCATTTGCTGATTGTGGCAACACTTTTATCGGCTTTTTTTCCTGTGCTTCGAAACGCACCCAAGGAGAAGCTGGATTTGGATTCATCTTGTGTACAGAACCCCATAATCATCTGACCTTGAAGATATTATCCAAAATGTTGTTGCGTGTATGCTAGTATTTTCTGCGTGCAGAATTTAGTATGTTCCGCATTCGGGCGTGAACGGAGCAAACAAGGCCGAATCCGGTGTCAAGAGATGAGTGAAATCCAGAAGTGCTGGTGCACGTATCTTGATGCAAATCAAATGACGAGATTATCTTATTTACAGATCCCAATAAAGATTATTATATACTTATATCGATTAGAACTTCAGATATAGGGATCGAGTTAGACATGTGATAATTAGCAAATCCCAACCGAAGGATTAACTGATCATCGGTTGCATAAAAGGATAACACACCGCAAACGCTTGCGTCACAAAAGCCGACTCCATTAACATTACATATACATCATACATGCACAACGAGGAGTACAATCAAGGAGTATGGATAGGCACGCACAACGCGTAGTGGCGAATGACAAGCTAGCGCTCTGATTCAGATTTTTCGTTAATTAATTCGGCGAGGAAAAGGATCGCTCGAATGGCAACTAGCTAGCTCTTGCACGAGTGAACTCACCAATTAAGGATGCTAGCACGGGAACTCCTAATGGCACACGAGCACCATTGCACTGGTGCCAAAAAAATAAAATCGCATTACCGTAGATCCACACATGTACAGATTGCTATATTATGTGAACTGGATTTTTCTTGTGAAATAATTTTCATTTTCGCAATCTGTGCAAGAAAAAAGGTGTAAAAATTACTATTTCGACACCTCCTACTTTGTGTTTTTTGCAGACCACAAATGAAATATATTTTCATTCATCTTTGTAAGTTAATAGTATATATACTTCCACATGTATATGTGGGATTTTTAGGGAATATTTTGAGACTTCATAACGCACATTTTGAATTTTGCAAAATAAAAGGTGAAATGGTGCTCGGGTGCCAAAACAATCCTCTCTCGATCCCGATCGCTTTTTTCTTTGCCGCTCGTTCCGATCGTCAGTACGTAAGCAGTTATCCCATGATGCGCCCATGATTGAAAACTCGTGCATGCTTCTATATATTCAGGTTCCGCTCCGTTGATTAATCTGGTTTACTATCTTTCTTTATTGTTGTCTCCGCCATAACCAGAATTAGACATTTGATCGTCTACTTAATTGGCTGCCACCCGTAAATAAAACAACATTTGGTGCTCCAATACGTAGTACGCGATCGATTCTTGCATTCTGTCTCCTGCCATGAGACACCGAGACATGCAGAATTGCAGATGACAGATAATTGTGTGCAAAGGCATCGTGTACTGCAAGTGCCAGTGTACTTGCACAACAAACAAGCTGCCTTCTGCAAAGGCATCTCGATCAGTGCCTCTGCAAGGCAGTAGCTGAGATGCTATTTTTGCCATCTTTCTTAGATTGATCTTTCATTTTTTTTTAAGGGGACATTGATCTTTCATTTAACAGTAAGGGTATTGGTGACAGACTTGAGACTCTTGGAAAGCAAGAACTGGGCCATGTGGGCAGAGTCAGCCCTGCCAATGTCCCATCCGGCCTGTTATTGTTCGCCAGGCAGCTGTTGAGCTTTCGTACTGGACTGTTTTACTACTTGTTGGGCCCAGAATTGGCCTGGCATTTGTTGCCGCCCAGATTGATGTTTTTACACTCTGCACTTCAGAAAAAGAAGAAGTGGATTGTAGACGTCTTAACACAAAGTGAGTAACAGGCTAACAGCACCCAAGGCCTACACTTAGCTCGGCCCAGTTAATTATTGGACTACATGACTCGACGAGTCTTGTCAAGAGTCGACGAGTCTTGTCAAGAGGGCACGGCGCTCCTCTAATTCATTAAGTAGAAGAGAATTAACTTTGTTTATGAGAAAAATTAGATTAAAAAATCATATATTCATTTAATTAGAGGAAAACTAGAAGAAAATCCGATAATGTATCGCCAAAGAAATGGACAGTCGACAAAACCGACCAAGCACGATACACATGAACAAGGAATATCCCACACTAAAAATACTAGCCACATCATCATCATCATTCATCACACACATGACCTGATGACTCCGATTTCGTTGCAACAGTGCCATTGGGGAGCACACCACGGCTTGTCGCATCGAACCTAAGCCCACCACGGCCACTGGTCCCGCAGAAACTGAAGAGAGAAGCCAGATCCATAGAAAAGTGAGCATGGGCCACTCTAGCCCCGAGAGGACGACGACCACACCATCTAGCTAGCGTCAGCCGCATGTCAGCTACACCCTTGCAACCCGAGGCCGCAATCACTGGCCATGCTAGCCTCCATCGCCAGCCATACCATCATTGGCCTCGCACCATCCTCCACTACTGGCCCACCACCGCCAGCCCTGTTGGCGCCACCGAAACACGGGTCAGGGTCTCCAAGACGATATCTCCATGGAGGGAATGACATCAAAGACGCTGTCATTGATCGATCCAGCAAAACCCAGATGTAGGGTTTTCACCAGGAGAGCACCAGAGGCCGTGGAATGGTGAGGTGACAAGCTTTTTGATGACCACCTCCGACAAGGGGAACAATGTCTAAAGACATCGTCGTCGTTGGCACTAAAAGTCGGGCAAGGTTCTCACTCGAAGCACCGTAAACTAACCACACACCTCCATTCCGGCACCATTCCGGCATCGCGCGTCATAGCCTATAGCACCACAGACAGGAACCTGCCCCATGCGCTATCGAGGCCGTGCCGAACGGAGACGACCTACTAAGACATCCACAGCAGGCATCCGGATCTGGGCACACGAGACATATTGGGCGAGAGAGGAAAAATGAGAGAGATCTAAGTGACTTTCTTTGTTAGACTTTAAGAAGAGTTAAATCTCTAGGGTCAGCCTTAATGCATTTACACATTTTTAGCACTAATCTTCGTGTACAAACATATGACTTTAGTGTGTGCTGACAATAGAATATGTGTAGATTACAACGGTCAACAGTTAGCTTTACCTTTGTTAGCGCCCTAGAAAGTTGTTATACTGAAGTCAGAATGCAAAGATCCGCTTAACACCTTGATCTGCAAGTATCTTTTTCTTAATTCGCAAGTAGATCATGCATAAAAAAAGCATCTACTGAACATAATCAATATAGTATTTTTCTGATGTCAACTTCTGACTGAGCATACGAATATAGTAACCCGATCGAAGCATCAAGTAATTGAGCCGGAAAGCAACTCCAAGTCTTCCAACTCGCCGGTCGAGTGTAAGAACCAAAAAATCCTTGACCTCTTATCGCCAGCACAGTGATCTAAATCACTTCGCACCGCTCGCAAGCCAAGACAACCTCACCATGGAACTCTCCTTCACCTCATCCTCTCCCCTTCTCCTCCTCCTCCTCCTCCTCCCTTTCCTACCTTTCCTCTACTATCTCTACCTGCATCGGGACCCCAAGAAGCAGCCGTACGCCCATGGCCTCAAGGCTTACCCGGTGCTCGGCACACTGCCGCACTTCGTCAAGAATCAGGACCGCTTCCTCGAGTGGTCGACCACCGTCATGCAGGGCAGCCCCACGCACACCATGTCCTTCAGGTGCTCGGCCTCGTCGGCGGCGCCATCACCGCCAGCCCGGCAAACCTCGAGCACATACTCAAGACCAACCATGCGAATTACCCCAAGGGCGAGCTGACAGTGTCCATGCTCGAGGACTTTCTTGGCCACGGCATCTTCAACTCCGACGGCGAGCAGTGGTTGTGGCAGCGCAAGGCCGCGAGTTACGAGTTCAGCAAGCGCTCGCTGAGGAACTTCGTGGTCGACGCCGTCCGGTTCGAGGTCGTCGAGAGGCTGCTGCCGCTGCTCGAGCGGGCGGGACGCGATGGCCAGACGCTGGACGTGCAGGACGTGCTCGAGCGCTTCGCGTTCGACAACATCTGCCGCGTGGCTTTCGACGAGGACCCGGCGTGCCTCGTCGAGGAGAGCATGGCGGCACTCCACAGCTCGGAGTTCATGCGCGCGTTTAACGACGCGAAGAACGCCATCATGGCCCGGTTCATGTCCCCCGCCAAGTCGCTGTGGCGCGTCAAGAGGCTGCTCAACATGGAGCCGGAGAGGCGGATGCGCGAGGCGCTCGCCACGATCCACGGCTACGCCGAGAAGATCGTGCGAGAGCGCAGGGAGAGAGGGAGGCCGGGCTGGCGCGCAGGGACGACTTCCTGTCGCGCTTCGCCGCGACCGGCGAGCACAGCGACGAGAGCCTCCGCGACGTGGTCACCAACTTCATCCTCGCCGGTCGCGACACCACCTCCTCCGCGCTGACCTGGTTCTTCTGGATGGTGTCCACCCGGCCCGACGTGGAGGACAAGATCGTGCGCGAGATCCGCTCGGTGCGGGCGACGTCGGGCGGCGGGAGCAACGGCGTGACGTTCAGCTTCGACGAGCTGCGCGAGATGAACTACCTCCACGCGGCCATCACGGAGTCCATGCGGCTGTACCCGCCGGTGGCCGCCGACACTCACAGCTGCAAGCACGACGATTTCCTGCCGGACGGCACGTTCGTCGGGAAAGGGTGGCTGATGACCTACTGCGCGTATGCGATGGCGCGGATGGAGGACATCTGGGGCAAGGACTGCTGCGAGTTCAGGCCGGAGCGGTGGCTTGACGAGGAGGGCGCGTTCCGGCCGGAGAGCCCGTTCAAGTACCCGGTCTTCCCACGCCGGGCCGAGGATGTGCCTCGGCAAGGAGATGGCCTACATACAGATGAAGTCCATCGTGGCGTGCGTGTTGGAGAGGTTCAGCTTCCGGTACGCCGGCGGCGAGGGGCACCCCAGGCTCGTGCTCTCGCTGACGCTGCGGATGGGAAGTGGCTTGCCGATGCAGGTGAAACACAGGATAAACTAGCTAGGCTGCTTGGAGTCTTGGACATGTCCATTTCGTCATTGTTTGTTCTGTAGTGGTATCGCTTGGTCCGAGAAATAAATCTACAATGGACAAGTTGTTAATTTACTCATGCACATCGATCAGTGTATCACTTCCTAGAAGAAATGTCGTGGCCATGGTGGTTGTGGCAGTCCTCGGCAGGGAGATGCGGGACGTCGGGCTGTGACCTTGTTCCCATGGCGGCGCGTCGGTTTGTCTTGCACCGCTCCCAATCCGTTGCCCTTTCTCCTTCGCAGGTACAATAAAAGCCCCTGCTTACTTCCTCTCGGATCGACTGCTGGTTTTGGCTCCCCAAATCTTCGTTCTCCGGTGGTCAATAGTCTGTACTTCAGATCTGGATTTTCCGTTTCGTGGTGTCTGGTGGCCGGAACAGGCCAGGTTGGATCGGTTGCAAGTGTTCCCTGTTTATCCTTGACATCAATGTAAATTTTTTTTCATTTCCCATGCCTAGTGGTCTGACTCGGGTTGTACCCTACTGTGGGGCCTGTTGGCTCCATTGTGATTTTAATCTAACTACTACATTATCCGCACAATTGCACATGAAATATTTTAATTACCTTTATTTTTTTACCCATACGTGTGATATTAGATCAATACAGGAAATAAAAGTTCAGATCGCGAGACTTAGATCTGGTTGTGATAATCTATCAGATGCAATCTGTTTATGTACAATTATGATAACCTATCGGTTATGATCTGTTTAGGTACAGTTATGAAGATCTATCGGTTATGATCTGTTTATGTATAGTTATGAAGATCTATCGGTCGTGATTTGTTTAGGTACAGTTATGATGATCTATCGGATACAATCTGTGTAGGTACAATTATGATGACTGTCGGTGTAGAGACGCCTCTAGCGGTGGTCCGGTTGGGCCCCCTTTGGGATTCGGCCGGGGGCGCGGTAGAGTTCTTCTTGTGAGCCGGTGACGGATCGTGAAGAGGGTGGATTTGATGCAAAAGACGCAGAGAGTTTACCCAGGTTCAGGCCACCCGGAGGTGTAAAACCCTACGTCCTGCTTTGGTGTGTGTATTGATTTATCCGAGATTACAGAGGCTGTTTTGTTTACAAGAGGAGTTCTTCCCCCAGAGCTCTAACCCTAGAGTTCTCGCTAAGGAACTAACCGGAGAAGAGAGCAACTGAGAGTATAGTCGAAAAGAGGTTCAATTGGCCAACCAACCAACCCTTTGCATGGCCTTGGTCCTCCCCTTATATACTCGGGGGGGTTACCACAGCGGCCAAAGAGCTCTACTGGCGACGTGGACGCAACAAGGCGGCCCACGCCTTACATTTAATGCGCGGCGCCGATTTCCGCGCTGGGCGTCTTCTTTCCGTGCTTCCAAACAGGGATCCTGATGCCTTTATACCCGGTGGGCCCCGCAAACGGAGACTTACCGGGCTTCCTCTGACACGGTGGGTTGAAACATCCGCTCCTGGGCCCTGGGTGTCAGCGACCAAACCCGCGCACCGGGGCGCACGGTGACGCGACCCAAGGGGGCAAAAAGGGTGACAGCGACCGGGGCGTGCGATGCGGCGCGCCCGGTCGGTCAACAAAGCTGTCAGACGGGTCCATCACTTGGCGGAGGGTGATAGCCAACAGAACCTATCGCCTGAGTGGGTGAGGCCCGGCCTGACCGTCATCATGCCCTCATAGGGCTTAGGATTCCTTGCCGGAATGACCGGCATTAAATGCCTCTGCCAGGGCTGAGGCTTGCGGGAGAAGCTAGCCGTTCGATGACGTGCCCAGAGGTGGGCCCCACAGGGGACCCGACGACCCCGAGCACTATGTACCCGAGCAGCTTCTTCAATCGGGAGGGGTGCCAGCTGTCTCAGGCTGCCCCCGAGTGACCTCGAGCGCTCGGGGAGCGCTCGTTGGAGGATCGCTCGGGGTCCCTTACGGGGGAGCTCCAGGAGGAGGAGTGCTCGGGGGAACGCCCCGAGCATTCCCTTGGGGCCCACGCAGCCGGAGATGCCGGGCGCTCGGGGAAGGGCCCCGAGCGCCCCCCTCGATTCCTGAGCCTTGGGCTGTCGGGAGCCCAAGGCCCTTTCAGATCGTTGGCGCACGGGGGTTCGATGCTTGGGGAAAGGACCCCGAGCACTTAGGCTTGACCGCCGGACCCACTTGGCTGCCGCAGCGGGGTCTACACCGACCCGACCGCCACGTGGCTGACTCCGCGGCATCTGGTTGGCCTCCGCTGGCGGTTCGGGGGACCCTGGGCCCCATTCCGCCGACAATGACCTATCGGTTGTAATTTGTTTTAGGTATAATTATGAAGATCTATCGGTCATGATCTGTTTAGGTACAGTTATGAAAATCTATCGGTCGTGATCATTTTAGGTACAGTTATGTAGATCTATCAGTTGTGACCTATTTAGGTATAGTTATGAAGATTTATTAGCTGTGATTGGTTTAGGTACAATTATGAAGATCTATCGGTTGTAGTCCACTAATAACAAAATGGTCCACCAAATTAATGACTAGATGTTTTGCTTTTTTGTGGAGAATTTATAGCTTCTCTATTTTTTCTATTGTATTCTGCTTTTAGTATATAGTAGATAGATGCAGGGTTTAACTTTAAAAAAAAAGAACTCCATGCAATCCTAAATTCCCAACAACAGTGATTCCCTAAATCGAAGCGGCGGCCTTCTCTTCGGATCTGCTTATATGGACGTTGGCGCTACAGCCTGTCGAGGATGACGGTCAATTCGTCGGCGACGCCTGCTCGCGGCCGCCTGCCGGGCACCCGACTTCTTCCGGCATCCAGCCATCTACCCCACTGACAGTCCCATGGCCAGATCTATCCGTCCCCTTCCCCTCCAACAGTTTCCCGTAGCAGCGGCAGTGCATGACATGCGATACGGATCCTCGACGACGGTGGGTAGAGACAGCCAGATATGCTATTCACGGTTCTTCTTTTTGAGATTCTTTTGTTTTTATTCTTGATTCTTTGGTGTCGTTCTCGTCCTGGATGTCCCAAATTTCGTTGTTCTTGTTCCTCCTGTCCCAAATCTTGGCCGAGCAAATTCTTTCCGTGTAAATCATGTAATCTGACATGTGATTCCGGAACGCACAAATTGATGCATTACGTTGAAGGGCAATTGTCTTTTCCCCACATCCCGAACTCGGTCCAATGGCATGTCTTGCTTGGTCAACGTGATTCCTGTGACATGCTTGCCATCCGTCTGTTTTCAATGGCAAACGTACAAATCCAGAATAAAACGATGGCATACATGTAACTCTCCCAAATTTAAAAGGAGAGGCCTAGCCCTTGAAATCTGGTCCGGGATGACAAGTTGACAAGATTATTTTACATTTTTGTCTGACATCATGTCGAGCTCTCTATTTTTACTCAAGCCCTTCAACTCTCGGAAAATGATGTGCTTGTAGTGGTGGGTGCTTGTGCTATCACAGCCTCTCAGTCTGCTTTGAGATCCATAAAGCAGGAAGTGGAGTGTGGAGTTTTCTGTTATTCTAAAGATGTCTGGGTATATTCTCTCAAGATTTCTTAAGGGTAGAAAAATGACCATAATGCTCTTGTAAATTCCCTCTCATGTAAGGGTAAAATTGTAATATCACATTTTCTATTCTCAAACCCTATAAATACCACCCTGAGAATAGAGAATGAGGGGGCTCTCTCTCTCTCTGGTAAGCTCTCAATCCCACGCCCTAATACGAACACTGATTTACGTTGACGACTACCTCGCGCGTATCGCTTCTCGCTTGTTTTCCCCTCGCACGCCCGAAGGTCGTTGTAACCGACCGGAGGTGCCACAAATTTACTATCTAGACTTATATCTACGACAGTTGGCGCCGACCGTGGGGACACGGGCAAGAAGTCATGTCAACTAGGATGATGTCGAGGAGAAACTCGAGAATGACATCGGCAACCGCGACGTACGTAACCTCTCCACAGGCACTGCCGACACTAGGGACTCGTCATCGACGTCGCCCTACGCCCTACGTCCTCGGGCTTGGCGTCCTCAGCGCCCGCCCTCGGCGACGCACGGGATCGTCATCGACGTCGCCCTCGCCCACGCTCTTGGGCTGGCGTCCTCCGCGCCCACCCTCGGCGACACTAGGGGTTCGTCATCGACGTCGCCCTCGTCCACAGCTCTTGGGCTTGGCATCCTCAGCGCCCGCCCTCGGACGCTAGGGGCTCGTCATCGACGTCGCCCTCTGCCCTGCGCTCTCGGGCTTGGCGTCCTCCGCGCCCGCCCTCGGCGACACCAGGGGCTCGTCATCGACGTCGCCCTCGTGCACGCTCTCGGGCTTGGCGTCCTCCGCGTCCGCCCTCGGCGACACCAGGGGCTCATCATCGACGTCGCCCTCGTCCACGCTCTCGGGCTTGGCGTTCTCCACGCCCGCCCTCGGCGACACCAGGGGCTCGTCATCGACGTCGCCCTCGTGCACGCTCTCGGGCTTGGCGTCCTCCGCGTCCGCCCTCGGCGACACCAGGGGCTCATCATCGACGTCGCCCTCGTCCACGCTCTCGGGCTTGGCGTTCTCCACGCCCGCCCTCGGCGACACCAGGGGCTCGTCATCGACGTCGCCCTCGTCCACGCTCTCGGGCTTGGCGTCCTCCACGCCCGCCCTCGTCCACGCCCTTGGGCTTGGCGTCCTTCGCGCCCGCCCTCGGCGGCACCAGGGGCTCGTCGTTGACATCGCCATCACGCGCGCATCTCGAGCTTGGCGTCCTCCGCGCCCAACCTCGGTAGCACCAGGGGCTCGTCGTCAACATCGCCCGTATGTGCGCTCGGACTTATGTATCCTCTGCCCCACCCTTGGCGACATCACGCAAGCTTGACGTCATCGACAACCACATAGGTTCAGACTTGGTGGCCTCAATGGCTGTCCTCAGCAACATCGCTCTGGCCCGACGTCAACATTGTCGGGGCATGGCTACGCCACCTGCGAGCGTGTGTTCGAACTTGTAGACGAGCACGCTAGCCCTCGGTGACATCACGCGACCTCGTCGTCCTGGTGACCACTTGTCACTTTAGACTGTGCGTCCTTCACTCCTATCGTCGTCGACTCTGCAGGGGATCAACATTGACATCAGTCACACGCACGTCCGTATTGCCCGTGTCGCTTTGACTAAGCATGTCAGTAGCGGACGTCTATGTTAGCGTCACCACACTTCATCCACAAGTGTAGATAACTCTGTCTCAGCAAAGGGCTTAACGCGTCGACATGGCTCAAGCTCCCAGCGACGTCAAGCCACCTCCCTCCGGAATAGTGTCTGACGGGGGGAAACCCATCCGGGTAGGCCCAGCACAGCGAGTCGGCCCAACAGGCTCGAGGAGTTCCATGGAGGCCCACTCGGTTGAAGGCCCAAGTAAGGCTCACACGGACGTAACGTCCGAGTGCCATCAAGGAAGCCGTTACAACCTCATCAAGGCGTACGTTTCACTAGCATGAAGACTGGCGTTACTCGGACGGTTACGCAGAATAAATGTATCAATTAAGTCGTGCAGTTACTGTACCTCGGTCGACTGGCTGAGTCGGCACATGTACAGCCTATATAAGGCGAGAGCCCCATGCAGAGGGGGACGAGTTCTTTTTTCCATAGACTAAAGGCTAGGCATCATCTTCAACCTCCTGTAATCTTTCTCACACAAGGCTAGTGATACAATCAGCAGGAGTAGGGTATTACCTCCGCCATTGGAGGGCCTGAACCTGGTTAAAAATCTCTTGTGTGAACCCGCTTGAATCTTCCACACGCGCTCCCCAAAATCCTACTAGAAATGTATATTACCGCGAAATCCCCGCGACAGTGTCCCTTCCCTCCGAGGTCGTGCGACGATAAGCTCCCCGCGATGTCGAGCCATCTCCGTCCGGGATAGAGTGTCCCTTCCCTCCGGGGTTGTGCGACAATAAGCTCCCCGTGATGTCGAGCCATCTTCGTCCGGGATAGAGTGTCTCTTCCCTCCGGGGTCGTGCGACGATAAGCTTCCCGCGAGGTCGAGCCATCTCCGTCCGGAATAGAGTGTCCCTTCCCTCCGGGGTCGTGCGACGCTAAGCTCCCCGCGACATCGAGCCATCTCCGTCCGGAATAGAGTGTCCCTTCTCTCCGGGGTCGTGCGACGGTAAGCTCCCCGCGACGTCGAGCCACCTCCTTCCGGGATAGAGTGTCCCTTCCCTCCGGGGTCGTGCAACGATAAGCTCCTCGCGATGTCGAGCCACCTCCATCCGGGATAAAGTGTCCCCTCCCTCGGGGGTCGTGCGACGGTAAGCTCCCCACGATGTCGAGCCATCTCCATCGGGGATAGAGTGTCCCTTCCCTCTGGGGTCGTGCGACAGTAAACTCCCCGCGATGTCGAGCTATCTCCGTCTGGGATAGAGTGTCCCCTCCCTTCGAGGTCATGCGACGGTAAGCTCCCCGCGATGTCGAAACAGGCATATATACGTCAAAATAAGGCAGAAATGTTTTTGTACGCACCACCGAGCGCCGAGTGTTTGCCACCATCGAGTGTCATGTGTTTGTCACCATCGAGTGACCGATTGTTTGTCACCATCGAGCGCCGAGTGTTTGCCGCCATCGAGCGCCAAGTGTTTGCCACCGTCGAGTGTCATGTGTTGTCGTCATCATACACTAAGTAACTGTAGCAATTACACGTTATTTATTGGTCCTTGTCGCATGCGAAGTGCCCATGCCAGGAGAAGCATCAATGCACTCCTTGCTATGCCGGTGGGCATCAAAGGTTGGGGTTAAGGAAGGCCACAAGCGCTCTCAGCCATGTCCTCGAGCGCTAGGTTTTTCCGTTGGGAGACAGGGTACTGCACACCTTGCAACACACTATCTCCTCTGACACGACGGCTTAATAATCCCACCGGAGCACGCCGCGTCAAAATTCACGCAAAAAGGGCACACATCTTGCAGGTACCGGACTTCGTGCTCGGCGCCAGCCATATGCGCACACCAATATCATCCCGCGATGTGTTCGCATCGACGTAGGCGACACCACAAACATCTCGGCAAGGTACCGCAACACGCTCCAACACCATCCGCGGCAAGGTATCATATGTGCCTCAATGCCCTCTCTGGGCACGGTCCGTGTGTACCTCGACACCTTCCACACTCGGCTCCATCTCGGCAAGGGTCTTGCCCGTAGGCAAACCCAAAATTGGAGCGCGCGGACTCAATGTCCGCATCAGCGCAACATTGACATCTGTTTGTCTCATCCACGTGTGGTGACGACACCATCTGGACGAGTGGCTCCCCCAGAAACAAAGCCGAGCTGTCGGGCGTCATCACTACCCGCTCGACGTCGACATGCCTTGCACGGCATCGACACGTCTCGTGCGGCGTCAACACTCTACCCAGCCTTGACGTCTTCCGTCGGGCATGGACGTGCTCCTCGGCGCCGTCGCACCCCGCCGTCACGGACATGCTCTGTCTGACGTCGGCACTCTGCCGTCGCGGACATGCTCCATCCGACGCCGACACTCTGCCAGTGTGGATGTACCTCTCGGTGCTGACGCACTCCACCATCACGGACATGCTCCGTCCGACGCCGACATTCCGCCGGTGTGGATGTACTCCTCGGTGTCAACATACTCAGTCGATGTGAATATACTCCGTCCAGCGTCGAAGCGCCCCTCGGCGCCGGCATACCCCGTCGACGCGGACATGCCTCATCTGGCATCGACATACTTCGCTAAAGTGAACATGCTCCTCGGCGCCGACATGCTCCTCCGATGTGGACATGCCCCTCGGTACTGACATAGTCCGCCGACGCGGATATGCCTCATCATCATCGACATACTCTCCCGATGTCAACATGCCGATGTCGCCACGCTTCGCAAGCATCACCGTCGACGTCAAAACGCTTCCTCCGGTGTTTAACACTCTGCCCACATCGATGCCTTCCGTGTGCACGGCACCCGTGGGACCAAGCTTGTGGGCACCGTACGACCTCGATGCCCTCCGCGCACACGGCACCCACGGGACAAAGCCGGCAGGCACCGTACGCGCCTTCTACAGCACGACCAAGAGCTGGAATTCCATTATGAAATACCATTCTGAACTTAATTAACTATTTGAATTTTCCCTCATCTCCGCGCCCTGCGCGGACATCATCGGAGCTCTATCACGACCACACTGGGGCTTTGCTACGCGTGGCTGTGCCGAGCACCGCGCGACGGCGCATGACCCCTTGCAAACCCCACCGGACTCCGCTCCACCCCGCCGGACTTCGCTCTCGGTCAGACCACCCCGCCGGTCAGACCGCTTCCCCCAAGCGGTCAGGTCGCTCGACCCTACGCGATTCTAAGACCATGGCACCTTGTTAAAATTTAGAGCACCTGTTGCCCTACTGACCAGCTCGGACCATGCGCCGAACCCTCAGGAATCGGTGCGCCGGTCCGGGCGCTCGTCACCCGACCGCTCGAATCGTCGAGGGGCTACTGTTGGGGAAGGGGACCCTGTGCTAGCCCGTTTTTGAAGTATTCCGCATCCGCCGTCAATGACCAAGCTGACGCTGTCAAGGGCAGCCACAATGTTCGTCATCATCAAGGACTACATCAACATCCGTCATCGTCGAGGACTACGTCGACGTCATCAAGGTCTACGTCGACGACGTCAAGAGCAAGCTCAGCGCACGTCAACGTCGACATCGTCAAGGACAACATCAACGTCCGTTTCTGTCGAGGACTACGTCGATGTCGTCAAGGACTACGTCGACGACGTCAAGGGCAACCTCAGCGCTCGTCGTCATCAAGGTCTACGTCAGCGTCGTTAAGGACTACCTCGACGTCTGTCACCGTCGAGGGCTACATCGACATCGTCAAGAACCACCTTGACGTCCGTTATCGTCAAGGTCTACATCGACGTCATCAAAGACCACCTTGACGCCCATTCCCCAGCTCCGCTCTCACTGCTGAGGGTTTGGGGAGGTCGACGCCATACGGGCCGTCGAGATCTGGGATTTTGCCCTCCGCCGCTAGACCTTCGACGAGCGACTTGTCCACGCTGGAAGGGCCCAGATCGAGCTCGCCCAGTCCCGCGTCGAGGTCCGGGTTGATGAGGCCCAGATCGACACTCCACGAGTCGAGGTTCGGGTCGACGCTCTTACGTTGAGGCTCGTGTCGATGCTGTCAACAGAGCCCGAAAGGAAGAAGGCCACGCGTTCGCCTACACGTCGCCCGCGTTTGTTCGCACGCCGCTCGTGTTCGCCCGCGTTCGTTCGCGCGCGCCGCACGCGTTCACCGTGAGCGCGTGCCTGCTGCTACTCCGCCCGCGGCGACACCCGCTCGCCCGCGCGAGGCCGCTGAAGAAAGGGGGAAGAGAAGAATCCGGAGGTCTAGTCCGGAGCCTCCAAACCAAGACTCCAGGTGCATCGCCCACGCGAGGCTGCCACCCACGCGCCCGCGCCGCTCCGCCACCCGCTCGCGTCGACGCGGTTGAGGGAGCCCGAGGAGAAGAAGACCGAGCACCCGACGAAGCACTGACCGCGCGTCGCTTGCCCCCATTCACACGCCTCTCGCGTTCGACCGCGTTCGTTCACGCTTGCCCGTCGTTCACGTTCGTCTGATCTTCGTCGCACGCCGTTCGCGTTCGTGTTCGTTCGCACGTCACCGCGCTCCGTCGCACGTTGTTCACGTTCACGTTCATCCGCGTTCGCTCGCACGTCGCTGCGCTCTGTCGCACGTCGTTTGCATTCACATTCGTTCGCGTTCGCGTTCGCTCACAACGCCGCCGCACTCCGTCGCTCGTTGTTCGCGTTCGCTCGCACGTCGCCGCGCTCCGTCGCACGTCACTCGCGTTCGCGTTCACGTTCGTTCGTGTTCGCTCGCACGTCGTCGCGCTGTGTCGCACGTTGTTCGCGTTCGCGTTCGCGCTCGTCCGCCGCGTTCAGCCGCTGCACGCGCCGCACCGCCGCACTCGCCGTGCTGCCGCGTCGCCCGCCCGCCGCATGCCGCTCATCCGCCGTGTTCGGCCGCTGCGCGCTCCGCGTCGCTCCGCTCGCCGCGCTGCCACATCACCCACCTGTGGCACCACCGTGCTACCGCGTCACCCGTGCCACACGCTCGCCTGCCGTGCCACTCGCCGGCTCGTCGCACTGCCGCGCCTGCCACCCGCCGCGCTGCCGCGCCACGTGCCGGCCTGCCGCACCACTCGTCTGCCAGCCGCGCCTCTCGCCCCGCCGTCGCCCGCATGGGGATGCGGGGGCAGCTGGGAGCTCAGACGCACGCGGGGAAGCCAGGAGGTGGTGGAGCCGGGAGGCGGCGGAGCCGGGGCCTACCGGAGCTTGCACGTGGCCGCCGAAGCACGCGGCGCCCCGCCGTCGCCCGCTCTCGCCCGCTTGGGGACGCGGGAGCCCGGCCGCACGTAGGAGAGCCGGGTTGCGGCGACGTAGGCGCGAGGAAGCCGGGAGGCGGCGGCGCGTTCGACCGGAGGGTGGAGAAAGCGGCGCACGGTGTGGAGAAGTGGGCCGGAGAGCAGGCCGTGCGGGCTGTGGGGGGTTTTTGTACCCCCCCTTTTCTTTGACCTAATGGCCAGTGGGCCGTGGCCCGGGGGAAGGCCCAAGAGCAGGCCGGCCCAAGGAGAAGGGTGCGCGCGCTGGAGGAAAGGGGAAGAAAGAAAAAGGGAGAAAAAGAAAGGAGAGAAAAGAGAAGAAGAAGAAAGAAAAAGGAAGAAAAAGAAAGAAAAGAAAAAAGAAGAGAGAGAAGGAAAAGAAAGAAAAAGAAAGAAGAAAAAAAGAAGGGGGGAGAGGAGAAAAACTGCCCCGTCGAGCTCCGCTCGGGAGGAAATAACGATTCGCGAAGGGTCGTCGATCCGGCCTGTGCACCAACCCATTGGGGATTAGTGTGCCAGCTCGGACGGGTGCTGTTCGACCGCCCCAACCGGCAAGGGTCTACTGTTGGAGGGAGGGTCTCTGCGCAACCCCGAATCGACGCTGTTCAAGATCACTGCAACGCTGTTGGGGTTCTCGTTCACACGTTCCCCGCGTCAAGGCTCTCCCTGACGAGCCCACTCTCCGTTGTCAAGGCTGTCCCCGATGAGCCCACACGTGAGGCCATTATGTGCTCCAGAAGATTCCCCTAAAGATGCCCGGGTAAATTCTCCCAAGATTTCTTAGGGGTAGGGAAATGACCATAATGCCCTTGTAAGTTCCCTCTCATGTCAGGGCGAAATTGTAATCTTACATTTTCCATTCTCAAACCTATAAATACCCCCCTGGGGATAGAGAATGAGGGCTCTCTTTCTCTCTCTCTCTCTGGTAAGCTCTCAATCCCACGCCCTAATATGAACACTGATTTACGTTAACAACTACCTCGCGCGTATCGCTTCTCGCTCGTTTTCCCCTCGCACGCCCGGAGGTCGTTGTAACCGACCGGGGGTGCCACAAATTTACTGTCTAGACTTATATCTACGAAAACCTGTATAAGAGCATGTATAATAGTGTGAAATCAGTTGATTCTTGGTCATGTCACGTAGGATAATTGTTAATATAGAGAAGAGATAACCAAACTAACTCTCTGTGAAGAATTAGACTCTTAAATAGAATGGAGCCTCTAGAGTCAAGCAAATTGACTTTGTACGTTGTTGCATTAATGTTAACTCTTCATGTAGAGTCAGTTTAAGAGACAACATTGTATGAGTTATTGATAGTCGACTTTAGAGAAAGGTGGAAGAGTCAATAACTGATTCTACCATTGTACATATTCTAAGGATAGAGACATCACCTACCAAACACGGTTGTGTTAGAGCTTAAAATGTCTGTCAGAACCATTTAAACTCCCTAACCTAAACTTAAGTTAAATTATTTTTTCTACTGTTAACCCAACTAATGCACATAAGTTAGCCAAACAGTAATTTAAGTTGTCAAACACAAAATAAAGATTAGATAACCTAGTTGGGTTAAATATTAACTAGCTTAACTATCTTAATCCTGAATCAAACACAGCCTGATACTTTCTTATAAGATAGCCTCGGGATGCCCCCAAACCACGAGGGAGCCAGCGCGGCCTGACCTCGCCATTGTTAGGCTTGAAGAAGCGCCCTTGCACTTCATCGACTCATGATAGCGTGAGGATCCTCCCTAAATATTAAGATTTACCTAAATGTTAGGTATTAACCATTGGATCTTGCTCTAAGACCTATGCATGAGTAATTTTTATTTCTATATAGGTCTAAAATGGGTTTATTTCTTTTTCAACTTTTCCCTTTTTTGTTAAAGGTGATCAACATTCAATGGTTAATCTGGTCGACTGAAATCTAAAAAAATCTTAATTGACTGACATTTTGCCAAACTCTTGAGAAAAAGGTAGTGGAGTCACCCGTCAGCCACCCTTCGTCTTCTCTTCCTTCATTCGTCCTCCTTATTCCTAAGTCAAAAATCGGCTTGCCTACGACGAAGTAACGAGTGGCCAAGGGCGGACTAGGAAGGGCCAACATGGTGCACAGGACCCTAGGTCCAAAATTGTTTTTTCTTGTATCATTAACGTATATATGGTGTGTGACACCATAACTCAATATGAAGAATATATCTTTACTATTTATAAAATTTAAATTGGTGGCTATGGTGATGGTGGTGTCACACCCTCTCCTAACCAACTCTCCAACTCTCAACAAACTCTGGTAAATAGGCTCCAATCTTTACGTAACTCTCAACAAACTCTGCTAAACATACTCCAATCTTTACGTTCTAAGTTAGTTTTTTACTCTGCTGAAATTTATTATCTTACTAAACAACAGAATCAAATCTTTACGTTCTGAGTTAGCTGGTTTGCTGGTATTGTTTCTTCCTCCACACATGTGTGTAAATTTTGTTATATGTGTGTATGTTGTATAAGCACTCTACTATTAGATCATTGTAAGGCAAAGCAGTATATTTTGTTATGGACTTATGGTTTTAGTCAAAACATAAGATGTTGTTCTGCTATTTGAGGTTTCGTTGCAACGCACGAGCACCCTGCTAGTGTGATTTATACGAGGGTCCAAAATTGTTTTTTCCTCATATCATTCTAAGTCTACCACTGCGGGTGGGCTACGCCACGAATTCTTCAAGGACGCCCAATGAGTCTCCTCCACCCTTCCGCTCCCTCCTCTTCACAGGGCCTCTCCTCGTCGCCCGCGTTTAGCTAACTATTGTTGCCTCTCTCCAGATCACTACCTCGGGGGTTATCGCTCTGGTGAGCACGCGGTGCACCGGGTGTCCCTAGACCCTGACGGCAAGCACTGCATCGCCACAGTGATCCACCTGGGGGGCATCGAGACGTATTGCCACCACGTCCGCGGCAGGCAGCAGCACCGTCCGGATTTGGGGGCGGCTGCTCGGGTGCGGTGGCATTCGATTCTTTTGAGCTCGAGCAGTGCAGCAATAGGCAACAAACAACTTCACATCTAAACCATGGAGACAAAATTGGGAGCTTGAGTAGGGAGGTGGCGATATCCTGTTCCATGGGAACGAGCAGAAGAGTGCGGTGTCGACCGGTGTGCGAGACCAATCACAACCACGCTTGTACTATGTGGCGGTGGTAGCAGCAGCAACGGCATGCCGGTCATTCCTGAGGCCGTCCACGCGATCACGTCCACCTACATTACCTGGATCTCCTGCTGCCGAACCCCACCCGTGCCTAGGTGAGAACCACCTACACCCGCCTGCAGAGCCTAGCTCTCCTGCCGCCGGACACTGACCGTGGTTCTGTTGCGACCAGCCTCCATCTCGCGCTCTCCACGTCTCGCCTAGTTGTGGAGGCCCTCGCCGAGTGGCTCGCGCCCCTGAAGGGAACGCTCTTGTGGTGGGAGACGGCGACGCAGCACAAGGGCCACTGCTACCTCCCTGTCGACATCAACAATAGCGCCCATGTCAGCGGAGAGGAGCACGCTGATGGAGTTCCTGGGTTGTGGTGAGAGAGACATAGAGAGGAGAGAGAGAGAGAGAGGCTGACGTGTAGCGCTTTGCCACATATGATCTGACATGTGCGACATACTAGTCAGAATCTACTATTCTACTATCTATTATATACTATAACATTCCCTAAAAAAATAGAATACATTTGAAAAACTAGAAAAATGCTATAAATTCTGATAAAAAAAATAAAACATCGGACTATTAATCTGGTGGATCCTTTTATTATTAGTAGATCACAATCGATAAATCTTCATAACTGTAGCTAAACAGACCACAACCAATAGATCTTTATAACTGCACCTAAAGAGATTACAACCGATAGATCTTCATAACTGCACCTAAAGAGATCACAACCGGTAGATCTTCATAACTGTACCTAAATAAATCATAATCGGTAGATCTTTATAATTATACCTAAACAGATCACATCCGATAGATCATTATAACTATACTTTTCCGTATTGATCTAATATCACACATACGAGTAAAAAAATAAAGATAATTAAAAATATTTTCTGCGTAATTAGTACTAATCTAATATCACGCATACAGGTAAAACAATAAAGATAATTAAACAAATCATACAATGACTAGCAGGCCGGCTGTACTGATCTAAACTTTTATTTCTCGTACTGATCTAATATCATACATACATGTAAAAAGAATAAAGATATTAAATACATTTCCCGCGTAATTGTGTAGGACACCGTGCTAGTAAGACTAGAAAGGAAAAATACCGGGATACAATGGTATGCTAGCGATACCCAACTAGCTGCGGTTTTGTGCCGGCTTATGTGAAATTTACTAAGCAAAATATTTCATCTACAAACACTCCTAACTTGCTGAAGTCACAGTACTCATCCAAGTCAGCTTACGATCGGGGTATTAAGCATCATCACTCAAGGACTCCAACAAATTGATGAAAGCGAAAAATTAGTAGTATATATTCCCTCCATCCCAAAATGTAAGGCGCGCACGCATTTCAAGATTTACGATTAGACTTATAATATTTTAATTATGTGATACAAAAGTGATATTGTTGGATTTGTTTTCGAAAGTACTTTCTAATGATATCATTTTTGTATCATATAACTAACATGTTATAGACCTAATTGTAAATCTTAAGATACGTGCGTGTCTTACATTTTGGGACGGAGGAAGTACTAGCACCATCAGAGAGGCAACGATTCTACTTGAGAATCTTTCCCAAGCTGTGTCACCTGCCAAGCACCCAAACTACTCCTACAGTCTGGACTTGGCGAGCCTGAGATCTCGATCGCCATGGAGCTCTCGTTGACCTCATCCGTCCCCATCCTCCTCTTGCTCCTACCTCTACTCTGCTTCCTCTGCCTGCGCCGGGACACCAGGAAGCAGCCTCGCGCCGACGGCCTCAAGGCCTACCCCGTCGTCGGCACGCTCCCGCACTTCGTCAAGAACCAGCACCGCCTCGTCGAGTGGTCGGCCGGCATCATCGCGTGTTGCCCCACATACACCATGTCCTTCAACTTCAAGGGCCTCGGCCTCATGGCTGGCGCCATCACCGCCAACCCGGCCAATGTGGAATACGTCGCCAAGACCAACTTCCAGAACTACCCCAAGGGGGAGTACGTGGTGTCCGTCATGGAGGACTTCCTCGGCCACGGCATCTTCAACTCCGACGGCGACCAGTGGCTTTGGCAGCGCAAGGCCTCCAGCTACGAGTTCAGCAAGCGGTCGTTGAGAAACTTTGTGGTCAGCACCGTCCGGTTCGAAGTCGTCGAGCGGCTGCTGCCGCTGCTCACCCGGTCCGAGCTGGACGGCCGGACGCTAGACGTGCAGGACGTTCTCGAGCGCTTCGCGTTCGACAACATCTGTTGCGTCGCCTTCGACGAGGACCCGGCGTGCCTCACCGAGGAGGGCATGGGGGCGAACGGGCGAGCAGAGTTCATGCGCGCCTTAACCGACGCGCAGAACATCGTCATGGCCCGGTTCATGTCGCCGGTCAAGTGGGCATGGCGAATCAAGAAGCTACTCGACGTGGAGCCGGAGAGGCGGATGCGCGAGGCGCTCGCCACAATCCACTGCTACGTCGACAGGATCGTCAGCGAGCGCACGCAGAAGGGAGCGGCCGGGCTGGCGCGCAAGGACGACTTCCTGTCGCGCTTCGCCTCGAGCGGCGAGCACAGCGACGAGAGCCTCCGCAACGTCGTCACCAACTTCCTCCTCGCCGGTCGCGACACGACCTCCTCCGCGCTGACCTGGTTCTTCTGGCTGGTGTCCGGCCGGCCCGACGTGGAGGACAAGATCGTGCGCGAGATCTGCGCGGTGCGCGCGTCGAGCAGGAGCGCGGATGCGGCGTTCGGCTTCGACGAGCTGCGCGAGATGCACTACCTGCACGCGGCGATCACGGAGTCCATGCGGCTGTACCCGCCCGTGGCCATGGATTCGCGCTGCTGCCAGCACGACGACGTCCTGCCTGACGGCACATTCGTGGGCAAAGGGTGGCAGGTCTCCTACAGCGCGTACGCCATGGCGCGGTTGGAGGAGATATGGGGCAGCGACTGCGCAGAGTACCGGCCGGAGCGGTGGCTCGACAACGATGGCTCGTTCCGGCCGGAGAGCCCGTTGAAGTACCCGATCTTTCACGCAGGGCCAAGGATGTGCCTCGGCAAGGAAATGGCCTACATACAAATGAAGTCCATCGTCGCGTGCGTATTTGAGAGGTTCAGCTTCCAGTTCGTCGGAGGCGATGGCCGTCCGGGGCTTGTGTTCTCAGTGACCTTACGGATGGAGGGCGGCTTGCCGGTACAAGTGAGGAAGAGGGGGGCATTGAACGGCTAGGCTTCTCTTTGCCTTCAGGTTCTCTCTCATTCCTTCTGGTTTTAGTTCTAGATATTCAGGTTGTAGCTAGTTTTGAGGCACCATTGATTCAGGCAGTCTACAAATTCACTAGATAACCGAACAAAAAACAAGGAGGTCTGCCGGACTGCTCTACTGATCTTCTCTCTCTTCACTCACTGACTAAGGATAGTAAAGGTGATGGATGTATTCGAGTGACTGCCTGAAGTGTTCCTCCAAAGATGCAAGTGTTCCTCAAACTGTTAAGATGAAGGTAAGCACCAATTTTCTCCTACCGCACACAAGTACTTGGATGACATATATAGCATCTGGGTCCTTCAGAGTTGAGAATGCAGCGCTCAAGATAATATGATCGCACGAAACAACTTAGTATTAAAGGCTGCCACAATCGAAAAGGATAAATTGCATCCGTGTTGAGAATGTCATTCAGATATCAAGTTATTAACCAAAACAACAGGAAAAGGATGTGCAGCAATTGTTTCAGATGAACATGCCAAGTAAAACATACAGCTGGAACAATATGTTATGAAATTAGCTGGTCAGACCGGCCCCTCCGACATTGATCTGCTGATTCACTAAGTATCCACAACAATTCTGAGGTATCCACCGATCTTTCCAAGATCGTACTTAAACACCGTCCCTTAGACTGACCTTTCGTCACACTCGGATTTGACTTGGTTACTGAAATTTACTCTTAAGAAAAATATTTAATCTACAAACGCTCCCAACTTGCTGAAGTCACAGTACTCATCCAGCTCAAAAATTTACTCTAAGCAAAATATTTAATCTACAAACGCTCCCAACTTGCCGAAGTCACAGCACTCATCCAGCTCAACTTACGATCGGGGATTAAGCATCAACACCCAAGAACTCCAATAAATTGATAAAAGCGAAAATTAGTAGTATATACTATCAAAGAGGCAACGATTCTACTTGAGAATCTTTCCCAAGCTGTGTCACCTGCCAAGCACCGAACCCACTCTTACAGTTTGGACTAGGCGAGCCTGAGATCTCGATCGCCATGGAGCTCTCGTTGACCTCATCCGACCCCATCCTCCTCTTGCTCCTACCTCTACTCTGCTTCCTCTGCCTGCGCCGGGACACCAGAAAGCAGCCTCGCGCCGACGGCCTCAAGGCCTACCCCATCGTCGGCACGCTCCCGCACATCGTCAAGAACCATCGCCGCCTCCTCGAGTGGTCGGCCAGCGTCGTCGCGCGTTGCCCCACGCACACCATGTCCTTCAACTTCAAGGGCCTCGGCCTCACCGCGGGCGTCATCACCGCCAACCAGGCCAATGTCGAGTACGTCGCGAGGACCAACTTCCAGAACTACTCCAAGGGAGAGTACGTGGTGTCTGTCATGGAGGACTTCCTCGGCCACGGCATCTTCAACTCCGACGGCGACCAGTGGCTTTGGCAGCGCAAAGCCGTCAGCTACGAGTTTAACAAGCGTCGCTGAGAAACTTCGTGGTCAGGATTGTCCGTTCCGAGATCGTCGAGCGGCTGCTGCCGCTGCTCTCCCGGGCGGAGCGGGACGGCCGGACGCTGGATGTGCAGGACGTGCTCGAGCGCTTCGCGTTCGACAACGTCTGCCGCGTCGTGTTCAATGAGGACCCGGCGTGCCTCGACGAGGAGGCCATGCGGGTGAATGAGTTCATGCGCGCCTTAACCGACGCGCAGAACATCGTGATGGCCCGGTTCATGTCGCCGGTCAAGTGGGGATGGCGAGTCAAGAAGCTACTCAACATGGAGCCGGAGAGGCGGATGCGCGAAGCGCTCGCCACGATCCACGGCTACGTCGACAGGATCGTCCGCGAGCGCAGGGAGAAGGGAGCGGCCGGGCTGGCGCGCAAGGACGACTTTCTGTCGCGCTTCGCCTCGACCGACGAGTACAGCGACGAGAGCCTCCGTGACATGGTCACGGGCGGGACACGACCTCCTCGGCGCTCGCTTGGTTCTTCTGGATGATCTCCGGCCGGCCCGACGTGGAGGACAAGATCGTGCACGAGATCCGCGCCGCACGCACGTCGAGCGGGAGCGCGGATGAAACGTTCGGCTTCGACGAGCTGCGCGAGATGCACTACCTGCACGCGGCAATCACGGAGTCAATGCGGCTCTACCCGCCCGTGGCCATGGACACGCACTGCTGCCAGCACGACGACGTCTTGCCTGACGGCACGTTTGTTGGCAAAGGGTGGCAGGTCACCTACAGCGCGTACGCCATGGCACGGTTGGAGGAGATCTGGGATAAGGACTGCGCGGAGTACCGGCCGGAGCGGTGGCTTAAGGACGACGGCTCGTTCCAGCCGGAGAGCCCGTTCAAGTACACGGTCTTCCACTCCGGTCCCAGGATGTGCCTCGTCAAGGAGATGGCCTACATACAAATGAAGTCCATCGTTGCGTGCGTGCTAGAGAGGTTCAGCTTCCGGTTCGTCGGGGGCGACAGGCGGCCGGGGCTTGTGTTCTCGTTGACGTTGCGGATAGAAGGCGGCCTGCCGATGCAAGTGACGAAGAGGGGGCACTAAACGGCTAGGCAAGTTCCATTTGCCTACAGGTTCTCTTTCATTCCTTCTGGCTTTAGTTGTAGATATTCAGGTTGCAGCTAGTTTCGAGGCACCATTGATTCAGGCAGTCTAGAAATTCACTAGATAACCCAACAATGAACACGAAGGTCCTAATACAGGATAGCTAGTTTTGAGGCACCATTGATTCAGGCAGTCTAAATATTCAGGTTGTAGCTAGTTTAGGGGCAACATTGATGCAAGTGTTCCTCAAAACTGTTAAGGTGTAGGTAAGGACCAATTCTGTCCTACCGCACACAAGTACTTGGATAACATAGAGCATTTTGATCCTTAAGAGTTGAAAATGCAGCGCTCAAGATAATATGATCTCACAAAACAACTTAGTATTACAGATTGCCACAACCAAAAAGGATAAACTGCAACGGTGTTGAGAATGTGATTCAGATATCAAGTTATCAACCAAAATAACAGGGAAGATGTGCAGCAATTGTTACAGATGAACATGGCTGAGTAAAACTTACAGGCGGAATACAGAACGCCTCAAATTGCAGTACAATCAAAATTTCGTCCCAGTGGGTGAGTTCGTCTTTGTGCAGAGAATCTTCCTTCCTTTGGCACGCCTACGCTTCAGGACCTTTCTTCCAGAAGTAGTCCGCATCCGCCTGCGGAAACCATGTACACGGGCAAGTGATTTCCTAGATCTTGACCTCTTGGTCAAGCAAAGGGCAGCCTTCCCGGCCCTAATCTGCAGACCACGAGATCTTCGTGTTGTTAATCTGTTGTAACTGAACTCAATTCCCAAGGATGAACCTGACATACATAATGTTAACATATCAAAATACTGAAGTCGTTTTTAGGTTGAAACCGAGACTAGGGTTTGACAGATGAAATCTACGATTTGGTAAACAAAACAAACATACTCATACCATATTAGCTGTCTTTGGCTGTGTTTTTGTTCTCTGAAGATTTATTTATTGTGTTTGGAACTAACTATGTTTAATTAGTACGACCCCCCCCAAAGAAGATGTTTAACTAGTTAATTTAATCTAACATTGTTTTTTTGCAGGATTTAATCTAACATCATCGTGCTGATTTTATAAGCATTTGGGGCTGCCTTAGGTGGTCGACAATTGATCGTAATTGAAGTGCTATTGACGTTTGAGCCTTGAAGTCTTTCGTTCACTCTTCTATTGTTTAGATGATTTATTTCATTATATCAATCTATAGTCCAGTCGTGTGAGTTGCTTCCTAAACTTGAGTATTGGTTAAGAGAACAAGAACTCCCGTTTTATGTAGCTGTTTCTGAGATTTTGCTATGTCTATATTATTCAGGGCTTCAGACCCTGGAATTCAGACATATATACTGCAGTCTACAGATCATCTGACACTAATGGAAATCGCAGGACATGGAGAGCAAAAAGAAACCTTTAGCATTGCACGCTTTCCTAATTTTGTATCCACTCAAACTGATCACTGAAATATGGACATTATCAGTTTCATGTTCGGACACAAAACTGGGTCTACAACTACCAGTTAACTTTGTCGCTCATTCAAACTAGTTAACAGAAAAAATAAATCTCGTGGTTAATTAGAGCATCTCCAAGAGGCTCTGTAAATAGCTCTCCATAGTCATATCTAGCAAAAGGTGCTCCAAAACCTTCTCCACCAGCCTCTGTATCCTGTTCTGGATCCTCCGCCGTTCTGGAAACTCGCCCTCTCGCTCTCCATTCCTGGCTAAGCCTCGCGGCTCTGGATCCAGCCCAACCGCCAACGCGCGCATGGATTTGTCCCCGCGACCGTGGCCTCCGTGCAGTGCTATTCCCCCTCCCTCGCCGCGCCGCCTCCTGCCACGATCCCTCCCTTCGCTGCGCCGCCACCCAGCTCCTCCCCTCCCGTCGCCGCGCCGCCTCCAGGCACCTCCCGTCCCCTCGCCGCGTCGCCTCCCGGCACATCCCTTCCCTTCACCGCACCGCTTCCTGGCTCCTCCCATCCCCTCGCCGTGCAGCCTCCCGGCTCCTCCCATCCCGTCTGCAGCCGTGAGTTCCCGTCCGGCCAGGCCCACGGCGAGGAGAAGGTGAAGATCCAGATCAACGCGAACGAAGGGAGCCTGGAGAAGAAGGATCGTCGTATGGCTTGAGCCTTCTCTGTGCACCACCACCAAGCATGAAGGCCTCCCTCGCGGCGCCGGATCCAACGACACAGAGGAGGCGCAGGGGAGGAGGAGAGGAGGAGCCGCAGGGGAGGAGCAAACAGCCAGGAGCAGCGGAATAAATCAAACGAGCAGCGCTCCAAGCTACCCAAGTCCACTGAGACCCTTGTTGACAACTACTCCGGCCTCCGCATCAAGAACATGGCGGTCTCGCTGCTCAAGATCACCAACCGCTTTGCCGACATCCGATTCGTGTGCACCTCCGCCATCAAATACGGATCTTTTCAGTTCTTTTCTTCCTTGGTGGTGTTGGACTCGCGAGCTCATCGATATTGGGGGATTTTCCTGATATGCAGGAATATGGCCGGCGATGTCACCTTCTCGGGCTGCTGAGCGACCGCTGGCATGGTGCTGGACAAGGGAGCAACGCAGGTGAGCATGCAGGGGAAGGACTACAGCATCTGGAAGATGGGCGCGTTGGACGCGGGTGAGTTTGGGAACGCAAAAGTGTTTAACGATGGAGTTACCACTGCTTGGGCTATTGAGCTTGCTGATCCGATGGAGAATGTTGGTGTTGCTTTAATTCGCGAAGTAAGCATTCTGTTGTCTGAGCTAATGTACTTATTTTATTTCTTGTCATGTACAAACCATATATGTTTTTCTGGATGGGGATAATTAGTTTATCTCTTAACTCCTTACCATACACATTTTTATCTGTTGAATGAAAGGTTGTTAGCAAGATAAATGACTCGGCGGGTGATGACATGAGAACTGCATGTGTTCTAGCTCGCGAGATCATAAAATTGGGCCTCTTGAGTGTTATTTCAGGGGCAAATTCAGTATCTATTAGGCAAGATAAGACTGGCAAAATTTAGTTGAGGCACTTGAGAAGAAGTCAAGGCCTGTGAAGGCAGTGGGGATATTAAAGGCCTAAAATTCTGCCATCTTAGCTTGCTCTATGTATAAGGAAGGAGTATACTGTAAAACACTTTGCTATTCTATTTCAGCTATTGCTGCTATATCTGCTAGAAATGATGACTTTGTTGGAACCATGATCGCGGAGGCTATTGACAAGGTTGCACCTGACAGTGTTCTCTCCATTGAGTCATCATCATAGTTCGAGACTACTGCTGAAGTTGAAGAACGATGGAGGTCACCAGCCTAACTGAATTGGTAACTAGTTTGAAAATGCACATTTTTGAGGGTGTTGCAGAATCATCAAGCTCTGTTTTTTAGTTTTGAGTTGTAGCTTTTGTATATTGCATATTTGCATTAGCCTTACAGAAAGGAAAAGTTGAGTGGAGTTTGTCCGTGAATATGATGTACTAATAAGAATATTGAAGTATTGTGAAGATGGATGTATTAATTGTATTAATAGCTATTAAAAATATATTGTCATTTATAACGTATGGATAAACTATAGGAGAGTGGAATATGGAGAGTGAGATATGAAGAAGCTGTTGGAGATGGAAGAGATATGGAGAGAGAATCTTTTAGAGAAGACTCCATATAGAGATATAGAGAGTGGATTTTAGAGAGCCGTTGAAGATGCTCTTACAAGACTGCTCATCACACCATGTACATCAATCAACCGGTCCAACAGTAATGGATTGTAAGGTCTCTGAGAGATGCTGGAGAAATTTAAGATTTCGCGGAACCTGTTCTGGTTTTGGGTACATTTTTTTCCACGCACTAAAACGAACTCAAAGTCACTGATTTCTTCTGTTTCCTATTTTGGACTGACACAACAAGTGAGCTTGTGAAGCAACTATATAAGCCCCCTCCCTCTCAGAAATATTTTACTTTTTCGGTATCACTGAATTTTGTAGAGCATATGGCAGCAGAAGCGCAGAAGAATACTAACATCATCACCCCATTGTGAACACCCACACTTCCACAGTTCAAACCCACCATTTCCAACGCAGATAACTTCCCCAACCTAAAGGAACAGCAATGCCGAGACAATAAAACACAGGTAAGGAGGAGAATTAGTCTCACCGGCGAACGATGAGGCGGACGTGAAGGCGGGCGACGCTGAGACCGCAGCCGAGAGCGAGGCGGGGGAGGCGTAGGACGTGGAGGAGGACGAGACGAAGGAGCTCCGGAGAAACGGGGAGGCGGAGGCGCCCATTGGGGCGGCCTTGCCAGGGCGTAGGCCGCCGCCGATAGCCACCGCCGAGATCTTCCCTGAGTGGAGCGAGAGGGACGCCATTGTAGAGGCGAGGGCAAGAGCCATGTCTGGGAGAGAGTGGGAGTGCGGGCTAGCCTCTCACGCTCGATGCTCTTTCTATCCACGACTAGATGAGATGTTTGGGCCGTGTGGGCGTTCTTTCTGGGCAGCGAATGGATCGCTAGCACATTAACTGGCCCGCTCATTGAGGGAAATAAAGAGCCGACGCACATCCTTGCCACCCCATGGGCCGCTTTCGGGGATGTGGTGGTCCTTCTTCTGTTTCTTTTCTTTCTTTACGTCTTTGCTTTTTGTTTTTTCTTTCAGCTTTACTTTTTAGTTTTTCTTTATTTTCTAGATTATATTTGCTCGGTTTTTAATTTTGCATTTTATTTTTCTGTTATTTTTTATTTTGTTCAATAGATATTTCTTCCGTGTCATTTTTTGTAAAAGTATTATGCCAATAAGGTTTTTGTTCACCCATAAATATCATTTTTTCTAATAATAAATTTTTATTTTTTTAATACCACAATAAAGATTAACAAGGTAAGTAAATTATGTTTTTCTTTGTAATATGAAACAATTTTCATGAGTTAGGTGACTATTTTCCTGAAATACATAAATATTTTCGTGCAAAATATTCTAAAAAATGTTCTTTATATGTGAAATTATTTTTTGTGATCTACCAGAACATTTTTCATAGTTTGCATGAGCATAAATTAACGTTTTCACGGATGGTGAAACATGTTTCAAAAAAGTACTTTCCATGTGAAACATTTTGTGGTCTATCAAAAAAATTCTTGTGAGTTATATGAATATTTCTATTACAAACATATTTTACCTCAAAACGGACATAAACTTTATTAGAACTATACTTTTTTAGAAAGGAATTTTAAATTTACAAAAAAATTTAAGAGAGGTGTCGACGATCGGTGAACCGCCGATCTTACGGTATTCGTGGAATAAGGATACTTGAGGGGTAGGGACCGCTAGGACACAAGGTCAGTGATCTGATGGCAAGGAAGATGCCCTTTTTATATAGGTTCGGGCCTCCCTCAGGATAATAACCTTACGTCCTATTCGTATATATTAACTGGAAAGTGTTTTATAGAGGATGTGTATGTTAGTGGCTACCCTAGGCCTAATTGGAGACTAATACGACTAGTTCCGCAGGACTCGACTCCTTTGAGGTGGCGGGTCTTCTCGTGGGAGATCGCTAGGGCTCCTGGATCTAACTTGTCTCCTAGGCTCTGGAGTACCTGAAAGACCCGTCGTGGGATTAGAAAGACTGTCCTCCCCTACAGGATTGCTCCTCCTTATATAGGGGGTTCCCTGAGTCGTGCCAGACATGGTCTTATGCCCGAGTAGGACTCTGGCTTCATTAAACGTCGAGATTGACTTTCTAGTTTAAGGGGTGTCCTCTCCCCTTACGGGGGGTTACCTTATCTCCTGGAGATCTTTACCGGATACGTATACTTACTCCGATAATCCAGAGAGTCGTATACGGATACGTCTTCGTATACGAGATACCGTACTATACATCATCAAGCCCCCCATCAGTACGTGAAGTGAGGCAATGACTGTTCTGTAGGAAATCTGCCCTTCTCGGGAAGTAACTCCGAGTGGGCGAAATCGACAACGTCCCCGAGTAGGTACGACCTCTACCGGGTAATCGCGATATCCTTGTCGGAAAAAACCTCCGAGTAGTCCAAGGCTTTTTTGGGCTAGCTTGCCCGAGAAGCATATTTGATTTAATCTGATCCGTCGATCACGGACACGCGTTCGCCTGGTAGATTTCTGGGAAAACCGAACCGTCGTGGCGGAATTTTTGCGTGGTGATGAAGAATCTTTCCTTTTCCTACGCTACTGTTCGGCTAGCGTTAGCCAAAATGTAACGCGCTTGTCAATTGTGACGAACAGAAAATTGTAGCCCCCGGGCGAGACCGGGAAGGGCCCCAGAATATCCAGGCCCCATGTCGTGAAGGGACACGACAAGGGAATCGCCTGCAATGCTTGGACGGGCTGGTGAATGTGTCTACCGTGAAATTGACACTGACGGCATCGCTTCACTAACTCGCTCGCGTCACGGAGGGCTGTTGGCCAATAGAATCCTTGTCTAAAGGCCTTTCCGACCAGGGTTCGGAAAGATGCATGTGCCCCGCACACCCCTCCATGGATTTCCTCGAGTAGTTCTTTACCCTGCGTCCAAGTGATACACCTCATGAGCACTCCATGGGCTCCTCGACAATAGAGGGCCCCGTCGTCCAGGGAGTACATCCAGGCGTGTCGGGCAATCTGCTCAGATAGTGCATCGTCCTCGGGTACTGTCCGATCGTGAAGGTACATGCAGATGGGTTCTATCCAGGAATCCTCAAGACTGAGGGGAGTTACGAGTCGACCCGTAACTCCCCTTGGAGCGTCAATACTTGGTGACGTCCTTGAACGGCTCTTGGACTCAAAGTCAGCCGTCCCTTCGTCCACAGGTTCGCTAGAAGCTATGGATGGCGTCGAAATCTTTTTTGCAAAGGTCCCGGGTGGACATAGAGATCGTGAGGACGCTAGGCGGGCAAGACTATCGGCTCGACAGTTATGCTTTCTTAGGATGTACAGTACTTCGAGCCTGATAAATTTCTTCTCCAGCTTCCTCACCTCCGCTAGGTAAGCCGCCATGTTCAGGTCTGTGGTCTGATATTCCTTGGACACTTGTCTCGCTACCAGCTGTGAGTTCCTGCTCACGAGTAGGCGACGGATACCAAGTGCGGAAGCGACTCGGAGACCGGCAAGCAAACCCTCATACTCGGCCACATTATTCGTGGCCAGGAAGTCAATCTGCAGTGCATACTGCAGGCCGTGGCGCTTCTAGATATAATCAACAACTGAAAACGTTAGTCGTAATTTGCTTTTACTGAAACTAACCTTTTGCCTTTTTGCTCGCTTTGTCCGGGACCTAAAGGAGCGATTGGTCCAGTCAGAGCAGGAGCTGGGAATCGACCTCGAGGCGAAGAGGTCTCGAATGACTGAATGCAGATAGCCTGCTAAGCTGACTTAACACTTTTTGATTAGTAACTGTGCTTAATCTGTGTGTTTTGTTTTCTGAAAACCTGAACTCTACTGCTCTGTGAATGTTTGTCGGACGCGAGGGTTCTCGTAGACTTAGTCAAACTTTGTGTCCACTTTCCTTGACTTAGGCTTATAAGTGTGCCGTATGCCGCTGACTGCGATCGACCAGGCCTTAGGTTTAGTCGGATGGAGGTCTCATTGGCTCCTCGTCATCAGTAAACGCGATAAGGGGCCTTCGTACAGTCTATCATGGCCATAGCAGCAACTCGCGTTCCCTTGTCGTAGGGATATTGGACGCCAGTTAGTAAGTCCTACGTTTGCCCTGACTACGACAATATTGCACTCTATTCGTGATGCCTTCTGCTCAAAGTAGTTGGGGATGCGGATAAGCAAGCGGGTTCTGTCGGCCTAGTCATATTCGCACCTTCTCTTCTTCCTTTACTTGTGGTCGGGGAACTTTACTACGGAACCGGGGAGCTTAGTTGACCAAGCCTTAGGTCTGGTCAGGTGGGGGGCTCAGTGGCTTCTCCTGTCATCTGCAGACACGTTAAGGGGTCTTCCTCGCATCCCTAACGGTTGCAACGCGGAACCCTTTTCCCTTTGTGAAGGTCGAATCGTTAGTTACGCCAGTTTTGATGCCACATACTTATCCAGCCCCCGACTGTCTTATTCGAGAAGTTCCTCGGATAGACAGTCTAAAAAAATAAATATCAAACTAGAGACTTGATATTAAAAAACTGTGAACTAATTGAAGTATCATTTACAAGCTACTGTAAGAAAAAACTGCTATGAAAAACTAGAAGTAAAAACATCACCTCCTCCTCTCAAGTTGTCGTTGGTTGCTCTAGAGACTCTCGTACTCTTGTTGTGACCCGCTGAAAAAGCTTGTCGAGTGTGCGTGCTAGGCGACGGTGCCCGGAGCGTCTTATCATCGGCTTGTTCGTCGCTTGATGACTTGAGGCTGGAGCTGGCATAACCTGAGATGGACTGGCGGTCGGAGGGGTGATGACTGTGCGATCTTACCGAAAGTGCTTGCACGCAGAACTCTTTAAGGGGACTCGACTATCTCTTTACTGCTAACTCGAGCGACCTGGATCGGGCAACTTCTCCTATGGAGCCGTTGTCCTGCTGAGGAGAAAGTCCTTTTTGCCCCAGTTCCAAACTAGTCATAGAACCTGCTCTCCGACTTGGAGGGGGTGTTTTCCGAAGTCGTCGCTCATAGTTGCGGTGGAGGTCTTGCCGAACGATCTCGTCGGGTTTCAATGTTGTGAGCCCCCATGCTGATCTGGGTCCTCGAGATCTTTCCTGACCATCATGGATCGCGAGAACCACTCGAGGGTCTGGATTAGATGAGGTGTAGTTCCACTCCATCGGGAGGGATACTGTAATTGAGATCTTGATCGTTTGGTCGATCAGACGTTGCAGGTGACAGTCCGGACATCGGGCTGGTCGCTCCTACTTGGGAAACGTCGGTTAGCACCAACGTTCCTCCGAAGGCCCTGTGTCAGGACCCCGAAATCGCACGTGAATTAGAGAACAACGTTCCGCCAAAGACCGAGCAACTACTCGACCGGTGACACTGTACCTGCGCCGTATGCACCTAAAACCGAGTAGTCCGACACCTGACCAACGCACCATATGATTACCAGAGTCGTATACCTTCACCATTGGTCAAGCCGGCCAGAAGTAGACATTATTCAATAAACCACATGCAATTCTAAAGTCCGGTGAAGACCCAGCATCTTTCTCACGTTCGATCAACACAACGACTTCGGAGGATCCCGGCAATGGTACCCTCACTCTAACCCAGTCCGAAGACTGGTGAGTCATCTGAAGGCCCGGTACCATTACCCACACCCTGCCCAGCCGGCCAACGCATCTCAGCTGACGGGTCACTCAACCGAACATCGTCCCCCTAACCGAACCGGGAGAACCACACTGATTCTTCACGACTAACCCATACACTTCAATTCATACATGCACGGTGTATGGGCAACCACAATAACAACTCAATATCACAACAAAACTCTACTAGAAAGGATTAGGGATAATAAACACTTCCCAAACCTGGGATAAGTACTTAACATACTTACATTGCGACCTAGAGGTCGTTTACATTAAATTTGACATTTCAAACAGCAGCGAAAAGTAAGAGAGAGTGCCGAGATGGCAGCCCTAGCCATCTCCAAAAGCGCAAAAAAAAGTAACTCCTTGACCAAATTGGGCAATCCTTGCAACTCAAACATCCAAATCAAAGTAACCGGAATCATAGTAAGCTACGATGCGAGAACAACCTGCAGGAATGGAATTCTCGAGTCTGCTAATGTGCTCATTCCAGGTTAATCTTAAATTTAGCATGGTGATTGACATGATAATATGAATAATTCAACATAACATGAAAAATAAGTTACACAAGCTATTAATTTCAGCACATCATGTCATGTTCCAGCAAATCAAATTAACCACTTGATGAATTTTGCAACAAACATTCGAGTTCAGATCTGAATAAGTATGAAAACCAATCATACTCATCCACATATTATCACATTTAAACCATTCAAGTAAATTTCTGGAGTTGGGTTAAACCATCCAAACTCTCATATCACAAAATCACCCAATTTCAGATTCAAATGCATGCAGACAACCATTGCAATCAATTCGTATTATTCTCCCTAAGCCACATAACCTAGGGAGATGCCGAAATGGGTTAAACCGCCCAATTCGGCTAATTTATAGTGAGAGAGGGTTAAACCACCCTAGCCTCATGCGAACAAGTGTTCCAATGGGTGTTGGTTCATAGTAGGCTGACTATGACCATCCAGCTCCACTCGCTAACACTTATCGCCGTGGGTGAAGAGTACAGCCCTACGACACCGGTATCGGCTAGGTTGACCGCCTGCCGATCCATCAGTAGGTGACAGTACCCCGGCTCTCACATCTCACATTAAGGGGTTCAAGTGTTAATTCAATCGGTTTAATGGACACATCCATTGACTACAACACAAACAAACCCTACTCATGCTAGTGGTTCACACATCACAATCAGCATTCAATAAACCAAGCATAGTAAAAGAATAACCAGAGTATTATCAACAAGCGAGCAAACTTGCCTGGCTGTTCAAGGTCGTGAGAGGTTTGGGAATCAACTCTAGTAATACCCTTGTTGCCCGACTATATTGGAATAATACAGAAAGACCGGAAAAATGAAAAAGGCATAATTTAAAACCAGGAAGAATTAACAGAATGAAATGTATGAAATGCATCTTGAGGTGTAGGAAATTCTATTATGAGGCCAACGCAAATTTGAATTGTTTAGTTGGAAGTTCTATGGTTCAAGTTATAATGTTTTTAAGGTGTTTACGGTTAAACTTGAGAGTGATTTATAACTTTTAAAATTAGCATAGTTGTGGCATGATGTCGTGATTATATACTAGTTCTCAGACGAATTATGACGCCGAGCATTTTGAATTTGACTGTTAAGCTAGATTCTCTAGTATTCATGTTTATTATTAAGCCTAAAGGTGCGGTTTAATCATTTCTAAAATGTATAACTACAATATCATGCAAAACAGTGGCATCATTAAATTCTACAAGTTGAATCAAGTTTAGCATTCCCTGTCTTCTTCTCAGTAAAGAATATCATATTATCTTTATATCCACTTAAAATATTTCTATTGAGAATGACATATAGAGTCAAACTGATATACCTTTTTTCCTTTTTCTTATTTATTTTCCCTTAGTATTGTAACGTGAGTTCAATCTGCCCGAGAGAAAATTGACTACAACAATGCACTACTTATGCTAACCTATGACTAATTGTACTGGCAGTAGGTAGCTCAATTATCTTGATCATGAATTCAATGGTTCATTGTTAGTTTCTTAATGTCGTTGATGGGTGACTAGAGTGGTATTAACCAGACGCAAAAACCTATGGTTTCATCATCTAGCTATATTTACGCGTATAGTTATAAATCTCACTAAGGATTAATGATTAAACTTATTAGTTGTGTCTCTACAGCAAAACATAGTGATTAGCTTATCTTGCATCTAATGTGAATTAGCTGGTGAATAGGATAGTATATTAGTTATGCTCATCACTGTTTAATCGACTGGCAAACGGACATAGAAGACATCCTTGATGGGAATGATTTCCTTTCTAGTGTCTAAACGTGCCCTTTATTCATCAATTACACTGATCAATAGCTGAGCTCTTTTTTAACATCAATTGTTCAGGTGTCGACTTGATGCGTGTCCTAATGCAGAAATAACAGCGACACCAGTTGTGCTGGTCAACAGCCAACTTGTTTTTACCGGATATGGCATGTTCGTTATTAACCCTTGCGGTTATGAGTTTGCCAAGTATTCGTTATTTATGTTATAACGGCAATTACTAGTCACGGTCTACTGTTAATATGCATTATACACGTATTAGCTCGTTCAGATTAAATAATGTTCACGAATTCGACTAACGGTTGTTAGAGTCATCGGTACACTGATTGTTTGAATCTTCCTAATGACCAATGATTCCACAGAACCAAAGTACTACTTGTACTCATCAAAACAAGCTTTAACTTACCCTGCCTGAGCTATGATCTTGCCTTCGGATGCATATGAAAACAGCAATATACTAGGTATGCTAGCTAGCGATTAGTTGATAACCGTAATTGACCTACTAGCTTTTTAGCATAGTGGTTTGTATACCGTTGACTAATACATTAATTTCTGAAATGATCTCTGATATTAACCAAGCTCATTTGTCATCAATTGATCTTAGCTTATCACTACAGGGGTAAGCTTTCTTCCAATCATCGGTGCCACGGTGCATAGATTATAGTAATCATCAGAATACTAAGTGACAATTGATCAATTTTCAAGGGAGTGACCCGGCAGCGAGTAGAGCTTGTAGTGGTACTAGTCATTGATCTAAATTGTAGTTAATCAAACATACACTTAACTGAGGCATCAGTTAGGCCGATTATCAGCATGCTTAGTATAGATTATCAGACTGACCTCAGGAGAAGAAATTCCGGCGAGCAACAGAGCTACGGAAGAGCGTGGAGGAGGAGCTCACCTAAATATCGGGGCCGAGACCGAGGGATGGCTGGTTGGGGTCGACGCCGGTAATGGAAGAGGTTGGCAGCGTGGCACGGATGAGCCGTCCCGTCGGTGGCGGCGAGAAGAGCCGGACTGCTGCAACTCCCGAGCTCAGCATCGAGGGCGGTAGCTCGGCGTCGAGTCAGCGGTGCCGCAACCCGTCGGTGGCGGAGCTCCGGGTGAGGCGGCACCAGGGGAGACGGTGGGTGCTTGGGGAAGAAAACCCGGACGACGATGACGCTCCGGTGGGGCTCCAATGGTGAGGGAGGCGGCGCAGAGGAGGAGCTTCGGGAGGCCGGTGACTCGAGTGGCTTGTCTCCGGCGGCGGCGAGGTAGGTGCCGAGCGGCGGAGCTCCACAGGCGCTGCGAGGAGGAACGGCGGAGCAACCGAGGCGGACGGGAAAAGGGGCGCCCGGAGCTTGGGCGCGCGGCGGCGACCGCGGACGCGATGAGGGCGGAGGGGATGACCCGGCAGTGGGGGTGATCTCCCGTGAGGAAGGGGGCGGGGCACGGGAAAACGACGGGAAAAGGGGTGCCCGGGGCTTGGGCGCGCGGCGGCGACCGCGGACGCGGTGAGGGGCGGAGGGGATGACCCGGTGGTGGGGGTGATCTCCCGTGAGGAAGAGGGCGGGGCACGGGAAAACCAAGGGGCGCACGGCGTGGGGCTCGGGAGGTGCGGCGCCGACGGCCTGCCGCCCGACGAACAGCGGCGCTAGTGGCGACCTAGCCGAGGTGGCGATGCGGGGAGGATCTTGGAGAGCTCAGTCGGATGGGGAAGAAATGGGGCTGCTGCCTCGGTGAGCTCAAGTGAGGGAAAAAAGGGGCGGAGACGCCGACGGGGTGCTGGCGCTGGACGCGTGCCCGGCCACGCGGCGGCGGGGAGCTGTGGGCGGGCCCCGCCTGGCAGCCGAGGAAACGGCACGGCGGCGTGCCCTTGGGAGAGAAGCGAGCGCGGCGCTATGCGGGATGAAGAAAAGGGACTGGGCCGGCGGCCCAGTGCAAAAAGGGAGGAAATTTTTTTATGTTTTTCTCCTTTCTCTTTATTTCTTGCCCTTTTCTAATTAGTGTTAATTTTTAGTTGAAGTTTAGAATAACAGGGACAATGATTTAAATGGGGTTTAGAATTAGAAGGTCTGGACCGAATTTACTGGGACATTGTTAATTCCTTCAAGTCTTCTTAGGTTAACCATAGCATAATTTGAGTTCGGACGTTAACCTTGAAGCAATTAACTAAGAAAACTTCGAGGAAAATTTTAACCTTACAAGTATTGCAAAGATCTTTACGTAAACTGATCATTCCAAAAGTGCTTCTACGAAACATTTTAAATCCCTTGTACTCAGAAAACCTAACTCCGGCTATTAGAGCTTTGAGATGCCCTTAACGCAAAATGTTTAAAAATTTCGATGTTCAATGCACATACTACCTATATGCATGTGATGAAAAAACTTTTGGTTTTACTTCACACGTGAGTTTACGCTGAGCTCATAATAAAATAGGGTTTACGAGAGGGTCTTTACACCCTGGCGCACTTGGTCCTGAAGTGATCAGCTTCGCTATCCGAGTACTCGCTAGGAAACGTATTCTCCAAGATCTACGCGGTCAGATGCCGAGTACAGATCTATCTGGTCGGAGTTGTCGTAGAAGCCCAGATCTGAGTACCCAGTACGTCGCGTGAGAGCGATCGGATCCCCCGTCGAACCTGCTTCTTCCTCCTCGGGTCGAACCGAGAAGGGCCATGCAGTCGGCGTCATGGGCTGATCGCGACTAGTTGCACATCTTGCCGACTCCGATACTTCCTTGACGGCTTGAGCCGGAGAGGTCCCCACGGTCGGTGCCATCTGTCGACGATTGGTAAACCGCCGATCTTACGGTATTCGTGGAATAAGGATACTTGAGGGGTAGGGACCGCTAGGGCACAAGGCCAGGGATCTGATGGCAAGGAAGACACCATTTTTATACAGGTTCGGGCCTCCCTCAGGATAATAACCCTACGTCCTGTTCGTATATATTAACTGGAGAGTATTTTACAGATGATGTATATGTTAGTGGCTACCCTAGACCTAATCGGAGACTAATACGACTAGTTCCGCGGGACTCGACTCATTTGAGGCGGCGGGTCTTCTCGTGGGAGATCACTAGGGCTCCTGGATCTAACTTGTCTCCTAGGCTTTGGAGTACCTGAAAGACCCGTCGTGGGACTAGAAAGACTTGTCCTCCTCTATAGGATTGTTCCTCCTTATATAGGGGGTTCCTAAGTCGTACCGGACATGGTCTTATGTTCGAGTAGGACTCTGACTTCATTAAACGTCGGGATTGACTTCCTAGTATAAGGGGTGTTCTCCCCCTTACGGGAGGTTACCTTATCTCCTGAAAATCTTTACCGGATATATATACTTACTCCGATAATCCAGAGAGTCATATACGAATACGTCTTTGTATACGGGATACCGTACTATACATCATTAAGAGGACTTAAAGCTTCACATGAAAAACTATAAAACATATGCAGTTCATACTGATGGGTTGGCCCACCTAGGTTGCTATGTGCGATGGTCATCTCTTTTCTCCCTATTGTCCTTGAACTAGGCTCCCTCGTTATCGCCTTGGAAATATGGAATTGGATGAAAGCTCTAACTCGAAAATGGGCTTCGGGATTCGATGCAAGACGAAGCACACGAGATTACAACAAAACTAGCTAAGTACCTGTGTTTTGAATAAAAAAATATAACCTATTACATTAAGCCATTATTGTCGGTTTAGGTTGCTCCACATCTCGGCGTAAGGCTAAGCCGTTGTGTTCATTTGAGCTTCACCCCGGCTAGCTTTCATGCCTTCGCTTCGTGCTTCATTTTGTCAGAAAATTTCTAGGAGGTGGTTAAGTTAGTTTATGGAGAAATTTTGTCGTGCTTCAGTTAGTTAATTTGGTATTTTGTGTTAGGAATTTTTTAGTAAGGTGAAAAAGAGAGATGGGAGGCGTGGAACTCGTTTATAAAATAGTAAAAAACTAGAACGGAGACGGAGATGAATCGTCGAATTATAACTTATTAGTACTTCATGGCAGTACAATGATATGTTGGTGTGTACAATCAAGCTGCGCATAAGTGCTCTCTCAGAGCTAGTATTGGACCTACCGCAATTTTCAACATGAGGCCTTTCTCAAGTGAGTCTTGTATAGACCATGTCTGAATTTAGTTGTCAGGTTCCTCTATCGTTGATTCAATCAGTATCAGTTCCAAGGAAATCTTGGTAACCATTCATCAGGGTATGACTGTATATAACCCAGTGCTGCTGCTAAGAGCACTAGTATTGTACATTTGAACTACAGATCCTTAACAAAGGGAGTCAGCCATAAGAGGCACCATTGATTCAAGCTATCCTAACAGCGCAGAGAGGCTAATCTCATAATCAAGGGGTTCTAGCTTAGTTGGCACTAGTCTGATCTTCCGTTTTCCTATTGATGGTGATACCCTGATCCCTCACTGGCGCCAGTCGTTCCTTCTCCTCCTCCACTTGCTCGAGCAGAACCTGCAGTTCAGCCTCTGACAGGCTCTCCAGTCGTTTCTGGAACGAAATCAATGGTCAGTCACAAATTTCTTTGCATGCATAGACTCAACATGTCAGACGCTACAACTATGTGGATTGCGGAGTGCGAAAAAGGTCACCTCCATGACTTGCTTCTCGTAGTCCCTGAGCTGCTGGGCGTAGGTCATGTCCTTGTTCGCCACACGGAACATGTACGTCGAGATCCACCCGACCGTCATCCCAAGAACGATGACCAGCTGGACGACGTTGCCGGCTTGCAAGGGATCGACCCCGAGGAGCTGCGTGTGATCAAGGCAATGATGTGAGGCGAGAACAAACAGGTTCGTCAGGATTATGTACCACAATTAATCGAGAAGCTGCCAGTGAAGAAGAGGTTGAAAGTTGAAACACACGTCACCTCCAGCCCGGATTTGAGGCCGACGCCTAGGAGGGTCACGCCGACGCCGATCAGCAGCACATCTTTCCTCGAGTACCCGAACTCCGCCTGTGGAAGTGGAAACACGAGGGAATTGTTTAGTTTGGGGCCGGGTTACATGTGATGGCGTTGCGCTTGCCGTTGAGAACTGGGCGAATTGATCAGTTTTCAGGATGCATCGTTTTTTCAGCTCATGCTTTACCTTCTCCGTGGCTTTCGAGTCATCCAAGCTGCTTCTTAGCGCCGAACGCCTCCTCTGTCCCGCTGGCCTGAACAGCTCGGTCGATTGCAGCACGGCTTTGCCTTTGGAGTTTGGAGAGAATCAACATACATAAGAAGATTAAGTGGTTAACAATCTGCCGGCTTGATTCGTGCGGTCAGCTAATTAGCACAAGAAAAGAACATGGAGCATGGAGCAGTAGTAAACATACCAGAATGGCCAGCGGGCAGACAAGTCGTCCTGCCAAAGCGGAGTCCGCCGGCGAGCGCGGCCTCGGTGGTCCTCCCGGCCGAGTGGGAAGAGATGTGAAGGACGGGAGCGACCACGGCTGCGGACGCCATGCTTGCCTAGTGTCTGTTGCCTCTCGGCCGCACACCCCCACCCGGCTCCTGTGTATCTTATCAAAAAGATCTACTAGCTGCCAGCGAACGGCAAGGAGCGCCAAGGCTAAACCGGGTAGCTCTCACATCTTATCCTCGACCGGTTAACAAGGGGACAGTGCTGAGCCGCGCGAATCTCCTCTTCTTCTGCTCCATCCACATTTCATATGGAGTCACGCCAATCAAACTCGAGCCCCCGCGAGCCTTCATGGCTTCTTCTTCCGTCTTCTCCCCGCTCTTGCCTTCCCTCCGGCTATCCGCCTCCTGCTGCACGCGCTCGTCTTCTCCCCACCACGCTGTGTCCACAGACAACGCCGCGGCTGCGACGCGGCCGGCGCCTCTCGCGGTTGTTAGCCACAGGAGGGAGCTGGTGCTTGGAACGGCCCTGAGCGCGTTGTTCTTGAGGACGCCGCTGCCCGCCGGGGCGCGTGAGGTCGAGGCCGGCAAGTACCTGCCGCCAGCGCCGTCTAGCCCAGGCTTCGTTTTCTTCCGCGCCACCACCAAGGACACTCCTGCCCTACGGGCTGGTGATGATTCGGTTCCTGCTGCTTTCTATCATCAAGCATCATTCCTTGTTAGTGCTACCTAGCTATTTTCTTGATTTTAAAAAGAACTAACTGCGTTAAAATAATTCGTAACTTAGTATCTACTATATACTAAAAGCAGAATACAATAGAAAAAATAGAGAGATGCTAGAAATTTCCAAAAAAAATAAAACATCCGATCGTTAATTTAGTGGACCCTTTATTATTAGTGGACTACAACCGATAAATCTTCATAATTGTATCTAAACAGATCACAGTCGATATATCTTCATAACTGTATGTAAACAGATCATAGCCGATAAATCATCATAATTGTATCTAAACAGATCATATCCGATAGATTATCACAGTTGTACCTAAATCTTACGATCTGAACTTTTATTTCCCGTACTAATCTAATATCACGCGTACGGGTAAAAGAATAAAGATAATTAAAAGTGTTTCCCGCGCAATTGCACGGGACACTGTTCTAATTTCTCGAAAAAACAATATCCTAATTTAGTAACCGTCTCTGTTTTGAGAGCTTGTTCATTTCGTTTGTGGCATTGGAAACGAGGTGTATATCCACGCAGTTCATCAGCTGTTCATTTCTACTAATTCTAGGCAATGTGCAACCGTACGAGTTCATTCTGCCTCCCACCTGGAAGCAAACGCGAGTGGCCAACATACTGTCCGGCAACTACTGCCAGCCCAAGTGCGCCGAGCCATGGGTGGAGGTGAAGTTCGAGGACGAAAAGCAGGGCAAAGTGCAGGTGGTGGCGTCGCCGCTGATCCGCCTGACGAACAGGCCGAATGCCACCATCGAGGACATTGGCAGCCCCGAGAAGCTGATCGCCTCTCTAGGGCCTTTTGTCACCGGGAACACCTTAGAATCCGAGGAGATTCTTGAGACCTCTGTCGAAAAAATCGGCGACCAAACTGTAAGCTAACCCTTTGTACATTTCTCGTGCAGCAATTGCAAAATCATTCTCTGAAGTTACTAGTTACTGACGGTGTTGCTGAATCCTGATGCGTGAGCATAAATTCTTGTGATGCAGTACTACAGCTATGTGCTGGAGACTCCACTGGCGCTGACTGGCTCTCACAATTTGGCGAAGGCAACTGCCAAGGGGAACACCGTGGTGCTCTTCGTCGCGAGCGCCAGCGACAAACAGTGGCAGTCGTCAGAGAAGGTTCTGAAGGCCATGGTAGACTCATTTCAAGTATGACTGCAGTGACTGCAGGCTTGGCTTGGTTGGTTGCCTATCCGAAGTCTGAGGTACTTGGACAAGAGAAGCTAGTGCTGGTTTTTTAGGCTTGGAAGTACAATTGTAAAGAGCTATTTGATCAACCAAAGTGAGATTAAGCTTATAGCTTATTTTAGAGGAAATTGTACACAATGCACATGATAAAAAGAATTCTTTCGGAAGCAATGTATAAACCTGGCTTATGATCGTAAGTTAAGAATGTGGTTCCACAATGTCGCTTGTATACACGGCGGCGGCAATGCAGCACCACGCCCGGGAGAGCAATGGTAGGTGTATACACGGCGGCCGCAATGCAGCACCACGCCCGGGAGAACAATGTTCTGCAGTTACCGATGCTTTGGCTTGACGACGTACCAACGACTAGCCGCTTAACATGCAAACCAACAGTCTATGCGAATTTGTTATTTTTCAGTAATCTAAGAAAATATTTAACCGAGCTATACATTGTTAAACCTATAGTTGAACAAAGAAATTATACAACTCTATATTTAGAAATGTGCAACTACCTAGCTACACATCTCTAGACTTAAAGTTGCATATATCTACTATATACTAAAAGTATAATACAATAGAAAAATAGAGAAAAGCTACAAATTCCCAAAAAAAGCAAAAAATTCAACCGTTAATCTGGTAGATCCTTTATTATTAGTGGACCATAACCGATAGATATTCATAATTATACATATACAGATGACAGCCGATAGAACTTCATAACTGCACCTAAACAGATAACGAGCGATAGATCTTCATAACTGCACTTAAATAGATCACAACTGATAGATCTTCATAAGTCCATAAATAAATCATAACCGATAGATCTTCATAGATGTACTTAAATAGATCATAACTGATAGATTATCATAATTGTACCTAAACAGATCACATCCGTTAGATCACCGTAATTGTATCTAAATAGACGGCTTAGTAGAACCACTAGCGGGGCCGGCTCGCGATATGAACTTTTATGTAACCTTTTTAATCTTTCAACCTAAGTTGTTATGCATCATAGAATCCATACATGAAGTCAAACTTGAGTACAATTTTAAACTTTTGAAATGTTAAGGAAAGCCTCAAAGAAAAAAAAGGAAAAACCTCTAAATTTTATATGAGGATTAAATTAATTTCCAAATTTTGAATTGAAGATCCTTGAACAAATTGCCTTGGAATCAATTTGAATGATTCAAGTATATTTTAGAATACTTAGAGGTTTTTAGAACATGAATTATGTTTTAAAATTGTTTTAAAAGGGTAAAACTATAAATAGAAAAAGAAAAAAAGAAACTAAAACTAACCCCCCCAAGATGGGCCTTCTCAGGGCCCATTTTCTCTCCCCCTCTCCCCGCTGGCCCGCCCCGCCTCTCCCCCTCTCGGCTGGGCCGAGCGGCCCAACTTTTCTCCCCCCTCTTCGCTTCTCGGGTCCGCTTTCCCCCGCCTGGCCCGCTCCCCCTTCTCCCTTATCCGCCCGTCCCCTGTCGCCCCGTCCTCATCCATCCCCGCCGCCGCCACCAGCTCCACCCCGCCACCTCCTGCTTCCCGCCTCGGACGCCGCCCCCTCTTTCCCCCTTATTTCTCCCCCCCTCCCCAAGCCGAGCCCTTCCCGTGTTCTCTTTCTCCCTCGGCATCTCTCTCTCTCTCCCATGCTCCCCGACGCCGAGGACCACCGGACCTCGCCGCCGCCCAAGCCGCTCGCCTTCCGCACCGCCTCGTCACTCCGCCGCGCCATCCCTCCCCCCGAGCTCTCTCTCTCTCTCCGGAGCCTCTCCGCCACCTCACCGTCGTGCTCCCCACCCCTACCTAGCACCACCACCCCGGAGCCCCGCTCCTCGTCGCCTCACGTTGCCGGCGACCCCGCTCGCCCCTGTCGCCGCTCTACCTCCCAAGCCACCGCCTCGAAGCCACCTCGCCTCCACCCCACCTCCACCCGACGCCGCTTCGACCTCACCGCCGCTCCGCCTCCCCACGCCGCTATCCCCCTGCGCCGCCTCACCGCTTCACCGCCTGGGTAAGCCCCCGCCGCTGCTATCCCCCTCGCCTCTCAACAGCCACCGTCAGCTCCCCGCTTGCCTCCTGTCGCCGGTGGTGGCATTCCAAGCCGGCCGCCCGGCGATTAACTTGGTCATTAATGACCAAGGGTCATTAAGACCAGCAATTAATTGGTTCCGACCAATTAATTGCATCATTAATCCTTAATGATTACTAATCAGACATATTTAATACTAATCTGGTATAATTAATACTTAAGCTCATAAATGGCAATTAATATTTAATTAAGTAATTAATGACTGTGATTAATGTGCATTTAATGCACTCGTTAGCTCAAATTGAATTCATCTCTATGACAGCTGGGCCCCACAATTCAGAATTTATAAAAAGAATAAAAGAAAAGAATAGATATATGACAATTGGGTCCCACCTGTCATAGACTTGGTCAACTTGACCAAAATTGACCAGAGGGCCCACATGTCATTCTCTGAGGCTAAAATTGAGGTAAGTAATAAAAATATTTATTATTTAATATTGTTTTTATTTACTGAGAAAAATACAAAAAATGTATTTAAATTGATTAAATCTTAGAAAATTCATAGGAAATCCATTTTTAATCAGAAAAATAAAAATAATATATCAAAATATTCAAAAAAATGAGATCTATCTAAATATGTCATTTTCATACATGTTTGCATGCTAGAAAAAAATGGCTAAAAACTCAAATTAGGGTTTTCTCGGTTAGCCGGTAGTCATCGGATCGCGATATCTCGAGCGTTCGGACTCCGATTAAATTGATTCCAATTGCATAGCCTTTATTTTGAGTCTTCTATGCCCTGACATGTATTTCATATCATGCTGATGTTCACCATTGTGATATTTATTATTACGTCTCTTTTTTCGGTGTTTTCGTTCTTCTCGATAGAGCCGAAAGATCCCGAAGCGTATAATCCTGAGCAGGGACAAAACTTAATAGCCGAACCGTAAGGCAGGCAACCCTTTGAATATTTTGCGATCATCCTACAATTTGCAAATTATTAATTTCTTCCAAAACTCTATCGCATGCGTTCAACTTATACTTTCTGTTAAGTGCCAGCTTTATTCCTTGCATAACTTACTTTGTCGCTCAATCTATCCCACCACACCCCAAACTAATTAGAGTAGTATAGTTATTTTTTAAATTACTTCTACAGTTAAAGATGTTTAGACATGCTTAGACATGTATAAGTCGTAATTCTTTGGATGACAGACAAAACACAACACTCTGGATGGGTTAAGTGGTTGGTGGGTGTTCACCGGGAAGTAACTAATGAATTTGATTAATAATGATCGAGTTTAGATGAGAGGCCATGGCTGGGAGCATGGTGGGTTGTCTTGTTTTTCCCACAAGGACCAGTTTTCGGTGTCCTTTTGAACCAAGATTTGCGTACTTCTACACGGGTGGTATAATGGGCCACCCACGACTGAATTTGTCTAGACTTGAGTTATGAGCTGCTTAGTTTACCGTTTCTATTCGCTAGGTGAGTGAAAAATGATGTGATGTGGTGTCTCAATATAGGTGTAAGGGTTACACACGGTCCAGGACCGAGAATGTATCACCTGCTACAACTTTTGGGACCGTGTCGGGGTACCGGCTGGATGTGTACACGGATTAGCCCATTAGGGCGGCTCATACTTAAGTCCAAAACATTGTAAAGGTCGTGTTCAATCACATTCTGCTAACACACCTCACGAAGTGTGTCTTCGACCTAGCATTAAGAGTCAATTGATATGTGTAGGTAAAGATGTACACCTCTGGAGGGTTTGAACTATTTAAATAGCCGTGTCCGCGGTTATGGACAATTTGGTAAGAATCCACATCGAATTAGACAACTACAATAATACTTCAAAACATGCCAACTCTAAGGTTGAGGAGTTAGCGATTGCTTCCTCCCTGGTGGTTGAGGAAGAATCGAGAGTTAAGTGTATGGTGGTTTGCAATAGATTTCATCATGAAGATTCGATTCATCTCCTTTAAAAGTAATCTAGTAGTCGAATTTCATCCTAGTTAAAGAATATTGTCAAAAGAATAATCAGCTTTTCGTAAAATAGTCCACAATTCCCCTTATTGAAACCTGTTGCATCTATTACTAAGTTCTCTTGTAAGTCTTGCAGAGTACAATTTTTATACTCACCTTGCAGTTATTGATAATTTGGTGCATATGAAATCACCCCCCTCAACGGATGGTTTCTATGTAGAGATCGACGCCCACGACGACTAGTCGCTGGGAATCCCAGGCAGTGGTCCTGCCCAGGGTTCGGCAGCTTGGTTTGTATTGCTGCCATCTTTTGGCCTTACCTTTTGGCTTCTTAGCCATGTTTAATCTTCCGCTGTGTAATCAACTCTTTGTGTGAATTATATTGTTAAGTTTTAAAGGACAGCTAGTATTATTACAGTTTCAGTCGTAGAGTTGCTATTGTGATACTTGTTTGTTCTCACCTGCCTCATGTGCCTTGCGTGTATGTTATGAAGCACATGGTGTGGGTAGGGTATCAGAGTCTATATCATAGAATTGCTAGGTTTAATCACCCCTGTGTTCACAGTGACTCTTACACTAGGAGTTTGGGAATAATATCATTCTACTCCAGCCGAGCATTAATTTGCCGGAACGAGTTTGTGATTGATGTTCCGGCTCAATGAGAAAAGAGTGAGGAGACCATATCACCCTACTTAATCTGTGCATTAGTTGTCGGAGTAAGTTCGGGGTTGACGTCTCGGTCTATTCGAAACCATATCACTCCACTCCTCTTAGAACTGATACCCACGGGTTGAGTTCAGGGTTGACGTTTCGACTTAGTGGGTGATTTCACTTAAGATTCTCTGTTATGGATTTTGGGCCCCGACATTTTATTTTCCATACTGATCTAATGTCACGCGTATAAGTAAAAAGTTAAAGATAATTAAAAACGTTTCCTGCGCAATGCACGAGACACCGTGCTAGTTTTCTAAAAGTACAACTACTCAATTAACCGTTGGATAAAGAATCAACGTTCAAGATCGTCGACTTAGCAATAGCTATTTTTCAGTCAACTAGAAATAGTCACTCTCTTAATTATGTGTACTGATCTAATATCGTGCACAACCAACTTACTGGCTCAGTACGAATGACTGAGCGTCTAGGTCGATACACGTACGTCCGTGCTCTAGATATACTTGACTCGATTAATTCCGCGTACTGATAAATATTACATACGCACGACTGACCGCCCAGCGATCCAAAATTTAATTCCATGTACTGATATCACGTAGAAACGACCGCCCGACTGGCTCGCATCCAAAATTAATTTATGTATTGATCTAATATACATCACGTACAATTGACACATTCGATAGTATTTGGTGTTCTTCTAAATAGTATAATAATACATATATATATGCGTCCAAAAAAATAAAAAAATTGATTAAAAACGTTTCCATGGAATTGGACGGGACACTGTGCTAGGTGATATACTAAAAGTACATGGTGGCCAACTAGAAAAAGGAGAGATGGATAAGAAAACAAAAAAAATATTCGATAATTAATCTAGTGAACCCTCTTATAGTTAATGGACCACAACCAATAGATCTTCATAATCGTACCTAAATATATGGCGGCCGATAGATCTTCATAATCGTATGTAAACAAACCACAACTGATAGATCTTCATAATTGTAGCTAAACAGATCATATTCGATAGATCATTGTAACTGCACCGAAATAGATCATAATCGATAGATCTTTATAACTGTACATAAATATATCATAGCCAATAAATCTTCATGTATTGTATCTAAGCGAATCACATATGTTTGACACGAGAAATAACTTTTAAGTCTCATGCACCGGGAAAAAGAAAGAAGAACATACCAGTGTTCTGCAGTACACAAAGAAAGAAAGGATTGAGAAAAACATTCTATTAATCATTGAGAGTAACAAATATAATTGCCAAGGTTGCGCTCTCTGACCTCCTAGCACGGCTAGGCTGACTGGGGCGATGTGGTCTCCTGGTTCTCGGAGCTTCTGAAAGCTGCCGGTCAATTACTCTTGCACGTTGAACCGCAAGATACCTTCAATTAACTTGCGTGGACGTCATCTTCAATCTTCACTTCGCGTTCTCCATGCTGCATGGTGACGATGGTGTGTGTGGACGGCGGCAGAGTCCGTGTCCTATTGGAACACGCATCGTTGATAGCGGGGGTCTTTGCTTCGGCTACGCCGTTCTCGCCGCCTAGCCTCGTTGGTCTTAAACGGCGTAGATGTAATTGTTGGGTGCATGGTTTGTGTTTGGCTTGAACATTTTGACGATTCGGCGGTTTCGTCGGAGTGAGCAACAAATACGTCTCACAGGAGTAGATTTTTGGTGGAGACCGGTACCAATATAAACCGGCACGCGTACATATCGGCATGGTCAGACCTGGCTTCAGCGGACCTCGGTGATGGCGTCTCATCGAGATGCGGAACATCCCGGGCCCAGCATCTTGACGTCGTGAGCGCGTTGTCCGGCGGGGCACCTCCTCGCTGGGACGTGAACCTCACATGCATGCATAGGCCAGCCATACACAGGCCACTTGCACACGTATAGCCAGGTATATGAGCTAATACATGCATTGCCCACGCAGATGCCAAGCTGCGTACGGCTCGACAGCGACGACGTTCCAGGCGGCGAGTGTGATGGCTTCAGCGAGATCGGCGGTATGCAGCTCCGATGACCGGTACTTTGACAGCAGGCATCACAGACAGCCGCGCATGATAACTCCGACCGTCACAGACAGCCGCACGGATCCGTCTTCACATACATGTGCACCCGAGGTAAGCGCACGCGGGCTCGTCTTGGCTCCAGATGACAGGCAGACACCGACGGCGGCATACTACCTCGGCAAGGTGGCCGTGAGCTGCTGTCGTTGGTATAACAGCGACATCTCCAGCAGCTTGTAACGGCCATGGGTGGCCACAGGCGCGCGGCACCTCCGTAGTCTCCGGGACGTCAAGTCAGCGACCTCCGACGGTGCATGTAGTAATCCTCCTCGGCAAAACCGTCATCTGACGAGATGACGGCTCTGCCGTGTCCCAGATGTGGAGACGTAGGGATAGATGGAAGAAAAAAGAGATGTATTAGTATTTCATCTAACCATTAGGAAAGATGACTGTCATCTTCTTATTAATGCCTAGGGTCTTCGTGCGCCTCCTCCTCAGCACCGGCCTCCTGCCGATGGTTGATGCGTGGAGCGTCGTCTTCAGCGTCCTCCTCCGGAGCGCACGGTGTGAGCTCTTCGAGTCCTTCAGCTTCTGACTTCCTTTTTAGACGTGTGTGTTGATTTTCTCCTGCATCTAAGGATTTTTCTTTTCGGTTTAGATTTATACACAAATCAGCTTAATCTTAAATGCTCACATAAGTTTCGGTAGGAGGAAGTCCTAATAAACTTTGATCTCCTTCTTTTTCAACTTCTAAGATGAAAACTTATTTGTTGTGATGAATGGTGCAATATACGTGATACTCTTTAAATTGTTTGTGCTCTGTTTAATTGTTAATATTGTTCTTCTCAACTGTTTTAGCATGTAGTTGATGAAGAAAATAAATTTCAAACATAAAAGGGTGCTAAATTATAATAGTTTAGAAGAGCCACGTCAAATAAGGGTAAGATCTAAATATCTTCTTACCAACCAAATGAGTTACAAGGTGACGATAGGTAGTAGATTCATCTTGAGAACATTGAAAGACCTTTCGATGATATTTCGTAGAGATGAATGATAATGGTTCAAAATCTCCTTCATCCTAACTAGAACTACTTGTGTAAATTTAGATACATGGTATCGTTGTCCTTTAAAAGTGGCTATATAGCCAGTTCGATTGGATATCTAGAGTAAACAAGATAGTATTTTTCTATAGTTAGAGCAAAAATAACAACACACGTTACATGACTAAGGCTATTAGCAAAATAAAAATATATAAGAGAAATACACAAACAAGTGAGTTACGTTAGGGGATGTGGGTAATCATCATATTTCACCAAAGTATCCGACCACATAGTGTTATGAACAGATCCAAGCCATCCAGTGACCACAAATATAAACCTTATACCGAAATCACATATTGCAATGACATTTTGACTTGTATAACCATGTCTGTTAATATGCATCACTTTGAGATGACTGGGCACTATGACAGGAATGTGTGTCCCATCTATTGTTCAAATTGCATTATGAAATGAGACCAAAATCTTAGTTTTCTAAGTCTAGAATGAACTGTACTACTGAAACTAGGATCTATTGGTTTAATATAATCATTAGCTATGCGGTCCAAACACTCCAAAACTTGGTAAATTTTCTAATATTGGTAGATGCACAATATGCAAATTGGTCTGCACCATTACTGTTAAACTGAGGTGATCCACATGTTCATAAAAAGAGGGCTAATACTTCTTAAGAGCAAATGTTATGAGTTGACTTTAGCTGATAGTGGTTACCAATGTATCATGCAACATGAAAAACACTGGTCTCCTCATCTTGAACATGACATAGAACTGTTTTGGATCATTCAGCTCTCCTCAACCCACCGAATTCATGTAAGGTATCTTCCTTAGCGCGTAAGGAGCCTTCTGACCATCTTCATGTACGATATAAGCAAGAAGAGGCAATAATAAATCTAACTCTTCTTTTGAATTCTCAAGCATTACATCATCATCACTTGATTCATTATAACTTGAGCAAAACATTTGTCATTGTACACAAAAAATTCAACACATGAGTTCAAATCAACTAACATCATAGGTTTATGACATTATAATCTCACATAGGTTCAAATCAAATAAACAACATAGGTTCATGACATCACAATCTCACATAGATTCAAATCAAATCAACAATATAGGTTTATGACATTACAATCTCATATAGGTTCAAATCAAATCAACAACATAGGTTTATGACATTACAAGTTCATTAGACAATGCAAATAATAGGTTCATAGGAAACAATGGATAAGAAGGTAGTAGAGTGATATCTAAATAGATGTGACTGATAGATCTTCGTAATCATACCTAAATAGATCGTGGCTGATAGATCGTCATAACCGTACCTAAACATATCACATGCGATAGGTCATCAACTATTTCCAAATAAATCACAACTGATAGATCATCATAATTGTATACAAATAGATCATGGCCAACAGATCTTCATAAATGTACATAAACAGATCGTGACTAATAGATCTTCATAACTGTACCTAAACAGATGTGACTGGTAGATCTTTATAATTGTACCTAAACATATCGTAGCTGATAGATATTTATATTTGCACCTAAAACAGAACATAATTGATAAATTTTCATAAGTGCACCGAATCGTCATCCAACCATTGATCCATGGACCCATTTTATTAATAAACAACAAATAATAGATCATCATAATCATACCTAAAAATTATACGATAGGGATCTGGTGTACCTTAATTATTAATAACTCACAATCGATAGATATTTATAATTTTACATCTCATAAAAAAGCTACCTAAGTTTTAACTCTGCATACTAATCTAATATCAACGACTAGTGATATGAATCTTACCTCCACGTACTAATCTAATATCATATACAAATTATCAACTATCTTACCTCCACGTACTAATCTAATATCATATACAAATTATCAACTAATTATGATCCAGATTTTAAATCATGTACAAACAACGTACCATCTCAGTACAATGACTGGTCGGTCGGCTCACGATCTGAACTTTATTTTCATACAGATCTCATATCGCATATAAATTCAAAAAATTAAAAATGATTAAATACATTTCCTGCGCAATTGCACGGGATATCGTTGAAAGAGCATCTAGACCCCTAAATGGTTTTGATGGCTAATGGCAACCCAAACTGGAATCTAATATTTACATTGAGTGTAAGCAGGAAGATTAGGTTCTAGGAAGAGGTTTCATCTATGAAAGGATGACCACTAAGAGTACAAAGGTGTTTTCCCAAGACAAGGAGATAGCTGTGCTAGGCAACTGTGCCACAGCTGTGAAGAAACCGTGCTGTGCTAGGAGTTGCAAGCAAGGTGATGGTTGCTTGATGCGTCAAGAGTCTTGACTACAGTTGGTGGAAGCTGAAGCCTAGATTTGCTAGTTTTCTTGAGTCCTTAGGAAACACCTGTACTACCAAGAGGGATGGAGTTGCAATTACTTTTGGAAGTTCTTATGCTCAATGCTCAGAATGTTGGACAGTGGCACTGATGGCTTGAGGTCAATGGCCTTGTAACAACAGTTTTGCACAAGTGTGAAACTGGGTTGTGCTAGTACACTGCTGTGCTAGTTTCCTAAACCCTAGAGCCATAGTTACCTGTGTGGCACAGCTGTGTCATAGGTGAACAATCGCTCTATGACTCAGATACACCTCTGTGCCAGGGGAGAGCTTGAAAATGCTAAGGGAAACTACACTGCAATGGTTTGTCTGCTGCGTCAGAAAACTGTTGGATGTTCTCTCCTGTTATGCATCAGAGTTTGTTGCGTACGCTGAGGGCATGTAATGTGCCAAGACCGGGCTGAGTAGGGAGTCTACGTCAGTTAGAGTTTCACCTATGTCAGCCACCGGTGACACAGGTGTTAGTCTGTCTTAAGCCTTGTTATCGTTGTGCGTTGTGGTTAGCTGTGTCACCGGTGCCTGTCACAGGTGACTTACTTAATCCTACGTGGCATGAGTGTAACGATCAAGTGCCTGCGGCCCTATATATAGGGGACCAGGGGAGATCTTGGACCTCAACCTTTGCCAGCCATTTTCAACCGTTGCAAGCTTCTCATCTACTGAACAGAAACCAAACTTTCATGTAATAGTTCAAGAGAGTTAGAACTTTGAGCAAAGAGCATTGGTTCCTCCAAGTGTTGTTGCTGTAGATTCTGTTACTCTTGGAGTGTCTACTCCTAGACAAGTGTAGGAGTCGCTGGTGATCACTCAAGCTTGTGTGGATTGGCCCAGACGTTTGTGAGGGTGATCTGAAGTCTACCCGCTGCCAAGCAAAAGGATTTCCACAAGCAAAGGAGTGTGCCTAAAGTTTCAGGTACACGGAGAAAAAGACACCACAAGTGACGGCTATCTCTTCGGAGTAGTTTCTCCAACGGAGACGTACCACTCTGCAAGGAGTAGGAACTTCGGTGAAAAATCATCTGTGTCTCTCTCTGTGTGTTTACTTTCAGCACTTACTATTTGATTACCTACTCGCTTGATTGTGCTGTTTGTTAGTGCTGTGATACATCTTTTCACCTCTGTTATCTAGTTGTGTCACAGTTGCTCTATAGCTTATCTCTGATTTATGCTAGTTATCTGTTTCACAGCTAGCTAAACCTCTTTACCTGTTAAGGCTTATGCTTGATAAAACGAAGTTGTTCTTTGAATTTGGCTAGCTTCCTATTCACCCCCTCTAATCGGCTCATGCGATCCTTTCAATCGTGCTAGTCGTAAAAAACATATCGTAACCAATAAATTTTTATAACTGCACCTAAACATCATTCGGCCATCGATCTGGCTGACTCTTACTATTAATAGACCACAATCGATAGATTATCATAACTTCACCTGCACATTATTCAGAATTAATCAAGTATATCCTAATTATTAACATGCCACACCAAATAGGTACTTGTAATTTTACGCATCGTAAAAAGACCTAACTAAGCTTTAAGTGTGCGTATTGATCTAATATCAATGAGGGGTGATATGACCCTTAACTCCATAACGCCGCGTACTGATCTAATATCACATATCTTTACTCTTATAAATATTTGGATTGGTGGTGATGGTTCGTCTGCCATCCCACATCCCTTTCACCAAAAAGTTACCTCCTGACCAGTAGAGTCATCTCTCTACCATCTTGTTTTAAGGTATGCAAATATGTCTTCTGATTACTTTTCTGTTTTGCTATTTGTTTTTCTAATTCCAAGTCAGTCTTTGTGGCTATGAATTTGTACATGTGCCATATGATTGGGGTTATTTTTGTTAGCATAGCAACATGCGGGCATTTAGATAGTAAGCCAAAAAAATTAAAGATGATTAAATGTTTTCCCGCTTAATTGTGTGGGACGCCATGCTAGCTGGTATAAAATCAATATAGTGTTCTAAATGTGGCGATAAAATGGTACAATAATATGCACCATAAGAGATGTAGAAGTGACTTTTATAAGAAACTTATAAACTAGGGTTCGGGTGATGACAACTCTCCCTCAGTAGATTTCGGTGGTTAGGGTCCGGATTCTAGAGTTCAGACAAGTGCGACGGGAGTTCTTCCGTGGCAGATGCCGATAAGTTAGGGTTCGGGTGATGGCGGCTCTCCTGCTTGTCAAGGTTCAAGCTAGCGACGATGGTGGTGGCAGCTCTCGTGGCAGCGGATTACTAAAGGTTCATCTGTTAGGGTTCAGGGTTCACTTGAGTTAGCCAAAATAGAGGGAGAGGGAATGGGTCTCTATGCTGGGGACATGTTGAAAACGAGCTTGAAGGGAATTTGTGTAGGGACAGTAGGGCTAACGTTGGTACTTAAGCTGTTGGAGACATGTAAGAAGAGGAGATAATGATGGAGTAGGTAATGGACCATGCTGCCATCGGCAGCGGGAGGATGTCATCCGCAGCTGTGCGCGTGGGGATAGAGTTAAGGTCTAGAGTCAGACCTCGATTATATAGCAGTGGATAGAGCCGTCGGATCTAGACCCAAATGAGAGGGGGGAAAGTTTGTTGGATCTAGATCCAAATGAGAGAAAAGAAGTCGTTGGACCTAGGTCCAAACGAGAGAAAAAAGAGTTCGTAGACGTTTTTATGTCTAAGGGGCTTCCCTAACCACAGCCATCCCCTCCAAATTTGGAATTTGCTAGCCACCACCTCTGACTGGATTACTAAGAGCCGGCGGCGTCTTACTACCGCAAAGCGCGCGGTCTATAGCGTGTTCCGTCGTCTTTGTCTCCTGCGCAAAGGTCAGTGGAAAAGTGAGAGAATAAACGCGGAATCTAAGAAAATAGTGCATGTCTCGATCATTATCGTATCCTATAACTATGTGACCTGCTGTGTTGTAGCAATAGTCATTCTCCACTGACGAAGTCTGCACAGGGCCAAACAATGGCCTCGACGCGGTGGCTCGGCACGTGGTCGCGGTACCGTACCCGGGCCGTGGCCACATCAACCCCATGCTTGCCGTGTGCCGCCTGCTCGTCGCCGCGGATGGCGCCCTCGCCGTCACCTTCGTCGTCACGGAGGAGTGGCACGCGCTGCTGGCCTCCGCCAGAATGCCCCAAACGCTGCCGGACCGCGTCCGCTTCGCCACCATCCCCAACGTCATCCCTCCGAGCGTGGCCGTGGGGCCGACCACACCGGCTTCATCGAGGCCGTGAAACTACAAATGGCGGAGCCCGTTGAACGGCTGCTCGACCGGCTGGCGCTGGAGCGGAGGCCGGAGGCTATCGTGGCCGACACCTACCTGACGTGGGGGGTGGCGGCCGGCGCGCGGCTCGGGATACCGGTGTGCTCGCTGTGGACTCAGCCGGCAACGTCTTCTTGGCGCTCTACCACTTTGACCTGTGGCCGCCGGTGGATGGCCGTGACCGCGAAGAAGGTATTGCTAGCTTATTGACCATGCTCTAAGATTCCGTTTCAGAGTGATAAAAACACTTCCTAATTAAGGACAAGTGTGAGAAATTTATCCGCAAGCTTATTTCTGTTTCTTCATAGAAGATCGTGATTTGTTCAGCCTAGTACAAGTTTCAATTTGAACTTAAATATGCCATGTCTTCTTAATATTATGTTAATTCTGCAGGCCTTTTTGCTAGTTACTCTACATGAGTAAGCTACTCAAAACTACAGAATACTTGCCATATTTTTTAAATTTTTTTTATAAAACTATAACTTTTGAACTATCATGTAACGTTATACCTTAAATGACCGTTTATACATGTTAACAAGCAACTAACCGCTAGGCCCACCTGTCAGTGCTTATGGGGACACTAATAGATGCCACATAGGTCAAACTCATGTGGAGAAGAGAGGTGGGATTCACCTATCAGCATTCTTTCCCTCCCCTCCTCTTTCTCCCATCTTTCTCCTCGCCTCCTCTTAGAGCTCCACCACCGGCTCTAGTCCTGGCTGCTAGTGCCCTTCTCCCCTTCTACGGCCTTCTTCCTTTCCTCCACTGCCACCTTGCCATACACGCACTGCCCCAAGCTCATTTCCTCCTCGACAGCCAGTCCAACATGACCGGCCCCGGCGCCCTCCCGTCATCCTTCCCTTCTCCTACCATGTTCTAGCAGGTCATTTGGCTTCCTCCTCCTCTACTTCCGTTTTTGAGTCCGATGACAATTGCGACCTCTTGGTGTTGGGCCGGTGCCATGGTGGTCGGCGGCACCAAGATGTAATGTGGGCTACGGGCAGCCATTCTATGAGGCCGCCGTCGCCGTGCCATGTCCGGGAGGCAGCAGAGGACCTAGGCCCGTTCAAGTGGGGCGTGTTCACGGGCGGAGGGCAATGGCCGGAGTTGAAGAAAACCTTGTTGATTCCGTCGAAGGGTTACGCGGGAGGTCAAATTGGTGGTGCCTTCGTCTTCCTCACATTATGCAGCACCTCCAAGCGGCCGGAATGGAGCTACCAACTGGGGCACAGAGGAGAAGGAGGGCCGTTGCCATGCTAAGTCAGGGAGGTGAGGGAGGACCTAGGCCTGTTCGTGTGGCATGCATTTGTAGTCGAAGGATAACTTGATCTTCTTCTTCCAGAGCCACCCGGGGTGCTTGGTGGGGCGTGACGGCATAAAGACGTACAATGCGGTGCCAACGTACATGGGGAGGAATGGTGGGATTTGGGAGGAGAGGCAGAGAGAGATGGGAGGAAGAGGAGACGAGAGCAAGAGACTAGGATAACAGATGGGACCCACCTATTTTCTCCATGTTATTTTGGCTTATGCAGCACCTCAGTGTCCACGTATGTACTGATAAGTTGGTCTGTACGGTCAGTTTACGTGTTAAAAGCTACAAATGATAATTTATAGTGTAGCGTTATAGATTATCTTAGAAGTTGTGGTTCTGTGAAAGAAGTCTAAAATGTGCGCCTTCAAAAAAAAGAGTCTAAAATGTGCGGTAAAGTATTAAGAGGTGCCTTGCATTGCCACTCCGTTTGAAATTGCGTCTCGGGTTGCTCCTTCAGTAGTTGTAGATGTACCTGATATGTTCTACTTGTATGCTCTGCAGAGCTAAGCAGCAAGTCCTTGGAGCAACATGTCCCAGGCCTCTCATCAGTAAGATTGTCTGATCTCAAGATCTTCCGCTCCTGGGAACGGCCAATGAAACTAGCTGTAGAAGTGTTCGCCAACGTACGTAAAGCGCAGTGCGTCCTTTTCACCTCCTCCTATGAGCTTGAACCCTGTGCCATCAGCAGAATAGCAGAACTGGTTCCACACCCCATCTATCCAATTGGCCCTCTAATTCCACTGAACGGTGACTCGGTCAAGGTTCACAATGAGGAGCACTGGCTGGATGCGCAGCCGAATAACTCAGTGCTGTACGTCTCGTTCGGCAGCTACCTTTCGATGCCGCCGTCGCAGTTAGAAGAGATCGCCATGGGGCTGCATGACAGTGCAGTTAGGTTCTTTTGGGTGGCCCGGGACAAGGCCACCGGTCTGCAGCAGATGTGCGACGACAAGGGCTTGGTGGTACCGTGGTGTGACCAGCAGAAGGTCCTGTGCCATCCATCGGTCGGTGGCTTCCTCAGCCACTGCGGGTGGAATTCGGTGCTCGAGGCCGTGTGTGCTGGAGTGCCTTTGCTTGCCTTCCCTATCGCCTGGGATCAATTGGTGAATGCCCGGATTGTGGCTGACGAATGGAAGATCGGCATCAACTTGAGGGAGCGGAGGAGGGAGGATGGCATCGTGAGCAGGGCAGCTATCTCTGCTGCCGCTGCACAGCTGATGGATTTGGATGGTGGTGTCAGCCAAGAAATGAGGAAAAGAGCTGCAGACTTGCGCGAGGTTCCTGTAGCACGGTTCTGGATGGTGGTTCGTCGCATCGTTTTTTGAGCGGTTTCGTGAAAGATCTCATCGAAGGAAGACTGAACGCTGCAGAGACTCCTCGGTGATTTTTCTCAGCCAGTGACAGAAAAGTACTATATTTACACACCTATATTTAGTATTTCGGTTGCTAATTGTTCCTTGTTAACTGTTATTTCTTTATTCGCTGCTACGTGAGCTTCGATGTCATCCAAAGTAAAAAAAAATACACGCAGAAATACGTCTCGAGGAAATATGACTAAAATTTGATAGAAATCCTTTCACTAAATTAGTCTCCAGTTAAAGGTACCCATTTAATAGCAAATCTTATTTGTTCATATGTGTTGTTTCCTCTCTTCTTTTCTCTCTCTTATTTCTTTGTTTCCTCTCTTCTTTTCTCTCTCTCTTATTTCTAGTACAGATAGATAATTAGCTAGCAAGACGAGGACCTCAGTGTGTGACAGTCATAACGCCTGCATAGAGGTTCATGGCCTGCCATGCAAAACCATAGATTTCCATACTAATTTCTAGTTTTTCCTCTTCCACTCCTCTTCACCCGTCAGTGTCTATCTTTCGACAATAAGTTTTCAAGGAGTTTTCCATTAAGAATTAAATATAAATATTATTGGCCCGTACATAAACCTTATATTATCTTCCTCCGCCACATTATTATTGATTCTATTTGTAGTTGCATTATTCTGTTAGTGCAATATCAAACCACTCTACCTCTATGAAAATCACCTTATGAGTGTATCACCGTTAGCATCACCATGCTACATCTTATCACCATCATCAATTTGTTTGGTAAACCTCCTTTGAAGCGTAATCCCATGCTACCTCTCTATTGTGTCATGACTTATGTCATGACCTCGATGGTTGTGGAAACCTAGAATTTAAGTTATAAAATCTCAAATGTAACTATTGTACAAGTCGAGACGTCAATTCCGACCTCGACAATCGAGATATAGATATCTTGAAAGGAATAGAGTGATATAGTCTCAAAGAGCCTCAGACTTCCCCAATCTCAGCAACTGGCAAATAAATGCGTCAGCTAGAGTAGAGTGATATAGCATCCACACTCTTTCTAGTTGAACCATAACATCAACCTTGAACTTGTCCCCACAAACTAATGTACGTCTAGAGTGAGGTGATATAGTTCTCAATCATTCAGTTAGAGAGTCGCTTTACGGTAATGATCACACTTGACTATTTCATATAATGAAGTCTGAAAATCTACACACTTCATGTACTTCATAAATATATACGCAGAACACATGAAGCATGTTGGAAACAATAGGTATCACAACAGAACTCTATATCACCCAACAACAAACTTCAATAATAAATGGATCTTACAATGAGCAAGTTTAACAAACGGATGCACACATGGTCGAACGACCAAATTCAAACATAGCAGAAGTCTAATAGCAATTTAGACAGTTACAAAGTTAACAAATGCCATAAGATGGCTTCAGAACAACAATAAGGTGATACCACAACCTTCCAGGATCACTACTTGGGATTCCCTAAGCTGATGCATTGTCTTACTTGATTCTTCTCGTAGAAGCCAACCGCTTGGACATTTTGATCATAGTAAAAGCAAAATTATACTCCACAAGACTTATGGGGAAAAAAGTAATAGATGCACACGGTATCAAAGAGGGATATATTTGTTGACTATTTTGCATAAAACAACTTTATAATTTTCATTACTATAGATAGATGTAAACCGACTACTAGAATAGTTTTATAAGAAGGTAAGCAAGCATTCTCCACATACTACTCTATTGCTCCCATCATCACCAAAGCTTATGATCAACTTAACCTCATCGAACCACCCAAGAGGAAGTGTCACTAACTTCGCCAATCCAAAGTTGCAATTTTAGATTATACTTCAAGTTGTCTAAATCGATGTAGATAATTACAAGCTATCCATAACTATGGACACGGCTAGTCAAATAGTTTTAACCCTACCGTGGTGTTCATTTTTACCTACACGTATTAATCGACTCTTAATGTCATGCCTTTAGCACAATTCATGAGGTGTGCTAGCATAGGGTGATCAAACACGACTATTAAAATGCTTTCAACTTAGTTATGAGCCACCCGTATAGGCCAACCCGTGTACATCAACCCGGCTGTTAACTTCAACATAGTCCCATAAGTTGTAAATCGAGGTACATTCCCAGCCTTCTCACGACTGTGTCCATCCCACCCTTACATTGAGATACCTAAAAGTCCATATTGGTCCCCTAAGTGGGTTTTGATGATTAATTAAAAAATAATTAAGGGACTAATTTGTGCACCAAGATGTTGATCTGGTGTTTAGCATCCATGGCAAGTTGGAACAGCTGTTGACAACTCCTAAAAATATTGAAAAAGAGAGGGCATGCAATCAAGAAGGTTAAGGATATTTCTAGTCCTTTTAGTGATCCAATGATCGCATTGAGTATATGATAGCTGTACTATAAAGGGGGGAGCAAGTAATAGCATGGAAGGCGATAACCTTCTAAGTGCTCAAAAAATTCATTATAAAAGTGTTTGGAAAAAATCTCTACATCAAACTTTGTGTTCTTCTAGAATGTCTGGACAAGCCGGCCGGAATGTCCGAGTGTGTGTGAGGTATGTTCGAGCACGCTAAGTGTTGACCCGGACCCTTCGCTAAGGTTCATCCTGAGTATCTGGAACCTTTCAGAGGTTCTGTTCAGTCGAGTTCCCGCTGTCTGGATCTTCCGAGTGAAGTCTATCTAGACATTCCATGTGAAGACAGAGATCTTTTGCCCCAGACCTTCTGAGCGAAGGTCATTCGGACTATCCGAAGTCCACACAATGCTTTGTCCAAATTGTTTCATGTTGTCTGAAACTTTTGAGTAAGATTTTCTTAGACACTTCGAGTGACGACAAAACTTCTATACTGAAGCCTTGACTTTGTCTGGACCTTCCGAGGGAAGTTTATTCGGAACCTCTCAACCAAGACTTAGCCTCTGTCCCAGCGCTTTCTTTCGTTTGGACCTTCATGGTCTGGCACCTCCGAGAAAACCAAGTTGGCTCTGTTTTTTGCCCGTCTAGAACCTTCGGGTGACGATCTCCCAGAACGTCCAAGTCCATTCGTGTTTCAGGATAGAAGAGTTGTTTCATTTCGAAACCTCTGAGTGTTACTGGTTGAGACCCTCCAGGTCTTTGGTTTTCCTCAGGATTTGAATTGTCTAGCATGTCTGAGTTGTTCCCTCCGACCAGTACTTTTCTCCCAAACTAGTCATTGTGCTCGAACCCCAGAAAATCCGAGCAAGGTTGTCCGGAACCTCCGGGCGAGGTTTCTTTATGAGTAACGGCTAGATTTTTTAGGACAACCTCTATAAGCCACCACACCCCTGGGTGGAGGCTATCCTTTGAGTTCCAAATCATGTGCTGCACTTTTGTCTCCTCTCTCTTGCCTTCTTGTGAGAAACCTTGAGAGGGAGAAATCTTGAGGATTTTCATTGAATTTTCATTGAGCATTTAAGCAAGGGATCACCTCTAAGTTGAGACCAAGTTCCTATTACTCATGGAGTTTGGCACCTCTTAGGAGGTTATGTTTCACTTGAGAGTTTTCAAGCTTGCGAAGAAACCGGTAAGTTTGTGAAGGTTAGAGTTTTCCTAATACAAGGTGGAGAGTTGCCACAAGTGAAGGAAAGCTTCATACCAACAAGCTTCTTGAGGAAAGAGCACGATTTGGTTCTTGCTTTAATCATTGGATTAATCTTCCTCAACACAGACGTAGAGCCTCACTAGAGGCTTGAACTTCGACAACAAATCTCATGTCTCCTATGTGGTTGTTTTCTTGCACTTCTCTATACCTGTTTCCTAACTTGTTTTCTTGCACTTCTCTATACTTGTTTCCTAACTTGTTTTCATCACTAGTATGCTAGATTTTGCTTAGGACCATACGATAATAATTACTACTACTGAGAATTCATCGGCATGATTATGAAATGCATGGCATCACATAGTACTTAAAAAATAAAGACTAATGCAAGTGGAATCAAGTTTATCGGAGTCAGGACGTTCGAGATACAACATTCTAAAGATACTCTAGCGAATTAGTTATGAATTTTCTAAGGTTTAAATAATTTTAAAAGATTTTTTGGAATTTCATATAGTAATGTTGATTTAAATAAATAGAAAATACTTTTTATAGCTATTGTTAACCTAGCCACAATGCATGACAGGTGGGATCCAATGTCAGAGGAGACCAGGTCAGCCCTGACCTGTCAAATGGCCCCCTGTCATTCCGAACCAAACCCTGACATGTCAGTGACTTGGTGGAGACCAGGTCAGCCCTTACCTGTCAAATGGGCCCCTGTCATTCTGAACCAAACCCTGACATGTCAGTGACTTGGTTTAAGTGAAGAGTTAACCCACATGTTAATTAAAGAGGTCCCACTGGTCAGTAACTCAATCGTGAAATAATAGTTCGATTTTATTTAACCGACCGGGGTCTGCATGTCATAGGCTCATTATGGGTTAACTGTAACGATTAACAATTAATAAACCGTTTCGGTAATTGAGATACGACCGTAACGGTCTCACTGATGGCTAAACACTAGTGGCATCTCACAGAACTCTAGAAAGAGCCGATCTCGCGTTATAGAGGGTTCCAGGACTGGCTCTTTCACGCATTCGGTTCATGTCACACCGCATCCAACTGTGGTGGTACGGAGGCTGGGCGATCACTAGAGCACCAATGGTGGTGACCTGAGATGGCTCGGCATGGCGGTGCTCATCAGGAAGGCCATCAAGGACACACACTAGCTCGAGGAGTCATGCAAAAGTTTTGGGGGCTTAGTAGAAGCTTACTGGTGGGCTCAGGATGGCTGGAGGAGCTCGGGAACACCGACTTCACTAGCACTGGCGGACGGTGGAGCAGGCGATGATGGAGGTGAGCTTTCGGATGCTCCAGGCTTCGACTAAGGAGAGGAGGATGTTTAGAATGATGCCAGGAAGGTGAGGAGAGGATTAGAACTGAAGATAGCTCACTGAAGAGGTCTAGCGACGGTGGCGATGGAGCTCAGCCGGAGATGAAGAAGACAATGATGATCTGGAGTTATAGTGTGTTGTGGGACCAACCGATCGATGCAATCGATGAAGGAGGTGATGGTGAAGCTTCCTGACATGTCAATGCATCTAGGGGATGTCGTTAGAGATGGTTTTGATGGCGAGGTGTCCACGATGGCGCTTTGGATGGCATATGTCTTCCGAGCAATCGAGGCGGAGATAGGAGGCAAAACTTGCTTGGGATTGAAGAGGAGAGTGTGGCGATCTAATCCATGCGGTCAGAGGAAGATGACAACGACCACGGCGGCCGTGATCAAAAAGGGGCCGAATGGTCGAGATCGGATCCATCGACGGCTACGGCATCTCTAATGCATGAATCACTACCTGAGGATAGAATTGAGTGTGGCATGGCCTGGTGATCCTCCTGGCAAGGATACAGAGGCTGTGGTGGCCACTGGCGTTGGCAAGCATGAGGTGGCCGCGGCGGGGGTGGCACGTAGCTATTGGCACTAGGAGGAAGATAACGGACCTGACAGACGGCGGACAAATTCGTGCGGGGAGGGCTGGGCTGACCGACTAGGCTAGTTTCGGCCCAGTCTGAGTAGATTTTCTTTTATCTTTTATTTTTATTTCTATTTTATGTTTTAAATTTAGGTTTGATTTTGAATTCAAACTAAGTGAACTTTAAATTTTCTATAAATTTTACCAGAGGCTCCTGGGAATATTTAGAACCATATAAAAATATTTTCAGGGCCACTTTCTTCAACATTTTTATAAATAAAATTTAGAACTAAGATTTGGCCCAAATTTGGGTTTAAACTACAAGTGTGTGATAAATTCATCTCAAGATTAAGAGGCTCAGAAATAATATATCAAAGTTATATGTAAGTTTTAAAGAGATTCCAATATTGGTAAATGCCTCTGCTTAATAGTTCTTTCATCTGTCCATAATTTATACTTCGGTTTTTTTTTCTTGATTTTCAACTGTATTCTTGCCATTGCTAAAAGTTCAAAATTCCTCTCATTTTCATATTCATGGAAACAATTCTATGATATGTCCATGATGCACAATAACATGTATATAAAATGGGGATGTTACATAGATGTCGGAGGCGTGATGGATGACAGAGGCTTTCTGATACCCTTGAAAGACAATGGTGAGAATTAAAAATATTGATGAAGCAGTCAAATTTTGGGTTATCGAGTTACTTGCTTCGATTCAAGGTTGCACATGGACCCTTCCCATAACAGTTGCCCCTTCTCATAACAGTTGCCTCTTCCCGCTCCGGGCGGTCGTGGAGGGGTCGTCCGAATCAGCGTATCAATTTTGAGAGGTTGACATGCTGCTTCGAATTCACGCCATTTAACATCCTTAGGTATAGGGGCCGATTTTGTTGGGTTGACAACGTCACTAGGGAGCAGCCGTCATGACTTGTTGGCATAGAACGAGAACGAGAGGGCTTTTCAACGACTTCATCCCTCTCGTGTGTTTCCTGTGATTTCTTGGGAACTCTTCCAACTTTTTGCCAAAGGTTTTGGGTGTTTTTTTAGCCTTCTCTGATTTTTCTGGACATTTCTGAATTTTTTTGATTTTATCTAGGGTTCCAGGTGGAGGGCTATAAGTATCCACCTCACCCAGCCTCTCCCTTCTTTCTTCTCCCTAGTTCCACCTCCTCTTGTTTTCTCTTTATTCTCTCTTTTGCCTGTCTATGGCTCGGTCCGACTTGCTCCCACTGCCGCTCACCCCGGGCTAGTGCCTCACGCGGCCATGGCACCCACCAGCCTCCGAGGCAGCGTGGCACATCGGGTCAGCGCATTCAGGCTAGCTGCGTGGTCCAGGCCGAGCTATGCACAAGGCCGCTGGTGGTTTGTGCCAGCACCGTTGCTTGGGGGAGAAGGAGAAGGGGAGGGGCCAGGGCGGAGGGTTTGTTTGGAGAAGAGGGGGCCGGGCAAAAAGCCTGTTGGAGGAGAAGGAGGAGGAGGGCCAGGCCGGAGCTGACGCTTGGAGGAGAAAGAGAAGGGGGCCGCTTTGGTATAAGCTTTTTTTGTCAGTTCAACCGCAAGTTCGGCTTGCCTTTTCTTTGGAGTTTTCTGAGGTGCACACTTTTGTTCTCCACGATTCTCCTCCCTCACGTGATATGCCTTTGTTATCCATTTATGACACTTGTAGAATTTCCGGTCTTGAAGGGACTCACCATTGAGCGGAGATGGCATGCTTTGGAGCGACTAATCGAAGATGTGATATTTCAACAAGAGGCGAGTATGAAAGTACACAATAGAGCCCCATTGTAGATTTGTGTTGCTCCTCTTAGATGTGTTGAACATGACATTCTGCTTTCCTTGTTCCATAGGTCATGATGGGTCGACTTCACGGGCGGTGCTGCAGCAGGGGAAGGAGAACAATGACTCCTACTCCCTATGGCTTGGACCTACTACGCAACGATGGAGACCCTACAGCACCTCACGGCGGATGGCTGCTTCCCGCTAGGTGATGGTCCGCATAGTGCTTTGCTCCCAAAGATGGACACGATGCGCGCCTCGTTGGACCCGGGACGCATCGTGGTGTTTGCTATGCAGTTCATGACAGGACTCACCTTCTCGGCCCCACCGCTTTAGGCCGAGATTCTGGCATATTTCTTGCTAGAGGTTTCGAACTTGCACTCACTGGCCATCTCTCTCTTGGCCATCTTTGAGTGGGAGATGCGGAGCATGAAAATGTAGGGCACCGCGGCTATCTTCGCTTGGCTTCACAAGCTGATGGCGATCCTGGTGACGGTGTCAAGCAGTTGTCCTCTGTGTTTGGCACTGTCAGCTTCAGGATGTGTTAACAGAAGGATGGCTACCCCATAGTTGCTACAAAGAGCAAGTGGGAGGACTGGAAGAGCGAGTGGTTTTACTATTGCATGGGCAAGCTTGGTTAGATTTGCACACACGGACCCGGGAAGGGCATCCTTAGGCCTCTCATGGTCAACACGAGCGAGAGGGCTCGTTGTTCCACCCTCGAGCGTTTGTTCTGGGGACAGAGTTGTCGCGACTTGGTGGAGAAGTAGTGCCTTCTGGGGCTCAGGCCGCTTGCCGTCAGGTGGGTCCTGAAGCTTGTTCCCACTGCCGCTAGGAATGCTCGCCTTCCCTGTGCCTTACCATGACTACACCGCACTGGAGAGTAAGTGCTCCCTTATTTTTTTTCTTGACTTCCTATCCATATCGTTTTTGCTAAACGGTGTTCTGACTTGTAGATTTCATGTGTGCGCCTACCGACCTCACTCTAGCTGACGGAGAGGAAGCGATCGTTGATGTTCTTGGCCGATGCGCCAAGGTCAAAGCGGGGGCCATTACTAGGAGGCTGGAGATCGACCACATCAACAGGGCCCGTGACGTCTTCGGTTGGGAGACTCCACAGCATGCGGACCTGCTGTCTATGGAGCTTCGTCGTTCTGGTGCAGGAAAACACATGCAGGCTGAGGGGGAGGGGACTTCATGACTCCTAGTTCAAGTACACGTTTTGTCGTTGTGGGTGCCTGTGAAGCTGAATTGGAAGTAGATGAACTTGGCTTGTTGTTTGAGGTGGCCAGTGAAGCGGTCTAGGTAGATGGTGAAGCGGGGATTTGTGGTATCCACAAAGATATACGTCCTGCAAACAAAATTACCTCTTGCCTTGGGTTATCGGTCTTGCACTTCTCTTTCAGCTTTCCAAGCAAGATGGAATAATTGTGTAATAGAATTACAATTTTTTAGTCTAAAATATTTTGAATATCATGATTCAAACCACCTAAAGACATAGCCATCATAGCATCTTCATATTCAACTAAACCACAATGTATTTTTATAGTACTTTTCTACAGAAGTAGTACCTTGTCGTAAATATTGTAGTTTGTTAAGCAAATCACGTGCATAATATGAAGGTACAAATCTGTCTCTTATAAAAAGTTCTAAAGCATCCAAGTAGTAGATATATTCTGAAAATGTGACCTACAATGTTCCCTCCACCAAACTGAAGGAAAATCAGTAAATTCACAAATAGTTGCCCTAACTCTTCTATTCTCAAGGTATTCATGACATGCAAATTTTTGATCAACTTGTAATTCCCATCTAAGATAAGCATCAGTGTTATATTTATCATCAGAAGATGGCATTGTAACCTTAGCATAATCATCACGTTCGCGTACCTCAAGTTGTTGTGGCATACCATGATGACTGAAGCGTTGTTGTCAGTGGTGAGGGTTGTTGTCGTAGTTGATGGTTTCTTCATCCTCAAAGCTACCGACGTAGGACTCATAGTTGTCATCGAGGTCCTCCAAGTTGGCAGCACGCAAAGCCCCGATCTTGATTCAGCGCTGCTCGGTGGTGACGGTGGCGATGGCGGTTGCATTAGCGTCAAGAGGCACCCATTGAGCTCGGCCGCCAAAGGAAGCTCGCGGTATCACCGGTGGTGCAGCCACGGGAGGTGTTTGGGGCCGGGCTGCCCCATACATGTGTGCCAAGATGACATCAAGCTTGGCATTAATCTCTTTGTGTGTTGCTTTTAGCGCCATAGGACTCGTCTCTAGACCTTCAAGCCTTGTGTTGGTGTTGTCGTGGGCAACCTCTGCCCACCTCTAATTATCCTATACGATCATAAACCAACTCTGTGAATTCATCACATCCTTTGGGGTAGGGCTAGAAACGAGCCGAGCCGAGCCGGCTCGCGGCTCAGTTCGCCCTGGCTCGGAAAAATACGAACTGAGCCCGAGCCGGCTCGCCAGATTCCACGAGCCAGGGAAGAGGCTCGGCTCGAGCTTTCACCGAACCCGAGCCGGCTCGTAATGGCTCGCGAGCTGGCCTAACCCAGCTTAAGCTGCTTCTGTCCAATTCAGCCTCTCAGATCTCGCTGCGTTCCCTTCCCTCTCTCTGTCTCCCGTGGGCCGCGACGGCGAATCGACCTAGGGTTAGGGCGCCGCCGCCTCCCACCCCTCCTCCACCGGGCATAGCCGCTGGTCAGCCGCCATATCCTCTGCCGCATCCTCTGCCACCTCCTCCACCACCTCCTCCCCTCTGCCACCTCCTCCGCTTCAGCTCCTGTTGCCGACTGCTACGTCGCCGCCTCTTGCCGCTCCTTCGCCAGGCACAGCCGTCGTTCGCCGCCACCTCCTCCGCCGCCGCTCAAGGATCAGGAGCGGCAGCCCAGCGAGGGGTCGCGGGCCTGTGCGCGTGGAGGCCGCAGTCCCGGTTGCGCTGCGTCGGCACCCCCTGGTGCAATGCGACTACCTCCGCCTCATCAAATCCTCCGGACCTTGCTCCCGCCGGCTGCCAGGAATCCACCTCCACCTCCACCTTGCGCGGCCCCAACTCCACCTCCACCTCCCCTATCCGGCCGCCTCCACCTCCTTGCTCGTCTCCACTGCCTCCACATCCGCCACGTCGGACCCTACCTCCGGCCTACTCGACGAGCCTACGAGCGGCTCATGAGCTTTTGCGAGCCGGCTCGCCGAGCTTTACAAGCTGAGGTGGCGGCTCCGGCTCGGTTCGACCGCCGAGCCGAGCCGAGCCTGGAGCTTTATGTCCAGCCCTACTCTGAGGTAGAGAAGAAAGATGTCCCACCGCTTGCTCTCCATCTTATGGACCTATCTTGGTTAGTAGAAGGCAAGAATAAAAACAGGTGTCGACCGGCGGCCGACAACCAAACATACCCTCGTGCGCCCAGGACGCTTTACTCACTACAACCGCATCGCGCGCCCGACCGTCGGCAGCGCAACGAGAGCCACACACAAGAAACGCAGCATACAGAGATGGCCGCCGCGGCTGCCGCTGCCGCGAACGACCCGTGCCGCTGCCACATTGTGGCGGTGCCGTACCCCGGCCGCGGCCACGTCAACGCCATGATGAACCTGTCCCGCCTCCTCGTCGCGCGCGGCGCCGCGGTCACCTTCGTCGTCACCGAGGAGTGGCTCGGCCTCCTCTCCTCCTCCGGTGCCCCGCCGCCGGCCGGCGTCCGCCTGCGCGCCATCCCCAACGTCATCCCCTCCGAGCACGGCCGCGCCGCCGACCACGCGGGCTTCATCGACGCGGTCGCCACCAAGATGGAGGCGCCCTTCGAGCGCCTGCTCGACCGCCTCCAGGTCGAGGAGGACCCGCCGATCGGCGGCGCTCGTGGCCGACACCTGCGTGCCGTGGGTCGTGGGCTTCGGCAACCGGAGGGGCGTCCCGGTCTGCTCGCTGTTCCCCATGGCCGCCACCTTCTTCTCTGCCTACTACCACTTCGACTGCCTCCCGCCGGCCTCCGGTGCGACAACAGGTGAGGGTCCTCGCTTCCATGGCTTGTTGCTTCCAAACATACCCTCTCCTGGTCAGTGAACCAACATCATTTCGTTCAATTTATCGAGTGCTGGATTTGGAGGTTCTAGGATCTGATTTAATGTTTATGGACTGTGGATACTCGATAACTTTGCCAAAAATATATGCTGCCTATAGGCAGAGCTATTAGTTCTGAACTTCTCATCGATTCAAGTGTCATTGTTTATGTGGCACATCCCAAAGCGTTTCAAGTGTTATGTTAGCAGCTGCATGTGCACGGGTCCGAGTGGATGGTCAATGAAACATTGATAGACATGAAAATGACTTGTCAGGATCACATGTAAGATGTAACTCTGCAAGTATACTTCTCTTTTAGTTCGTCGCACGAGCCATTCTGGGACAATGCTCATGTTATTCTGCAAGGCTGCAAATTTTTAGGGAGAGTCTATTTCTAACTTGATTGAGAAATTGTTATTTATAAGTCGACGATTTTGGACGTTCTAAGTCGACGATTTTGGACGTTAATTGGGTAGTTGTATATTTTAAATATTATGTGCAACTTTAGGTCTAGACAACTACATATTTCTGGATCTAAAGTTGCACAATTTTTTTTACAATTGTAGGCTTGATGATGCGCAACTTGATCGATTGAGACATAATAACCTTTTAGGTGACTGAAAAATAGTAAATCCGAAACTTAAACTTTTAACAGTCACCATAATGACGATCTTTCTTATTTTTAGTCCCCCAATAAAAATTCACCAAATCAAGGGTCTAATTGAAGGCCACACACTCAGGTAGTTGTAGGGAAATCAAACTGCTAGTAACTTTTAATAGACATAGGCCAAATAGCCAAAACTGAGCATGGATCGAGCTTGAGAAATTGGTACTCAATTGGTCTCAGCAGAAATAGCCAATTTCTCATTCATTCCTCAGCCAGACGATTCCACAGCTATGTCCAAGACTCCCAGGGTCCGAGTCACATATATGTGTTCTTGTAATTGTACCTCATGATATTCATTTCTGGTGCTTTTCTTTTTGTAATCGTTGCAGTAGATAGATTTTGTTGATCTCTATATGACAGCTTGCAGCATTGTTCCCTCTTTTCGTTTCTGCAGATGAATCTGATCAGAGACTCGAGCACTTTATTGCAGGCCTGGCTTCAAGTTCAGTAAGGTTATGTGATCTGAAGCCCTTAATTCACAATGAGAGAACAGTAAAGCATCTCCTAGCAGCTGTCTCTAGCATCAGGAAAGCACAATGCCTCCTCTTCACCACTATGTTCGAGCTTGAGGCCAGTGTCATCGACTCCCTAAGATCAGCACTCCCCTGTCCAGTTTACCCAATTGGGCCCTGCGTTCCCTACATGACCCTTGATGACCAGCCTAGCAAGTCTAACGGAGAAGTTACCAGCCCAGAAGACTACTTCACCTGGTTGGATGCTCAACCTGTGAACTTGGTGTTATATGTCTCTCTTGGCAGCTTTCTCTCTGTGTCAGCCTCCCAGCTTGATGAGATCGCATTGGGCCTTGCAGCAAGTGGGGTCAGATTCTTGTGGATTCTTCGTGAACAATCTCCTCGAGTACGAGAACTTATCGGTGTCACCGAGAGGGGCATGGTAATGCCATGGTGCGATCAGTTTAAGGTTTTGTGCCATCCTTCAGTTGGTGGCTTCCTGACACATTGTGGGATGTACTCAACACTAGAAGCCGTCTTCACTGGTGTACCTTTGCTCGCCCTACCATTGTTATTTGATCAACCAATTGATGGTCGGCTAATTGTGGAAGATTGGAAGATTGGGCTGAGGTTGCGGGATTGGAGTGATAAGGATCACTTGATTGGAGTGATAAGGATCGCTTGATTGGAAGCGAGGAGATTGCAAGGGCTATTAAGAGGCTGATGGCCTGTGATGAAGCTGAGACTAAGGCAATAAGGAGACATGCCCTTGAATGGAAAGAGATTTCTGGCAGAGCAGTCAACCAGGGTGGATCCTCATATCACAATCTCAGTTCACTGATGGAGATTGTATCCCCATCACGATAATTGGGACGCCAGTATTTGGTATGTACCAAACTCGATCAGCAATGTTACAAAGTGATTGTTGAATGTATCATTTATTCAACCATTTGGTTTGTTTGAACTCTATTTGGATAGTGCCATTTTAAGCTTTAACCTTCCATGTTATACTTCACATATTTTTTGAGAGAGGGGTTATTCACTCCGAAATGCAAGAAAGACTGGTATAGTTATAAAAAGGAGTCCCTCCTTATTGAAGGTTCTTCAGCCTGCACTCTAGTTGTAGGATTTTATGGCAATCTGAGAAGAGTCTAAATTAAGTTGAAGTTTCAAATATTACTATTTTTTTAGAATATGTTGGAGAACTGCGTATCTTTTGCAGTAAATTGGAGAAAAAGGCATAATACAAAGCTTTTTGTACAACACAGGTGCAATTCAAAATCAACCTGCTAGTTTTAAATTTACAACTCAAAATTTTGATCTTGAAGACTTGAACAATCTACTTATCAAAGACATGAATATATATATGATATAAAGTGTCGGGACCCGGAATCGTACCTGACTTAACGTATGATATGTCGTCAAAGACCGAGCAACCGCTTAACGTGGATACACGTTACCTCGCGTGTATACACCGTTAAGGGTCTGACACCGAACCAGCACTGCATACGAATACTACATGACCACCTGGTCGTATGTCTCACTGCTGGTCCAGCCGGCCAGAAACGGATATCATTCAGCAAGCCAAATAGGATTCTGAAACCCTATAGTGAGTTAATACTTGGCTTCCGCGACGAGGATCACAATCACAAGACGAGCCCGACGTCCGTGTCCACACCCTAATCCAATCGGCCGTAGCACAGATTGGTGGGTCACCTGAAGGCCCGACACTGACGTCCACACCCTGCCCAGCCGGCAATCGCATCGCAGCTGGCGGGTCACTCGACTCGTGATCACGAGCCTCGCACAGGAGATTCATATCAACTCCCTACCGTCTCTTCGTACACTTCAACCATACACGCACTGTGTACGAAGAGCCGTGGTAAACAACTTCGCATATCATTGCACAAACTCTACAGGGGAAGATTACCAGATAGATAGTACACGTTCTTTACATTTGGGCAATTACTTAATTTACACACATTCGACCCGAAGGTCTTAAGACGAGAAGTAAACAGCGGAATCATGCAGTTTTACCTTAAGATACAAGCTAGTATCTCAAAAGACCTAAGGGACAATAGGATATATGCCACTGTAAATAGGTCGAAATTCAGAAGTACCATTACTATTTGAGCCCTATTAGAAGTGCCATTAAAATTTGACAATACTTATATATATGCCATTACGAGCGTTTTAAACCATTTTCGGGGAAATACAGCCCCGTATCTCACACGTATCTACGTTTTGGTCCAAAATGCCCCCGCTGGCTTGTGCTACTCTTTTTTCCCCAATCTTCGTCTTCTTCCCCAATCTTCCTCTCTCCAACAGTTCTTCCCGAGTTTCTCTCCTCATCGAAACATCCAAATCCAGATCTCGCCACCATCTCCTCTCCCACCAGCCCCGCCGTCCTCCTCGTCGCCGTTCACCGTGGCCATCACCACCACCATGGCTCCACCAGCCATGGCGTTCCAAGCTCTCGCCTTCGCCCCCCTCCACATCCCCACCGCGCGGCGCCGCGTCCGCGTCCTCGCCGTCACCGCCGACCAGACCCCTCCCCCGCAGGCCTCCCCTCCCGAGCCGGCGAACAGCCCGAGCCGCCTCCTCCGGGAGCTCGCGGAGCGGAAGAAGGCCGCCTCCAGTTGAGCATATCGATCAGCTCGTCACGGCCGGCGCCGGACTGGTCGGCCGCGCCTAGCATCGCGCGCCCGCTGCTCACGGCCGCGTAGCACCTTATTTCCATTTAAATTCGAAAGATCTGGCTCCACGGCCCAACACAAACGCCCTTCTCCACGGCCATGGACTCCGACGACGACGCTGTGGCCTTCGAGGCCCCGGCGCACTTCCGCATCTACAAGAGCGGCAACCTAGAGCGCCTTCACCGGCCTCCTATCCTGCCTGCTGGCGTCGACGAGGCCACCGGCGTCACCTCCAAGGTGTTCGACGCTGTCGTCATGGCCACCGGCCACTACTCGCAGCTGAAGCTCCCGAGCATCAAAGGCATGGAGGAATGGCGACGGAGGCAGCTCCACAGCTACTCATATAGGACGCCGGAGCCGTTCCACGGCGAGGTGGTGGTGATGGTGATGGTCGGGTGCTGGACCTCCGCCGCGTCGCCAGGGAGGTGCATCTCACGGCCAAGTCCACGGAGGAGGCCATGTTGACGCCGGCGATTTCCAAGATGCTCGCGAGGCACGGCAACCTTCACCTCCACCCGCAGATCGACTGGCCGCACGGCGATGGGCGGGTGGCGTTCGTTGACGGCTCCAGCAGTACCGGCTCGCGGGTGGTCTCTGTACTCGGGAAGAAGAACTGTTGGAGAGAAGATTGGGGAAAATAAGAAGATTGAGGAAGAAAGAGATGACAGGTGGGGCCGGGGCCCATGTGGCAGAGTCGCACAAGTCAGCAAGGGTATTTTGGTCCAAACCGTAGGTACGTGTGAGATACGGGGCTGTATTTCCCCGAAAATGGTTTAAAACGCTCGTAATGGCATATATATAAGTATTGTCAAATTTTAATGGCACTTCTAATAGGGCTCAAATAGTAATGGTACTTCTGAATTTCGACCTATTTACAGTGGCATATATCCTATTGTCCCAAGACCTAAAATACTCAATATCAATCCACAAGTTCATAAAGCTGAAGAGATAACCGATTCAAGCGTCTTCAGGGAAATAGTCGCCCAGGGAGGGTTCACCTGTTCCTAAGCATACAATAACAACTACCAATGAGTACAAATGTACTCGCAAGACTTAGCAGTGCTTGGACATGAAGTTAACATGGCATTAACAGGAATAAAAGCACCAGTTCTACCATACTAGTAAACATCTTCATTTAACGAGAACCCATAATATGACATAACCAAGTGAACATTCACTAGTCCATAACATGATCCAGCAGATCAACATCATATAATCAACAGAAACTCATGAGATGACCTACAGATCAACATCATTCAGTTTCAGTTCATACAAGGAGATCTTAGTTGGTCGATGACCCCATAAAGATTCTCTCGGTCCAGCTCATGAGGATAGCTAGTCCACCATGAGCGGGCACCAACCAGACATCAACTATGGTCCTCGGCACAACCAACTGCCTCGCGGCTTTTTAGGGAGCATCAAGCGAGGGTTCATGTGTTGTACCTCCAGTAAATTCGACATAGGGCTCGAGCGACCCCAACATTGTACAGACGCCCTCCCAACCATGCTCCCTCGTCTCTCATCTCACTTATTAAAGGTTCAAGTTATTGATCGTCAAGTTAAACCTTAGCATAATAATAGCATCACAAAGCATTCAACTGAGGTAAACAATTCATAAACATGACATGCGATAACTAGGTAATGATGATAAACAAATAGCATGGCAATGTCGCAAGCTCAGCTTGCCTGGACTGGGGAATTCTTCGGATTCCTGGGAATCGAATTGTTGAGGCTCCACTCCCTCGTCGCCGGTTTCTAGGGTTTTGCAAATACGACAATGAAAAGAATGGAAATAAATAAATAAGCATTCAATATGACATTACATGAATTTTGTATGAAATGCACAGCAATAGCTAATAATTTAAAGTTGAAAACATTTGTAATTAAGTTCGGGTCTTTTTGAGGCGAGCATCGGAAACTAGGGTTTTAACGATTACCGTCGACTGATTAATCTTTAATTGACTATTCTTCATAATTAATTGATTCCTGGACAACAAAATATTATGGGATTATTTTTAAGTGATAGATACTGCTTTATTGGTCATGTTGGCAAATTTTCATAATTTTTGAGCAAGAGATGAATTAATAGGGATTTATACAAAGTTTAATGAATTTTAATTAATTCTGGAAATTTCCAGCACAATTATATAGCCAAAATTATTTTTAATGGATACTACATGTTGCACTGATTCCAAATATAAAATTTTCATAATTTTCTGAGTTCATATAAATTTTTGGTGAATTTTAAGTTTAAAGCCATTTTAAATAGTTTCTATAATTTTTCTAATTACAAAAATAACCTAAAATACTTTTTACACCTAGGTCAATCTAGCCTAAATCACTGACCAGTGGGTCCCTAGGTTTTAATTTTATTTTCTTTATTTTCTTTTTGTTTTTCCTTTTTCTTTTCTTTTCTCTTTTTCTTTTCTCTGGTTTTCTTTTGTTTTTGTTTTTTTGGCCCGGAGGGTTGTGGCATACCCGGTTTTAAGGCCGGATAAGCCCCTGTGTTTATGGTACCGATCCCTGGATCAGTAGCCGGTACCCACAGTATACTTGATACAAAGTCATACAATAGCGAGTTTATTACATAAATGATCGGCAAGATCTTTAATTATACATACCAGGACGATTGGCCGGATTGAAATAGCAGCGGAATAGAAACACGTGGTAACTTGCCCATCAATATGCCGAACCACACAGGCAACTGACTGGGGTAACGTCCTAGCCTTCGTATTCGACGTCGGTACTTTTGGAACGTTTCTTCTTCTCATCTGGCCAATTCAACAAGCCAGGTGAGTACATTGAATGTACTCGCAAGCTCCCCTTCAGGGTGAATATCACAGATATATGCATGCACAGGGGAAATCAATAAAGAGGCTCTAACCTATGTTTCATAATTGTGCGGAAAAATAATTTATCATTTTTAATAATTAAGTAGATGATAAAAGCTTATTTTCGAACACAACCTCGGCCCTGCCGAGTCATATCAATCAGTTATAATAGCATACCTGCAATTCGGCCGTCCGCCACTGGAGCGGCCATTTATCTGCATTAGATAGCCGTTCCTACCCTCAGGTAGAACGACATCCGATAATACTACCTTTCTCCTCAGATAGCCATTCCTACACTCCGGTAGAACAGCGTCCCACTCATTACCACACCTCTCGTGTAATCGCATTACACGAGGTACTCACAACTCACTCTGCATGCTCATCGAGTCAGATGCGTCCTTAAAACCCATATCCCACCTTTCGATAGCATAGTCTAACCGGTTGTGTGGCCATACCAGATTGTGTCCATGACCGAGGACGTGGCTATTCGAATAGATTTTAACACTCTGCAGAGGTGGTACGGCTTTACCCACAAGATGTAGTTCACCCTGGGTACACTATGCACCGTATACTAACAGGGCTAATACAAAGAGACGTTTCACCCGTTTCATACTAGAGCTGGACCCGCTAGATGTTTTACCCAACTTTACCTTTTGCCTCGCAAATCCTAAAATGGGACTATTCTCATCTTTGTGTCGGACAACTCCCTACGCCATGCGGTGGAGGCCCTCTAGGACTTTAACCGCCTAGTCACATACTCCCTACTACCCACGGGTCCAGATACTAGCACTCGACGGGGTAAAGGTCAAGTCATTCCCATAAAGGACATGTGGACGTACGGGGTGAACCTGGTTTAGCGGCACGGTAGGTTCGGTCCTTAATTGATCCGAGAAAGACTCCACACCTTGTCCGTCGCACGGACCGCGAGTGCCCTACTGGGTCTTAGCTCGCTTATATTCCTTCCTGCTCTCGCCCTTCATTTCTAACCCGAATCCAAATCATCTCCATTTTGTTTTTGCTCTACAAAAACTCCCCTTCGAACATCCAACCCGTGGATTATACCGTGACTTCTCCTCCATCAGTCACAGCGATCCATCCCAAGTAATTCTCAGACGAGATTTCCGGGATTCGTTTATTTTTGCAAAAGCCTAATTTTCTTCTACGGCGGGGCTAAGCAGTATATATGTGTAGACTAACTCTAGGTCTCCGATATTTTCTTCGGAACATATATCGTCCTTAGGGCGACAAGGAGTCGGAGTCGGACTAAGGTTTCTATTATATCGAACGTAACTATTGCTACATAAAATACTGATTTTCTATCACATAGCATGCATGTTTTGCAAACAAAATAGTTATTTCGCAAACATGGGATTCAACATGATCAAAGAAGAAGAGCTTGCCTGGCGATTCCGGATTCTGATCTTGGGGTGGAGATGCCTCCGGACCTTTCTCGTGGACGTACGTCACTCCATTGACTACACGGTAAACAAAAAGCGCCGAATAAACGTCCAGGCACGGAAGATCCGAATAAAATCCAAGAAATCATGCTTATGAACTGAGGCCGGCATGGCGAGGTGCTCGGTGAGTGTTAAGGAGTTGAGGTTTTAGGGTTATCGGAGATTTACCGAGCTAGGGTTTTCGAGAACTATGTGTCTTCATGAGCATTTAGGGCTTTTCCAAGGACATACGCATGTACTAGTCTTTATGGTTTTAGGAGGTTTGTTTTTCCTCGCGATTCCGGAGGTATTAGACAAGGATATCGGTGCCGGGACTATGTTTAGAACAGTCTTAATTAGGTTTTATTTTAGCTATACCCCGGGTCACAATAGATGATGATTTTCATTAGGGTGGGAGTTGGTTCTATTGTCACTTATGTGGTTAGGGTTTTTGGTAAGCAGGCGTTGACACTCATAATAGTTCTAGGGTTTCGGAGGTGTTTTGATTTACCTTGTGATTAGGGTTCGGAAAACATTACAGATGTTCGATTGCATATGGACATATGTCCCTTAGGTTCTATCCTCATAACGAATCGTATTTTTTTTGGACTCACGGACATTTCTAAGGTTTTGGAAAATACCCAACTTGTGATATATGTATTTTAGGTGTTCTGGAAATATATACAGTGTATATGCCGATTTTAAAGAAAAGGAAATCAGCCCTATTTGTATTCCTCTATGTTTGTACTCAGAATATTTGAAATCTTGAAAAAGTTTCTTCATGAAAAAGGTGGGAAGCATTTTTACCTTCCAGGAACCGGAAAAAGTTCTCAGAGAACCGATCGGGAACGGCCTGAACCAGTTGAACCAGTGAAGAGTGTTGTTGGGTTTTTTTTGTGCAGAAAATTAGTTTTTAAGCCGAAATACGCCTTCCCTTAGATGAAAGTACGCGTCTAGAATGGAAAAGGCGGGGAGGGGGCGTGTGCTGCCACTAACTTGTCGGTGGGGTGGCTGCTTACCCCTTCGGGCAAGGAATGGTCGGCCAGTTGCCCCCACCGCTCGGGACGTGTTGCTGGTGGAGCTCCGGCGAGCCAAAGGGGCTTTCGGCTCTGGGAAACCTTGGTCGGAGATCACAGAGATGGGGATGGCTTGGGGAATGGAGCTCGGTAGTGGAAGAATTAGAGCAAGGCGGAGGGAATGGTCCTTGAGGCGATGGAAAGAAGAGAAAAGGAGGCTCGGTGCAATCGCTTGGCCTAGTAGGTCTAGAGGGAGGTCTGCAGGTTGACGGTGGAGTTCAGGAGGCTTTTATAAGTGCGGACGCGAGGCAAGGGACATGCTGCGGTGGGCTCGGTACCAAGGCGATATGAGAGGCAAATAATGCAGGGCTGTGCTCGGGGCTGTGGAGGGGTGCGTGGCGCTTGACTGCAGGAGGGGCGACGGCCATGCTGGTGCCGGCGGATGGCACGGTGATCACCAGTGAGTAGCATGCTGACCGCTGCGCGTACTGGAGCCTCGGTGATGGGACGGCGCGAGGGGTGAGCAAGCTGATGCAGTGCTGAAGCGGGGTCCACGGGTGGTCGTGGTGCTCAATCGACGCGCGGGTGGCGAGGAAATCATCGGGTCATCGGGGTTGAACAGCTGGTGGCAAATCAGTGCGGCTGTGTGCACTGCTGTCTTGGCTAAGCGACGGTGCAGGCGGTAGCGGGGCGGTGCTGAGGCGGCACAAGGGCGAGATGGCCGAGGGAGATGCGTGGTGCACTCGGGGGACTTGGGCGGTGGCTGGAGCGACGGGTCAAGCGGGTTGCCAGCAAGCGGCGGGCTTCACGGATGTCAGCGAATGGCCTGGGGCGGTGCCGGTGCGCGCTCTGTGCACGGTCAGTGCGCGTCCAGGGCACGCACCGAGCAGCAAGCTCGCGTCCTTGGGTGCCTGGTCATGCGCAACGTGTCAAACCTTGCCAGAAACCCTTGGTTGAGGTGTAAGAGAGATTTACGGGGATTTGGCATCGAAGAATGCAGGGGAATAGCTGATTTCTTAAATGCCAATGTCGGCAAGTGGATGGCATTGAGCTGAACAGGCATACAGAAGAGATCCTGTTGGAGGAGTTAGGTCATGGATAGGTTCTGGTGGTGTAAAGGAAAATCCAAGAAAATTTTTGAGGGACATTGGAGAAGGTTTGAATCAGAACTTCTTGAGAAAAGGAAAATCACATGAAAGACATCCATATTTTTGCATATTTAGTATCCTGGTAGCATGGGGAGTGATGTGAAATTTTGTGAAAATTTTCTGAGCACTATTCGTTAGGGTTGTAGTACAAGGTCCAGTTAAGCCCTAAATGGTAATTTGCATGTATTTGAGGATTTTTGCATTGGGCTCCTAGATGTTATTTCATACCTGGATGAAGACTAATATTGTACGTGTCTTGAAATTTTTATGGAATTTTTGGGAAAGGGAAATCACATGAAATGACATTATTAGGGTTTCTAGTCGAAGGAGTTTACAGGAAGAAAATGGATTGAAGCTCGGAATTTATGGTTTCGAGATAGGGAAAGGGTATATATGTCTTATGTGAGTATTCGAGCTTCTTTAGTTGAGGTATGGGTGTAGATGTTGCCATTTAGGGTACCGGTCGATTCATCGAGAGAGGCGACACTTAGGGTTTGCGTATAACTTGTATAGGCCGGGTACTGATTTAGGTTTGGATGCATATGCTTGACAAGCTCCAAGGAACCCGAGAAAATCCAATTGATAAAAACAGCGTATGATCGCATGTCGCGTATGCGCGTGTATGTGTTCATGCTAGGTTTTAGTTCAAACGAAAACTTTAATTGGTAGCACTTACGTGGGTCATTAGGACGAAAGTATTTTTGTAAGCCCTGATTTTTGGGTTTCAGAAAATTGGGATGTGACAAGGGTCCGGCCCACCGGGGGCGGGGAAGCGGGCCGGCTTGCCGGCCAGCCGCGGCGGGCTGCGCGGGGGAGGAGGTCGGGCCGCGGAAAGGGGAGAGGGGCGGGTGCTCACCGCGGGCGACCAGGGAAAGGAAGCGGCGGCGGGATCGACAGCGGCGGCGGCGAGGTCGGCGATGGCGGCTGCGGTGCCGGAGACGAGGAAGAAGGAGCGAGGCGGCGCCGGCGAGGTCGGGGAGGGGGCGGCGACGGCTCGGCCGGAGGCGGGGAAGGAAGAGGCGGCGTCGGCGTCGGCGGCGGAACTTCCAACGGCGCTGACGCGCGGCGGCGCTGGCGTCGGCGGAGGCGGCGAGCGGCGAGGCGAGGCAGGAGAGGAGGGAGCGGCGGGGGAAAGAAGGAGGGAGAGAGAGGGAGAGAGACCGGGCGGCGGGGAAAAGGGCGCGGCGCGGCTGCCGGCATGGGCGCTGGCACGCGTCGGGCGGGGCGGAGCGGGGCGGCCAGGCCCCCCCTGGCGGTTCAGCGACACGTGGCGGGAGGCGGGCGGCCGGGCGGAACGCGCGCGGGAGGCGAGCAACCGGGTGAGCGGGGCTGCGTGGCGCGCTGGCGTCAGCGGGTGGGCCCCCGCTGACGTCAGCAGGAGAAATAATTTTTTTTATTTGGGCTGTTACATAAAGGGTGTGGGGGCATTGCATCTTTTTTCTCTTGGCTGCAAACTCAATTCATCTTTATTGTCTCAAGAAAAAAGAACTATATTCATCTCTTGTATCTGTTCCTCTTCCTTGATGAATGGGAAAATTTGTGTTCAGTTTTATTCCAATTCCAAACATAGATATTTGCTAGATAACATGGCGATTTTATCTCTATTAGAGGAGAAGTTTATATTTGGGGATAGGAGAAAGTTTTGACACCAAAAGTTCCTGCCTTCTGCGCTAGCAGCAAAGAAACCGAACAAGGGCAAATTGGTCTTTTCTGGGCATAATTTCGAGTGTTTAGGATCTTAAATCGTAGTTCAAGATGAATGCAATTTTTTTCGAAACCAAAGATGAATGCAATTTTATCTACCAAAATATCAATTTTGGGACGAAACTAAACAAATTTTCACTTGGTGCACGGTTCTCGGAAAAAAAGCAAATCTAGCTCTCCGTTGAGTTCTAATGCTAGATCTAGCTGAAAATTAAGGACAAAAATGTCATCTTTGGGACAGCTGACACGTGGAGAAAGCGCAGGGGTGAGAAGCGATGGCTAGCCATCGCGCATCAGGACCGCGACCAGGGGAAAAACCGCGATGGGCTGTGTGACAACGATCCGCGACGCGTCTGGCCCGAGGACGCGCGAGTGAACCAGCCTCGCACGCAGCTTACCATGGTGATCATGATGCCGGCTGCTGCTTCTGCTGGCAGTGATGTCTGCACCGAGTAGAATACAAGATTGACACAGAAAGAATACTCCACTTGAAAGCAGCAAAACAATGGTAACTGTTAGAAAGCATCAATAGTACATCATTACCGTCACCATCACCTATCACCATCACCAAATCAACACTCCAAATTTAACGCCTCACCCAATCACCACCTAAGCGATGACGTTTCTTTCTTGACCCGAGGAGACGCAAGTGGCATCGATCAGTTGTCACGAAATGGCCTTGCCCGACGCCGCCGGCGCCGTTGCCCCGCCGTGCCACGTCGTGGCGCTGCCGTACCCCGGCCGAGGCCACGTCAACGCGATGCTGAACCTGTGCCGCCTGCTCGCCGCACGGGCCAGCGGCATCGCCATCACGGTTGTCCTCACCGAGGAGTGGCTCGGCCTGCTTGGCGCGCTCGAGCCGTCCCTGACGGAGCGCGTCCGCCTGGCCACCATCCCCAACGTCATCCCCTCGGAGCACGGCCGTGCGGCCGACTTCTCCGGCTTCATCGAGGCCGTGCACACCATGATGGAGGCCCCCGTGGAGCGGCTCCTCGATGAGATGCTGCCATCGCCGGGGATGGCGGTAGTCGTGGCCGACATCTTCCTGCCGTGGGCGGTGCCGATGGCGGTGAGGAGGGGCATGACGGCCTGCTCGTTCTGCCCCATCTCCGCCACCCAGTTCGCCGCCTTCTACCATTTCGAGCGCCTCGCCGCGGCGCACCGCACGACGGGGCCCGGCAGCTTGGCCGTCAAGGGTCAGAATTTTTCCAAGTACCTTTGATCTGTGCGTGTGACCATAGTAATCCCTTTCCATCTTGATAAATTGCAGATACGAATGATCCACTGTGGGATCAGCGTATCCCCGGCCAGATCTGCATAACACTCCGGGACCTTGAGCCGATCATCTCTCACGAGACCAATCTTGGGAGGTTTATGGCGAGAATCCGCAGTGTCCAGGCAGGTCAGTTTGTGCTCTTCTCCTCGTTCTACGAGCTCGAGGCGGGTGTCGTGGACTCGTTGATGTCAGAGCCTTCGTCGCCCCGTACGTACCCGATCGGCCCGTGCATCCCGTACATAACACTTCAAGAACAGCCGGGAATGGCGACGCCGCAAGACGAGTACTTCGCTTGGTTGGACACGCAGCCTGCAGACTCGGTGCTGTATGTGTCACTGGGCAGCTTCCTCTCGGTGTCATCCTCCCAGCTCGCCGAGCTCGCCATGGGGCTCGTCGTGAGTGATGTCAAGTTCTTGTGGGTGCTCCGCGACGAAGCGCATTCGCACGTGCGACGGTTGCTAGATGACAGCAGCAACGGGGTACTCGTGCCGTGGTGCTACCAGCTGAAGGTGCTGTGCCATCCTTCAGTTGGGGGTTTCTTGACGCACTGTGGCATGAACTCTGCACTGGAGGCCGTGTTTGCCGGCGTGCCGATGCTCACCCTTCCCATAGCGTTGGATCAGCCGACCAATAGCCGCCTTATCGTCGACGTGTGGAAGATTGGGTATAGTCTCAAGGAGAAGATGCAACCTGACGGGATTATCAGAAGAGAGGAGGTCACTCAGGCTGTTAAGACGCTGATGAGCTCTGATGTAGCAGATAGCAAGGAAGTGAGGAAAAGATCGCTTTTCTGGAGAGACGCTTCTCGCAGAGCCATCGAAGAGGGTGGATCCTCGTCCGGTAATATCAACTCCTTCTTAAGTTGTATTCTGGGGTAACTGGTAAAGATCTTGCATCTTGTATATCTTTGAGGCAATCTACAGATATAAGTGGACCTTTCATATCTTTCAGGCAATTCAGATATGTATAACTTATTACATTATATTGTGGCCATCGTATAACTTCGGAAAACTTCTAACTTTTAGACCTTGCATAAAAAGCGACTGATAATGTCGTTCAAGTGGTTTTGATGAGTATGCTCACTACAAAATATTAGTAGTCCTGGCAAATCAATTTTTCAGATGTACTTGAAAGAACATACTTGTGAAGAACTTCACAGATAAAATTCAGATGATAGAAAATTTATAATCTGCAACTTATGAAGAACTGTCACAGAAAAAATCCAGAACACAGATTAATCCAGACTGCTAGTGCCGTCTGAACAAACTAAACCAGTGCATTGATAACTCTAATCCAAATTCATCGTTCAAACTTGCGAAGGAACTTCTCAGATAAGATTCAGATCACAGGAAGAACTGTCACAGAACATTCCATCGTTCATAGTTCCAAACATTTCCAATTCATCATTCATACTTATGAAGAACTGTCACAGAAAAAAATTCAGAACACAGATATATACACCAAGGTGTATTATTATCACAAGTGGTAGTAGCACTGCCAAGTGCCTAACCAAATCCTAATAGCAATCAAAAGTCACATAATACTCCTGACTTCTGACCGAACAGCGTAGCAACTGTCGCAAGGTTTCAACCCTTCCCGACTACAAACAAGCAAAAAATAACCAGCATAACGAATGTCAGACTCGCCTTCCATCGCACTCCAAAGCAAAAGCAAACAAATCCTAGATGAAGCTATCCCCATTTACTTGCAGAACTCCATTGCTGGTGAACACAGATATATACACCAAGGTGTATTATTATCACAAGTGGTAGTAGCACTGCCAAGTGCCTAACCAAATCCTAATAGCAATCAAAAGTCACATAATACTCCTGACTTCTGACCGAACAGCGTAGCAACTGTCGCAAGGTTTCAACCCTTCTCGACTACAAACAAGCAAAAAATAACCAGCATAACGAATGTCAGACTCGCCTTCCATCGCACTCCAAAGCAAAAGCAAACAAATCCTAGATGAAGCTATCCCCATTTACTTGCAGAACTCCATTGCTGGTGGGCGCAGCGCGACTCCTCCCACCTTCTCGCTGGAATACTTCTTGTACACCACCCTCAGCTTACTATCAGGGGCAGTCGAGTGTGAGCTGACGAGAATCTTGGCACAATCACTGAAATCATCACAGGAAAAGGTTCAGTACTAGACAACATTCAATATCAAAGAGAGATTTCAGTAAAGCCACACAGAGTGCATGCTTACATTAGCTCTGGTTCAGTAAAGCCAGTGTGGTGCTTGAGAGTGTCAGTCCATAGGGGAGTCCTCTTGAGGGTGAGCCTGGCTGCATAGACAGCAGAAGCAGCAACCATAGAAGGCTTGGACAGGACCAGCCCGTATTGCATCAGTGCCAATTCAGCGAAGAAGAAGACCATATGCTCCATCTGCATTCAACCAAAGAAACTTAAACACAGACTCGCTGCATGGGAGTGCAACATGAAGACTACATCTGAATATTCTTTACCTCCTTGTCATTCTTCGGATCTGATGACGCCGCCTTCGCAAAGCGCACAAGGAAGACGTATGGTGTTGGAACAGTGAGATTCCACCCCAGCCTATTCAGAATCCCCTTCTCCATTGCTAGAATCTGCTCCCTGCTGTATGCACTGTCTGATATCAAGATGAAATCGTTCACCTGCAAGTAAAAACATGACTGCCAATCAGAACAAGAACAATAAGTGAACACTGGAAAGCAAAAGAAGGGAGAGGCTTTCTGTCTACCTCTGGTGCCCAAATCTCCTCGTACTTGCAGGCAATCAGCAGGGCTGAAACACCTACAAGCTGCAGCTCCCGTCGAAGCACGGGCTGCATCGAGAGGTACCGGTCAATGATGTACACAGTGAGATAGAGGGTCTCCGGCATGAGATCAAACTTTTGATGCACTTCGATGATCCAGTCTGTAAGGATGCCCCTCATCTTGGAGTTGATCTCCAATTGGGAGTCGATGTAGTCACAGGGGCGGCAATCATTCTGCAGCAAGACAGGGAAGAACACCTTCAGAGACAAGCATTCACAAGGATTACATACACTACCAAAGGATCAAGCATGAAGTTACCTCAGCAACTTTGTAGAACTTGTAGATATCTTCAATATAATCCACGACAGCTAGCTGATCGTCGCCGTCAAGCTTATCAATGTCTTCAATCACTTCTCGCGGTTTACCGGTGATTCCAGCTGCCACCTGACATCAAAATGGCAGATTTATGAGACTCGAACACACATGACTAAGGTGTAAGAGATCCTAAACAGAACTGTTTGGCAGATGACGCACCTTAGAGCGAGCAGTGAGCACAGAAGTGAGGGTGTTGATGACCTTCTTCCTCGAACACTTTCGGACGGAGCTGGCGCTGCCCTCCGACTGCTGCCTCGTGCTCACGTCGGAATCAGAGCTGATCTCGATAATATGCTCAGGCGGAGGAGGGGCAGGCTTGGCAGGGGCCTTCCTGGCCAGCCTCGCCGCAGGTTTCGCAGCATTCTGCTGCAAACCGATGTTCCAGTTAGTATCAGAATTTCAGAAGTTCAGAACGACGGCAAAGAAGGAGGAAGTGTGGCCGGCCTCTGTGTACCTTGGCATTTGCCTGGGCATTCTTTAGCAGTTGAGCACCAAAGTTTCTTGTGACGGGGCGGTTCACCTGCTCCTGCAGCTGCGGCTTCCTGCATCCAAGAACAAGTAAGTTTTCCGGAGAAAGAAGAACGAGAGAAATGACACTGGAAACGACGGCTCGGTTTCTTGCTTACCCTTCGGCCACGCGGACGTTCACGACATTGCCGATATCGCCCAGGGCGCGCCGGTTCTTGGCGTCAGGCCTGCCGGCCATGACGGCCTTCTGCTTGCCCAGAGCGGGGACAACAACACCTGAAGTGTTGGAGGAAACCACATCAAATCCCCCAAGAACCGTATACATGAGGACATGACCACTAAGAACCCATCTTTCCCCGAAGCAAGAATCGCAGGACACCAACCAGGAAAAAAAATCAAGAACCCACCTCCCCAGGAACAACCACGCCAAATAGCCCGAGATCCGTTCACTCACCTCTGTTCTGCAGCTGCGGAGCGGCGGCGACGTTCTGGTTGCGTGTGGCCATCTCCTCCTGCTGCTCCTCTTCCTCCTCCTCCTCGCCCTGGCCGAAGAGCCCGGACAGCACCGAGGCGAAGAACGAGTGGAGCCGCGCAACCCGCGTCCCCTCTTCCCCTCCGGCGAGCGCAGCCACCGCGGCTCCGGTGAGCTCTACAGCGCCCCTTCTTGCAGCTCTACACCGCTTCTTGCCGGGTCAAATCAATGGCGTGGCGAGAGAGATTGATGGACACTACAGTTATTGGAGAGGATGCGGCTTCGGGAGGGGAGGAGATATAACGACGGGTGCAGCAGGGCGCTGTCGGGCGGGGCGGCGGCGTGGCTTTACGCGCGCGGCGGGGCAGCGGCTCCAACGGTCGGGAGGGTTTCGAATCGTAACGGTCGGGAGGCGGGAGATCGGACGGCTGGGATTGGACGCGGCGAGGGGGGCGCGCCCCCGGAAACTAGCCGTTGGGGATGGATGAGATTCCCCTTGGTTGCTTCCGAGCTGGAAAGGGGGTGGCCTTTTTCTCTCACTTATTGCTATTCCTAATGGAATGGAATGGGTTGTTTTATGCTTAGAGGATTGCATTTAGCATGGCAACAAGCTAATGACTAGTGTTATTTGAGAGATTGACAATTTCATTGGCATGCCCTTTTTTTTCCTTTTTCTGTTTTGCAAGGCATTGGCATGTCATTTTCGCACTGAACACATGATCTAGGTCGCTAGGGCCACCACGTTAAAACTATCGAGTTGAAATGTTTTGAGCTTCATACGAAACTGCTCGGTTCCTGCAAGAATATGGAAAATCCACTGTTCCAAATGGGGTCATGTAAGTCTCAATAATGCGATCTATACTTAAGTTACAACAGGTCTAAATCCAGTTGCATATAAGAAGACTTACAGAGAAGGTGAATGCATCAAGAACCACTATGTTTATCTTTGTGTTTGTGTGTTGTGAACATTACTTTACTTCAAAAGAGAAGAAATTGAACTCATTATTCAACTTGAGTCATGATCAATTGAGGAAGAGTTCGGGAACCTCATTTACTCTGCTGAACAAGTACGATCAGTCGACCACATAAGATATCTTGGATTTAATTGGCTTGCATGTGACAATGGCAGTGGACAAACGTCCCTCGGAGAGAGATTTGTACAGTGCTGGCCTATGCGTTGTCTTGAATCGGTGTCAACTCGATGGATTTCTAACATTCCCTATACCCTATACTTCTCACATGGATGAAATTGTTTAATCTGGTCTTGTCCTCTTGAGCCTTCCTGGTTTTGACCATCGATACTGGTGAGTCAGTTGGTCCAAATTAAACTTGACGTCTAACAGAAAGTTTTATAGTAGTACCGTATAAGTTTATGACTTAATATGTTAAGGTAAAGTATTTTTTCTATTTGAAAAATGTTGAGATAGAGTTCAGGGTATCAAACAAAGTTTGCAACCGTCTTTGGAGATAGGCCTGCAGTTTTTTCTTTGTTTTTTCAGTATGACAGTGACTATTCAGTATGGAAGATTTTCTGTCAGGTCCAAATGCAAATGTGTGGACTGTGATAGTCAATCTACTCACAGAAAGACGAAAAACATTAACACCTTGAAGTATACAGGTTATCCACACACATCTCAATCAACCCAATTCTAGGCTGCTTACTATGAAGAAAACTCCCTCTTTGAATTAAATTGCTTTCTAACACAACACTCCATCGAAGCACCCCTGAAGATCATCAGTAATATCTGATGAGACCTGTTACACATCATACATTCATACATGAAATGGTTCTCTATTATCTGTACATTTCTTGATAACTCAAGGGAAGCTCCTCCTCACCGAAAACTACCGTAAAAATCAAGCTTTTTTTTTCAAATGTCACAGGTGTAATACACAGGATAACAATCGATTTGTACAGCAAGTTTTTAGAGCATTGCTAGGAGCTGCAGGCAGGCAAATAAAAAGGTTGCCTTCACAAGACGTATCAGAAGGGGAAAAGCCTCGTGTACAATCTCTACTCTCACAAACATGAATAGACAAGCACCCAATTCACAACCTAATTACGTGTGCATGGCTGCCAAACCAGACATAATTAGTTCATCAGCTGCCACCTTGATCACCTGGCCCAGTGAGCATAACCTGCATTTAGCGGATCAAAGGTGTAAAACACCCGAATTCATAGAAATGAAGCAGATTCTCGAGCACAATAACACAAAATGTGATTTCTTTTCAAAAAACAAACTCACATTGCAGTTGGAAGCAAATTTACGAGCAAGCATAATTGCAGCATTCCTATCCCTGTCTGTTTCGAAAGCTAAAGTGTAAGATAGGCCTTTCCTAGCTTGCCAGAAAACTGCCCTGGCCGCAGCATTACCACCACCACGGCTTCCACACAGCTGAAGATTGGCCAAGGAAAACAATAGATTAGCAAAAAATAACCTCAAAATATAGCTTTACATGTTAAGGCTTGAACTACCACATTACAGACCCTCTCAGACTCTGAAAATTTTGGCAACTCTAATCAAATCATTTGCATATTCAATGACCCGTAACATGTGCAACAAAAAAGGATCAATGATTGCAGAACATGCTTATACAAACTTGTACAGATCCTTGTTTCTTTCATAGATATAATCAGAAGTCCTAGAAGGAAAGGGCCAATATTGTTCTAAATTAATAAGCATGATTATTAAAGATAATGTATGCAGATCTACTGCTACAACCTAAAACAGCATGTCTAGGAAGCAATATAAAACAATTGAGTAGACATCATTCCGACTACATGTATACTGTGAACAGACTTTCACTTTACCTTCATCGTGGTGGAATACGACTCTCTTGCTTTTGTAGACCTTCCTTTTCGAAGCTTTATTCTCAGCTTTCCAATATGGAATACATGGACAGAGTTCGATGAGTAATCCTTCCCATTCATTTGGGTGACTATCACCTACAAAGCAGCACAGATGCAAACCTCAATTAAACTTTTATTAAGTAATTGTTCAATGGCAGAGTTTTTTCTACCACGAACAACAACATCGCCCTTTTCATAGTTGATCCAATGTTCATGCCAACCTGCAGACAAACTCAGCTTCCAGTTTTACTTCAACTGGGAGACAAAAATGAAGGGCCTATTTAGAAGTGAGAGATTGGGGTGCGTTTATTTATTTACTTTATTTGGGCTCAGATCCCCAACATCTGAAAAGCCCCCTAATAGATACAAGATAACGATCATGTGCTTTTGTAAAATCGTGGGAGGTGGCTTCTCAAAATGTTCTAAAGACTTCAGTTCAGACGTGATTGGGCCAGCGGGCAAGAAACAGACGAGGTTGAAGTGAGTTGTTTTGTCAGGTACGTGTTGGGCACTTTGGCTCACACGTAATGACTTTGTGTTTGACAACAAGATTGTAAAAAATCCATGTGCTCCGGTTCATAAAACTGTGTCTTTTTTACAGCACTGGAGACTACTCTTTGTTGTTTGGGGAGGCAGGTGCGCGGGTGGCTGTCTGAACTAGCGACGACAGGGATCGGCTGATGGAGTAGTAGTAGTGTTTTGTGATTTAGTAGTGCTAGTACTTTTGTTCAGTGATGCTTATGTTGCCTGCGGTCAGGTTTGTTTCAATGTAAGCTGGCCATTTCCAGCATGTACTCTACCGTTTCTGGCTTTCTATAAAAAGCCAGACCCAAGAGGGTCTTTTGTCCAAAATTCTAAAGAAGTGGTATACAGGTAATCTATAGGCAAGAAGAAATCATACATTGAACTCAATATCCGTCCTTCTCATTAGCGAATCCACATAGCGTTCCAGTCCTGCAGCTGTTCAAAGTACAACAGAGTCAGCCACTTAAGTGAAAAGTTGGTGATATCACAAGCTCGTATCAAATCAATAACTTGCTGCTCTTGTACGATTGTTGTGGTGTGACCACAAATACAGTTAAACATGCAGGGCCATAGGGAAATTTGTAATAAGAGATTAATTCATATAATATGATAAGACAAAAGCATATGTTGCTTACATATCCATATCTGATTAAAATGGATGTTAATGTTGTTAAGCTATGCTTTAAAAGAAGGAAATCAGTGTAAGGCTCAAATGTAGAAAAAAATGTAGAAATGTGGCAAGACTTTGAATAGCAAATGTCTGGGATGTGTGGAAGTTGATAATACTTGATATTGCAAAACGAAAGCAACTAAATAGTCCAGTTGTTTTTGGAAGAAACAAATTCATCCATATAAATCAGCCAGATAAAAAAATAAGAATTGCTGTGGAAAATATTTTAAAAGAAAAATGGGAAAAGGCCTAACCAGGATTTATAGGACCATCTGTCTGAACTGTAACTTTATCTGCGTTCAAAATTATCTCTGCTTGCAACAATCGGCCAACATCAAATGGTTCTGGAGCATAGGTAAGTTTTGTAGCTCCTGCAGCAAGAAATTAACATATATGAACACGTGAATATATGTGAATAAAGGAGAAGAAAAACAATAATCCACAATTCCTGACATGGCTACATGAGACACAAAAAGGTATAGATGTTCTCATGTTCTCATGGAACATAGTTTGCTGAAAAGATTTTTGCTTGCAAATGAATCTGTTTCTTTGAATGGACTTGGAAGAAGTCTAGAGAGATTTGTGTGATATTCATCTGATTACATACCCGATATGAACTCTCTACTGCCTCCAGAAATTACACGGTACCACTGAGTTGGACAGCTTGTGATGTCTGGAGCACCATCAACTCGAGGGACAATATGAAACTGTGACCCAAGAGTATCAGAACCTTCAAGCTCAAAGAGGTTAGAGCTATGTTGTTCGAGCCTCTTGATCATGGCAAGCTGAAGATAGAAGTGAGTACGGTGATTGACATAGCTCAACATTACTTGAATCACGAGAACTTAAATAATATGAACCCTGTCCTGATAGGAATTACCTCTTTCTTTAACTGACTGCAAAGCTGAGTTTTTTCTGATATGAGCGTCCGCAGTCCCTGAAGCTCAAACTCCATGTCCATTACCTAAGATTTTTTACATGACAATTATCAATACATACATGAGTATAAACAGATTGCCAGAAGATGCTGTGTTTGATTACAAGATACATGAAAGAAAAAAACAGTGCAGATAATATAGCATTGAGAAGGAAAGACATGCCAATTTGTATGACTAGGATTATAAAAAGGGAGGATAAATTATATTTGACCTTCATACATAGAACAATGAACCAATGATGCAAAACAAACCTTGCTTGGCTGGTGTAGCATTTTTATTCGTCTAGCCTCTCGAACCTCTTTCCTAAGTTTCTCTATCTCCTGATTAGGGGAAAAAAATTAAGATTCAAAAATAAATGTGGCAATTACTCAAATCAAATGGATAAAACAGTCAAATGTCATTTGCATCACCATAAAGCTGACTACATGAAATGTACTACACAAAAGCAAGTTCAGTACGAATAAAGAAACATCCAAGTTCATTGTGAATTGAGGAAACACCTCTTTCTCCCTGCTGCTTGATGCCGAATCATGCTCTTGCAACGTTTTCTCAACTTTTGCTATGGCAGCTCTAGCCTTTTCAATTTCATCAAGTGCAAGAGCTCTTTCCTCTTCAGCCACCTTTCGGGCATCTTCAGTAGCCTAAAATATACAGGAGAATGGTAACATTATTATTTGTGTGTAACCAAACAACAGTACCGTACTGCTAGTAAAAGCTGATATTAGGCATTCAGCAGAGTTTTGTGAAATATCACATACACAAAATTACATGAACATTGGAGGTGGCTCAGGCAAGTGAAAAATAGGACTACTTTCCTTAACATACAAACAACACAACCTCATGAACAGTACAAAGTACATGATAAGACAAATTTTAGTCTCCAGCTATCAAGATTTTAAAAAACACACAATTTCATATTGTGGCCTGCGAGATATAAAATGGCTCAAAAGGACAATATAATTTTGGTAAACATTAAGTTTGGATTAGGCCATTGTGCTAAGTTTCCAAAACAAAATTCAGGCCATTTTGCAAAAGAGCATCCGATGTTCCTAGGCTTCTATTGGTCTTAATTAACACGACCAAAGGATTCATGCATAGATTTTTAAAAACATTGTATGAAATTATGGGTTCTCAGTCTTCCAGAAGGAATACCTTACTACTTTCCACTTGAATCGTGTATACACTATCATGCATGTTATCATATCCATTCCATGATGTACTGACAGCTAAAAAATTTGTTTATTGTATGAAGCTCAATCCTCACATCATATTACAGGCTCCCAGATCTGATTCATTACACAGCTTAAAGAGGTGTGAATAACTAATTTGATAATTAAGAAATGAGATAAACCTGCTTGAGGAAGCTAGCCAACTTTTTCACTTCAGCCTTTTCATAAATTAGTTCTCCTTCTCTTTGAGTGAGCTGGACTGCTAGTGCCTCCACCTGATAGAACATAACTTGTCATAAGCACACACTCTTTTTCCAATTAAAGGTAATATGACAGGCAATACAGACAGAGCGCAAAAAAGAAGCATAAATTAATAAAATATGAGATATGATGGGTTTCTCATCACAATTAGATATATCGGTGCCATACATATGTAGTCTGATAAGATTAAATTCAGAAATGTACAACAAAAATTTCATCAGCACTTCCTTTCAAACATTACATTGAGACACTTTCAAAAGTACAAAATGCTCAAAGCATCATGTATAAACTATAATATACACACAAACAACAGCAATGAGCAAATAGTATTTTAATGATCAAATTAACTCTATCAAATTAACTCTTGAGTTTATTAAAATAATTGAATTGAATTACAAGAAGTTTATATTAGAAATCAAATACTGGCAGCACAGTATTTGTCTAGAGAAGAGATTAACCAGTGAGATAGCTTCATCAGCATCATCTCTGTTTCGACCAGCCACACGGCCTTTCAGAGTGTCTAAAACATCTCTCAGCTTCTTCAGAAGAACCTGCCTGTCCAGTGAAGCTGCTTCTCGCCGCTTAGCCTGAATTATGAAGCAACAACTTCAGAACGGAATTTCGTTGCAACGAAGGTACTTAACACTAGAATGTGAATACTAATCCTAGTTAGCAAGGCAAGTAGAATGCAGTTCATAGAACATCAGTGCTAAGTACTAACTTCCCACCTGCTTATCCATTTGATTTGAAACTATATGTTGTTTTGGAAATGGAAGCAACTTCAGGAAAGAGAGGCAATCTATAAATGAAGTATGACTATGAGAAAAGAGCTCAACAAGGACTGAATCAATAAATTTGAGCTTTGAAGAAAGCTACTGATGCTATTAAGGTGAGACTGGAAGCAACTTCTTAATTTGGTTACTGATCGATAAATTGAACAAATTCATTTAGTCATTAGTTATGATTTCACTAACCATAAATACTTTTATCTGTACCTAGGTGTCCCTCTGCATCATACAAGGAAGCCATGCAGAATTTCTAATCGGGGTACTGTGCATTGTGTGAACAATATATAGCCAATTACTAGAATTCCTGATATATATGAGTCATTGGAATTCCTGATATATATTGTTGATAAAAGTCAGTACAAGCAGAGTAAAGTACTAGAATTGAGTAAAATACCTCTTCAGACAACTTAGAGGCACCAGACAGACCTTTCTCAAACTTCTCCTTGAGATCACGCACTGAGAGCCGCCTCCGCTGCTCTAGAAGCTGTGCTGTTTCCTTCGCAACAATGTCCTTCAAAGGTACAACCTCATGTGTCTCCTCTGGGTCAATAATTTGATTGTTTGGCCCAATCCTGTAGTCTGGAAAATGGCCCTTGGGAAAGTTGACATCAGACGATACCATATCAAGTGCCTCCTTCTGCATGCCTTCTCCAGAGTCATGGATGACCCTTGTCATCTGTGGTACTCTGATAAAAAAAAATAGAACAAGACTATATTCTCAGTGGTTGCTACGCTATATAAAGTTGTAATGTTAGTAGAACATATGAAAGGTGCTAGCTGATGACATATTTGTCATGTCTCATGTGCACAAACAACTTAGCTCCAGGCCATATAAAACAAGGCGCAGCTAAGCTGTTGTACCATAATCTAATATGCCTTCAGTTCACGTTTATTCTTTATTTGCATAATTCAGATTTCAGAAGTACATCCCAATTGATTAACCAGGAAGCAAATTCCACCCAACCAAGTACCTAGCTCACCAAAACTTAATAAACTGACTTCATCCTGTGACTCATATAGTTAAAAAAACCAAACTTCGAACCATAGAAAAGGAGGCAGCTAAGCTTTACAATTGGTGGTGCTATGGATAAATAGCTCAGTAACGTAACATTTGGAACAGGATAAAGCGACAACCTTCAAACTAAAAGTTGAATAAAATGAACAACCAAATTAATCAGTGCTACATATGAATTCAAAGCTACGGTTACTGATCAGTCTCTTATATAGCAGCTATGATAAAATCCGTGTTGCTTTGTGTGGAAAAATACAAGAATTCTTACCAGTAAGGAGACAACCTTATAACCCGATGGGATCTTTTGTAACGAACTGACAGCACAAGCCAACTAACTAACTAAAAGCATAGATGAGACTTCGAAGGAACTAATTTTAGGACAGGGAGACAGATCGTATAAATTTCTTTCACCCCGATTATTATCTAACTAGCAACAAACTAAGGATTAACGGAGGAGAAAATTACGCAAGCTACGAAATTTATATCAAAAATACAAGATAAAGGTGCTACCTTCAACAAAAAAAGAACACAGCAAAACCTGAGCATGAATAGCTCCTCGCAAAATTAAATTTAAACTCCAAGGCACAAGAAAACGGCAAGCTTCACCTCGAGAAATCCAAACATACGAGTCCCACCGCGACATAGCACCTCCTCCAAGACCCCAAAAAATCCCGAAAGCAAAATGACCAAATCATCACATAAACGACATAGCACCATGGATTCACAGAACCTCACCTCATAGGCGACTCCCAGAATCGCCGGGGAAAACCTGATTGAGCACGCAACGCGCCGTCCGCTGGACTGGAATCCTCTCGGGCACGGGAAAGCTTGGCCCGGGGAGACAATTTACCTAGGGTTTTAATCCACTCAGGTTCTTTAAAAAGGAAGTGCGGGTGCTTTAGCAATTGAACGGGATCGAGCGAGCCCGTGCTGTTGCTTTCGATCTCGTGGATTCCTTTTTGACCAGTGGGGAGTTCGAAATTTGGTTGAGTTGATGCGACGGCCAAGGCAAGGCAAGGAAGGGGAAAGGAGGAGAAGAGTATGGTGTACTACTGGTACTGCAGAGGGAGGAGGAGACGGAGAGACAGGTTTAGTTTAGTTTTTTTTTGGGACTGTTTAGTTTAGTTTAGTTTGGAAATCATCATCCTCCAAGGATGGATGAGCCGGTTGGTCGCTTAAACGTGGGGCCACCCTTTTTAAATGAGCAGTGGGTCCTGGCCTCCTGGATGCGCACCTGCTGTCCAACCATGGATAGAGTCGTTGAGTATTTTCTGACATGTATTTTGACAATGCATAATAGTAGTATTATGATCGAATTCAAATAGTCGTGGTTGACAGGTTATTCTAGTTCGCGCATGCAATTCGAGATGTTCTGGCTGTCTGACTAAAAGTGAAGGAAAAACCTCTTCTCTTGCTTTCTTTTTAGAAACTCTTCTCTTCTCCTGCTTTTACCCGTGAGAGAAAGGTGAGGCCCTGTAGAACTAGGGAATTACTACTACTGAAGTTTCTGAGGTTCCATTGTCGTGTCTTAAAAAGACAGTTTGCATCGAGAACACAGTAAAACAAGAGAGTGGATTTTGTACATGTACATGTAGGTACATGAGTTAAGAATTTAGGTCAATTCTCATATTTGTGCATCTTAAAAAATTTTCTAAAAATTCATAGATGTTCATCATGTTATAATATACAAACCCACAAAATTTCATGCAAAAATATAATCAAGAGTGGCCTACACAAAAAAGACAAAAAAAATATTGCTGCATTGTTTTAAAAATAAGTTGAATTTTTTGTCTTTTTTGTGTAGGGCACTCTTGATTATATTTTTGCATGAAATTTTGTGGGTTTGTACATTATAACATGATAAACATCTATGAATTTTTGGAGAATTTTTTGAGATGCACAAATATGAGAATTGACCTAAATCCTTAACTCATGTACCCACATGTACATGTACATTTGCTTTTCTCGTAAAACAACTGCAATCCAGGATTAAGAAACAGTTTGCATTGGAGCAAATTAAAGCTGGCCAAACCTGTCCTTGCCCTTGCGGTCAAAGGACACCCATAGCTGCCACTCTGCCTTTCCACGGCCTCTTCTTTTCTCGTGCTTTTAAGACAGTCTCAATATTTTATTATATACTATATCTTAAATAGATTATCTAAACAAAATATTGAAATGTAGATCTAACTAAAGAGGAAAAAGAGAGATATTGTATCTTAATCTTAATAGGGTTCTTAGCACAGAACTCAAGATAAGTTACTTTTTTATCTCATATTAAATGATAACTTGTTTATATACTATAATACTAACACATAAATTACTGAAAAAATTATATATAAATATATATTTAATACATATGATACAATTTAAAATACGCTGCACCGAGATTACCCATGGAATCACCACGAAAAATCTATTCGGTATGCGAACTCCAATGGTCTTGTTACCTCTAGGTAGGCCGTATCTGTACGATGTACTATTGATCACAGGTACTAGAGTAGTACTCCTCTCCGTGTACGCTAACCCTACGCTACTGGTAAAATAACACGGAGTACAGTAGTTAGCGCTGAATAAGGCTTGGTAGGAAAAAAAAGAAGAAAATACATGTTTAGATGGCAGCCAAATAGGTCAACGTCGAGCAGCATCGTGTGGTGCAACACGGCAGGCGGCCGTGACAACTATACCTGTACAGAACTACCCTTTCGGCAACGTACGCATCGTTCCGATTCTCAAAGCGAACAAGCTTGCTAGCCGGCGACTTGCGTATGGACGGTGCAGGTCGGTGAGCCGTTTCTGTGGCCACTGGCCTCGACACGTTTGGTCTTACTATTTTTTCTCGAATCATTAACAGATGCTAATTGTTTACTACTAATATGCTAGCGTACTGTGTGTATATGAACCTGTCCTTCCTGTTCTCGTGTTATCTGGAAGACAATAAAAAATAGTTCGGAGGAATCGATCCATGAAAGAGATTGCTAGCTTGCTGATGGTCTGTCGAGTCTGATTTAGTTTACATGGCGAAGGTGGCCAGGGTTCCATGATGAGAAATCGTGTCAATCTGGAGAAGAGAGAAAATTAGATTAGGAGTTTGGCAAAGAACGATCGAAATTCTTATACAGAAACAACTCATAAAGACCGGCATGAATGCCTCAACCAATTGCCCCATAAATCCCGCGAGCGACGCGCTGTCACGACAGCGACGCGGATTAGAGAGCAAATCCCGTGCGCTGTAAGTCGGCTTCATCGACATGATGTTCGACTGTTCGTCCAAGAAGGCCGGACCAACCAACCAACCAGATGGCCAAAAAATTGTTTCGAAATCTGATAATCACATGAGACGTGTTTGTCTATAGCATCTAGTTCAGCTGACTTGCACGACCTAATTTGATGAGAAGAAACGGATGCATATTCGTAGAAATAACATTAGAAAGGGGATGTCTATAACTCGATTACTATGTCACAATAGCATTAGGCCGTATACAATGATCTTATAAGAATATCGTTGTCCAATCGACAAAATAAGATATTTCAATCTCTTTTAATAGGTTCGGCCACTTGGTGGAGTACGGTCTATGTCAAGAGTACGACCTAGTTCTATATCAAGAGTGGAGTCCCGTATGCATTTTGGACCGTCAAGGACTTCCCAAGATAGCTCATAGAGCTCCCCGTCCATGACCTAGAGTTCTAGGCCTCCTCATGAGAGTTCTCATTTATAAGATGAATTGTACATCTTCTAGGGGGTTTTATATAAGCAAGAGGCCCATGACAATTACCATGTATATCTTTGAGGGGGAGTGAGAAAAGAATAGTTTAAGTAAAATGGCTTATGAATTCATGATGGACTAGGAAAGAAGAGGTTATTCATAGTCCATGGTGGACTAGTCTTCACCTATACTTTCTAGTGCCTCTTCTTGACTTAGACCCTGTTTGGTTGGACTCTGGGAAAGTAGTTTATGGATGTGTGTTGTCTATTATGGAAAAGCTGTTGTGGTTGTCTGCTATGAAATATTGTAGGTCATTTGGCAAACTGGTTATTAGATTAAACTAATTGAGGTGTTTGACAATAAAAATTCAGAAAACTGAACATTGTTATATGGTAGATAAGCTACGAAAGCTAAAAACCAAAAAGCACATATTTATGTACTTTTGGCTTAAAACCAAAATCCAAAACTTGTTTGGTTCATAAGACAAAAGCTATCTCCACTAAATCTAACCAAACACCTTTTTATTTTGATTTGATAATTATCTTATTGACTTGTTGACCTTATTTTATACTATACAAAATATTACATAGGACTTTAACGAACCGACCATGTAGCATTTTATTTATTAGTACCGAACAATACTATCGTGTGTGTCGTGCCCACGAACTCAAGCTCAGAGCACGAGCGGTTCGCTGTTTCAGCTTTGCATATCATTTCGCACCTTTTTCTCTGGATGCATTAGTTCTGACTTTGTTGATGTCAATTCCATATCCATCTCAGTCCATCTCCCCGCCTGCATCACCATCGAACAACGGCATAAAATAGCACGCATGCCTATCAATCTTTCTTTAGTTCTCTACACTCGTCTCTCTTTCCCTTTAGTTTTTCATTCCTGATGTTGGCTTGGCTTGGTGGCCAACGATGCCTACTACTACCAGAATCCACCGCATCATCATTAAACATCGCCAGTACAAGCTTAGTGTGTATAGTACTCTGAATGTTGTTAGCCTTGCGTACTCCAAAAGTTTTCGTTAGCTAGCTACTAATGAGTAACAGCAACAGGAGAGATGCAGGATGTGCATGCAGAAGCACAGCAATAGGAAGGGCTGGTCCTTGTGTGGTCTCTGCTAGAATTCACTAGTTTATCCAGGACTGGCTACACAATGGGACAGCTCCAAGGCTGATCTATTTAACCTCTGCTATTTGTCATGAGTATGCATTGGTAATACTCCCATCTGGCTGCCGTTTTTGCAAGCTAACTTGTACTCCTTAATGCCGTTGTTGATACTAACTTGTAAGGAGGTCAACCTACGGTCTTATTGTGTAGAGTCCAAGCTAGGATGATGATGCAGAGCTGAGTACTAAGAGTGATCCGCAGACAATACAGATGTTTGGTAGAAGTACAGTTGTAACAGCGCGACCGTTACCCTTTTTTAGTGAAAAGAGTACCTTACGTAAATGTATTCATGAAACCCAAGAGTGATTCATGCAAATGATGTAATAAGCAGAACTGCAGAGGCTTTCATTGCTCCCAAACAAGTGTTCTTATTCTGTATGTTTTAACAGTCCTTGAAACAAGTGTACAACATGAGGATTATATGTATGCTCCATACACTCAGCTTATTAAAATCCACTTACATAACAGCCATGATCCTTAAGAATGGCTGCTCGAGCAATACCGGTTTTCTCCAAGCATATGGGCATGTAATGTATGTGTATACCTGCAAAAATCACCATGTTTATGGTTCTTTCCTTCAATTCACTTGTGCACTGTCATACGACATAGCGATATGTGACGTATCTGCCGGCTGTCTCACTGGGCCTGATGATCTTCACAACCTGTCCACGTTTGAGGCCATAGTACCTCGCAATGGGATCCGTAATTTGTATTCTCGGAAGCTGTTTTGTTCAATGCATTCAGAAGAGAGATGGGTTACATGCTTGCTAGTAAGCGTGTGCATATTTCTAGCATACTGAAAAATCAAGAGGGTGTCATGCCCCAGAAGTGCTAGAAGAACTAGGCAAATATGGTGAGTATCAAGTAAGGATGTATTGGCGAGCAAGCAAGATTCGGTGGCTATTCCAGTACACCTCCAATAGACAGACATCAGTTTGCTTAGAGAAAACTGTGGAGAATCAGGTTCTTCAAAGAAAAAACAAATACGGGGAAAAAGGATAAACGTGTAAAAGGTTGTCATTCTTTCTCTGACTTGCATATATTTAATGTTTATGCCTATTTTGTTCATTTGTCGTCATGTGAGCTAGACTCCTAACAACTGCTCATGCTTCATATAAAAGGGGTCTGATGTTGATGTATAGTAGAAATGCATAAGCCACATACTGTAGTTACTGTAACTGAAATGAACAAAGATGGTTGTATGTCACTAAATGGTTGAGGCTATAGAGAGTTATTGTAGCTTTTACTAGTCACTAAAAAGAACTTCTGTTCCTCTGGTGTTCACCATATTGCTATATTAGGAAAGTAGATATATAATTGGCTCTATTGATGTCCAAAGCATAGTGCAAACTTGCAAGTGCTAATAGTCAGCAATACCTGAGTTTCCTTTAACGTATACCGCTCCAATAATGTCTTCTTTTCATCGTTAGTAAGCACTTGATGCTCAGGAACAAGAACATGCTCCTTGATATTTATAAGCATTTCGGCATCCTGTTCATGTTTCAGTTATCAATACCAGAGTAAAAGATCATAGTACAATAAATGAAGATGTAGGTCGTCAAGTGCCAGTCGAATTAAGATGCAGTAATAGTAGCTTTTTGCAGTGCAAGACCAACCTGGAAAACCTCCAAGTGGATCTTTGGCTCTAGTTCTTGAAGAAATGACCTTGCAAATGGAGTGAGGTTCTGTTGAACAACTAGCACAGCTCTGGAGACGTTCTCAGCTTTCATCATTTCAACATACTTCTTTATGTGTTTCATCCCCACCTTTTCATCGTTTGGGAAGAAAACATATATCTGATTCCAAACAGAAAACCAAATAAGTGATTGAAGAGGACTGCTAGATGCAACTGTAAATACTGAACTTTACCAGGAACCTAGGTTATCAGGATGGAGTAAGGTTGCTGCATAAACAAAACTGCAATGTCACTATCTGAAGAGAACTAGTCAAAAATTACAGTTTGTGAACTGAGTTCAGTCCTACACTCCCCCTGAGCTTAAAAAATTTCGTATACTTATGAACCTATGTCAATTTATACAAGATGAAGTGTGTCTCTTAGCCTCTTAGGTAGTAGTGAACTTTGATATTCCTCAGTATCATCCCTTTCGGCCTCAAAACACAGCCAGTAGCGCGGCCCCTACACCAAGCTGTAGTACCTAGCATTGCAACAAGCTATGCAGTTCCAAACGAGTCATGTGATTTGAAATCTGGTGATCATGCTGACTTAAGGGTCAAAGAAGCAGAGAATACGGACTTGTACGTGTTAACTTGCTCGAAACTCTTGTTAGTTGTTAACTCATCATTACTCATCAGTCTTGACTTGCTCGGAATCTTTGTTAGTTGTCATCACTCATCAGGCAGCATGCTCGAGCTGCTCAGCTAAATTTTGCTACTAACTCCAAAGGGCAAGCAGAGGACAGGTGGATAGGCTAGTCCTAGTAGCAGACGACGATCGAGCAGGTCAGCGAAACAAATCGCCTGGCGCAACGTGCACAGCGGAGCACCCCCATTATTCCCCAAGCTAAGCAAGAAACGTCCTGAGCGTGTGGTCTCGCCCAAGTCAACACCCAAACACCCACACCACTCGATCGCAGTCCAAATCGAGATCGAACAGATCGAGCAACAGCAAAATAACAATCGAGCTACGGATTCGAAATCTAACGCGTGCAGTATCGATCGAGAAACGGATCGCAGACAGATGCCCATCCACGAAAAGGCAAAAACAGAGAGCTGGATCGATAGACTAGCTAGCAAGCTACACATCTCATCAGGAAGAGGAGGCAGGGGGTTGATTTGAGCTGAGTTGAGCGGAAGGAGAGCTGACCTGGTCGTTAGGGTCGTTCTTCTTGCACTTGTTGATGAGGAGGTCCTCGCGGTGGAAGGACTCGCCGAACTTGCGCTGGAAGTCGCGGCGGGTCATGGCCAGCTCGTGCTCCACCACCAGGTAACCCCGGTCACGCAGCATGTGCATCACCGTCCGCCGGATCCGGACCAGCCGCCCCACGATGGCGTCATCCGTCACCAGGCCCGCCGACATCTCTCCTTCGCTCCCGCCGGCCGCCGCCGCCGCCCGTCGCTTCGCTTTTCGAGGTGGAGCTGCTGAGCTGCGGAGGGCGAGGGCGACGTCGTCCCACTGCTAATCCAGTCAATTGGGTTAAAAGGGTGGGCGGGACCCCGTGACTTGCAATTACCCCGGAACACGAGGGAATGACAGTGCTTTTATTACTGCTTTACAGCGTCTACCATTGGTCGTGTCTTGTTCAAAGCCGGGACTCGGCCGTGCAGTGCCGGCCCGGCATGAGCCCGCCGTGCTTCATGCCCGAGGTTGGGCGTGCCGGCACGGCCCGCCGGACCCGCCGTGCCGTGCCGTGCTGGCACGAGGAGCCGCGGCCGGGGCCCAAGCACGGCACGGTGGCCCGCCGTGCCGCCGCCGTGCCATGCCGGCACGAGCCCACCACGGGCAGAGGAGAGGCCGGCGGCGGTGCTTGAACGGGAGGAGGAGAGGCCGGCGGCGGCGCCCGAGCGGGAGGGAGAGGGGCCGGCGGCGCGCCCGATGAGGAGGGAGGCGGGCGGGGTTGGGGAAGAGACCGCGGGGGCTGGCGGGAGGATGGAGGCGGGGGCGCGGGGGAATCTGGGGGGCGGGCGGGAGGAGGAAGGCGAGGGCGCGGGGGAAATTTGAAGGGGACGGGCGGGAGGAAGGAGGCGGGGGGCACGGGGCGGCCGAGTAGGGTTTGCGAGGGAGGGCGGGATGGGCCGTGGTGGGGTAACGGCCCGCCCGTGCCGTACCGGCCCGAGCACGGCCCGTCGCCCCGTGCCGGGCTGTGCTACCCATCGGGCGCAAATCACCGGCAAGGCCCGGGCGACGGGCCGTGCTACCCATCGGGCGCAAATCACCGGCACGGCCCGGCCCGGGCCTGCGTGCCATGCCAGCCCGGCCCGCACAGTTGTCAGTGCCATGCCGTGCGGGCCTCGGGCCGTGCAAGCCGGGCTTCGGGCTGGCACGGAAAAGCCCGGCCCAAGTCCCAGCTTTAGTCTTGTTTAGAAAAAAGAGAACCACGAGGCGTCGGACTGGATCGGACGCCTGAATCACCGTTCGATCGGGTCCATTGACCCCACATGTGACATAAGATCGATCTTCGGCTCATCTTTCCACCTATTCGCATTGCTTTCCTACACGCCCGCATCCACGAACACTCCCTCTCCTCGTCTTCCTCCACCTCTCCCTGTCCCTCCCCCACTCCATCTTCTTCCCCGTCCCCCTCGAATACTGACAGCTCTCTAGGAATCAGCAGGGAGAAGAAGAAACGCAAGATAACAACATGTAGAACAAGATAGAGCGAATGCAACATCAGAGAAAACTGAGTGAAACACACAAATGACCACATTGCAGCACCACAACATCCCATACATCTAATGGTGCAACATTGAAATTAACATAGTGCAAAATCCATTGTAAGCTAGTGCACATTCAGAATGTTTTGGTGAAACAAAACAAAAATGAACTGCAACACATGAAAACGAGCACCGCAACACACGTAAACGAGGACTGCAACATCCAGATTGCATTCGGTGCAATAATTAACATAGTGCAGCATTCAAATATGCAATGGTGCAACATCCAGTGTATTTGGGAAACAAAACTGGGAAACAAAACAAAATAACATGTTGCAGCAATGTTGCAACACTATCAAAAAATATATAAAAATCTCCAATCATCTTCCAGATCTAGCAAATCCCACAACCAACTCCTCACCAAGAGCTCGTCGGTGTATCCCTAGGCTTGTCGGAGTGCCTCCTCTGCATTTGAGCTTGGTGGACCGCTTCTCCTCGTTGGATTTGATGGGAGCAGCTGTTAAGATATGCACCATGATTTGCACGTAACGGTAGTTGCTAGAGTTAGTTAGTATAACAATCCAACATGTATAACAAATTGGTTGTAATCCAGTTAGTCCGGTTGTTTGTTATCTGTACGTATATGCCTCAGTGCTATATAAAGAGATGTGCGTCCCCTCGATTGAGGTATGGCGAAACTCCTGAACATCTTTCGCATATAGTTTTTACATGGTATCAGAGCTTCTCCTCTGAGTTCAATCCAACCATGTCGTCATCCTCCTCAAGCCTTTTCTCTCCATCAAATCTTAGCCAATTGATCACCATAAAGCTTGGGAGAGATAACTACTTACTTTGGAAGGCCCAAGTGCTTCCAACATTTCGAGGAGCACAGCTGCTTGGTTACCTACATGGAACCGAAACAGCGCCGGCGGCCACGGTCATCAAGACCACCGCTGAAGGCGAGATGCAGGTTACTAATCCTGCGTACATCACCTGGCTGCAGCAAGATCAGGTGGTATTGAGCGTCATCTTGGCATCTCTCACGCTAGAGGTACTGACTCGTGTCCTCGACATCAACTCGGGCGCGGGCATCTGGACTGCACTCGAGCAGATGTTTGCATCTCAGTCTCGAGCAAGGACGATGCAGATCCGGAAGCAACTGGCGAATCTTCAGAAGGGGGACATGTCGGTCCTTGACTACTTCAACAAGGTCAAGGGGTTGACAGATGCCCTGGCCACCTCTGGCCAGCAACTCTCTGAAGAGGACATTGTGATCTATATGCTCACGGGTCTCGACAGCGACTTTGACCCCCCGGTGACCTCCATTGGAGTCAAATCTGATGCGATCACGCTCGATTGGCTCTTTGCTCAGATGTTAAGCTATGAGGCAAGACATGAGGCCAACAATCCTAGGGTGCAGATCGGCAGCTCCTCGGCTAACGTGGCATCCCGCTTCAATCGTGGTGGTGGTGGGAGCCGCGGATGCAGCACTGGTGGACGCGGTATTGGTGGTAGCAACAACTCAGGTCGCCCCTTCACCAACAACTCTGGTCGCCCCTTCACCAACAACTCTGGCGCACGTAGCAATGGCGACCGCAACACCAACGTCTCCAAGCCTCGATGTCAGCTCTGCAACAAGGTGGGGCACACCGTCCTAAAGTGCTGGCACAGGTTTGATCACGCTTATCAGGACGAAGAACCTCGCTCGGCTTACTCGGCAGCAACCAGTAACTACAACTTCGACTCTGCGTGGTACACTGATATGGGTGCCACAGATCACATCACCAATGAGCTTGATCGCCTCACTATCCAAGACAAGTACCAGGGGCGTGATCAGGTCCAGGCAGCCAATGGCTCAGGTATGCTCATTACACATGTTGGTAGATCCGAAATCAAAAACCTGAATAGATCTCTAATTCTTAAAAACGTTCTTCATGTGCCAAAGACTACAAAGAATCTTCTTTCCGTTCATCGTTTAACCAAGGACAATGATGTTTTTATTGAATATCATCCTGATTTTTTCCTTGTGAAGGATCGGGTCACAAGGAAGGTCATAGTGCAAGGCAATAGTAGGGGTGGTCCCTATCCCCTACAATCCAGTTCATCATCATTGTCCAAGCAAGTTCTTTCAGCTTCAACTCCTACTCAAGAGCTCTGGCATCTTCGTTTAGGCCATCCCGCATATCAGGTTGTGCAACAAGTTATCCAACAAAGTAGTCTTCCATGTGTTTGTCTTCCTAGCAATAAATCTGTTTGTGACGCCTGCCAACAAGCTAAAAGTCACCAACTTCCATATTCCAGTTCGAGTCATGTGTCATCATCTCCTTTGGAGCTTGTTTTTTCCGATGTTTGGGGGCCTGCTATCCCATCCGTAGGTGGATATAAATACTATGTAAGCTTCATCGATGACTTTAGTAAATTTACATGGCTTTATCTCTTGAAACGGAAATCTGAAGTTTTTGATGTATTCATACAATTTCAAAAGCTTGTTGAACGCTCTCTCTGCAAGAAAATAATCTATCTTCAAACAGATTGAGGAGGTGAGTATCAAAGGTTGAACACCTTTTTTCGCAAAGTCGGCATCGCCCATCATGTTTCATGTCCCCACACTCATCAACAGAACGGTTCAGCTGAACGAAAACACCGTCACATTGTTGAAGTTGGGCTTTCCCTTCTTGCTCAATCCTCAATGCCGCTTAAATTTTGGGATATGGCTTTTCAATCTGCTAGTTATCTCATTAATCGGCTTCCGAGTAGAGTTATTAACTCGCTCTCTCCATTAGAGAAGTTGTATGACATCAAACCTGACTACTCTTTTCTCAAGGTCTTTGGAAGTGCATGCTGGCCTCATCTACGGCCATACAACAATAGGAAACTCGAATTCCGATCAAAACAATGTGTCTTTGTTGGCTATAGCCCCATGCACAAAGGATATCGCTGTTTGCATCTCCCTACTGGTCGCCTCTACATTTCTCAGGACGTCGTCTTTGATGAACGAGTGTTTCCCTTCTCCTTTCTTTCCACCGGAGATCACACACCACCAACCGCCGAGTCCCTTCTACTTCCCATCACACTCATTCCAAATGCTATTCAGGGAAATGATCTCAGGACTCCACATGTTGCTAATGAGCAGACTAATGCGGTGGCTGTAGTGTTTCCTGATGTGCAGGTCGTACAAAATAGTGAAGCGCACGCTGCTGCAGACGTGCATGGAGGCAACATTGATCTGCCTGGTGCTATTGGCGTTGTAGGTGCCAGCATGCAGGATTCGACGGGAGATGGCAATGACTCGATCGGCTCAGCCTAGCAGGCTGACCCACCGGCTCCACCTTCCCCTGTTGCCTTCTCTCCCGGCTCGGCTGCGTCTGAGTCCATTTCATCCGCTGGAGCGTCTGCGGCTAGTGACAATATGGCTGATGGTGTGGTCCAACAGCCTGTCCAGCATCCCATGCTCACCAGACTTCGGGATGGCATCCGACAGCCTCGCCAATTCACGGACGGTATTGTTCGATATGGTGGGTGTGTTGTCCGTGAACCACATAATCATGTTGAAGTATTGACAGATGCCAACTGGAAAAGAGCTATGGATGATGAGTTTTCCGCGTTGCAACGCAATCACACTTGGCATCTTGTTCCGTGGTGGCCTGATATCAATCTCATCGATTGCAAATGGGTCTTCAAGTTGAAGCAAAAAGCTGATGGCTCAATTGACCGCTACAAAGCACGTTTGGTTGCAAAGGGATTCAAACAAAGATATGGAGTGGATTATGATGATACATTTAGTCCGGTAGTCAAACCGGCCACTATCCGCTTGGCACTCTCTATTGCTGTTTTGAGGGGATGGACATTGCATCAGCTGGATGTACAGAATGCGTTTCTCCATGGCGTTCTAGAGGAGCATGTCTATATGTGTCAACCACCAGGTTATGAGAGCAAACAATTTCCTCACCACATTTGCAAGTTGGATAAGGCCCTGTATGGCTTGAAACAAGCACCACGTGCGTGGTACGCAAGTTTGAGTTCTAAACTTCAAGAGCTAGGCTTTGTTCCATCAAAGGCTGACACCTCCCTTTTTAGCTTTAACAAAAATGGAGTGATCATCTTCCTGCTTATATATGTTGATGACATAGTAGTGGCTAGCTCGTCAATGCATGCAGTCACACGGCTCATTCAGCAGCTAAAAGAAGATTTTGCCATTAAGGACTTGGGAGAGCTCCACTATTTCTTGGGCATCGAGGTCGAGAAGCAGGCTGATGGGATCAAGCTGAGGCAGTCCAAGTACACATCAGACTTGCTAAACCGCATGGGCACGGCCATGTGCAAACCAGTGACAACGCCAATGTCCACCTCCACACAGCTGACCAAGGATGGGGGTGAACAGTTATCTTCAGATGATGCAACGAAGTACAGAAGTATCGTTGGGGCTCTTCAATACCTAACGCTTACTTGTCCTGACATCGCATACTCGGTAAATCATGTATGTCAGTACTTGCAAGCACCAACTGTGGAGCACATGACAGCAGCCAAACAAATCTTGAGGTATCTCAGACACACACCCTCCATTGGTCTAAACATCAGAAAGTCAAATTCTTCCTTGCTCAGCGCTTTCTCAGACTCAGACTGGGCTGGCAATCCCGATGATCGTCGTTCAACAAGTGGCTTTGCAATCTTCTTTGGGTCTAACCTCATCTCATGGAGTTCGAGGAAACAGGCTACAGTCTCACGATCTAGTACAGAGTCAGAATACAAGGCTCTCGCCAACGCCACTATGGAATTAATCTGGGTACAATCGGTTCTTCGAGAATTGGGAATACATCAAGGTCGAGCTCCCTGTCTATGGTGTGACAACCTTGGAGCAATGTATCTATCAGCTAACCTGGTTTTTCACGCTCGGACAAAACACATAGAAATTGATTTTCATTTTGTTCGTGAACGGGTGGCACAGAAGGCGCTGGAAATTCGGTTTATACCTTCCCAGGATCAAGTAGCCGATGGACTTACCAAACCTGTCGGAGCTCAACAGATAGCAAGTCTGTGACACAATCTCAATCTTGGTTAAGAGGTTGAGATTGCGGGAGGATGTTAAGATATGCACCGTGATTTGCACGTAACAGTAGTTGCTAGAGTTAGTTAGTATAACAATCCAACATGTATAACAGATTGGTTGTAATCCGGTTAGTCCGGTTGTTTGTTATCTGTACGTATATGCCTCAGTGCTATATAAAGAGATGTGCGTCCCCTCGATTGAGGTATGGCGAAACTCCTGAACATCTTTCTCATATAGTTTTTACAGCGGCTACTCCTCAACAAGCAGATCGGAGCACGACGGAGAACATCACCAGATCAGAGGGGCACCCGCCTCCAAGAACCAACAAGCAGATGCAGCAGCGTGCAGCGCCGCCGCGTTCGGAGCCGGGCGTGGCGCTCCCATCCTCGCTGCACTGGATTGGTGAGAGAGAGAAAGAGGGAGGGGGAGAGAGAGATAGAGATGGAACTGTGTGGAGTTCGTTTGAGCGGTGGAATGCATAAGGAGCTTGGAGATTTTTCTAAGGGAGAAGCAACACAGGCCAATCTTCACTGTTGATTGGAGCTAACATGGACGATGAGTCATGCGTTCGACCAAACACTTGACCGGACGACCAACGCCAACCCTTCTCGAAAAAAAATTCGTGTCTAGTAAACTTGTAGCTAGGGGAGAGACAATGCTAAATGAAGTATCTTCGAATGAAACGATTTTATAGGAGAAAAAGACTAAAACTACGATGTGTCCACAGACGGACTACTCTAAAAGGATATCTCACTAGTAGTGTGCCGATTAATATCTTGTAAGGCTAGAAGGAACACCTCAATATAAGTTAGCCTTGTTATGTTAAATATGTGTTTGTTACGTTCTTTCCAAACATTCCACGTGACATAAATAATGTCTCTGCTCCGCCTTGTAAGGCTAGAAGGAACACCTCAATATAAGTTAGCCTTGTTATGTTAAATATGTGTTTGTTACGTTCTTCCCAAATATTCCACGTGACATAAATAATGTATCTGCTCCGCCTTCAACAGTTACTCACCTCTTGAAGGATACAGTTCTACTAGGCCTCAAAGGAGGGGCAATGAGACGGACTAACCGTAGTAGGCTCACCAAGTCAGTGATTAATGAAGTTTCAAACCTCGGCAAAGAAGGGAGCAGTCTTTGCAAAAGTGGCTCGCCATTCCCGAAGCCCCAAGACATAGCTTGCATAGCAGGTTGGGCCATCCCTTGACCGCAAGGATACCCACCATGAGGATTCTATGGTGTAGGACTAGCTAGGTAAATAGTCTACATCTAGGCTCAGCACAAGCCTTCCAAATCTTTGTCGGTTCGGATTTTAGGAAGCAACTCTGGAACTAGATCTTGTAGATGGAGCTTGAAGAGTATTCCTAAGTTGTTCGACTTCTAGTAGATTGTGTCTCGGTGTGAGGGTCCGAGGTTGGCCTTGCTCAAAAGATCCAAAGGTTGATGGATTCAATGATCTGAGCCGAGGAACTCATCCTTGCGATGGCTTGGATCCAGTTTTCACTTTCAAGCTCTTTCTTGTTAGCTTTAATCTTGATTTGTTGTATCTGCATATTTTATTTTTGAGTTTGCATGGAGGTAGATGTGTTCGTGTAGGCTGTTAGTGTGTTAGCGTGGTGTACGTGAGATACGTACGAGGCTAGCAGGGCTTCGGCCGGAGTCGTGCAGGACGAGATGCCGACGTTGCCGTGCGATGTGGCGTGCAAGGCGAGATGTCTAGAGACCGTGCGATGCGGTTGCAGGTGAGAGGTGAAGCCAACGGTCTGCACGAGGGCGTCATGGACTGAGTTAGTTGCCGAGTGAATCAGTGATTCGGTGGTCAGTTAATTAGCGGCATGAGCGCTCGGCTCCTCTGCCAGTTTTTTCGCTTTCTAGTTAGCGTAGTGGCCGGTGGTGAGTTGATCGTGGGATGGTACGATTGCATCGCATCGTGGCCTGCACTAGCACTTTGTTTCCTCAGTATTTAAGCATCAATCAAAGACAGAAAAGCTGCAACGTTTGAGCGGCACAAATTCTACTGTTCATCTTCTTCCTCGTGTGCCCAGAGTGTTCTACCTTGCCATGTGTGCGTGTGTTTGTGAGAAACACTAGTGCGTGTGTTTGTGATAAACACTAGAGAGGGAGCTGAGTGATTTAGCTCCAACATTTCTTACTGTGCTCTTCTTACGCGAGGTGATCCTATAGAGCTCTAGGGTGCGTTGGTAGAGTGGAGTATCGCCGATCCAAGTGTCCAGCCAAAGGGACGTCTTGTGCGCATCGCCCTTACAAGGTTCGTGGTACCTCGGCTCTTAGCTATCCCATCAGCATTAGCCAAGGATTGGGGGTTGGGGGTGGCTTTGATTAGGCTTTGTGAAGTTAATTAGGTAGGAGATATTAAATCAGTGAATGAGTGTCTCGGCTCTCTTGCTACTGATCGAGTCTTAGGGAAGGGAGAGGGGGGGTTTGGCTAGTCTTGACTCGACGACTCTCTCGGCTCTCCTGCTAGCGTCGGAGACTGGAGGAGGAGTGCAACTAGTGTTTTTTAAAGCTAAAAAGGCTGGAGATCTTGACGTAGTGACTCTCAGCTCTCCCACTAACGTTGGGGCCTTGGGGATTTGAACCGAAGGTTGAAGTTCTTGAATCAAAACTCTCTTAGCTCTCCCGTTGATGTTCTGGCCCTTAAGATCAACGGAGCCAAGATCCAAACATTGGGTGTATAGATGTTGACGATGTGGAACATACAACTCTGGTGGAAAACATACCCTCCGGCAAGCACTAGAGTCAGGAGATCCAAGGCTCTCATGTTAGCTAAATCATTGTCAAAAGTAACAGAAGTAATGATATTGTATGAATTGTAAGCCTTAAGTCCTTAACTACGTCAAGGATGCGTTGGGCAATGGTCTCTAAAGTACCATCTTCTATCAATTTAAAACCTACCAGTATTATTCTCGTGGCCAAATATAGTTTGCAGATACGCTAAGATAAAACATTCTATGATATGACGTAGGCTAAATATCAGAAGTGAGTGCAAAAGATGAATTGCATCTAGAGAAAATATGTTCCAGTTTAGAAACTTGCTCCTGATAAGATGCTAAAATGTCACTTCTAGTATAATTCCTAGGTCCTTTTTCATGTCGGGGACATCCTTTCTCGATGTTTATCCTATTTTCATGGACAAAACTTCTGAAATGATTAATTCTCCGTGAAGCAGTAACATACTAATTTCTAATTTCTAATAGATTAGTAGCACAACAAGAGCTTTGCTCCTTTGGACTTTTGAGAGGTGGATGTCATGGGTCAAATTGGTTGTTTGAGTTTTTTTAGCTTATTATGCACTTTGAGAGTGGGCCGGTGGAGTAGAACAGCTTTTGAGGGAGGGAATGGAGGAGGAGCTGGGCAGCGGGTTGAAATGTGTCCACGAGGTATTTTCATATCAAACACGTGATTGCGCGACGCAGCTTAACCCGTCACACATATATTAAATTTAGTGCATATGAATATAAATAAAAATCCTTTGAATATAAGTGTAACATATCCTTTTTTTTTATTTTAATCTATTAAGTGACATATCTCTAAACATTAAATCACTTAACATTTTTTAGTTATAAATCGATTTACTTATTTTTAGTACACAACTTATTTTGTTAACTTTAAATTACCATACGTACGTAGAGACATGTTCAAATTTATATGCATAGAAAGAAGGTCCTTAATTAATTTTGAATTAATCTTAGGTTAAAAGAAAGAGATATGTTAATTCCATGAATTACTAATTTAGTTTTTCTCAATGGAACATTTTTAATAGATTCTTAATATTTTATTTGGCCTATCTGAATTTTTTCATAATTTTTGGATTTCATTTGGATGCCTTTGTGGATAATTCAAACATGTTTGAATTAATTTTGAGTTAAAAGAAGGAGATATGTTAATTCTATAAATTATTACTTTGGTTTTTCTCGGTGAAACTATTTTTAATGAATTTCTTATATTTTATTTAGCCTAGATAAATTTTCTGGTAATTTTTAGATTTCATTTTGATGCTTTTTGAATTCCTTTTTAAATTTCGGTTTTGGGGTTGTGATGAACAGTAACGGGTCGGGTGAACAGTATCGGACCCGATATGAACAGCGACGGCGCGGTACTGTTAACATGGGTCGGGTTCCGAACAGTGCTGGACCCGTTAAAGATTTGTTCGCGGGTGTAATGAACAGTAATGAACCCGTTATGAACAGTACTGAACCCGTTACTATTTGCCGCTTGATCTAGACCGTCCATGCTAGATCCGACGGCTCAGAGTCGGCCATGTCATCAGAAATGACGTGGCGCGCTGTGAAGCTGGGAATCCCAGCTGTTTTCTGTATATAGATGACATATTCCTCACTACTAGCAACCGCACACATGCAAAGCACGTACGACTAATATAAATTAAACATGAAAAATAGTTATCTTAACATTTACAAATATAATTTTAATTTGTACATGTTTTCTTATCCTAATATTGTTGAGGTGGAAGAAAAATATAAAAAAACATGTAATCGTGTATTCTCTTTAAGAAAGGTTATATATTAAATAAAATATATTACAAGCACAATAAATTTATTAGTTCATATATATTAATCATTCTAGAGTTTCATCTAAAACTAGATTTCGGACAACTTGCGTAGCTTGAGAATAAGGACATGAGCAATTTTTCTGAATAACATGTAAAGAACAAATTCTTTAAGCATCAAAAACAATAATTCTTATTTTTACAAATTAAATTTGGAATTAATTAGGATGCAATAAGTATAATTACAAGGAAATAAGTATACGTGATTAAGGCAGGGCCTAATCTTGTACATAATCATTAAATGGAGAATTATGAAATTAGATTAATGATTTTGGATGGCTCAAATGAATTATTCTTCGTGCCTTTTATATTGGTATATATACATGTCTAAGCTGGTTCCGCCCATGGACCTTTGGTTAGTATTTGTTTGAAGTTGAGGTTGGTGTTTGAACGATCCTAGGTAGTGTATTTGATACAACCCCGTTTGAATGCAAGGACCAACTGGGGTGTGAAGGGGATCAAACGACTCGCATGAGTACTACGGATGTCCACACGGCCGCACTACGGCTAGGACATGAAGGTCGACTCATGTGCTACCCGCATAGAGTCCCCGTTAGTCTCGTGCTCCTTATACGACCGGGAGAGAGGGCTACCTCTGTTTCTCTTAAGTGTTTTTTCAAGTAAATGCTGATATTGTAAGTTTTATTGAGAGAAAATCTAACCCCCAAACGAGGGAGAGGCTCCCCTATTTATAGGATGAGGGTTGGGTTAGGTTGGTGTGCAAATTACAAAGTAGCCTTTAGGTAATTTATGGTTATACCCCTCGGTTTATAGTTCCACCGGGGGTATTTTGGTCATTTCCCCTACCCCTAAAGGAATATTATAGAGCATCTTTGGTGGATCCTGCCCCGGGAGGTGGCATGTTACGAGGTGTAGACAGATGACAGAGCATAGATGGATGATGGAGCGTAGACAGACGACAGAGGCTTGGCGGAGACCGGATGCTTGACGGATGATGGAAGCATGATGGATGATGGAGTCTTGACAGATGATGGAGACTTGATGGATGAGGAAGGTTTTACGGATGATGGATGCATGATGCATGATGGAAGATTGACGAATGATGATGGCATGACGATGACAGAAGTTTGACAGATGACGGAGGCATGACGGATGACGAAGGCATGACAGATGAAGGGCTTGGGTTGACGGAGGCTTGACAGATGATGGAAGCTTGATGGACAACGGTGCCCTGGGACCATGCTGAAATCCTTATAAGACAATACTGAATATAACAATATTGATGAAGTGGTCAAGTTTTGAGTTACCGAGTTATTTGCATCTATTCAAGGTAGCGTGTGGACCCTTCCCACAATATTAGCCACTTGTCGCTCCGGGCAGTCGTGGAGCGCCTGTCCGGGTCGGTGCATCAATTTTGGGGGGTTGATGCGCTGGTCTGGATTTATGCCATTTAACATCCTCGAGTGCTTGGGATGGTTTTGTCGGAGTGGAGAGGTTAGCACAATGTAGATGTGACGAATTGTTGGCATGGAATGGAGTCGAGAGGGCTTCCCGGTGGCTTTATTCCCTCTCATATGTTTCCTAGTATCTTTTGAGAAATTTTTTGACTTTTTCTCTAAGGTTTGGGTATTTTCCCAACCTTTCTAAGCTCATTGTGCACTTCTGAATTTTTTGATTTGATTTTTTTTAGTGTTCGGGTGGTGGGGCTCTAAATGCCCCCAACACCACCCAACCATCCCCTTGCTCCGCTGCCACCCCCATCTCCTCATTTCTCTCTCTCTCTTTTTCGCCTGCAACCTAGCCTGCCACTAGCCCAATGGCTCCAGATCAGAACGATATATGGTGCTCCCCAATTTGGAGCCACAACGAACATGTGGAGGCCACACGGTGCTCCGAGCTGGTGCGCTCCTTCTTGGGCTAGTGTTGATGAGATGTCGCCTTGGGCTGGCACGGTCCGATATCGACTGGGAGCTGGCTGACTAGGGCGGCTTGGGCATGTGGGAGAAAGCATCGGGCTAGCGCGTGAGGCAGCGAGCGAACCGTGTTGGAGCTGGGGATCGCAGGTGGTCTGGGCCAGAGTTGGAGGTCATAGACGGACTGGGCCAGTGCACGGGAGTAGAAGAGGAGAGCAGGGTGGACTGGCTGACGTGCATGATGGCGAGTGAACCGGGCTGGAGTGCGGGTGAGCTATCAAACCAGGTTGGTGCATGGAAGGAGAAGAGGAGAGGAGAATGAGCTAGGCCGCAACTGTGCTGTCGGACTAGCTTGGTGTGTGGGAGAAGAAGGGGAGAAGAGGCTAGGTTGTGGTGCGTGTAGCTGAGAGGGGACGCTTTGGATCTCAACATGTTGAGTATGGCTTGTGCTATTTCCGTAGAAAGGTTAACGCCCATGAGAACCATCTTATTTGGTGTGTCTTCTGCTAGTGCAATAGCATGGGTTTCCTTATTAGGTTTTGGGGTTGGTGCCCACCATCCTGATATTGGTGGTGTTGGTGCCCCTTGCTGTTCACATATATTTTCTTTTAAGTTGATATGAGGTTGTGTTCCTCGTTTTCTTCCATCATGACTAGGAGCACTTATCTCCATCATCTCCTCATCCTCATATGCTTTGTGTTCATTATATACTCTTGTGAGCCATGTCGTGCTATCACTGACGATTGGCACTCCCTTTGGGAGAATATTTTTGTCTCTTGGACTGGTTATAACACCTTGCATTGCTTGGCTTTCTCTTGATTGCATATTATGCATACATCGAATTCCTTGCGTTGCATTGCTTTCTAGTCTGTGTGAAAGTTCTTGGCTTTCTCTCACTGTGATCACACTTTCAAGGACAAGTATCTTCATTCATTGGAAGGCATGATGGGCGATAGCGCCGAATCAACTAAATGCTACATGGCCTAGAAAAATATTGTACTGATACAGCATGTCCACGACATTGAAAGTATGTTTTCGACCTGCATGCATGTTGCATCTCCGAACTAGACTGGTAACTCAGTTCTTCCAATTGCACAGACTGGCTCCCCTACAAAACCAAGTAAAGGTATTCCCAGTGGTTGCATACACACGCACAGAACACACAACTCGTCCAGCGCGGATGTGAATAAGATGTCCGCTGAGCTTCCACCATCAACAGAGACTCTTCTTACCTCTATGTCGTAGATAACTGCCGAGACGACTAACGCATCATGATGTGGCACGGCGACACCTATGGCGTCTTCAAGACCTAATGTTACTGTGGTGTTGATCCAGTCAGGTGGCTCAGTAGGTGGATAGGAAGCTATGTGTTGGATTCTCCGGACACATGCCTTGAGTTGACGCTTGGATGGAAAGGTAAGCGTGCTTCCCCGGATGATAACATGTATGACACATGGTTGCTCTGCAACATTTGGAGGAAGTGCTCCGCGCGGAGGTGGTGGCAGTGGTGGCAGCACTGGTAACCTTGCTTGGTTGGGGCGATTACGCTGTTGTCTTGGTCCTACTGTTGGTTGCTGGTGCCGCTGCTGTTGATATTGATGACGTGGCACTCGATCGTTGCATGAGTGTTGTTGTATTTCACAGTATCTCTATTGAGCACAGCCTCCTTGTGCTTGTATTGGTTCAAGTCACTACCTTGTTTTCGTTCAGGATTGTCCCATTGGTCCCATGCCTGGCATCCCTGGTGTGCACGGTCGGGGACTTCGTCATGCGGATGCGCATGAGGTGGGTGTTGGATATCTGCTGCTATGCACGCGGGCACGTATTCTTGCGAGCGGTACCAGTCCTCATGAGCGAATCGAATGGCCAGCGATGGGTCGGCGTTAGACATGTGATGAACTTCCTTCTGCTGTTGTCACCTCCTGTCACCACCATCAAAGTAGGGTTCGTATATGTGTGACGTATTTCATGCGTCAAATTTGCATAGTATTTTTTCCTCCTCAACACGGGCATATACCGCCATGATATCATAGAGTTCCTCAATGGTGCTTGAGTTCTTTTTGTCCAGCTTTGCTACTTAGTCTTCATTTATGATCGCACGACCTGCTACATTGCATATGCTTTGCTCAATGATGTCACACACCTGAGATTGTTTGTGTCGACGTACAAACGCTAGTATCGGTGGTCTAGAAGGACCCCCTTTGGGATTCAGCCGGGGAGGCGGAGATCTATGGAGCTATGCCAGAGCTAGAACTTGGCAGGATATGGAAATGGGGAAGGACACAAAGATTTACCCAGGTTCAGGCCACCTCCTAGGTGTAAAACCGTACGTCCTGCTTTGAGTGTATTTGATGTTTTGTGGAGAGATTACAGCAGCCAGCACCACTGTTTTTCTTCTTCTAGGATTTTATCAATTCTACTGGAGCCAATCTTTAGCTCTCTCTTTTTCTCTATCTCTCGATCCGTCTGTCCTCTCCTTCCTTTTGCATGGCCGCGGCTCTCCCCTTATACATCCGGGGGTTACCACAGTGGCCGAAAGATAAATATCTTGCCCATGAAGCTTGTCGCGGAAGAAACCCGGCATGGGCAAGCCACGACGGTGGTTGAGATTTATTGTAGCGGAACAGTGCCGGTCACGCCTTGGTTGGGAACCGGATCTTTGTGATGAGGGCGTGTCAGGAGATGAAGATTTGACGTTTCCTGACACGGGCTATGCTGCAACTACCCGGGTCCCACGGACCAGATGCAGAGGGCATGCTTATGGGCAGCGGCAGGCCTTCGTCCGTGGTTAATCGAACAAAGCCCGATCGGGAGACACCGGTCACTCGGTAGGGTCCCTCCCGCCACTTGCACAACGGTGGTGTAGATCTAGAGGAACTCTTCGGGGTGGAAAGATCCATCGTATTTTTGTGGCAGGTCAGGCCGGAACTTCTCCTGCCAGCTGACGTGGCGAAGGTCAGGAGTAAAAGCCTGGCAACCCGCTCCGTAAAGCGGGGACCGATGGCGCGCGGACGCGCACCGGAGAGCACGTACGACTGGCAGCGGGGCCGGAGGATGACTGGCCCTCGATGGCCCTTGCCTCACATCGCCGCTCCCGTTGGCGCTCGATGGTGACGCGCGCATCTTGACCTTCTTGCCGCTGGTTGATGCGGTGGTGAAGGTCTTGGCCGTCTCTTAGAATAGGAGAGACGACCGAATGGTGGGACCCGCTGCGGGGCTCCGTCGCTTGACCACGTCGGGGACGTGGCGGTAATGACGGAGGCACCGCCGAGAGGCCCTCTTGAGGGTCGCCATGCCTCGAAAGGGTATGGGAACTCCTGGCCGCTGCCTGACGGCGAGCGGTGTCGACCAGGTTGGCTACCTCCTAGAGCCAAGGGCCCACAGGAGATATGTCTTCCACCTGGACAGGAGGGTGCCGGAGGAGAAGCTGCACCGCATGCAGCGCGCCTGCTTCGCCTGGCTCGTCAAAGTCCAGCCAGCGCCGAACCGGCTGGGAGGGCTCGACGAAAGCTGGATTGGCCTGCGACCCACCTTCGCTAGCTGGGTGCCGCAACATCGACAACGCAGCGGCTGCCGCTGCGATGCCGCTAGGGACGGTACAGTTCCCCTCCTCTCGAGAGGACGCCGAACGTGTCGAAGCGGATGACTGCTGTCCTCCTCCACACTGGGAAGATGACTGTCGGTCTGCCATGAGCGGCGTGGTTTTGAGAACTTAGCCTCCCCTACCTGGCGCGCCAGATGTCGACGTACAAACGCTGGTATCGGTGGTCCGGAAGGGCCCCCTTTCGGCCGAGGAGGCGGAGATCTACGGAGCTACGCCGGAGCTAGAACTTGGCAGGATATGAAAATGGGGAAGGACACAAAGATTTACCCAGGTTCGGGCCACCTCCTAGGTGTAAAACCCTACGTCCTGCTTTGAGTGTATTTGATGTTTTATGGAGAGATTACAAGGAACTAGCAGCCAGCACCACTGTTTTTTTTCTTCTAGGATTTTATCAATTCTACTGGAGCCAATCTTTAGCTCTCTCTTTTTCTCTATCTCTCGATCCGTCTGTCCTCTCCTTCCTTTTGCATGGCCGCGGCTCTCCCCTTATACATTCGGGGGTTACCACAGTGGCCGAAAGATAAATATCTTGCCCATGAAGCTTGTCGCGGAAGAAACCCGGCATGGGCAAGCCATAACGGTGGTTGAGATTTACTGTAGCGGAACAGTGCCGGTCACGCCTTGGTTGGGAACCGGATCTTTGTGATGAGGGCGTGTCAGGTGATGAAGATTTGACGTTTCCTGACACGGGCTATGCTGCAACTACCCGGGTCCCACGGACCAGATGCAGAGGGCATGCCTATGGACGCGCGGAAACGTGTCCTTAAAGTCAAAAAGGGATGTCAGACCTCTCTATTCCCTCCAAGACTGATAGCTGACAGGGCTTATCACTTGGGGGGATGGGAACCGGTCAGGACACCGCTCTTGGTCCACAAGGACTTGGAATAGACGGGCATTTAATACACCTGGCACACGCATTAAATGTCCCTGCCGCAGGCATAAAATGCGCCTTCTGGGCCATGCGGATTGAAGAGGGGCCCTCAAGGGGTGCTCGGGACTCCCGAGATCGAAGGCCCCCGAGCACTACTCCTAGGCCGCTCCGTCATCTGGGCGAGGTGCCTGGCGCCCCGGACGGGGGCCGGGTCGCCGTTGGTGCTCGGGGTGAGCTCCCCGAGCACTACTTCTCGGGTGCTCGGGATGAGCCCCCGAGCACTTCTGCTTCGTCCTGGGCGAGGGACTCGGCGCCCCGGGCGGGGGCCGGGTCGCCCTTGGTGCTCGGGATGATCCCCCGAGCACTTCTTCTTAGGTGCTCGGGGTGAGCCCCCGAGCACTTCTGCTTGGGTGCTCAGGGTGAGCCCCCGGGCACTTCTGTTTTGCGCCGTCCTGGGCGGGGACCAAGTTCACCTTTGGGCCTTTCGGAAAACGCCATCAAGGGACGACTCGGGGCACCCCTTGATTTAGTCAAGTGGAATAGTGCTCGGGGTGAGCCCCTGGGCACCTCTTCTTTAACTTCTACGACTTTGGCAACGTGACGTCAAGTTGGGGCTTCGCCAACGGTTTAGGGGAACCTGGGCCCCGTAACGCCGACAGTTTGCACTGAAGCGCTTTTGGCACTCATGTATAATCTTGCCTAGTTTTTTCTTGATAGCATGGAGATCAGCTTACATAACTTGCTTGTTTCTGCTACCTTGAAAGTGGCCTCCGCCCTAGCTGAGCCGCCTCCCTCCTAGCTGGGCAATAGGTGGTGATGGTGATGGGATGGTACATCCCCTGTTTTTCTCAACTAACTCGCACAAATCTCTCTTCTTTAATTAACTCCAAATATAACTTAATTTTGAAACAAAATAATAAAACTCACCACAACCCGTGCTCTCTCTCCTCTCATCTCACCTGCCTTCCCTCCTAGCTGTGCTGTCCTAGCCACCGCCCAAGGGGAGGAAGAGGAGCTGAGGTTGAGGGAAGGAGAAGAGAAGGGAAGGGAACAAGGGGATGGAGGAGGAGGAGGAGGAGAATGAAGAAGGAATAAGAAGAATGGAGGAAGAAGTTGCCGCCGCCCTTTGTTGCGCTGCCACTGCCGTGCGCCGCTGTCAGTCGTTGTCTTCCTTCTTAGTTGGGCTGCCCTAGCCGCCGCCTAAGGGGTGGAAGAGGAGCTCTGTTGGGGGAAGGAGAAGAAAAGGGAAGGGAAGGGAAGGGAAGGAGAGGAAAGGAGGAGAAGATGAAGTAGAAGGAAGAAGAAACAGAAAAAGGAGGAAGAAGAAGGGAATTTTGGGACTTCGATCAAATTCAATGAATTCGTGTCAAATTCGAGGTTCATGCTACAAAGGTAGTCTCTAATTAGTTCCTATATGAGAACTGATGGACAGAATTGGAAGAAATCGTGCCCGGTGTTTGATTTAGGGTTTTGAAATTTAAAACAACGAGCGTAATTCAAAAATTGTGATCAACTGTGCTGAATTTCAAATTGAAACAATTAAGAAATTGTAGGCTTAATCATAAGCTTTCCAACGACACCAAATTTTCCCAAATCAGAGTTGTGGTTCAAAAGTTATGGCTAAAATTCAGTTATTGTCATGCTGTTTTTCTTGGATAAGATTTATCGAGCTTGATTAATTGGTCTTAATGGCATAATTAAAATTTAGGCTCAACAACAATGTTATTGGAAATTCTCTATAGATATCTGTAGTATATTCATTTACTTGATTTATATATAATTAAAAATTTAAAAATAACAGCTAGAGATCAGAAAAGGTACATGACCTGGGTTTTGTCAACAAGTCTATTTAGTATTTTGTTGAGAGGCGTAGGTATAACTATAGCTCTACCAGCGGCGGCGGTGGTTGCGCCGAAAGGGGTGGTCGGAGGTTGGAGGGAGGGTCAGATGAGATGAGAGAGAGCACAGATTGGGGTGGGTTTATTGTTTTCTTTTCCCGAAATTGATTTGGATTAGGGTATAATTGAAATCCGACGGCCTATATTGATCGGTCTCTCCAAAAAAAATTCAGACTCCAATTATCTTGATAGGCTCGATGAGACGAACATAACCACGGTCTCGAATCTTCCATTCAACACATGGTTTAAAAAGTCAAATTTATCCCTTCATTCCGGATTCGATCAACCTCGATTTTTAATAACTTCAAGGTTTCTTTAATTAATTCGAAAGTGTTATACCTGGAGGCGATGTGACACATGGTGGAGATCTACCAAGTTGGGGAAGGTATGCACATAACAGTAAAGCGACTGGGATTGGATCAGAATGACGGCAGAGCGAAGAAATGACAAAGTCAGGGGCAAAACTGAGGGATGGCGAAGAGAGAGAAAAGGAGAAACATACGTGATCACCTGAGAGGGAAGAAATTGAGAGAAAGACATCAGCGATTGTTTTAAAAAAAATGCACGCGTTTTACTTTTAACACGTATGTTCATAAAATAGAGGAGTGTTTTATCAATATTTTTAGACAACTTAGACCACCTTAAATACTTCTAGATAACGGGGTAAAAACTTCCAAATGACTGGGCAAACTAATAGAACCATATTTTCCTTGTGTTTGGAAATCCTTCTCAAGCAAGTCAGAAAGGCATTTTCGTCGATTCTGGTAACTGCCATCATCGTACAATTTTAGGTGTATGGTTTACTGACATGTTTTTTTTGTTAATTGCTTACCCATATACTGATCTGGCCTCACCTGCACCACGGCGCTGGCAAAAGATTCTTCCTAAAACGTCATCCTGTCCAGAACAAAAGAAGACACGCCTCAAACACACGTAAACAGTGCGCTGCTTTGCTAGATCCAATCTCCTCTTCACTCTCTCCACAGTAACAGCAAAGCATGGAGCAGTCGTAGACAGTACGGTTGGCAAATTATATGCATTACATATGTTGGCAAATTATATGCATTACACATGTCGGCAAATTATAAGCAGTACCGTGTATCATGGTTCAGTCATAGCACTTGCATAACTGGTGGAATCATCAGCTTGAGCAGAAGTTGTACGCATTGATATTTTTCTTGTTCTTATGAAAGTTCTGGTAAGCAAAAGCCAGTCGTGCGCGTGCCTCAGCTATGGGTGGCAACGAGCCGAGCCGGCTTGAGCTTGGCTCGCTCGAGCTCGCTAAATTTCGAGCCGAGCCGAGCCGAGCTAGGCTCGCTGACACAAACGAGCCAGAGATGAGTCTCGGCTCGAGCCTAGACCAGCTTCGAGCTGGCTTGAGCCGGCTCTAGCGGGCGCTAGGGAGGCGGGCACCAACCGCCGACTGGGGGGTGCTGAGGGAGACGAGCGCCGCCGCGCCAGGCAGTGGAGGCCGAAGGCCGGAGGCAGCGGCTCGGGCCTGGGGGAGGCGGGCACCGCCAGCCGCTGGGGGAGGTGGGCGCCGCCGGCCACCGGGGGAGGCGGGCGCTGGGGGCTGGAGGCAGAGGCTGGGCGGCGGAGGCTAGAGGCCGGAGGCAGAGGCTGGGGAAGGCGGGCGCCGCCGGGGGAGACGAGCAAGCGCGGCGGCGGGGTGACCTGACTGCTGGTGCGGACGGGCGGCGTGACCTGGCGGCGGCGTGAGTCGCGTGACCTAACTGCTTAAGGGCATGAAATGGGCCAAGCGGCCTGCGGCTGGAGGCATAGGGCCGTTGGGGGCTCGGGGCCCAGCCAAATGAGCCTGGCGAGTGGCTCGCGGGCAGGCTCGGGCTCGGCCCGTTTATCATGCGAGCCAGGATGGAGGCTCGGGCTCGGCCCGTTTGAGCACCAAGCCGAGCCGGGCCGGGCCGAGCCTCGACCTTTTCTGCCACCCTGAGCCTCAGCTATCTCGGTAGGTTGTAGCACTTTATGGCCTTTCTTGGCAATAAATATGATAATCTACGGGTTTTTTTTTCTATTACAAGGTAAACGCAAACAAACACGCACATTACCATACCAAGCATGCTCTCTAATCACACGTTTCAATTGATAAGAGAACCACGGATCTCATTAAATTCTTACTATGAATGTGAGACTGATTAAAGTAGGGTGAGAATTTCAAAAAAGATAGCAGGGTGAGACAGTTTTACTAACCTTGTCCATATTCATATGTTTAAAAAATGACCTTGTCCATGTTCATTCTACTCTCTGGTTTCGAAGACCTCGGACTAGATTCTCATCAGTTGACTAGGTGAGTTGGTCTCCTTCGACCCTGCCTAGCTTCAGTAAGCCCTTTTAGACTATTAGTAATGCTGCTTTAAAATGTTATGCACACGGCTGTTAAATGCATGATGCATGGGGGTGATGTAGATTTTCAAAACTTCAACTCAGAAGTACAATATTGCCATGAGCAAACGGGAAGGAGACCATATATTGGTTGTGTTTCTTTTATCTTTCTAACATCTGTGCTACACAACGCCTTGTAGTTGTGTTAACAAATCCTGAGAATAATCTGGAACAGAAGAATGGATGAAATGCTTCACATTCTTTAATTTATAAAGCATCGAGCTTCAGCTCCAGGAGATGATTTCTACATGGATTGTGCTTCAAGCAGGATGTTTGAGGCCAAATTGACATCGTTATTTGTCAGTGCAAGAGCCTGCATTGCAGAGCCACGATCAAAGCCCATGGAAACAAGAGTGGCGATTGAGGACTCCATTGGATCTGGGGTAGTTGCGTGTGCCCCCTGAATAAGGTACAGTACCCAAAGGCAAAATTCATCAGGAACAGAGGGATTGGATAAATCAGAACACAAATGATAACCAATATAACTTCATTGAAGAGGCAAAAACTAGTTTTACTTAAGGATAACTAGTACATGGAAAAGTATAGACAGAAAAGTACAGATAAGCGACAAATTTGCTGGCTTTGGAGGGCACTTGATCTTATCACTACTCTGTAGATACTTGTTCTTATCACTTGATCTTATCACTACCAAGGATCACTCCACGTCTGTAGATACTTCTTGTTAGCACCATAACACGTTCCCCGGAGCCAATATTTTGATCTCCAAACAAGGTATACAACGAAGTTGGAAGAATTGGTATGATAACCTAATTCGTGTGTTCTCTCTATAACAAGCACATGAACTGCTGTTAAGGTTAAAAATGTGCAAGACGAGATCAGTCACAGACTAACATCTTTAGCTACAAAGGAAGCAGTCACAAGGTGCTAAGTTCTAAGCTATCAAGCTTATTTCCAAATATACATTTTTTATGGCAATTATAATCAAGTAGTTATATCCGAATAATCTAGATTTCCTCAGGCGTTATTTCCAAGCATTAAATACTGGATGAAACAAACGGACTTTGATGGAGCATCCCTTTTGAAATATAGATGCTATATTCAATTTGTACCCAAATATCTGTCGATCTCTCAACAAAACAAATATATTGCAAATACTTGCCTCCATTTGACGAGCCTGGTGATACGGAATGTTTTCATCAGTTCTTGAAACTGGCAATCTTTGATAAGAGATATTAGAGAAGGGCCATGATAACCACGAGAAGAGCGAAGTTGAAAAATCTGGGACCTGTAATGATTCAGAGTTTCCTTTACAATGTGGCTCTAGGTATTTGTAAAGACCATTACAGACGCTTATCGCATATGAAATATACATATAGTAAATTTTACCAAGGAAACACAAATATGACGAAAGAAAAATGACATTACGAAAATCTCCTAACCAACGACCGGACTTAATCATTCATATCAATGTCATCAGACAGCTCAATTAGAAAGCTAAACATGATTTTTAGACATTGCACATATCTAACTATACCAATATGCAACATCTGGACCATATGTAGAAAATAGAATACTAGAGCAGAAGCAATTGCACATAGAAAGCATGGTTATTAATTGATACTTTGACATGATGTAGAAACATTTCTGGAAAGATGTTGGTGGAGTTACCTTCAACCTCCGGATACCAAATATATTCAGACGATATAAAAGCCCAGCCAGTATACCAGAAAGTCCAGGTATAACAGAACGTCTTCCAGATGAGAAAAGCAGCTGAAGATATAAAATCAAAACATAAAGCTACAACAAAGCGGAACTGTAGAAGATTCACAACAAGGATAGAACTCATCTTAAGACTGACCTGGACTCCTGCCAAATATATGAACGACTTGTCAGATAAACGCAGTCCAAATATGCGAAACTTTGTCGAGATTGGAATGTCAAAGAAGAATGGGACATAAGATGCAAATATGAGGCCATATGGTCCAGATGTCAATGGATTCAACGAAGGATCTGCACTTCCAAGACTAACATGTCAGACAAAAAATCAAATACAAATAGCTAAATATATGTCACTGAGAAACAAGAAAAAGGAATACTGCGAGTCCAAAACTCACAGACAGAAGCAAATACAAGTAGACCAATGGGGGAATATATTACAACGGTTAGCAACCAACAGCGAAAGAACTGAACTTAATTTGGTGAAAACTAGTTGTATTATTGGCTATTTTGTTTTCTTTGACTAGAGTCCATCATGGGAAGCTCCTACATTAAAAAGGCATAGATAAATGAGATATACAAATATCCTTTATGTCAACAGCACTGAAACAAACTTTAAGCATCAATGCTTGGATGTGAACAAACAGCTCATTATTGGCACTGAGCACATATAAACTGTCCAGAGTAACAACATGGTAAACACTAACCAGAAATCTAGATTGTTTGTGAATAGAAAATTATGTTGAGAAAAACATGTTTGGCCATGAAAAGACACTTGTAATCTTCAAGGAGATCAATTTTCACTTGTATATGCATCTATATGGTATATAAGCATTCCTACCAAGTACAAAGTGAAACCAGAGCTCATCAAGAGTTCAAGACACCCGTACCAAACAAATAAACTGATCATAACATCAAGCATTTAAGCAGCATTTGACAGGATGATATGTTATGAAAAGAAAAGAACGGCGAAACATACCCTTCAGGTAACCTAAAGCAAGGATCTGAAGCAGTACAGACACCGTCATGGAGAAGACTATGAAGACCTACATGTTTAAATGACTAAATCAGCATCAGCATATGAACTATAGCAAGTGCATGTGCAAATCTTAAGCACAATTATTAACTTACAGCATACTTGTTCGAACCTATTTGCCGCTCAAACACCCTAAAGTAGTACAGCAGAGCCGCTCCAAAGATCAGCTCAGGCGACGACGAGAAAGCAAACAGCGAGGCGATCAGCCTCCATATGTGCACCTTTTCGTAAATGTTCTGCATTCAAAGGGATGGTGAACTCAATCAGCTTCCTTTCGCACAAAAACATAATTAACACGGGCAACGGGGATTCTACTACGTCTGCATCGTCAAATACCACTTTGCGCACCACAAGACATAATTTGCCTACAGTTCGCACTCCTTGATACCAGAGCACAGCAAGCAAATGTTGCCCCCAGTTAGAACCCTTGCAGGAGCAGGTAGGATCTAGTAATACTGTACAAGCACTGGTAGTGATAGGGCGAGCGCGACTTGCCTCGTATGACAGGCCGAGGTCGAGGAAGCGGCCGCGGAAGCCAAAGGGGACGGAGAAGAGCGCGGCGGCGACGACCACGGCCCTCGACACCGGCGCATTGTCTGTGCAGCGGCAACAGATCGAATAGGGCTGGTTGGTCAGATCGTACAACTAAGATTTGTGAGCTACAGCAGTAAAGAAACAAAGAAAAGGAAGCCCCCCGAGACGATCGAGACTTCGATTCAGTCGGGGAAAGAGATCAGGACGATAGGTGGCCTACGGAATCCCGGAAGCCCGCCGCTCATCGCCGGCCGCCCGGAGGAGGGGACCAGCTGCTCGGTGCCGGTCTTGGTACTTCGGTCGGCGGATGCGTCGCGCGGGGCGGGGACTGGCTGCGCGGCCACGGAGCAGCTTCTGGATCGAATCCAGTCTGACCTGTGGAATAGTGTTCACACCGAGGCGCTAGGAGTTGGAAGTCAGAACGCATGGCTTTGCGGTTCGTGGATCGGCAACTTCAGTAAAAAAGAAAAGAAAAATGGAGGGAGTTCTAGAAAAAAGAACGGAAAACAGGTATCGTAAAATCTGGACTAACTAGCTAAATACCCGTGTTTTTATTATAGATACATAAATTAGATTATCGAGTATGTCGAATTATTATTGCCGTATTTCATACCACGCCTTCAACTTTATCTCAGCTCTTGGCTGAGCTTAGCCTCGAGCAGAATGAGGAGTTGTCTGCGAGAGAGTAGCACTTTGGACGGATCTGGTATATAGGTTTTACCAAAATTTTGAAATGAACACATATGTAAGGAAGAAGATGAGAAAGTGTACAGACCGTCGCCACCAATTGATATTTTTATAGGAATAAAGAAATCTAAAACTTTATTACATACCGATATAATAAGATTTAACATCTCTCGTCCTTTCCCTGCAACTCTTTTCAGATCCACCCATTGACGTATCTCTTGTTGTAGTTGCTGATGTAATCGTCGCCGCCGCGACTACCCTCTTGGTCTAGGTTGTTTCACCGCCTTAGTAGGAGTGTCTCCTTCTGCCACTACCTTTGCCTCGCCGCTAAGACTCATTCTAACTCGTCTAGCAACTCTGCCATTCTATCTACTATCATTTCCCAACTTTTTGCAATATGTTGAAACTTCAGAACTCATTTTCTAAAATGCTACAGATGGTTTGGATCAACCCAATCCATATATTCATTTTTTGATAGCCACAACAGTTTTTCCAGACAGCCAGCCAGTCAACATCAATTTTATCAACCGCCGCAGTCCAATCAAACAGACCCTTAATTGCATATATCATAGTATTTTGGGCAATCTTATGGTCTGCCACCCTCTCCAAGCTCATGGCCACAGTAGGAGTTTCAAAAACATATTTGATTTAACAGTATCACGGGTGCTCACCTCCTTGACCGGTTTTGTTTTATTAGCGTTAACACTTGACAACACCGTGCCTATCATTACTGCATTGGCCCATCCTTCACTTGAATGTTCTTTTGACTTTGATCATCTCTTCAAATATTTTCATTACCTAAAAGATGATGTGACGTGGTAGCTTATGATAGCAGCTGGGAACGCTCCAAACTACATTGCGATTTTAGACGCAACATCAATCATCTCTACTGAGTTAGGCACGACTCTACCCCCTACCCATCCGCAAAGACTTGCAAATTTAGCACTGCTCAGCGCTCACTTGCCAGAAATTAGACACCTGACCGTCAGATCGACGCAAGAATTCCAGTAAAAGCACATCTTTCCGCATCCGACGAAATCAGTCACGCAGCTGCGGATCTTGCTATCCTTGACTAGCATGACAGAGAACATCACTCAGATACAACGGCATAGCGATTTATCGCATAATGTTCAGAAATACAAGTTGCATATCATGTAGGATCCGGCAAAAGCACATGGCAAACTGAAAGCAGGGTAAAGCTGCACATCATCATTCACAACCTATTTTTGCTTCTCTATTGTATCTTGGACAGAGCAAATCTTCTGCTGCATCTTAATCTCTACAAAAAAAATTCAGAAGGGCAGCCGCTGCAGCAGTTAAGTGGATTCTTCAGAGGAGAACGCGGTTCCGCTGCAGCTCGGCAACAACTGTACAACATGGGACGGCGAACATATCTTCAGTTCAGGACATCCACCGGCCAGAATCTTCGCCACGTCGATATCTCGTCTTTGGTCTGGAGCTTCCTGATGCCCCCGTAGAAACCGTCCGTCTCGTCCCCTTTCTCCCTGTGATCTTTCCTGCTCACGGTAGTCTGCCTCCATCTCGAGCCAGGCGCGTAGTGCTTGAACTCCAGGACGATCGTTTCTGTGAGAGGAGAACACACCAAGATTATTCAGATTTGTTCTCACAGAACGACACACGTGCAACATGATATGGATATGAATGGCAAAAGATACTACTAGATATATGAACAGACTATGGATATGAATGGCACTAGATCCTCAAAAGGGGAATAAGACTGGCCACTGCGTTTGTCTCGCAAGTTGCAATTAGGGGACAACGAATCCCGATCCTCAAAAGAAGACAAGGGCCAAGAATTGTTGTTTGTTTCCGATATGTTCCCGAAAATTTTCACTTCTTTTTACTGTCTTTTACTTCTTTTATGTCAGTTTATATGCAGATGAGCTAGGCGCAGTCTTCCTCTCTCTCTCTCTCTCTCTCGTCTCTCTCTCTCTCTCTCTCTCTCTCTCTCTCTCTCTCGTTTGTACGGTATAAGGTTTATCCCGGCCGCACGTGTTGTTGCCGACAAAACGTAAAGGTGAGCAGATGAAGGAAGTGCATCGTTACCGTCTTCATGGCAACGACAGAGACGCTCGTTTGCGTTGCACGACTGCAGGTGACCCACGACACCGTACCACCAGCCTATAATCCATCACGAAGCACCAATTATCAGGTGCTAAACCAACAGAATTCGGCAAGGGCTAGGTACTCCACGATCGATGTGACGTGAGCACATACCATAGGGGAAATCCTTGTTCTTCCGCCACTGGATCTCGAAGTGGTCTCCGGGATGCAGGTCCTCCAAGCAGCCCGAGGCATGGAGATCGTGCACCGGCGTGCTCACCGGCGCGGCGCGGATCCTGCACCACTGCACGCCGTCCTCCTCCTTCGCCGGTTTCCGGCCGTGCGGCAGGTACCTATCACAACACGTTACAATTAATTAAAAGCGATCACAATCGTGACAAATAAACCCCGAACCAAAAAATCCCCATGTTCTTATCGCCTTTATTAACAAACATCTCCCGATCACTGCATGGAATAATTAGCCTCATCGTTTACCTGCTGTCAATTCCATCGACCTCGGCTCAGATAATAAAAGTATGTACAACAAAAATATTCTGACAATTTACATTTCCACCAAGGACTTATTAAAAGGACTAAACTATCCTCAATCAATTTACTAAATAGCCTAATCAATGTACTATTGCATTTCCTAGAGTCATGCATGCATGCTATATGCAACCAATACCGTGACTAATTGTGTTTGGGAAAAGTAAATTATAATAGCATGTCCTTAATGAGGGGGAGGGGTAGAGAGGGAAGAAATGGTGAAAGCTCACCTTAGGATAGTAGGATGACATATATTGTGAAATAAAATTTAAATGTTAGGATGGCAAATATTGTGGAACGGAGGGAGTATTAGTTTTTTCTTATCATGTAGCATGAGTGCTTGATTAGGTATCAATATTTAAGAGGTGCTTATGCATTTAACTAGTACTGATTAATATTATAAAGTCATCTAAGCACCTATAAAGAAGAGTTTGCATTGAAGTAGATACAATTAACATAGTTGCTTAATGATGTGGCTATATTATCTCTTTAGAGATTCATCTTAGAAAGATCTTGCATTAAAGTAGATGCAATTAACATAGTTGTTTAATGATACTCTCTTTTAGAGACTCATTCTATAGAAGAAGAGCTTGCATCGAAATAAATATAATTAATGTTAGAATTAATGGGCTAGGCCCAAGCGAGTTCTACATTTAATTCTAGATAAATCTTAAATGCCCACTCATGCATGGCAAAGACTAGTGGCTTTAGTCTCATATTGCTAGTGGAAGTGGAGGGAGACCACCTTATAAGGATTGGTGCTCCACACCTCTCCAAAGCAATGTGAGGAGAGAAAGGAAAATACCACACGCGCTCGCGTCGCCTCGCCCGGCGTGGCGTGGCGTGGCGTTGGAAAGCGTCTACGCGACTGCTCACTGCTGCTCGATCTACTGCGCTGCACCGATCTCGTCTCGGTATTAGTCTCTTTGATGCGCCAAGCCACGCTGCATCGGTCTCTTTCCTGCGGCAAGTTCTGCTACGTCGCTTCTTCACATCTCCGGTAAATTCCCTGGTACCGTAGATGGAATTGGTTGCGGTGTTGCTAGCTGTGCTCGTGTTAATCTGTGATCTAGATATGTGCTGTGGCATAGTATCTTTGCTGTTGATCATGTCTAAATTTAATTCGCTATTTCTGGTCATGTTAAGCCTTCGAATTAGTTAACAATATAGTTATGTCCTCTTATTTTAGACACTCGTGTATAAACATCCTGTATCGTATATGTCCTAACAGTAAACTACTAGTAGCTACGAGCAGCAGGCAAGCAAAGTACCTCGCGGTGAAGCTGTCGGTTCGCCTGTCGAAGCGGAGGTGAGCGTCGTAGCACGATAGCACGAAGCCGACATGCCCGTCCTGCTCAAGAGATTCTCCCCGTATTAAACAAAGCGAGAAGTGCTTCCTCTACCTAATCTAGTCACGGCTATAGTTAAAAAAGATCGAAACTTTAACCACAGCTGAGCAAAAATAGTATGACAAGAGTATGCGCGGAGTGTATACTGAGTTACTGACAGGAGCAAAACTGTTACTACCTCGCGGTTGTACACCTGCGCGGGGAACCAGAACTCGCCGCACTCGAGGGCGCGGTACCACGCGGCCGCGGTGTCCGCCGGCCGCGCAGGTGCTGGATGGGCTGCGGCGATGGTGGCTGCGGCGGCGGGGGTGGCCGCGTCCCCCTTGAGCCACCGGCAGCCGATCCATGAGAACGGCCACGCGCACGCCAGCGAGTCCGCCCAACTCCTCCGCCTGGTGGTCGGGCGCGGGAGGGTGGCGGCGGTCGCCCTGGCGGTCAGCTCCGCCTCCCACTCCCTGCGCGCGGCGGCGCCGAGCACCCGGCCCCACTTCCGCCGGACGTGGCGCTCCCACAGGCCGTCCATGGAGCAGCGCTCCCTGAGCCCCGTGCAGACGCACGCCATCGCCGCGAGCGACGCCGGGGATAGCTCCTCGAGCATGCGGTCCAGCGCCAGCTCCGGCAGGTCGAGCACCGGGAGCGCCGCGGCGGCCGCCTCCGCATCCTCTGCTAATGCGGGCGCCGGCTCCTCCTCCCTCGCCGTCTTCGCCTTGGACGGCAGCATTCCCGCCCCGCGCTCCCTCCTACCCGCCGGGGCGGACGCGGAGTGCCTCAGCAGCTCCCGCGCCAGCAGCAGGGCGACGAGGCCGAGCTCCCTCACGAGCTTGCAGGGCTTGTACGATGCGGGCGCGACGAGGAGCAGCGTGAAGGCCGAGAGCGTGGATATAAGCAGCAGCGGAAGCATCTCGAGAAAAAAAGCTAAGCTATGACGATGCGGTGCGCGCGGTGGTGGTGGTGCGGCGACAGCGGCAGCAGTGCAGCACGCACAGACCCAAATCCAATCACGGGCAGCCGAGAGGGAGAGGACGCAGGGAGGGGATAGGCGCGGTCCCACGCGGCCCAGGAAAGCGGGGACAGTGGCGACGAGGTGGCGACGGCAGCTTTGCGGCCAAATGATTTCTGCCTCCTCGCCTCGCCTCAGCTGCTGCCTGCCTCCTTCAACTTGATATGGGTTTCTTGCTTTGCTTGCCTCTGCGTTCGAGGAGCCAGCCTCACTGGAAAGCTACCCACAGGAACAGCAGTCACACGCTCGTCTACCAGTAGTAATATGCGACGAGCATGGTGGTGATCAGCAACAGCTAATTGGCTTTGCCCATGCTTACATGAGCTGCTGCTGCTGCTGCACGTTTGTTGTCTGTCTCTGCCTTTGTTTTACTTTGTGCAGGATCTGATTGGTGGGGGTGTAGATTTGCCTTGGGTGGAGGGGAAGTGAAATTGGGTGGGTTATGGTAGCTGCAGACCTGCAAGGTATGGAGAAAGAAAGGCTGGACCAAGGGTGAGAGGATAGATGGTGGTGTGATCAGGTGATCTTCTCTTTTTGTAGGTTCGGAGAAGGAAGAGATGGTGGTTGGTGAATGGTGAGTGAAGAGAATTACTTATTGCTAACTCCCAACACCATCCCAAACCACCAAACTTGTTCTTATCTTCGTCGCAGGTAACCAACATCACTGCTATCTACCATCCTGCCAAACCACCAAGCATCTCGAGTATTCCAACGACCTTTGCCTAAGATCTGGCACCTTAAAAACAGCCTAGCGTGTTCGTTTCAGAAAGGCCATGGAGTCGATTGGTGAGGAGCGGTTAAGCTGATCGAGCAGCCAAACAACAAGACTGATCAGAGCTGTGTGTTGTGTCCAAACTCCAAAGGAGGGGCGTGGAGAAACCAAGGCGAGGTGACATCAACATCGATACCAGCCACGCGCGCGGCGGTTGCTCAGACCTCGCGAGCCCACAGCCAGTTCGGCGACAACGAAAAGAGGGCTGCACATTGCTGTGGTCAGAAGTGTGCGGCTTAATTAACCCACTTGTTTGGTGCATGCTAAAGATTGGATACGCACGCAGCAACACTGTTTGTTAACTATTCCCTTCTGGGATAGACGACGAGCAAGATTTGGTGTCGGGTCGTGGCTTATGCTTTGAAGTTTAAACTAATCAGGGTGGCATTTTGTGGGAAGGATAAGCTAGTTAATCGTGCATCAGCTCAATGTACAGTGCTCCCTAGAGGCTTTCCTGTACAGCGTATGTTGTTGGCTTTTAATGGGTCCCAAATTGGCTAGCTCCCTTAAGTTGTTGCAGAACTCTTCTGACATTCCTGTTGCCATGTGATCAAGTGATGGTACATGGACCTGACGAGTGATGTCCTCAAAATGACCAACTTAGCTGCACACAGACTGACAGGGCCTCTGCATAACAACAACAGCCACATGTCGATCCCAACTAATAAGTACTGCTCATAACATCAGAGATGAAGGGATGCACTATACTATCATTTTTGCTTCTAGTTGGTTGGTAGTGTGAATATGTGATAACTGCAAATGTGACTCAATTAACCTTGGCCGGCCTTGTACCCGTGTTGCAAAATTTAATGTTCCTCTAAGATATGTTCTTTTGCGTAGATCAAAGAGCAGGGTTGTATCGAATGTTCCTCTTAGATTATTGACTTTGATCAGCTATAAAAGTGAGATGGAATATTTACGCACACGTACCAATTTAGGAGACACAAGATCATGTGGTCGAATTAGAGCATGGAGGCGGCTATGGGAAGCTTCATGGACACTGCAACCAATTATAGTCGTAGACACAGTGGTGACGGCGTCTGTCCGATCACACGAAGTCATTTTTGGCTCCGGTGATGAAGCTGGAACAGCTAATACCTGCATGTTCAGTACATGTCTCGATTAACCCTCGCCGGCCCTTCTTTCCCGTGTTGGAAATGGAATGTTCCTCGAAAATTTGTTCAGATTAAAGAGCAGGAATGTTTCTCATAGATTATTATTAACTTTGATCATGGTAGAAAAGTGAAGGGGAATACTAACCACCCGTGCTACTCTATTTCGAAACATTGCAAGAATGGAATAAGCGTCAACTAAAAGGTTGTTCTTCCTATCTTTTCAAAACCAAAAAATACAAGAATAAAAGAAAAGTTAAAGAAAGTCCAACAAGCACTTATGATCCACTATGAAAACCATAGACCAAGACACTCTTCTCCTCATGGATTAAGCACATAGACCAAATTTGTCTAAAATACTCTCACATTTCCTTCCACCAAGGTTAAGGTGTGTCATTTGTACATGGCATTGAACTTGTAGAAGACACCCCATGGTTCACCTATAAATCATCTCTCTTGAGGAATAAGAGCTCTCACCCCCTCTAGTCATTATGAGTTTCCTCAAGGAGATCTCTCTCGTGCCCAACAGCTCGTTCCGTCGGCTCGAGAGAACTCTAAGCTAAGACTTGTTTATTGCTTGACAACTCCGGCATCAACACGTATCGGAAGAGCTCTCACTCCCTCTGGGCGTGACGAGTTTCCTCGGTTAGATCTCTCTCGTGCCTAATGGATGTTCCCTCGGCTCGAGAGAACTCTAAGCTAAGCCTTGCCCGTTGCTTGATGACTCTATCCTCAACATGGACTCGAGGAGCCCAATCACACCCCCCAACGGGATTATGCCTCATGGAGACTGCCCGGGTAAAAAACATCGTCACCTCACTTGCGTTAGTGCTCGACGCCCAACAACGCGATCTCGTTCACGCCCTTTTACTTACAGACGCTTTCGATAATCCACTCCTGCCTGACATGCACACCCTCTCTAAGTCATTTTGACAACGATAACAGTGGCACTATCTGTGGGGACCCGCAAACAAGAAACAAGTCACGTCCCCTTCATCAAGAGTTCATCAACTTGATGTTCCCGTCACCATGTCTCCCACCGACAAAGAAGTCGCCCAACAACAGTACGATGAAGACTCACGCAAGTCCGTACCTCAAGGAAAAAAGGCACTCAAAGCAATGTCAAAGATCAAAATCTTTCAGGGCAATCGTCGTTACCCCGAAAGATGTCACCATAGCAAACCGGACCAACGTCATAACCAGTGCCCAAGTCAAGGCTAAAGCACCAATTGGAGAAATTCCGCAAGTAGTCAGGAGCTCATCGCAAACTTGAGGGCTATGATCAGTGCCGAGATTGTCAACATCAATGCATTTCGTACTCTGCTCAGATCCTCACAAGGACAAAATACTCAACAAACTCTTATTATGCCACCTCCTCGCACACGAGCAGGCATATTGGCTCCTTTCCAACCCTCATCTCTGCTATCCAATCAGAACGGATCATCAAGCCTCCGAGATATTAGAATTCTTTCAAGGCGCTCCACTGGGTGTCGAACAAGTCTACTTCTCGCCTCTTCCACCCTTGGCCTAAGCGGCCGTGACGAACAAGTCACCCTGGTTCCATCCCTTTGGAGCATAAGCTTTCGGTGGAGCTAATAACACACCTTTGAACTAGGAAGGATCTCGAGTACAACCAGTAGTGCTTGAGGAGCCACGCCAAGAAGATTTATTGTCATAAGGGAAGGAGGTGTTCACAAAGGCCACAAAAAAGCATCATGCAAAGATCATGAGCAAACTTAGTCACACAATTTAAGCGGATTTGACACAAACTTAGTTGTGCATCATCAAGGTCCCGATACCGTTCTTCAAGTTTTGATGAAGAGAGCAGTTATCAAACCTGTAAAGAACGTTGTTGAGATCGGGGGGCATGAAAAGTGTGCAAACATGCAATCCTCTTTCAAAAGAAATCAGAGAAGCACCTTTTCTCCTAAAATTTTGGCAACCCACGTTGAAGCAATACAGTGGAGATTCTGATCCTTTGCAATTTATCGAAGTTTTCTCCATGGCAATTCGTGCAAGTGGAGGAGGATCAACAGAAATGTGCAACACTTTTTCTCTTCATTAACAAACGGCATGAAAATGGTTTTACAACCAAAGAAACAACTCCATTAGATCATGGCACCATCTTTGGGAGCTTTTTGTTGCAAACTTTCAAGAAAATTTCACCCGACCTTGGTTGTCAAACAAGTTTTTCACCATCAAGCAAGAAGATGGAAAATCTTTCTGGAATTACTTCTATTGATTCTCTGAAGTAAGAAGCCAGGTTGTTAATGCTCTAGCTAATACAATAATCAATCTTATCGTGAAAGGTTACTCCCGGGCAAGGTAAATTGTGCATTTACAAGAAGTCCACCAAAAGTCACAAAGGAGTTGTATCGCACAATCAAAAAAATATGTGCAAGGTGAAGAATGCTAACCTAGCCAAGAAGAACCAATTCTCGACAAGTGATCATGCTTCATCAAGCGGCAAAGAAAACCAATTATCAACAAGCAATCATACTTGCTCAGGGAAGCACGCAAACAATGTAGGAGCTCACCAAAAGCTTGGCGAAGGGCTCTAGACGATCGGAGGAGCTTGGGATAGTCAGATGCGACAACGTCGGCAGACGACGGACTAGTGGCTTCATGGTGGTGATGCTTTCGGATGTTCCAGGATTCAACTAAGAGGAGGAGGAGAATCAGGAGGATGCCAGGGAGAGCTAAGATCGAAAAAAAGCAACAGAGGCTCACCGGAGAAGCTCGGTGAGACTGGCAGAGGCGAACCACCGGAGATGAAGAAGACAACCCTGGATTGATCGATTCACAGTGTTTTAGTCCAATTCCTTCAGTGGAGAGGTGTTGTGGGTGGCATCAATCCTTTCTAATATGGTGGTGCGTCGAGGGGAAGCCTCTGGCCACATTGTCGACAGTGAGGTGTGCATGGCGGTGCTCTGGATGTCGTCCGTGTTCCAAGGAAACAAGGAAGAGAGAATAGGTAAGACTTGCTCAGGAAGGAAGAGGAGAGCATGCCTACTCCATCCCCACGGTCAAAAGGTGATAAGATCGATCATGGCCACCGCGATTGGAAAGCGAGCGAACGGGTGAGATCTAGGTTGAGGTGCGATTCATCGCCCTCAGTGCACGAATCACTGCATTGATGGGTCCACGGGACTCCACGCGTCACCGGGCACCTACTGGCGTACTAGCGCAAGCTGAGGGGACATGGTGCGCAAGCTGAGGGGGACATGGTGCGATGGCGAGCAGGAGATGCCACGCGTGTTGTTGTCACACCGCATGCAGCTGCTGCGTGCACTGGGAAGACAACGGACTTGACAAGCGGTTCTTGTCTATCAGCATCCCGTTTGTTGGTGATTTGCTCCATCCTTGACACGCATCCAAGGAGCAGTCACGCTCTCAAGGGGATTACGCCTCGTCAAGGCTGAACATGGTTAAAAAAACATTGTTACCTCACTTATATTGGTGCTCGATGTCCAGCAACACGGTTGTCGTTTACGTTCTTTTGCTTACACGACGTTCTTGAAAATGCATCTATGCTTGACACATATCCCCTCTCTCTAAGTTGCTTTTGACAAGACAATATGAGACAACAAATGACGTGGCGCTCGAGATAGAGCAAAAAGGCGGCCTTGAGGTAGCAACCTTGGAGATTCAAAGGCAGCGTGTGGTTTGAAAGAAACTTCGTTCAGCGTATCGTGGACTGAAAGGCTTGAGCGATGTACCAATTATAAGTGAAAACGTTTATCATCCCTCTGCCGAAAGGACCGGCCGAACCTTCTTCAGTTCGGCCAATAAAATTTGATGCTGCTGTCACATTCCGGCACATAAATTTGGGTGTCACGAACGCAAGGAAGCTTCACGGACGATGGTTCTTATTTCTTGGTGTTGGCGGCTGCTTTGACTGCATCACGCCAACTGGCACGAGAGCCCATGTGGCGTGATAAATAGTACTGCCACCGTCTCGGGTGTTAACTGTGACAACGACGCACATAAATCAGTGCCATCACCCATCGCTATGAGCCGTCAATGCACGACCATGGCCTATCAAGTATCAATGCATCACTGTCCACGCGCGTTCCCCGTACTTTATTGGCAACGGCGTTAATTAATTAGGACATCATGTTACTGTCTAAATCCTACTAGTACAGGCATCGGTAGTATATATTAATATATATAACCAGACTACTGTAAAAATATAATGATCCAGTATCGCAACATTATTTTTCATATGTGTAACATAAAATTATACAGATTTGGTATTCTCAGTCATCTATTATTATTTCTCAGTTGATTGGGTTGCACATCATAAAGTTCATTGTTGTATAAATTTTTAATGCAACTTTAGGTCTAGACATGTGCAACTTTCAGTTACATATCTCTAAACTTAAAGTTGCATAAAATTTCAAGAATATGTAACTTTTTATGAACCGTTAGATAAAGAATCAACGTCCAAAATCATTAACTTAGAAATAATAATTTTCCAGTCGATTTAAAAATAGACGCTCTCAAATATACTCCAAAACAAATCTATACAAATAAAATTTTTATAAAATTACATTCCAAAACCAACCAAACAAAATTATAATACTATGAATGTACTTTTTGAGATAAATTTGTATATATAATTTTCAAGTACCTAATATAAATATTTAAATTGATATCAGACTGAAAGTATGTGCAAAACGTCACTTTTTTTGAACTAGAGGAAATACTATAAAAATATTATTTTGTGAGATGTTCCTATGTAACAGATTCCGTGTCATGAAAATATTGTTTTTCTTAGGACAAAATACTTTTCGTGCAATAAAAATTCATACTGTAAAAAACCGGGATTGAGCTGCGGATATAGGTATACATGAGTATTTTCCTTTGCAGTATGGTGGATCCAGACGCCCACCATTAATTAGGCGGGGATCCACTACCAATGAGCTGGCCGGCCATGCCGCGCGCGCAACATGTTTCAGTTTGCGACGTCAATGGGTGGGTGGACTCGTGTCGAATTCAATTCACCTTGGCTGGAATCCAGTTGGTTGGGTTCCTTCATTCTTTTCCGCTGATGTCGCCGATGTGTCTGTCACTTGTTGGCTCAGCATGAGCCTGGCAGGGCCAACTAACAACCACTTGGATAAGGTCGGGACTAGGGCAGTTTGCATGTTTCGGGGCGTGCCGCACGTTTGCCTTAGCACTCTGGCCTGGCCTGGTGCATTCCATTATTGGTTGCAGCATCGAGGGAGGAGTTTGCGTTGGTTCTGTCCCCTTTTTGTCGGTGACAAACATGGATGGTCCAACACTCCAACCAACATGTGCGAGCGTGCTTTACAGGACCGAGAACTGGATATCGGAAGAGGGCAACGTGCTCAAAACGAGCCACGCGTCCTAGGGGTTAACGATAAGGTTGCCACAACGCCACTGTTGGCTTGACGCCTGTAAAATGTTGCGGCTTCATATGTACTGTAGTAGGAGGCGATGTCAGATCGTCTAGAAAACGCATAAGCAGCGGCATCACGTTCGTTTGCTCGTCGAGGTTTCTTTCGTTCGTTGGTTGGGTGACGGGATCACGGGGATGACACATGGCCAGGTGTGGTGCCCTGGCACGGGCGCACGGCCATCAGTGGATAGGGAGCTCTTCCGGAGGGTACCTTCCTTTTCACGTACGTGTTGGCTTATCAGCGAACTGGTACATTCGCCTTAGGGCCTCAACAAGTGTGGCGACCGGAATAGCCGTACGTCAGCCTATCACCGCTCGACTAAAGCCACGCGGCACGGTAGCAGCTGCAATGCCCTCACCGAACTGACCGGTCGCCAGCTCCGCCGCTGTACCATCGCGCGTTTATCATCGGGGTACATGATTGAGCTGACATTAGCTTCTGGATGAGTCATCCTAGAACGCTACTGGCCGAACAGCCTGGGCTAGCAGTGTCGCTAGCCACGGATGATAATGTTCCTAGGGTACTAATTAGCCATAGATGATACGCTGTCGCGGTGCCAGTGCGATGGCACGTTACCGCAGAACGTGCGTGCGCGTTCGGCTAGCCACGAGGGACGGAGTGTTTATATGGCATTTTAGCCCCCTAACCCGGGTCTGGACCTGTAAACGGCCAACGCTAAATTTAATGCCATGACGGATTTCATAAGCACCATGTATAGCTTATTATGTAGCCGGTCCGTGAAGCCCGATAGACTATGGACGATGCGTGCTCGGCCTATCACACCTAAGCTACGTGTAGTTTATTTATAATAACTTTTTTAGTATCAATATAGTCGTTGTGGTATAGTAATATAGTCGTTGTGGTATAGTGGTAAGTATTCCTACTTCTCACGCGTGTGATCCGGGTTCGATCTCGAGAACGGGTGTTTTCTTGTTCTTTTTTTTTAGAGGAGTAGCAGTCCGGGGCTGTTGCGACCCGACGGCGTGATATGGGCCTATTGCGTCCTCGGAGCGTGATAGGTGGGCTTTGCGAGCGTTAGGCATGATAGCTCGACGTCGTGGGATGGCTGCGCGACGGGACACATGTGTGCCTGTTGGACACATCACGGTGTTGATGATGACATGGCATCCGGGTATCATCAAGGAGGACGAATCCGGCCTTCCAGCCACGGGATGGGCCGGGCCGACTAATCGGAGTCCGACTACAGCACGGGGGCGCCTCATCAGCGTGGAGTACAAGACAAGGACTATTACCTACCCGGAATACCCGGAGTCTGTTGTAACCGAATAGGAAACCAATCTGTTAGCCGACTCGGACTCTTGTAACCCTACCCCGGTCGCCTATATAAGGCCCGGTAGGGGACCTCCGATCGGCAGGCAATCAAGTCATCTAGGTCATAGACAATTTCCAAGTCCAAGCAACCTCGAGATCGAATCTCTAGGGCTTGCGGCACTCGGGATACACGCAATACCAGCCACCAAACACAGGACGTAGGGTATTACCTCTCCGTGAGGGCCTGAACCTGTCTAAATCTTGTCTCCCGTGTGCACCCATCCAGATTTGCTGTGCTCACGCCGCCCCATAAGTAGTATTGCCGGAATAATACTCCGACAGTTGGCGCGCCAGGTAGGGGGGTGCGCATAGATCCATCTGCACGAATCCGGATGGGTTTCGTCAACGTCAACAACGTCTTCGTCTCGGGAAGCATCATGAGATTCGCTCTCGTGAACGCTGTCCCGGATCCCGGCCAACTTTTCCAATTTGGAAGGTTGAACTTCATCGCCGACAAGATCGGCCAGCTCCACCTCTGCTACTCGGCGACGTCCCGATCGGCAGAGGCTTCGTCAGCTTTTCAGCACGGCCCTCTCCCCAGGGAAAAGGCCGCGCCGAAACCAGATCCGTTCGCTCCGCCCGAGTTCGCGCTCGGATCCCAACTGGTGGGGGCCATCGACTCTCTCCTCCCCGTCCTCGAGTATAACTCGGACGATCAAGAGAGCTCTGGTAGTCACCATCCGTCCCGGGAAGTCTTCATGGCCAACGCCGACTCGCCAGTCGACGGCGATGGCCGACCGGTCCCCATCGTGGAACAAACACCGGCCGAGCTCGAAGCCACCCGCTCCGACTCCTTGCTAAGGAGGAAGAGTTGATCGAGCAACAGACTCGGCTCGCCCGCCAGCGTGACGACCAGCGCCGTAATGATGACATGAGGGCTCGCGGACGCCAAGTCCATAATGAGCTCCGCATGCGTGAAAGGGATGGGGTCACAATATTCCCGCTCCCGAGTCACAACATCGTTGCGGCCACAATGGCAGCACGCGCCATCGAGATCCCTGAGGGCAACCCGGGACATGACGAACTTCGGCAACTCCGCGTCCTGCTGGAAGAAACCGCTCTCCAGCAGGCCGCAGCTTCAGAAGATCGCATTGGCTCCTCAGCAGGTGCTAGGAGTCGGCTCTCCACCCCTCCAAAGAGCCCATCTAACAGGGGTGGACGACGAGCAAGCCCCGACCGACGTCAGCCGGCCGGAGATGTTCATGAGCGACTCGGTCCTAATCGAGACGCCCGCGGCACCATAGCGCCAGAAGCCGCGCCCGACAGGATGCGGACAAGAACGCCCGACAGGTCGCACGGTCCACAATCGACTCGGACCAAGGAACCCCGCGGGCGCTGAAGGAAGCGCTCATCATGGTTCCAGGAGAGACGATCGTGGCGGCCACCGTGACGACAGCGGCGCCACCAGCCGGGGACGTTCCCCAACGTCCTCTGGCATGGGATATTCGGGTCCGAAGGCATTCGGCCCCCGTATCCGCAGTGTTATTTTCCCGTCACGGTTCCGAGTCACCGGCATCGACAAGTACACCGGAGAGACTCGACCGGACATTTGGCTGGCCGACTACCACACGGCGTGCAGGACCAATGGTGGGAACGACTACGTCGCGATCCACTACTTGCCGCTGTTCCTGGCTGACTCGGCACGAGCCTGGCTCACCAGCTTACCTCCAGGTTGCATCCAAACATGGAGCGACCTCGAGACCCTCTTTGTGAACAACTTCCAGGGCACGTACAATCGGCCCGGGAACGCGTGGGACCTCCACAGTTGTACACAAAAGGCGGATGAGACTCTCCGTGAGTACATCCAGCGTTTCTCCAAGAAAAAGAACTCCTTGCCCGAGGTCCGAGAGGGTGACGTCATCACAGCCTTCTCCAAGGGAGTTCGAAGCACCGACCTCATCCACAAGATAGCGCGCAAGAATCCCCAGACTACGCGCGAGCTCTTTGACATAGCCAATAACTTCGCCACCGGTGAAGAGGCTGTCCGCAGTGCTACTCGGGACGACAAGGGAAGAAACAAGGGCAAAGTGTCCGACTCACCCAGTCGGGACGCTCAACCCGAGTCATCCAGGAAGAAGCACCGGAAGCGTAAAGGCGGAGATCTCGTTGCTGCGGCTGAGCGCGCCCCGCCGCGCCGTCCTCAGCGCACCAACGCGACCTTCGAGGAGATGATGAGTCAGCCGTGTCACTTCCATGGACCCAAGTCCAATCATCTGACGCGCGACTGCAATCTCTTGAAGAACCTGAACAAACCCTTCGTCCCCAACCGGGGCAAAAAGGAGCCCCCCCAGGATGAAGGCGACGAGTTCCCAAAAGAGACCGCTTGTCTGATGATCTTCGGCGGGCCCAACGGCTACGAATCCAAACGCCGCCAGAAGATCACGGACAGAGAGGTCAACGCAGTGGAACCGGCCGTGCCCAAGTACCTGCGATGGTCCGAGTCCGTGATTTCATTCGGACGTGCGGATCACCCCGACTACATTCCCCAGCCGGGACGGTTCCCCTTGGTGGTAGACCCGATCGTATGCGGCGTCCGCCTCACCAAGGTCCTCATGGACGGCGGGAGTGGTCTCAACATCCTCTACGTCAAAACCCTTGACGACATGAAGATTTCTCGTTCCGAGATCAAGCCGACTGGCGCCCCCTTCCACGGGGTGGTACCCGGCAAGATGGCGAGTCCACTCGGGCAGGTCAGCTGCCCGTCACCTTTGGCACTCCCGACAACTTCCGGACCGAGACTCTCACCTTCGAGGTTGTCGACTTCCCAGGATCGTATCATGCCATCTTGGGGCGTCCCTGCTACGCCAAGTTCATGGCTGTTCCCCAGTTATGTCTATTTGAAGCTCAAGATGCCGGGCCCCCACGGGGTAATCACGGTGCAAAGCAGCTTCCAGCACGCTTACACGTGTGACCTGGAAAACTGCAACCTTGCCGCGGCCCAGATCGCCGAGGCCACGCTTGCTGACCTCAAGTCGGCCGTGGTTGAGGAAGCACCCCCGGCCAAAGAAGGCTTCGACATCGACATCTTTCAGCCGGCGCGGGACACCAAGGCCATTCAGCTTGATCCCGAAGACCCCTCGAAGACGACGCAGATCGGGACTGCGCTCAGCGAGAAATAGGAAAGCGCGCTCGTCAGCTTCCTCCGGGACAACCGGGATATCTTCGCATGGACATCTTCCGACATGCCCGGAGTTCCACGGGAGGCTGCCGAGCACTCTCTGAACGTTCGGCCGGATGCCAAGCCGGTCAAACAGCGCTTGCGCCGATTCGCTGAGGATAGACGTCAGGCTATAGGAGAAGAAATAGCCAAGCTTTTAGCAGCCGGCTTCATTAAAGAAGTGTATCATCCCGACTGGTTAGCGAACCCAGTTCTTGTTCGCAAAAAGAATGGAAAATGGAGGATGTGTGTTGATTATACTAGCCTTAACAAGGCGTGTCCCAAAGACCCTTTCACCCTGCCTCGCATCGACCAAGTGGTCGATTCCACGGCCGGATGTGAAATTTTGTGCTTTCTCGACGCTTACTCGGGCTATCACCAGATCAAGATGAAGGAGGATGACGAGATCAAGACATCTTTCATCACTCCGTTTGGCGCCTTCTGCTACATCTCCATGCCTTTCGGCCTCAAGAACGCAGGCGCTACGTACCAACGGTGCATACAGCGCTGCCTTCAGTCGCAGATCGGCCGAAACGTACAAGCCTACGTCGACGATGTGGTGATCAAGTCCCAAAAGAGAGAAGACCTCCTGAGTGACTTGGGAGAGACCTTCTCCAACCTTCGAAGATTCAGCATGAAGCTCAACCCCGAGAAATGTGTATTCGGGGTCCCTTCGGGCAAGCTACTCGGTTTTATCGTTTCCGAACGAGGAATCGAAGTCAACCCGGAGAAGATCGACGCCATCGTCAAGATGGGCCCACCGAAGAACCTCAAAGATGTCCAGCGGCTGACCGGGTGCATGGCAGCTCTCAGCCGGTTCATCTCCCGACTCGGCGAGAAAGCCATGCCCCTTTACAAGCTCATGAAGAAGTCGGAGACCTTCACCTGGACCTCCGAGGCCCAGGACGCCCTTGACGGCTTGAAGAAGTTCTTAACTACCCCCCCGGTGCTAGCGTCTCCCATGCCCAATGAACCACTGCTTCTCTATGTCGCAGCGACTACTCAGGTAGTCAGCACGGTCTTGGTGGTGGAACGCTCCGAGCCCGGCCACATTCAGAAGGTCCAGCGCCCGGTCTACTTCATCAGTGAAGTCCTCTCCGAGTCCAAGGCGCGGTACCCTCAGATACAGAAGATCATCTATGCGGTGTTCATAACATCACGGAAGTTAGTCCACTACTTCCAGGGACATCCCATCACGGTGGTCAGCTCCTTCCCAATCGCCGATGTCATCAACAATCGCGATGCCACGGGTCGGATTGCCAAGTGGGCGATGGAACTAATGGCTTTCAGCATAGTCTACGCCCCCCGCACGGCCATCAAGTCCCAGGCTCTTGCCGACTTCATGGCCGAGTGGACAGAAGTCCAGTCCCCGCCCTCCGTCGTCGACCTCGAGCACTGGACACTATATTTCGACGGCTCTCTGATGCTCCAGGGCGCGGGGGCTGGCGTTGTGCTCATCTCTCCCAAGGGCGAGCGCTTCAAGTACGTGTTGCAGCTCCACTTCCCGGCATCCAACAACGTTGCCGAGTACGAAGCTCTGCTCCACGGCCTCGTCTTGCGGTTTCACTCGGGATCCGCCGCCTCCTCGCGCGCGGAGACTCGGAACTGGTCGTCCGGCAGGTCATGAAGGACTGGTCGTGCAGAGATCCCTCCATGGAAGCCTACTGCCAAGAAGTGCGCAAGCTCGAAGCCAAGTTCGACGGCCTCGAAATCACTCATGTCTTACGCCGAGACAATGAAACTGCCGATGCACTCGCCAAAACTGGGGTCCAGTCGGGACGTGGTTCCCGACTGGAGTTTTCCTCCAGGAGTTGCACGTCCCTTCTATCAAGGCAGACACAACACCCGAGGCCGAAGAACAGCAAGTCCCGGAGAGTGACGCCGCTCAGCAGCCTTCAACAGAAGTCCTCACCGTCACTCCCGACTGGACAGCACCTTTCCTAGACCACCTCCTGCGGGACATCCTCCCGCCGGACCAAACCGAGGCACGCCGCATCGCGCGACGCGCCAAGGCCTTCGTCGTCGTCGACGGCGAGCTCTACAAGAAGAGCACCTCCGGGATCCTCCAACGGTGCATACCCCACGAGCAAGGAAAGCAGCTACTGCATGATATCCACTCGGGAGTATGTGGACACCATGCGGCGCCCGGGTCACTAGTCGGAAAAGCCTTCCGACAGGGTTTCTACTGGCCGACTGCCGTATCCGACGCGGAACACATTGTCCGCACTTGTGAGGGATGCCAACACTTCGCCCGGCAGACACACTTGCCGGCTCAGGCTCTCCAGACTATCCCGATCACCTGGCCCTTTGCGGTCTGGGGTCTGGACATGGTCGGCCCTCTCAAGAAGGCTCCCGGGGGCTACACACATCTCTTCGTCGCGGTCGACAAGTTCACCAAATGGATCGAAGCCAAGCCGGTCGCCACGATAACTGCTGAAAAGGCCGTCGAGTTTGTCCGGGACATTGTCTTCCGGTTCGGCGTACCCAACAGCATTATCACAGATAACGGCACCCAGTTCACCGGCCGAGCTTTTCTCCAGTTTTGCGACGACTACAACATCAGCCTTGACTTTGCCGCCGTGGCACACCCACGCACCAACGGGCAAGTCGAGCGGTCCAACGGTTTGATACTGCAAGGCCTCAAGCCTCGGATTTTCCAGCGACTGAACAAATTCGCAGGCAAGTGGGCAGCCGAGTTACCTTCAGTACTTTGGAGCCTTCGGACCACGCCCAACCGGTCAACCGGTTACACACCCTTCTTCATGGTCTTCGGTGCCGAAGCAATCCTCCCGACTGACCTGGAGTACGGGTCCCCCCGCGTCCGTGCCTTCAGTGAGGCCGAGTCAGAGGAAGCCAGACAGGACGCTCTCGACCAGCTCGAGGAAGCCCGAGAGGTGGCACTCCTTCGTTCGGCCAAGTACCAGCAGAGCCTACGGCGATATCACAGCAGACATGTACGCGGCCGCTCCTTCAACGTCGGCGATCTGGTTCTGCGCCGAGTCCAATCAAGCAAGGAGCAGCACAAGCTATCACCGCCATGGGAGGGTCCCGTACATAGTCGCCGAAGTACTACGCCCGGGGGCTTACCGACTGAAGGACGGCGACGGCAACATCCTCACCAACGCATGGAACATCGAACAGCTACGTCGCTTCTATGCTTAAGTGTTTTATGAACATGAATACATGAATAAAGAGCCTTCTTTTTCGCTCCCCCCAAAAGCAAGTTTTTCTGCTTCCCGACTGACCTGCTACGCCCGCTCGTAGCAGGCACTCGGCGCATACACGGCTTTGCCCTCGCGGAAATACTTAAGTACTGTGTATAAAGTCCAACGTTAACTCTTTGACTCCAATCGCCGGTTTACGCCGAACCCTTACGCTACACGGGACACACGCCACCGGCTAATCCCTACGCCAAGGAGGCTACAACGGGTTGGCAAAGAGCAAAAACGAACAAACTCAAGTACACAGGAATACAAGTCTTTTCCCGAGCAGAACAAAAATTACTTGTTAAAACGGACAAGTACATAAGTCACTCGGCATCCCCGAGTCCTTTACAAAATTCACTCGGCATCCCCGAGTCCTCTACAAGCTTACTCGGCTAGCCCGAGCAGTTTACAGCTACTTCTACTTTTTACAGGCCCGACCGCTTGATCAGCGAATCGACGGTGGACTCCACGGACTGCATCATCCCCGGAATATCTTCTTCCGGGAAGTCGGCGGCGTACCCCTCCCCGATCGCCTGCATATCCAGCAGCGGGTAGTGGGACCGCGCCACCGACAGGACTATGCTGGCCCCCGTCCGCGCGCCCTCCGTCCTCGATGTTCGCCACTTGGTCGGGCACTTGGCCCAGCCGCTCGGCGACTGCCGCGACGGAGTCCGGGGCCGTCTCGTCCGGCCAGACGGCGCCACACGCCACCTGCCCGGCCTTCAGCAGCGACTCGATCATCCCCGGGACTTCTCGAGACACGCCTTCGACTCTGCAGCAAAAACAAGCATGAGCAAAGTGAACAATAGACTGGGACAAAACCACAGCCAAAAAGGGCACTCACCGGACTCCGCGGCTGCGGCAGCTTTCTTCGTGGCCTCGGCAGCCGCCTCCGAGTCAGCGGCCCTTCTTGGCCGCCGACTCGGCCTCACGCCCGAGCTGCTCGGCACGGGTCTTCTCCGCCACGAGCGCCGCCTCCACATCAGCGGCCTTCTTGGCCGCCGACTCGGCCTCGCGCCCGAGCTGCTCCGCGCGGGCCCTTTCCGCCCTGGAGCGCCTCCTCGAGCTTCCCCGCCTGCTCCTTGGCGGCGTCCAGGTCCCGGCGCGGGTCGTCATCGCCTCGAGCTCCGCCCTCAGCCTCGCGACTTCTTCTTCGGCAGCTGCAAGCAACAAAGCGTCAGCAAAACGAAACGCGACAATGCGGGGCAGCAAACAATTTGGTTCACTCACCTCGGGACTTCGCCATCTCCTGCGAAAGGCCCGCCTGCAGGCCGGTAATTTCCGCTCCACGCTTGCGGGCCATGTCCTCCGCCGACTACCGGCTCGCGGTCAGCTTGTCCCATTCGGACTTCCGCAGCTCCAGGCGCTCGATGACAGGCAGCCGGTCTTGGAGGAAGGCGGTCTTGTCCTGCGACCGCTTGTTCAGAGCCTGCAAAAGGAACTAAAAACGTGTCAGGTCACCCGGCAAGGGCATAAGAACCCTCCACTCGGTCCCAAGGACCCAGCGGAGGCTCGGGGGCTACACCCTCTGGGTGCACTGTTCGTGCACCCAGAGTCAGACTGAAAAAGACAACTACACCCTCCGCCCGACTATCCTAGTCGAACGCAGGCTCGGGGGCTACACCCTCTGGGTGCACTGTTCGTGCACCCAGAGTGAAGACTACAAAGAAAAAAGGCAAAGGGACCCTCCGCCCGACTAACTTAGTCGGGCAGAGGCCCGGGGGCTACTCCCTACGGACATACTCCTACAAGGGGGGAAAGTCAGCCTACCTCCATCAAAGGACGCAGCCTGCCATTCAGCAGGTTGGCGCCCTCCTTCGCGGCCTTCAGCAGGGCCGGGAGGATCTCTCCGATTTGAGCCGCGGCGTCCGCGGCCGCCTGCCACTCCTTCTCCTCCTCGACATCGTCGACCGTGGCAGTCGGCGACCCCGGGCCCGTCTCCCGGACTCGGAGAGGTCGGCGCACCAACTCTGAGCACGGCCTCGGAGGTGGAGCCGCGCTGAACTCCTGCATCGGCGAGGTTAAGCCAGGGCCCGCCCTCGCGTCTCTGCGGGGTGGTCCCAGCAGCCTCGGGACTCGCACCCTCCGCCATCTCCGCGTCCCGGCTGGCCCCCGCAGACCCCACCGGCGCCAAAGCTCCAGAGGAGGTTTCCTCCTGAGGAGCGACTGGCGAGGCGGGCTGCACATCAGGTTGCTCGGCGGACGGCTGGGGCGTGACCGCGGGCTGAGGCGACGGTGGCCGGGGAGAAGAAGGAGCTGCCGCGGCCAGGGGTGATGGGGCCCGGGTGTCCGACGCTGGGGGGTCTCCGCCTTGGCTGGGCTCCGGGCCACTCGGGGGCGCCTTCGGGACATCCCCCACCCTCCGGGTCCTGCAGAGGCAAAGGCCAACCATGTCAGCACTTAAAAGACACAAAGACAAGAAGGCAGTCGGTCAGACACTTACTTCGAAGACCGAGGGACGGCGATGGGCTTCCTGGCCCCCGCGGTTCGCCGCCCAGGCGCGGCGGCAGCCGGGGCCGGCGAGGTTCCCGACTCGCTTGGCGCCCCGAAGGCGGCGCTGGCATCCCGCTTCTCCCCCCGGCTGGGGGGAACATCATCTTCGGCCGCCCGAGAGCCTTCACTCGGGGCGGCGGCCGGCGCTACCAGATCAGCGCCGGCGGCGGAGTTCTCCTGCTCCGCCGGTGTGGTCTCCGTGGCGCCAGACGCCGCGGGATCAGCGCCAGCCGGAGAGTCCTCCTGCTTCGCCGACGCTGTCGCTGCGGCGGCTGGCGCCGCCGGATCGGCATCAACGGCGGAGCCCTCCTGCTCCGCCGATGCGGCACCCGCGGCGGCTGACGCCGCCGGGCTAGCGCCGCTAGCGGGGTCCCTCCTGCTCCGCCGAGGCAGATCCGGTAGCGGCTGGTGCTACCGGGTCGGCGCCGGTGCGGTGCCCTCTTGGCCCGTCGGCGCGGTCCCCGCGGCAGACGGGGCCGCCGAGCTGGCGCCGGGGGCTGAGCCGCCCTGCCCCGTCGAGGCGGCGCCCCTCGCGACGATGGTCGGCCTGACGGCGGAACTGCCCCGACTCCTTTGGGTAGTGCTTGCCGGCCGCCTCCGCCTCTTGAACCGGAAGGCACTGGCGTCGTCCGAGTCCTCGTCGTCCTCCTGAGCCGGCGTGCTTGGTGGAGGAGGACGGGGTGGAGCGGTGGCCGGCGCCTTAGAGGGCCCGGCACCCTTTGAAGACCCGGTGCCCTTCGAAGGGGCGGCGCCGGACGAGGAAGACCCGGCGCCCTGGCCGGCGCCGGGAGACGAAGCTCCGACTGCCCCCTGCGGCGGCGGACCGCCGCTCGGGACGTCGGCGTAGCGCGGCTGGTTCCAAATCTCGTCCTCCGGGAGGGGAGCTTTGGAATAAAAGCCGAATAGCACCTGCCGAAACGCAAAAAGCAAAACCTCGAGTAAGACTCGGTGAAGAAATGAAGAAAAAACCAAAAAGGGGGACTCGGGTACTTACGTCACTCGGGGGGTTCGCCCGGCAAAAGGGGGCCGGCCGCCCGGAGAAATCCAGGCTCGTCCCCTGAGCCAAGATCCTTTCGAGCCGGCTCTGGACCTCGCCCTCCGTGAGTTCCTCCACCGATTCCCGGGTCGTATCACCCTCGCCGGTGTACTCGAACATCGGGTGCGCCCGCAGCTTGGCGGGCTGCACCCGCCATCGGACGAACGTCGCGGCGACGACTGCCCCGGTGACCCCTGGTCTTCATTGCCGCGTCGAGCTGCGCCATCACGATGGCGACGCTGTCCTGTTCCCTCTCAAGCGGCAGGTCCGACCAGCTCGGCTTGGCCACCGGCGGCTGACCCGAGAAGGCCGGCAGCGACGGCTCCGGGTTGGCGCAGTAAAACCAGTAGGCGTGCCAGCCTTTGTTGGACGACTGCATTGGCGGAGCCGGGTAGTTCTTTGCTGCTCCCGACCTCAGCTGGAACCCGGCGCCACCCACTACAGCCGGGTTGTCCCTGCTCGGCTGCGGCTTCACCATGAAGAGATGCTTCCACAAGGCGAAGTGGGGCCGAATGCCGAGGAAGCACTTGCAGAGCGTGATGAAGCAGGAGACGTGGAGGATGCTGTTGGGGTTGAGGTTATGGAGTTCCAACCCGTAATAGTAGAGCAGCCCCCTGCAAGAATGGGTGCGCTGGCACGGAGAACCCCCGCTCGAAGAAGGATCCGTGGACGACCAACTTGCCGGTGTTCGGAGTGGGAATGGTCTCCCCGGTGGCGGCGCGCCACTCAACCAACTCCTTCGGCGGCAGATGCCCGAGCCGCACGAGGATCGCCTAGTCGGATGTCCGTCGCCGTTGACTTCACCCAACGGCGCCATTGGACTGGAGGGCGGCTCCTCTTCGTTCAGCAGCTTCCAGACCAGAGCGTCCTCTTCGGCTTCCGTCGGATCGGCTTCCCAGTGCGGGGATTGCATCCGAGGGGGCTGAGGTGAGGGTTAGGGTTTTGGAGGAGGCGGCGCGCGCGAGCGGATTTGGGAGAGGAAGGCGAAGCGTTCGGGCGCAAGGAAGAAGAAGAAAGCGAATGGATGCGTGGGCCCGACCCGCGGCCTCTTTGGATATAAAGGGGCGGGCCGACGGTTCGGTTTCCCCACGTCTGCACGTGTCCGAATCCGCCGCCCCCCACTCCGCGTATCTCCGAATTCCCGCGCGCATCTGGCGGGCCACGTTGCGTGCGTTTCGCGCCCCACTACCTGGCGGCGCCGCGATTCGTGCGACTTAATGAAGGGACATCCGACGGTTGGCTTTTCAGGCTAATAACCCGACGAAGTACGTTTCCGCTACACTGCGGCTAAAGCGTATTGCCCGTAAATCACTAGCCGGCTGCCGAAAAGAGTCGGCGCCGAGCGCTTTGGCTGCGAAGGGTATCAGAGGCTAGCCTCAAGCAGGAACGCAGTCGACTGAGTACACCCGAGTGAGGGACAGCAACGGCGTGCCCTCCGTGGGCCACAAGTTGGATGCTGAGCAACTCGGAGCTACCGGATTCTCCGCCCAGACCTGTCGAACACCTAAGTCTTGGAGGCCCTGGTAACTGGGATCCCCAGATTCAGTGGAATGACCCGGTATAAGGCTTCGAAACTCGGGAACCTATGCGCTATGGCTGGTTTTTCTGGTTCAGACGAGAGTTTCAGAGGCATTCCTTCAGGGGACGCTAGCTGGCCCTTGACCCGCTCGGGAGGGCCGAGTGCTACTCGGGAATTCAGTCGGGATTGATGGCATGCCCCACGCAGGGTTATCAGCCGGTCCCTGTCCTTAAGGACGGACCGGGTGCCACCAGAGATTACCCGTTAACAGCTCAATTGCCTTGACATTCCTGCCTTACGGGTGAATGTTACTTGGCTCTAACTGTTTTGTTTTGCAGAAGTTCCAGTAGCCCTTCACAATCTCCCAGCGAGCCAAAGTCAGTCGGAAAGCTCGTCCAGAGGTGAAGACCGGCAGCAGTGAGATCGTGAAGGACTCGGGGGCTATTGATGATGACATGGCACCCGGGTATCATCAAGGAGGACGAATCCGACCTTCCAGCCATGGGATGGGCCGGGCCGACTAATTGGAGTCCGACTACAGCACGGGGGCGCCTCATCAGCATGGAGTACAAGACAAGGACTATTACCTACCCGGAATACCCGAGTCTGTTGTGACCGAATAGGAAACCAATCTGTTAGCCGACTCGGACTCTTGTAACCCTACCCCGGTCGCCTATATAAGGCCTGGTAGGGGACCTCCGATCGGCAGGGAATCAAGTCATCTAGGTCATAGACAATTTCCAAGTCCAAGCAACCTCGGGATCGAATCTCTAGGGCTTGCGGCACTCGGGATATACGCAATACTAGCCACCAAACACAGGACGTAGGGTATTACCTCTCCGTGAGGGCCTGAATCTGTCTAAATCTTATCTCCCGTGTGCACCCATCCAGATTTGCTGTGCTCACGCCGCCCCATAAGTAGTATTGCCGGAATAATACTCCGACAGGTGTCAAATTTGGCATTGGCCATTTACAGGGGCAGACCCAGTCAGAGAGTTCAAAATGTCATTTTTCTGAGGGATGGATGATTTCACCACAACATGTCTATCGTAAAGCGTTGCACGAATAGGTTTCTACAACTATAAGATTGAAAGGAACGGAATGAAGGTGACGGGAAGGGGAAATAAAGGTGTGTGCACGTAAGTGTGGGGGATGCCGGGACGGCATGCGGGGATAGCCACCCGGATGGGACGGTGGGCAGCGGGCAAACACCATAAGAGGACGCTATCGTTCTAGCTTCTAAGTTGATGCACCCGCGCGTGCGTGACACTTTCGGCACATTTGATATAGGATGAGACAGAAATCATGGCACGAAGTGGGAGCGCCCATTTGCCGAATATTTGGCCAAATTTGCCCCCAATACACAATGGTATTAGCGAATTTAGCCCACTCTAAAATGTAATGACAAATTTATCTCCACGATAGGTCAGGCAAGCGACATGTATCACGTATCGTGCATTTGCCCCTATACACAGTGGCATTAGCGAATATAGCCCCCTCTAAAATGTAGTGACAATTTTATCTCCAAGATAGGTTAGGCAAGTGACACATATCACATATCACGTCTGGAGAGAGCGATGGACACCTATCGCGGGTTGGAGGTGTGACAGGACATCAGAGCAGCGCCAGCAGGAGTGACAAGGCGTCGAATCCACGACAAATGCCAACACGTGGCCTGTCGCGGTCTCACGTGCCACACCTCCAGGCGTCCACAGGGGTCTGTCGTGTCACTGCTCCGATGCCTTGTCGCACCTCAAACCAGCGATAGGTGCCTATTGCGCTCTCCAAACGTGATACGTGCCATGTGTTGCTTATGTGACTTGTCCTAAGGATAAATTTGTCATTGCATTTTGGAGGAGGCTAAATTCGCTGATGCTACTCGATAGGCAGCTAAAAGAGAAAAAAATTCCCCATTTGCCCCCTTGCCTCCCGGGAGTCAGGCCGTGGCCGACGCATCGTGCGGTTTTGTACATGCGGATTGGGCTGCATGCCAGCGCCCGGCTCGGTGCCGTGAGTCTGCAAGTGTGGGAGCAGCCCTGGGAGTCAGATGAGCGAGGAAGATGCAAAGAGGGTGTTCTATTGTTCTAGCATGAGAGGCGTGGGAGTCCACTTGCTCATTCTCTACCGTGGCACCGTGTCGTGCCCCGCTGGCAGCAATTGGATTTTTTTCATACAGTTCATGGTCTTCAAGAACAAAGATAATCAGATCCTCTTAAGAATGGCTTATGGAGACTTATAGATCCAATTAAACCATAAGTCATCCCTAAGACAAAAATTATGGACAACTATTGAGGGAAGCCCATCTCATTTCATGTATATATTGGATGAGGCTTTCCGAGTTTATACCGCCTTTCATCTCTCCACTCTAAATAAATCCCCTGAAGTTCACCGAAATTACTATAAATCTGTCACCCAGTATGTAGACACAACTTCCTTCAGTTTTTTCTCTCCTCCGACACGTGAAGCGTTTTCTCTACTCCAACATCCGAGCTACATGGTGAGCAGAGACGGTTGCTAGGAGGAGTGCCGTCGCCCACTCCCTCCAGCCACCGAGCCCTCCCTCCGCCGGATCTACACCTGTCGACGACTCAAGGTTCCACACCACACCACCCTAGGTCGCCGCCCCCATCACCCTCTCTAGATCCTGCGCGTGCCTTCATCTAGATCCCGCCGCTCGACGAGCTCCGCGTCCTCTAGATCTTGCCGGATCCCGACTTGCTGCTTGGTATGGATCCGGACGATAGCTTCAGCCGGCGTCGTTCATCAGGTGAGGGAGCGGTGCACAGAAGAGAGTTTTCAAATGTTTGTGTGCTTGCGTACGCGAGATGGGGTCAGAGAGATGCAGCTCGCCGTTATTGACAACGTGTGGATGCAGGACACAGAGCTGACAAGCAGAACAGCGAGCCGGCGTGTTCCTGGGCAATGCTTGATTTTAGCCGACTAGATTAGCCGATTGTAACTGAGTGTTTATGTTGAACTTGCCAATGTCGATGACATATCAATTTTTACTGGTGTAATACAGAAATATTTTTGCCATATTTATATTGCAATGCAACAATGCCGTGAAGGCCGTGAGCATTCAGTGATGATGTATATGTGTGTTAGCAATTGTTAGATTTTGTTTTACTTATGACAGGAAACAAACAAATAGTCTAAAACATCAATAAGACAACAAACAAATAAGAATAAGAGTATTTCTCAAATCAATAAATCGTACTTAACAGACAATTATAAATATGATAGGCTTATTTTACTATAATTTATAGAAGACTTATCTAGACAATCAGCTTATACACAGGTCTAAACCGCCCTAATATGGCCTTAAACAGGGGACTGCAATCCGTTGGGCGCAAGCATGTTCATGGTCCATGGTCAATTCTGTTTTATCCAAGGCGTGGGACGTCGGGCCATAGCTTCAGCTTCTGTCCCAAGGCCACCATGGGCCAGATTTTTGCTAGGCCGAGCTGACCCAGGTATCACGGCCGCTCTGCCAAAAAATTGTATCACGGCCGCTGTTAGCGCGATCCGTTGTATAATAGCAATATATAAGTTCATAAACATGGAGAAGTACTCCATACAAGATGAGCTTAAAATTATAAGTATGTAGAGAAGAAAGCTGAAGATATTGAGGTACTCCATACAAGATGAGCTTCAAAAATATAAAGTAGAGAAGAAACGTCAAGGTATTGGAACATGCAAACCATCCCCCGGAGTCCAAAGCAAAGCCAAGCTATAAAAGAACGGATTTGCTATTTCTCAGACGATTGAGAAAATTTCTCAGTCGCCCGAGATTCCTGGCGGCGACGGCGAGAGATTAGGTCGCCGAGCCGAAGCCCGGCGACGACGCGGAGCGGCGGTGCCGTGCGGAGGCGAGGCGGAGTTACCGGGAGCCGCCAAGTTAGGGTTTAGGGTGAGGGTGTCGCTGGTGTCGGAGTGAAGCCGCGCCGGCCACCGGGTTTAGAGGAGATGCTTGATCCGGCGGCGACGGCCGCCGGACAGAGCGTCGGGGAGGCGGAGGTGGTCGGGAGAGAGAGAGAGAGAGAGCGAGGCGGAGATGGTCGGGAGGAAGAAGACGATCGGGAGCGGTGCCAGAGGAAGAAGACGATGCGGTGGCCGTTGGATCTCGATCCGCCCAAAACAATCAACTGAAAAATCTCAGTCGACTGAGCAGTAGCCGGACCCATAAAAGAAACATTCCATGGCAAGCAAAACCCAAAGCCCCGAACCCCCGACGTGCATGCCTCACCATACGTGCACGTACGTGCATTCCACCAACCGAAGCTAACGACACGCCATTTCAAACACCTCGAGTCCTCTCCTCAAAACATCACCGGATTCCAGAAGCCTCGCGATATCTCGATACCAACCACGTCAAGCCGGCCGGAAACGACCATGATGCGTTACACAACGCCACAGCCCACCCCGCCGATGTCGCCGCTGCGCGCGCCACCGACGCCTCGCACGCCCGGCGCGTTCTCCGAGCTGCCACCGCCCTCGCCGCGCACACCCCGGCCCGCCATCACGCTCACCCCTCCACCGTCCAAGAAGAAGCGCCGCACGGCCGCGCGCTCCCTCCGCGCCATCCGCGCCGTGCGCGCGCTCTTCCGGTCCCTCCCAATCCTCGCCCCGGCTTGCCGCTTCCACGGCGTCGTCCCGCGGCACGGCGGCGCGTCGCGGATGCACGACGGCCACGTCAGCGGCGCGTCGCGCACGACGGGGACCCTGTTCGGGTACCGCAAGGCGCGGGTGACGCTGGCGGTGCAGGAGACGCCCGGGAGCGTGCCCATCCTGCTTCTGGAGCTCGCCATGCAGACCGGCAGGTTCATGCAGGAGATGGGCGCAGAGCACCTGCGCGTGGCGCTCGAGTGCGAGAAGAAGCCGCCGGGAGCCGGCGCCGGCATCGGGCGCACGCAGCTGCTCGACGAGCCGCTGTGGACGGCGTACGTGAATGGGCGCAAGATCGGTTACGCCATGCGCCGGGAGCCGACGGAGGACGACCTCACAGTCATGCAGCTGCTGCGCACCGTGTCGGTCGGCGCCGGCGTGCTGCCGAACGACGTCATGGGATGCGACGGGGCCGAGGGGCAGGAGGTGGGTGACCTTGCCTACATGCGCGCGCGCTTCGACCGCGTGGTGGGGTCTCGGGATTCCGAGTCACTATACATGCTTAACCCTGATGGAAACAATGGGCCAGAGCTTAGCATCTTCTTCATTAGGATATGATCAAAATTATGACAGTTTCCATTTTGGTTTCTGATTTTTTTTGTATGACTGAGACGTTGGAACACTGTAACTTCTGATGTGTGGGTGAAAAATGTGAGGTGCTAGTATGCTTTTGCTATAGGTCAAGTGTTTAGTTTGTATGACAGAAACCTTACTAACAAAGACTTGTTTTTTAAGCATGTGTAGAAGCACAATAATTCAGGAGTAAATTTTTATGTTTGTGGAACTGATGCAACGATGAATTTATCTGTAATTTCTGGAACAACTGAAAGCCAAATTTTTTTGGGAAAGATCTGCGGAAGAGGAAAGCTCGAAAAGCCGTTCCAGTCCTTGTCAGGGGAGATGCCAACCGTCTCTCCTTTCTACAAACACAGCTATGCTCCGCAGCATTAAGCATTATAAACACAAGCTAGCCCGTCAATAGACAGGACTAAAAACTCCTAACCCCACTACACGTCCCGATGAATACAAATTAGCACAACAGCCGATAGTTGATTAGTGCGGGCATTATATGTGTGACTAATATTACTCACTCCATCAACATATATAGAGTGTATTTTGATTGGTTAAGACAAGATTTTGATCAATAATTACTTTATCAATATGTAAATAATATTGAATATAGATCTAGTGACATCAATTGTATTCACATAAATTATTTACTAATAAAATAATTATTGATCAAAAATCTTATTTTAACCAATCAAAATACATCTTGTATATCCAAACGTACAGAGTAGGTACTCACGCAAAGCAAATCTTGGTCGATTGAAAAGTAAGAGTACTTACAATTCACTAATTTGCACATGAAAATTCTACGCCCAAGACGGCAGGACCTGGCTCTCATTATCTCCTAAATTTTATAATATTTTCATTCCGTTTGTATTGGTAGAGCTTTTCTCCTTTCAGCTTCGTTAATGGAAGCAGTTTTATTTCTTATCTCCACTAATCAATAATATTCTGTACTGGATTAGGGCAAGCCCAGTTCACCTACAGGTTAAAAGTTTGCAAAATTGGCTCCTCATGCCGGCAGCCCACTTGCTCACGTGCAGCCAAGCCTAGTTCACTTTCCTCCTATGCAGGCCCTCACCCGAGGAATATGCCCCATGGGCTACGCGGTAGTAAATAATCAAATCAGAGGTTGGTGGCTGCATGCTTTTTTATTTATTTAAAAGGACTCGTTGGTTGGTGACGGTGATGCAGTAGTAAAGTTTGAGTCACTGCACTTACACTAGTCGATAAATAGCTGGTTCCCATTTCAAAAAAATAAATAATTAGTTTCTCCAAACCATGTTGTGGAAGATTGGAAACAACTGCCACAACAAAGTGAGAATAGAGGCGAGGGAGGAGGAAGAGGAGGGCAACAAGTGCGTTCGGTGGTGACATCTTATAGGCATGAGATTCATCGGGAATTTGAATCGAAGCAGCATCTGTACCACTTGCTCGTCCAGAGAGGTGTTAGGCGCCAAGAGGGTTTGCCGTTCCGGCTCTATGCGCACATGATACCGCCAGGAAAGAGCACGGAGCTTCTAGCCGACTTCATTCGTTCTGCAAGATGCCTCCGTCTACAAATGAAGCCGCATCGATCAGCAGCTGTTGCAACTCAAACCATATGAGATTTTGTAACTCAAACAATGTTTTTATTGTTTCTAAAAGTAAAAGGAAGTGAAGGTGATGATATGCATGTAATTTTGTGGGTGTTGTAGACGATGCAGATGTGAGTAATTTAGTTACTATTGGCAGCAGTATTCAGCCGAGAGAATCTCAACGGAAGTTTCTGATCGACGATGATTTCTACAGGTTTGAGTGAATTGGGTCCAGCTAGTGCGGACATGGAATTCAACCAGCATCTTCATTTATTGTGGATCGAATGCAACAAACATCTCGTCAAGCCATTTCACATCCTACTTTTGCAGCCTGCACGGCCCTCGCCCCAAGGAATATACGTCCCACTCTACTGCCACTCGTTGCCCGTAAAACATAAACAAATCTATCTATTATATACTAAAAATAAAATATAAAAAAATAAAAAATCTTAAAAATAAATATGATCATTAATCTGGTTGACCCTTTTATTATTAATACACTGAACTGATAAATCTTCATAACTGTATCTAAACAGATCATAACAGATAGATCTTCATAACTACATCTAAACAGATCATAACTGATGGATCTTGGAGGCAAGGCGATAGATTAAGATTAGGCAGTAAGTGAAGGAACTATAGGGCTTAGGGCCACGGTTTCACCGAGGAAAAGAGAGAAGTTCTGGAAAAATTGACAATGCCGATTTCTTCATAACTGTACCTAAACAAACAGATCACAGCCAATAGATCTTCATAACTATACCTAAACAAATCACAGCTGATAGATCTTCGTAACTGCACCTAAACAGAGCACAACCAATAGATTTCGTAACTGTACGTAAATAGATCACATCTAATAAATCATCATAATTGTACCTAAATAGATGGCTTGGTACAACGACTAGTAGGTCGGCTCGCGATTTGAACTTTTATTTCCTGTACTGATCTAATATCACGCGTACAGGTAAAAAATAAAGATAATTAAAAATGTTTCCTGTGCAATTAGTACTGATCTAATATCACTCGTACAGGTAAAAAAAGATAATTAAAAATATTTCCCGCGTAATTAGTATTGATCTAATATCACACGTATAGGTAAAACAATATAGACAATTAAACAGATCACATCCGATAGATCATTCTAACCGTACCTAAATAGACGGCTCAACACAATGACTAGCAGGCCGGCTTGCGATTTGAAATTTTATTTTCTGTACTGATCTAATATCACACATACAGATAAAATATAAAAACAATTAAAAGCGTTTTCCCGCAATTACACGGGATACCGTGCTAGTTACCATGAAAGGTGAAATATCAAAATATCTGGTTGGCTGGTTGGGGATAGTAAAGTTTGAGTTGTTCCATCCATCTACGCTCGTCCATATATACTAGTTCCTCCCCACCATGCCATGGAAGCAACAACCATGATTGAACTCCCCCGCTTGCTTCTTGTATATATAATACCCCTATAATTGTAAGAGGAGTATACAATGGCAAGAAGAAATGTGACGATCCAGTGCATCAAATTGGCACGAGCACTCGGCGGCTGTAAGGAGATCTTATGGAAATGAGATGCATCGGAAATTTGAGTTGGAGAAACTGTAGCGTACCACGTTCTCCGATCACCAGTCCGAGTGAGATGGCCTTCCTTCCGGCCCTAGGCAGGCACATCACCGCCACGACTGTCGGGTCGTCATCTCCCATGTCCTATGCGCGTCGGCAAGAGGGCCTGCCATCTGGGGAGGGGGGCTAGCTAGCTGGCATGGTTTTAGTAGCAAAAAGATGCATCTCTTCTAGAATCCAGATCGATGTTGCTATCCCTATAAGGGCACCCTCAATAATAATTTGTGTAACCTGGCATGATCAAACCGCTATAAAGGAAAAAAGGTGACAATATTTCTAGTTTTCTAGATGAGATGCATATTGATTACTCTCGGAAAACAAAATAAAAGAGGAGCATTCTGATGTGCATCTTAATGCAGACGTGCGTCAATGCTACCAGTAAGTAAAATATTTAGGATCTCTATGGATGTCTCGGAAGAACGATGGTTTCTGCAAATTCGTGAGAAATGGACCGGCTGATGTGGGCGAGGAATTCAACCGAGATATTTCTGTTCTTCTTCCCGGTAAATGGCCAGTGATCACCCCGCAGTATTCACCAATTTGCACATGAAAATTTTACATCCAAGACGGCAGCACCCGTGCCAAAGTTTTTCTTAGCCCTTTTCGCATTACCTCTAACTGTATGATGTTTTCGTTCTATTTTTTATTGGTGGAGATTTTTTTCCTTTTAGTTTCGTTAATGGAAGCAGTTTTTTCTTCTATTTCTTAATATTCGGTAATCAATAAATTTCTGCACTATAATTGAGCCGGGGCCTAGTTCTCCTACAGGTCAGAAGTTCTGCAGGATGGGCTTTTCATGTACTCACATGCAGCCGAATTCACTTTCCTCCTATGTAGGCCCTCACCAATATGCCCCATGGGCCACGCGGCAATAAATAGTCAAATAGAGGTGGTTGGCAGGCGATGCAACATTGAAGTTCTTAGCTAATAAATGTGCTTGTGCTGATTGATAAATAGCTGGTCTCCCGTGTCAAAAATAAATCTAGTTTTGGCACACCATGTGACAGAAACAACCGCCAAAACAAATAGCAAGAGGAAGAATGGAGGAGAGGGAGAACGAAGACGAGGGTGAATGCGTCGAATTGACCGGTGAGATCTCATAGGATTGAGATGCATTTGGAATTTGGGCCGAAGCAGCATCCGTGAGGCTTGCTCATCGAAGAAATCTTCGGCAGGAACAAGTTTTGTCGTTCCGGCTATATGCACCAACCACATCGCCTAAAAACAGCACAAAGTTTGTGGCCAGCTACATTCATCCTGGAAAATGTCTCGGTCTACAAACGACACCGCACCCACCAGCAGCTGTTGTATCTCAAACAGCACACGATTTGTGGTTGACACATGGACGATGGATCGGTTGGCTTGCACTAGTGAAATTCTTCTTACTCTAAAAAATATATATTTCATTTTCTAGAAAAGAAGAGCATAAAGGAGTGCTGATGACATCTGTACTTGAGATGCATTCTAATTTGTAGGTGCCGTACATGATGCAAATGCGAACAGTTTAGTCCTACAAGCAAGGGCAGTATTTGGCTGAGAATATCTCCATCGAAGTTTCTAATCAACTATGATTTGTACAGAATGCTTAAGTTGAACATCTGTCGTCAAAAGTCAAGATCAATTATAGCGAAATAGTATGAGGGATTAAGCTTGGCATCATATTTCTGGCCGCTATTGTTCTTTAGCCAGACATAGCAAAACTTGATCGACTGAAACAAAGCAATAGTTAGTAATTTCTACCTAAAAGATGTACATTGCCAGGATCTTCCCCAAAATCTTTCCTTCACTTCCTATCTTATCATCACTCCAGTTTGTTGGTGCTAGCGGCCAGAGAGCCGGTCCCTTTTGGACTTCGTTAATGGAAGCGGTTTTCTTCAGTTTATCCAGTAAATGATACAGTGATTTTCCCCACCCGATGTCCTTCGCATTTGATCTCCGGTAAAGAATCAAACGAAGATGAATTGTTAGTTGGTGTTTGAGTAGTAAATGAAGTTCGAGTAACTGTGTTCACCTACACTCGTCAGCTGTACACAGCATGTCATGGAGACAACAACAACCGAAATGATAGCACTTGCTTCTTATATAAGTAGTAGAATTGTAAGAGGAAGGATGGAGCATGAGGAAGAAAAGGAGGGTGACTAGTACGAAATGGGAAGAAATCATTCAACAACAGGGAGATTTTATGGGAATGAGATGTATCAGGAATTTGAGTAGGAGAGACGTCTACAGAATTTGCTCATCCAATAGGTGAGCATCAGCGAGCGTGCTTCTGTTTGCGGGTTGCGGACAAAGAAGGCAAAGTATCACACGGGACTTGGGTATCATGCTTGTAACAGTTGTCAAATTCATGAAAATCCTTCTCACAGAAGAGCTGCGTGCGGCGAGAGACGATTGTACTAGTTAATCCATCGGCCACTGCTCTAACCTATTTGGTGAGTTGACTGGTTTAATTAATATAGTACAATTAGTTCTTGTAATAATGTAATTCAAAGTGTCAACAAGATAAGGTGGTGATGTTAACCCAACTTCTCAATTTTATTCACAAATTGTTGCTGGTGGGCCGCATGCGTCAGCTATTCTCGGAAGGCTCCATGCACCGGCGTGGCGTGTGATCATGAAGTTGGAGCTGCCGCGTTGCAAGCATGACGAGTGGTGACGGTGACACATGGCAAAGTGTGGAGGGTGCTTGATCAGCTATGGCAGTTTTGGTTGGCATGGACTCGATGCGGCCATTGTGTTGTCTCAGCATATTGGTGGTTTTTTACCATGAAGTTGAAATTTCCTGGGTGCCAGCACGATAGATGATAACGATGATATTTGTAAATGAGATCGATGGCTAGAGCTCCTCAACGACGTGTGTCAAATTTGTGTTCGATTGTACTGTCGTGGCTTGTTAGTTGGGGGCCGGCACGATAGATGATAACGATGATATTTGTAAATGAGATCGATGGCTAGAGCTCCTCAACGACGTGTGTCAAATTTGTGTTCGATTGTACTGTCGTGGCTTGTTAGTTGGGGCTCGGTCGGGGGTGCTCTTCAGCACGTTGTAATCCTGATTTTTATTCAGTTTTTCTCTAATTAACCAGATAATAAATTTATTCTTAATTAATAAGATGATACGAAACTCTTGCCTCCGTTTTAAAAGTATTTGTCATACGCCTATCATGTATGCACATCCTGTTCAGAGACGACAATCAAAACTAAAGCGCCTTTTCTTATATAAGTTGTAGAACCGTGAGGAAGAATGAGCATGAGGACCGAAAGGAGGATGCGTCGAATTCGGAAGAAAATTTTCGATGTCAGGAAGATCTGGTGGGAAGGAGATGCACCGGAAATTTGAGTGCATGAGACGGCTGTAGAGTCAGCTGGTCTAAGCAATGAGCATCAGTGAGTTTGATTCTGCTTGCGGCCCCAAGAAGACAAAGTGCATGAGACGGCTATAGAGTCAGCTGGTCTAAGCAATAAGCATCAATGAGTTTGATTCTGCTTGCGGCCCCAAGAAGACAAAGTACGGCGAGCGTCAGATCCCATGTAGCTTGTACCAAAGCTAAGTACGCCATGATTGCAATTGCGACCAGAGTGCATATAAAAAGACTGTACATTGTGACCACAATGTTTTTCTTGAGTAGATTCTAGTTTACACCCGGATATTTGTTACATAATATCAATTTATATCAGATTTAGTAGAAATGACCATATTACACCGGATATTTATTACATAGTATTAATTTGTATCAGGTGTAATTTTCCCATCCTGACGTTTTAGGTGACATGGCACCCTAGTTCGCCCATAGACATGCCACACCAGCTCGATAGAAAAAACTTGCACCAGATTTTCCATCTCCTGATTTGTCCCATTTTAAATATTTTGAGTATTTTAGATTTTTTTAAATTCAGATTTTTATTATTATTTCTTTTCCGACATGTTAGGTGATGTGGCACCCTAGTTTCCCTTGTGGACATGTCAGATCAGCTTGATAGGTAGGCCCATGCTATTAGGATGAAAAATTGACACCATGTACAAATACTTGGTGCAATAGATCATTTCTGTTAAATCTGGTGTCAGTTGTGACACCATGTGACAAACACTTAGTGTAAAATAGAATTTACTCTTTTCTTCCTTGAAGAAAAATAACCAGCAGGGGTGGAGTTAGGAACAATTGCCCTGGTGCACTAGACACCAGGTCCAAAATTATTTTCTTTAATATATTGTTATGTGTATATAGTGTGTGACACTCTTAACTCAGTTTAAGAGACATGTATGATTTACATAAAGACACTGAGCCACTAGGCCTGCCAATGACAACCATGAGTGTTACCAACTATGAGTTCTTCCGTCAAAAACACAAATATGAGTTCAAATTGCAACGAGAACGAGAGACAAGTCAGGCGACGAACTCCGAATGGCATATGCAATTTAGTGGTGACCGGTGGTGAGGTTTCTGCTTGAAATGGGATGCATTGGGAATCCCAGCTGAAGTTTGAGCCAAAAGAAAAATGGCATGTCGTCTATGGATAGATAGGACTTACGATATCATGTTCCTATCAGGCTCGGTGTTGCTATGCCCCATACAATGTTTACATGATCTGGAGAATGTGTCTTTGTTGATGGCATGGCAGATGCACGATACTCATGATTGCAACTCATCATGTACACCTGCCCACCAAAATGACACTGCTACAGATTTCGAAATCGTTATCCAAGAAGATTTAGGCCACCGTTTGAGAACATGCAATATGGACAATCGATTCTTATCTCAGATGGTTCCTAAACTATCTCGGATTAAAGAGTATCCTAGATGGTTCATAGGTACACATTTGCATTCACGACAAATGAACAGAAATGATACGAAGAAAATATGAATAGAAAAAACACATTAACTTTTCCATCAGTATCCACATAACTGATTACATGAAGAATAAAGGAACTTCTAAATATTGACATATTACAACCACTCATTTTAGTTCATGCACGATAACCTAACTAGCTAGCTACAGTTGATGGTACTCGTTCTTGACGTTGATTACTTGGTCAATGAAGAATAAGACAAACTCCTTGCTAATCTCCATGAGCTCGGCCTTGGTCATCGTCTTTATTCCAATATCAATCCCAACCTATATGAAGTAAGATTAAATTCATGAATATACGTACGATGTGAATATATGAAGTAGTGGTAAGATGGACAAACCTCAACGTCTTGGGTCTTCGAAAATGCTATGAGATGTCATATGTGATGACATATGTAGTACCCACAAGGGTTGGTTCCTTTTGGCTGCTGGCGGCACTGCAAAGTGAAAGGGTCTTAGTTCAAGAAGAGATTATTATTAATTAAAAATAAAAGTATAGAGTATTATTTTATATTTAGAGAAGACCTTGAAATTGAAATCGTGTTTTAATTTGTCGTGGGATGCTATCCCACGGGACATGTAAGTGGCAAACACCCTGTGTGTTTCAATTTTTTTTAGGAAATTAGGAAATAAATAAATAAAAACAATATGTAAAAAGGAAGACGTGTTAATTAATGACCCGTCGATTAACTAAGCGATACACGTGAAGTTGTGGTTCTGACGTTTGTAGGAATCAAGATATATAACCTTGTTCCATCTGGGTATTATCACAATCAAGCTCCAGTGATAGCTACAAGAATATGTTGCATGATATATGTAACTGGTATTACGAATAAGCTATAGAAAGGATGAGGTATGAGCATTGATCACTTACTCCCGGTTGAAGGCAAGGAGTATGAACTCCTTGTCATGTTGCCTCCAAAATGAGTCTGTCACGTATTCCTCGACAAATTTTTCATCGGCATCCATACTTTGCTCGGAGGCCAAGTGTGAATTGATGAAACCCGTCGGTAGTCTCCTTGCTATGGCTTGAGTGATCATGTGACTATATTACAAAACAGACTTGTCATATGCATTAGTTCAGCAAATTATAAGCCAATGTATAAATTTCTACGTAAATAGTTACAATGTCTAGATTCTCGTTAAGGAGGCGTCCAACTCTCTTAGGTTGTAGATTTATCAAATTTCTATGCATAGTCCACGATCACATCACCCACCACATGGTGAAAAAGTTGTAGCTTGAACCAAACAGTTATACCCATTCCTCATTTTTCATGCGGCTTGTTCGAGTCCTACACGTATATTTTGTGAAAAGTTTGGAAAACAAGCCCTACTTTGTTCAGATATCTAGATGATTCTCTAAAAGAATGAACCGCCTAACTGGCTACATGAAAGGGAGATTTTCGTAGTTGATCAGCTTGTTTTTGCTTGGCACTTTTCGAACTCTTCGTGGCCTGCTTTTGATAAGTTGTCTTAACCGAAGAAGGTCTTGTTCGCTGAACTAGAATCATGTTCTCCTGCTCGGGCATTGCCAAGCTGTTTCATTTGTGTAGGGCAGCTTAGATTCTCTTGAGAATCTTGCCTGGCCAAAACATCTAGGATTGGAGCATTGGAGCGGGTAGCTGAGAGATATGAGAAAGCTATGAAGATGCTTCGATGGCAGGAGGAGCTACAGGACGTGCTTCATCCAACACTATGTTTCTCTTGGGTCACTGGATGAACGACCCAACAGTATGGGTTAAAACCTGAACTTGTCATCGGGATGTGGCAGCGGTACTTGTTTGAGTGAGTGATGAATGACGTCCAAGGCGCACTTCATGAAACCCCGCAAGGTTTGAACACTGTGCACCAATTCCCCTTCAGTGGGTGGAAATGTCAGCCCACAAGTTGCCTCTACGGAGACACCCATGCACTCCACATGAAGTTTGTACTTGGTGGGAAATTGGATGTTATCCAACAAGTATCTGGCGTCGATATCATCGAGATTATCAGGTCCTGCAAACGCGTAGGGTGTGAGGGTATCCTTGTTGCATTCAGGCATCGACAACGTCATTTACCCTTATATTAAGCAATTTTTCAAACTCCTCGCGTAAGTCTGCTTTAATCTTCTCATCTTTGCATGCCTCTTTAGCTCTCTTCTACTCTTGCTTAGATAGGGCAATTGTTTCCTGTGAAAATACTTTGTCCTACGTTGCGAGGACCCCATGACCTTGGGTACTCCTTGGTCCCGATTCTCATACTGATTATATCATTCGTCCTGTCGGAGACATATGCATCTTGGGAAGATTGCTCACTCAACTATTTCTGCAAAAGCCTGAGAGGTTGTTTCAGGAATTATTAAGTTATGGATAATTTGTAAAACCAGATGGTCATTAGCTTACCAATCGTTGGTAGACTTCCTGGTCTGCAGGTTAGGCAAGTGGACCTCCCCCCTTGAGCTGGTAGTTGACCTTCCTCTACACCAGTCTCGAGCACGGAGGGTCTGGATTTGGAAAATGGTGCTTCAATGCCTACACGTCGTGCCTCTTCATCCTCGTTTTCTCATATATTTCTTTTACCTATGTACCCATGCGTGCGGAGTCTATGTGGGCTTAGTTTTTTTTGCATGAGAGCCTTGTGATCTTGGCTTTGACATTCAAGTTCTGGCAGCGCCTTCATCGCCACAAATTGCTCCCAGTCCTCTTCTATCACTTGTGGGTATGCAATGAAGGGCTCCTTATCCTTCTTCAATTTTTTTTGATGAGGGTGTACTTGAAGTACCTCATTACCTTGCAAGCTGTAATCGTTGCGGCTCGTCGTACGCCATCGACCCATGATCAAAATAATCATGTACTCTCTAAACATAAATGTAAGTATACATGCATCATAACTAATTCCATAATCAAGAGGATCTTCTCTTTTTTTTCTTCCCAAAATCAGCAAGGGACGAGAGGAATGCAATGCAATAAAATGAATTATTAACCTTGATCTTCACTCACTAGGCCCAATTTCAAATCGGGTTATCAAAATCACCAAAATCGTCCACCAGCTGCCAGTCCGATCAAACAGATCTAGGGTTCTCATATTTGTTTGATCGGGCTCTGTCCTTGTATAAGGATCGACATCCCAGATGGTTCAAAGCATCAATCGTCTGGGAAGGTAAAAATATTGAACCATCTCGGATGAATAGACATCCCAGACTGTTCATATTTTCAATCGTCTCGGATGTTATCCCAGAAGGTTCAAAACTTGAACCATCCCGGATGTCTACTCATCTGAGACGGTTCACTCTTGGGCTTAGACGGCTGAAGATTTCTTAGGCGGTGTGTATAGACAAGCCGTCTAGGATGTTCCTCATCCACGACGATTCTGAACCGTTTGGGATGAGACGTCTAATATAGACGTTTTTGTAGTAGTGTGACAACATGCTATTTGGTGCTGTTCTCAGGTTTAGCTCAATGATTTTGCCTCTTTCATTACTGGCTCTACTAGTTAGGAACCGGCTTAGTTGGCTAACGTTGCATAATTTTTCAAATCTGTTTTACTTCATGCGAACACACGTAAAGCTTTTGCGTGTGTCGCACCCTAGTTTTTCAAACCTTGTATTAGCATCCTGCATTAGCTCAATCCGACCGAACCCCGCATGCATAAACCAAACCCTAACCCCAAAACCCGCACACACGCACTCGATCAAATAAAACCCTAATCGGGAAATCTGTCACCCCTCGGCTTCCCCGAAAATTCTGAAATAAATCGTGGAACATCTTAACAATATATCTAACCTGAATATAGCATAAAATAACAATGTCCAGTTTAAAAATACCAAAGTATGAAATTAATAAACTATAGTATTAAAAATAGCATCGTGCTGCAACTCCTGTATTTACTGCTCGGCAAATTTCCGATAAAATCCCACAACACTCCCTGCATCTCTAGAAGCCCTAATACATAAAATCATGAGCAGGTCTTGTATAAAAATCTGGATTGCAATGCACCGAACACCTTAGCCCGAATAACACATCGCCTGAAATCACCGTGAATCCTCATCTGGAGCTGTCCAAAAGTTAATGTACGAATAGTCCACCCTGCTATCACCCTTCCTATCAGCATTATTTCTCTGGTAGCTCTTGTCTCATCCTTGCACCATGGTAATCAACGTCGCGTCTACCTTGGCATTCAAGCTCTGCCTTCGCGGTATCTGTTTAAGTGCCAACGCTGGCAGAGCTCACCAGTTAGGTGTCCCTCAACCCCGTTGACGTGTTCTTGCACAGCCAATTCCCTCGGGACACGCCAGAGCGTGCCCATGCCGCTCCTGACGAGCACTGGGCGCGTCCAATCTTGCCACCGCATGCGCCGCTATTCTCCTCGCAACACCGGCCACTGTCGAGCCTAATCCGAGCAACAGCCGAGCTCAGCCGTCCCACCATCACCCCTGTAGCCGTCCCATCTTCATTCAGCTCAGCCTCCATTACTCACCTCGCCGAGCTGTCCATCGCCGGATTGGAACGAGCTCAGCTGCAGTGGCTAACCCGTCTCGCCCTCGGCTATAAAGAGCACCCGAGTGCCAGGCTTCCAGACCACCCACGGCGAGCTGTCCCAGAGCTCGAGCCCTACCTCTCTCCTCCTCTAGCTCAGATCACCCAAGCTTCCATATCTCACCCGAGCACACTGGAGCTCAGCACAATAGCTCCCCAATCCTCACTCAAACCAGCCGAGAAGCTTCCCAAGAAAGGAAAGGGGGAAATAACCAGCTCCAGATTTTGTTCCAACCAACCAAGCCATTGAACTCACCGTTCCCGGCCGCCCTAACCGTCGCCACTCCGACAGCCTTGACCGTCGCAACGGCCGCCACCCCAGCTCTGACCAAAGCCCGCGCCCTCCTGCTGGAAGCTAGACTGAGCTAGCTACACCGGTCTGGACGTCCGAGCCAGCTGAGTTCAACGCCATTTTTCCACCGTCTAATCCCGCCAGGAACCAACCGCCGGCAGCTCACCCACTAGCTTCTCCAACCGCCGCCGCCAACTGCCTGTCCGAACGACCTCAGAGGTGAGTAGGTAAGTGGCTCCGTGCTGGGCCGAGCGGCCCGTTTAGCTAATCAGGAGAAGACGCTCTAGCAGAATCCGCATTAGCAACTAAAAGGCGCATTATCCGTTTAAAGAAAGCGTAAAGTTAACTCCAGAACCAGATTAAGTATTGTTCAACCGATTCTTTAGCATCTAAAACCGGTTCTGGAAACTTTAAATAAATCTAATCTCTTAGTTCAAAAACATTCTCAGAATTCAAATCCTTTCAAGCAGAAGCAGTATACATTGTATTAGGGTTATCTTTTGTTCTAATGTTTAAAACATGTGCATACACCTACAAAACCCTAAAAGCACTGAAATAGATTTTTCCTCCCTGCCAGCATACCAAAAATAACTGTAGTACTATAGGTCTCTGGGAAAAGATAAGTTTGAAAGTTAAAATCTTAATGACATGCTCCCTTTTGTGCTAATGCATCGTCATTTTATGTATTATGAACGCATATACCCATCGTCAGAAGCATCCTCTATCCCCGTAAATCTAAGCCATGAGTTTTTAGAGTCAAATCGTTAACTTAAACCCAAGTATATGCATTCCCATGCCCTAACCGCCGCCCAACAAGTTCCTGTTCGAAACCCTAGTTAGACCCTCTTCCAATCATTCCGAAAACCCTATTAGTTCTTCAAGTTTCTCTGCACCGTATGTTGTTTGATTTTATTGAAGTGTTGGATCGTTTCTTATTTGTTGCTTTGAACCGACGCGTAGTTGACGGAGAGACGTACGTGCGTCAGGAGGAACTGGCATCACCCTCGCGTGCGGAATAGGAACAGGATCTGCCAGGCAAGCATTCCCACCTTGATCATGCCGAATCCTATATTTATGAACTATAGTATTTCGTTTGCAAATCCTGCATGCTATGTTAATATCACGATATTTTATGTAGTATTAGTTAATCCCAGTAGCTGCACTGTACTTAGATCTGAGCTCCCGATCCTTGAAACCCTAGGAATATTAGTCGACCGTTCCCGGGTCGACAGAGGTATTAGGGTTATAGGCACTAAGCCCCGCTTAGCCCTGCTATAGATAAAACAGGTTTTATCCAAAATTTTGCAAACCCTATTATGGTACGGGAAATAAAACCCTCGGATATCCTGGAATATCCGGGGTGACTTTTTGAAAGGAAGGTTTGGCAAAATCCTAAATAAAATTGGAGATGATTTGGATCCGGGCGAGAATGCTAAGGGCAACCTGGGGCTGTAGAGGAATTGATGATGGCACGTTCGTCCGGGACGATCGTGAGTTGAGGAATGGAGTCTTGCTCGGATCAGTTAAGGACCGAGCCTAAGTGCCGCTAAACCAGTTCCACCACCGTACGTCCACATGTCCTTTATGGGAAGGACTTGACTTGGTACCCCGGCAAGTATTAGGGTTTGGACCCGTAGGAAGTTAGGAGTCGTGGCTAGGTGTTTGAAAGTCCTAGAGATCCACTGCCGCGTAGCGTTTGGGTGTTGATCGACACAAAGGTGGAGAGTCCCAATTTGGTGTCCAGGACACGCAAACTTGGGTATTCACCTAGCGGGTCCAACTCTAGTATGGAAGCGGGCGACGGTCTCGTTGTAACCGCCCTGCCAATACACTTCGTGAAGTGTATCGTTAGCGCTCGGCAATAAGGGTGAGTTTACATCTTGTGGGTAAAGCCGTGCAACCTCTGCAGAGTGTTAAAACTATTCGAATAGCCGCGTCCTCGGTCATGGACATGAACTGGTAAGGCCACACACTGGTTAGACTAGGTGTTGTTTGCGAAAGGCTGGGAAAGGGATTAAGGACGTGGGCATGATGTGTCCACAGAGGGCAATTTACGCTACACGGTTGGTAGCAAGGAATTGCCGGAGGAGAAGGCTAGTCGTGCTATCAGGGATACCACGAGCTGAGCCGGGAAGACTCGCTGATCTATCCGGGATAGTGTCAGTTGAGCGTTAAGCCGAGAAGCTAGTCATACTGCCCGGGGTAATAGGGACTGAGCTGTCTCAACGGTAAAAGAGCAAAAGTTCTTTAACTTTATATTGAGTTTACAAAATCCGCTTTTAAATCTATTATACATGTATCTACATAAGAACTTACTTTTCCGCACAACCATCGACCTAGACTAGAGCTGTCCCCTTGATATTCCCTGCATGAATTATCGCTGTATATTCTCCCCGGTGGGAATAGCTTGCGAGTACATTCAATGTACTCACCTGGCTTGTTGATTTGGCCAGAAAAAGAAGAAGAAGAGTTCTGCTTCGACGAGGAAGACACCGACTTTGAGGGCTAGGGCGTTTCCCCAGTCAGTTGCCTGAGGGTTTGGCATATTGACGGGTCTATCTGCGTGTTGTTTAATTCCGCTGCAAGACTTTTATTCGGCCAATAGGCCCTACTCTGTTAAAAGACCTTAAAGGCTTGTATTGTAATAAATCTGGTAATGTATGACGATGTTATCAAGTTCTTGTGTGTACCGGCTACGGATCCAGGGACCGGTACAGTAATCACAGGAGCGCACCCGGCCTTAAAACCGGGGGCGTGACAGCGTGTTCATGAGGAAAATATACATAGCTGCATAAATGAACTTCATGTATATATGCATATGTAATACGTAACTGTTAGAGGCATTAAACTGTCAGAAGGTAACCCAAATTGTAGTGTACATGAGAATCTCAAGTTACAAGATTTCTTAATTGATCCTCCATTGCTACGAATCGTAATCTACTAACAAAATCCTAAATATTCATACTTTCTTAAACAACAAGACTTTCTAGGTCCTAGAGATAAGGTAAGGCCTATTAGCTAATCAACAGTGGATGTGACAGCTACATACGTCAAAAGACATATGTGCAGGTCACATTAAGCAAGCAAGGAAAACACGAAACAGCGAATGCGCTGCAAAGAATACGTATGGTACATTGTATACCACAAGGGACGCCTAAGACTCGAATAAGGAGGGGGTGCATATATCGTGCTCATGGCAAGCGAGGTCTAGTGTCCTAACTTATGGGTTTAGTCCACAGGGTCAGCTTTTAGGGTTACCGCCCTTGGCGGGGCGTTCTTAAATATTGCTGACTTCTTGTTTCTGATGAGAGAGTCACATGCTGATGGGTCTCTTACACTCAATGTGGTGTTCCCTTCACGAATTCCCACGCTCTTGACGTCATGGGCTTGAAAGGTTGAAGTGTTGGTATTGACCCATCGGTGGCAAGTCTCGACGAGCTTCTTGGATCGCGTGACGATGCAATTCTTCTTGATCCTCGGTAGGGTTGGCATACTCTTGCATCATCTGTATGGGTCTCGCTACTTACTTTACCGAGACTGTCTAAAAACTTTGAAATAGATGAGGATGTAGGAAAACTTGATGTTCCTCTTAGAGCAGCGTAGGTAAGAGGGGAAGCTAAGAAGGATAAGGATAATAGAACTCACGCCTATAGTGAGTTTAGGTACCTTTTTACAAAAATACTGTTTATATCGTAGGGTTTATATCTAACGGCCATGCTAACTAAGGCTAACCTACAGTTAGTATGGCTCTGATACCAAGTTGTGGCGTACCCGGTTTTAAGGCCGGATAAACCCTTGTGTTTACTGTACCGGTCCCATGATCAGTAGCCGGTACACACAAGTTAACCTGTATATCAAGGTCATCCACGCACATATTAGAATATGATACATAACCTTTAGCCCAACGGCTAAAATCTTGCAGCGCAAATCAAGCGGTGGTGTGGCCCATCAATATGCTGTTCCCGACAGGCAACTGACTGGGGTTACGCCCTAGTTTTCGCGGATACAGTCGTTGCTTTCGAGCTGTCGACCCTTCTGTCTGGCCAAATCAACAAGCCAGGTGAGTACATTGAATGTACTCGGAAGCTCTCCGCCAGAGAGTTTATCACAGGTATATATGCATGCACGGGTATATCAAGAATCGGGTGTCTCATGTTTTGCGAAAAAGTAAGTTTGTATTTGAAATATTTAAATAGATGTAAAAGCTGGATTTATAAACTGCCTCGGCTGTACCGAGACATGGCAGCTGATCACTTCCTTCTGTTCACCTCCCGCTACCATGGGGAATTTGTACCTGCATTTTCCGCTACAACGGATATTCTGTAATCACCTGCTACAACGGGGAGTCTTATGCTCACCCGCTACGACGGGGATATTGGCGATTGCCCGCTACAACATGAATCCCTTCTTCTCTCCTCCCGCTACGACGGGGAATCTTTCATGTCACTCTGCGAACACGGCAGATCGTGTCCTTAAACCCATAACCCATTTTTGGTTTTGAAATTTCCAACCTACTATAGTGTGGCCCAACCAAGTTCATCCATGACCGTGGACATGGCTATTCAAATAGTTTTAACACTCTGTAGAGGTGGTACGGCTTTATCCACAAGATGTAGGTCACCCTGGGTACACTTTGCAACGTATACTGACAGGGCTATTACAACGAGACTCTTCACTGGAGTAAACCTAGCAATGAACCCGCCAGAAGGACATATCCCAAAACTAGCTTGAGTCAGTAACGTCGCTATAAGGAGGTTAGTGTTCCAACTTTGTCGCGAACATGACATCGCTCCAACGGAAACTTTCTCTACAGAGGCTACAACCTCATCTGCACGCTTCATACTGCCTACGGTTTCATGCTAGTCTCAGACCGGGTACTAGGTCAAGTCCTTCCCATAAAGGACATGTGGACGTACGGTAAGACTTGGCCAAACGGCACTTAAGTTCGGTCCTTAGGTGATCCGAGAGGGACTTCACACCATATCCGTAGACGGACAATGAGTACCACGCCGCGTATTACCTTGCATCTAACATTCTTCCTGCTTTCCCCCTTCTTTTCTGACCCGGATCAAAATCTTCTCCATTTTGCTTTTGGTTTTAACAAACCTTCTTTTCGGTAAATATCCCAACCCATGGATATGCTACCTTCATACACCATCAGACACGACAGTCCCTTTTTTAAATAATCATCACATGAAATATGTGAGTATTCCTCCTTTTTTCGAAAAACCTACATTTTTCTATTGCAGGGCTAAGCGGGACGCATACATATTCTACCCTAGGCTTCCGGTAGCATTTCTGGAATACGTAGTCCTTAGGGCTATGAGGAGTTCAGTGCTGAACTAGGGTTTGCTAAGCATCGGTCATAACTTCACTACATAAAATAACAAGTCGTAAAACATAGCATGCATGTTTCGTAAACGAAATATCTTTTCGCAAACTTGGGATTCAACATGATCAAAAATAGAGAGCTTGCCTGGTGATATTAGTCTTTGTCCGAAGCTTGGTCGAGATACCGCAATGCGTTGGTTCCTTCTGGCGAGGTTTCGTAGCATCGCAACTACACGTCGGAAAAGAAAACACCAAATAAATGATGGTGCGAATGAAAACCCAATAACAACGAGTAGAGAACCAGGACATCAAAATCATAACTTCATGGCGGGTTAGGGTAGCTTTTATTTTGAGAAGTTTGTAGGGGATCAACTCGGGTGCGTCTAGGTTATTCTACAGAAGGTATCGATCAAGATTGCCGAGCTAGGGTTTCTTTAGCTTCTAGCGTGTTATGCGATCATTCGTTAGAGTTTTACTTTGTTGAAACAGAAGGGAAAGGTTATTACGAAGGATGTTTTAGAGAACAAGGGTTAGATATAAAGGGCTATATATGACTGTATGTGTTATTAGGGTGTTAGATTAATTACGGACTTTTCTTGTGTAGGATCTGGATTTCAATTGTTCTCTGGACTCATCATGATATGCATGGTTTAAAAAGAGAAAACATGGTTGAAAGAAGAGCATTTCGCGGGATAGCTATATGTAACAATGTATATGTTGTTAGGGTTTACGCATGCTTACTGATCCTAATGCTTTTTGAATGCTCAAGATTTTCAAATTAAAGGTGTACTGGAACCTATAGCTCACTCATGATTTAGTACCACTTTTGAAAGGAATTATTACACAACTATAACACGTATGTACACAAACTATACTCCATTTGAATTAGTTTGAGTTCTGAACTTCAAACGATTTTTCCAAAAATCATGAAACCAACAAAGGGCCATATACATGTTCCTCTCTGTTATTTCAACTCAACCTCATATTAAACTCTTAAGAGAACTTAAATTACCAAGTTTACTCTATTCTTATTTGAGATAATTTGGAATCTCAACATGTGTTTGGAACAGACAGGTAGAGAGTAAAAGAAAGAGGCATGTTCGGGCTTCACCTCCCTCCTTTCCGGGCAGAGCAATTTAGGGGGAGGGGAAACGAGAGAGAAGTCCGGGGAGAGGAGGCGCCGTAGGCTGCTCATCGGCGGTAGCGCGGAGAAGGGAATCAGAGGAAGAGGGCGGTGGACTTCACGCGCAGCGGCAGCCGTGGTTGGAGAATGGGGTAGAGAAATAGATGGGCACGGCTTGCCCTTACCGGTGGCAAGAGGGCCTGGGGCGGCGATGGTCCCGATGGTAGTCTCCCGCTGGTGGCAGCGTCCGAGGGGAAGGGCGGTGACATGGCCTTATCGACGGCCGCAGTAGCTCGGTGGCACGCTCTCCGATGGCAGCCAAGTGGTGATGACGGTGACGTCCGAGTCCAAGGGAGCGGGTCCGGCGGTGGCTGGGCTCATCGGCGTTGTGCACGCCAGCGGTGCGAAGGCATCCACCGAGGCGGGAGCTGATGCAGCGCGATAGCTGGGGCGCCTGGAGCGGCGACGGCGGGGGCCTCCGTTGACGCCTGGCCGAGGGGAGCAATGGCGCGTGGAGGGTCCCGGTGGGTGTAAGCCGGCGCTCACGTCGGCTGCACCCAGTGGCGAGCGATGGCTTAACCGACGACGCCGAGGTGGAAGAAGGACAAGGAAGTGCTTGGTTGGCGATGAAGGAAGAAGAAAAGTAGAAGGGAACAGTGGGGAAAAGTGCAGGGGTGATCGGCTGCTGGAGTTCGGTTGGAGAAGAAAAGGAGAGAACTTGGGATGGGTAGATCAGTAGGGATGGTCGGGGTGAGCTGCTAGGGAAGATGTAGTTGAGCTGGTGGGGAGAGATGAGCTCGGGAGGGAGAAATAGTAGAGCAAGAAGGAGCACGGGTGCTTGGGAAAAATAGGAATGGCGCTCGGGCGTCCGGCGTGTGTTGCTCCCAGGAACAAATAGGGAAGCTGCGGCGCAGTAATGGCACTGGGGCCTGCTGGGTGTAGTTACAGCGAGGTTGGTGCCGCCCGCTGTTGGAGAAGAGAGAAGTGGCGTGAAGCAACTGGGGAATAGGAGGTCAACGGCAAGAGAGAGGAGGGAGAGAACGTGAGAAAGAAGATAGGAAGGGAGAAGGAGATGATGGCAGGTGGGCCGGGGGGGTCCGCGCGGCAGGGAAGAAGAGTGAATTCGGTTGGTACACAATGGGTGGGTGCAGCAGAACTGAGGGAGACCTCAACAGGGAATGAATTGATGACAGAACAGTGGGGAGTAGGCAGACTTCTGAAAATTTATGGGAAGAATAGGGGTATAAGGCATAGGGTTCATCGCAAAAGAATCAATGTGCGAGGTGGATGTTTCACATAATGTCCAAAAACCTTTGGATGCCTAAATTAGTTAGGGATAAGTCAATTCCCAAAATTTGGCTAAACTTGAATCTTAACTATTTTAAAGTCTTATGCTTTTCTTCTTCACACTATTTTAGGAACTGACTAAGGATATACTTGAAACATCACAAGATCTTAGTTGGAGCTGCTTGGGTTCGAGAGGGCATGGGATCTGAAATTTGGATTTCTCACCCAAGTGTCGGGAGAGAAGCAACTAGTGCTTGGGGATAACCCTATCTGCGCAATCCCTTCGTGCGCAAATCATTTGCAGAGAGTGGGGAATTGTGGATGCAAGGATTAAGATGACGAGGAAGCAGGAAGATCATCTGGTTGGGCTGGGGTTTAGAGTGTATCTGCCCTCACACTCTCAAAGATTTATGCATATATGTAATTGCGATGAAGCTAGAGTGTTCACAAAAGGTCACGATAGGCTAGGGTTTGAGAAGGTATTGCCGATATACCCGTATATACATGCATAGGATTGTGGCAGAACCGAATGACGAGTTAGGGTTTTGATCCGTAGCTCGGGAAGAATGGATTAGGGTTTTGCGTGTATGCGTATATATAAAGGCAGTATATATGTGCATATACTCATGATAGGACATGGCGAAGTAGATGGTAAAAGGTCATGGCATTCGGAAGAGGTTCATGGCGTATATATGCTTCAAGTTGCAGAGGTGCCGGGTGGTAGACGTGCATACGCGCTCCCTTAGATTGATGCCAGCACGCCGGGAATTTCCAATATGCATGTATGGACACGCAAGAATTCTAGCACGGAAGAAATAAACGGCATTTGCAATACGCCGGGGATGCCAGGTAAATTGGTAAGGAGATAGATACGAGGAGGGTTCGAACACATGTGTCGAGAGGGAGGGGGAGATAAGATAGATCACGTGGTAGTTATACCAGACGATGAGTATGGGGAGACGACAAGATTTTAATTAGGTTTATTTAGTTAAGTTTTATTATTAGCATAATTTTTTTTTGTTGACCCTAATTAACTCTCGAAATAATCAGGGTGTTACATTGTTACACATTATGAAAATAAATAAGAGCCAAATGGCTAGAAGTCATGACATGCCCACACAAAGAATTCAAGTACTACATAGCTAAAGCTACAGTCACCATCTAAACATGGATATAAATACCCTCATAACCAACTCTAATTTCATCGTGTTAGTCACCAACGCTTCCTTGTCTTGCAACCACTGTAATAAAGATTGTAACTAGTTGACACATAAGTAGATAACCTACATAGTATTAGAGGATTTTTTTGTCACAATCTATATCGTTATGACTTAATCAAATCACCAACATAATGCCAGCGCGTCCACAAAATCAGAGAGCATAAAGGTCTCACAATCCCAAGTAGTCAAGCCCCAAAAATATGAGGCACATTACGACGTTGGTGAGATATTGAAAGCAATATAAACCAAATGTCATGCAAAATGAGCAAAAGAACAATAAAAACAGGTGTAGAATAGACTCCTCGTTACCGCAAAAACAACTTGTTTGTTCCTTTGTCAATTACGTTTAGCTAGATTGTCCTTTGTTAAAATAACTCCTATATTCAAATACCATAAAATTCTTAAACAGAGAAGAATTTTGTGTTTCCAAAGGTGTTTGCATGGAAATAAAAATGTGAATTATAAGCGTAGTATGCATGGATTGGAACAAAAACAACCTGTTAGCATGCAAGTTTCACCTAAACAAGTCTCGCTTAGGTGCAAGAACAATAGTAGATATCCGCTGCACTAGCTCATTCCATGCATCCAAATTAGCACCTAGTAAAGTCCTTTGAAAGGACACATTAAATGGTATCATGCGCAAAACCTCCGCTACCGTGGTATATTTTTTTCCTGACGATATTATAGAGCCTGGGGTATTTGATGCAGAGAGGAATGGCCTCAACCCGAATATCCTTCCAAAACTGTACTTCATTTCCGCCGTTTGGTCTAAAAGGAACCAAACCGGAAGAAATCATGTTTAACCTTCGTCAATTCTTTCAAGAAATGGGAGTCAGATGGTCTGCTTTGAAAAGGTTTATCTCGTAAATTCTTGTTACAGATCAACTCTTGCCATACTCCATCTTTATTTAAACAACTTAGTAAGCAAACACTTATTTTTGATGTCCAGTTCGTCGATATCTAGCCCACCTTGATCCTTGGGTTTATAGAGAAAATACTCCATTTGACAAGCCTACATTCACGCTTATGGTTGTCTATAATTACTAAGTAAAAATTGCCACATGTTCATTAAAAAATTACTAGCTGAAAGCATTTGTGTTTAGTGGATGCGAAATTGTTCATCAACTTGGGCACACCCTGGCTCTTTCTCTTGGTGGTAACAAACGAAATATTGTACAACTGATTAATGTATGGCTCGTTGCCTAGTTTGAAATACCCTAATTCAAACAAGGCCTTAGGGTCCAAGTACGTGGTGCACATGCACACATACCAATGGCGGCTATGAACATTCAACCTTGTCTCTTGCCCTGTGTGTATGTGTGTGAGGAGGGAGGAGTGGGTGGTGGGTTTTGAGGTACCATGGTGCAGTGAGGTTTTTCTTTGGCGACGGTTTCGGGTTGGAGTTCTGAGCGGCTTGGTTGCTTCTCTTGACCGATGATGCCTTCTCTTCTCGTGGTGAGGGGTAATGCCAAATCTGGTCTTCTCCGTGGGAGGCGCGAAGTGCGCTACTAGCCGTGTGCGAGCATGGGGTTGTCCTCTGCGGGTAGGTGGCTTGTAGGTCTCGGTGCTGTTCAATGTCATTGTGGGGTTGGTGAGGTGATGTGCGTTATGTGTGGTGTCTGTCGCTTTGTCAGTCGGTAAGAGTTTGTGCCCTTTATATCTTGTTGTTGTCCGATTTTCTTAATTAATCGGGCAACTCTCTTCTTCTATTAGTAAAATCATAGAAGCTCCCTGCCAAAGTTTTTTGTTTAAGTCTTGACAAAGAGAATAGACATGATCACCTCCATTTTTTTCTAGAGAAAGGCACGATAAAGAGTGGGGAGGGCGATGAGCTGATGATGACACCGGCCGGGCGATTGGCGAGGCTCTTAGTGCTTATTTCTCCCTCCGTCCAGAAACGTAAGGCGTATTTTGATTCGTTAAGACAATACTTTGACCAATGATTACTCTATTAATATACGATTTACGTGACATAAAATTATTATCATTAGATTTGTATTCAAAAATACTTGTTTATGGTTATGATTTTGTATCACATAAACCGCATATTAATAGAGTAATCATTGGTCAAAGTCTTGTCTTAACGAATCAAAATACGTTTTACATTTTTAGATGGAGGGAGTATTGAGGATGGGATGCATGCGGAATTTGAGGTGAAGGTTTACATCTTCAGTTACATCGCGTTGTGTCGATTTTGGGCTAAGTAGAACTTTGAGGGTTTTTCGGTTGCATCGTTACGTACATCCCTAGCTGGTGCAGAGATGACGAGTAATAAAAACTTCTTTTTAAGTCCAACACCATGATACCGATAGGACGCAAGAAATTAGGGGCATGATTGGTTGGATGCTAACATTTGACATTGCCAACATTTGGCATTGCCAATATTTGGCAAAATCAAAAGTTACCAAAAATTGGCAATTTTTTTAGAGGTTGGCAAGAACCAATAGGTAGCCAACCAATTGCTAGCCAATTTTTGGCAACTTGCCAACAATTGGCATGGCAAAAATTGGCATCCAACCAATCATGCCCTAGAGCTTCGTTAGCCCAGGTCCGCAGTCTCATGGCGAAAAAGAGGATCAAGCAACAGCAACAAAAATCTTAATCGTCACAAATACTGAAGAAACTGAGCAAAACTGAGAAAAGAGATGTTCTTTCTCAATCCCAGTAAAAGCTATAATTTGTCCGTTTGCAGCCTCAAATTGTTCATTACTCAGGGGAGAAATAAACTAGCCAATACTACAACAAAATTTTCATCTTTGACTTTGCGAAGAGTAACTCTTCTTCGGTCACCTTTTTCCACACAGCACCAACCAGTAACCTACCCTTCAAAGGAAAGGTCAATTCTGGCATATCAGGAATCGCACATTCGGGTGGTGATCTTGATATTTCCAGAATACTTTCATCATCCAACTGCTTCTCGGGGTGAGAGTAACAGTTAAACCTTTCAGTCTGATCGTCATGCTCAAAAATTCCATGTTCCAATGTGCCATCCTTCAATTCATGATCGATGACATCAAGGGCAGGAAGAACAGCAATTGAACTATATGAACATGGTATCATCCCTAAAGGACAGGGGGTCCAGGACTTTGCTATAGACCACCTATTGCGTTTCTCTGGCATGCTTGTGTTGAACGATCCTTCAAGGCCATTTTCTGCTAAACACGCATTATCCAGTTTTCTCAACTGCAATTTGAACATTTCCAGCTTCTGTGTTGCACTTTCAACTGATTCTTGTCCATTGGATATGATTCTGGATTCAAGGAGCGTACAATCTTTAGGCGACCTTTGCAGTGACAACACAGGAAGCTTCCTCAATTTCTCCTTCACATTATTATTGCCAGCCATCTCAATCAGCAGTAATGCTGCATCTGCGATGCATCTTTCACCTATAATGGACAAACTCAAGCACTTCTGCAGAAGTTTTGCAAGACAGAAACGAGGGACCGCATTCCTGTCCGAAGAGAGTACTCCTATCTCATGGGCAAGTCCAATACGGCCTGAATCCTTTAATTCTTTTATATTTGTGACAATCCATAGAACCAGGGAACATAAGTTTTTCATTTTTGATGGCTCAGTTGGAAGGCATGCATATGATTCACCTATACATATAACAAAAACAAATAAGGCCAGTAACACGGCTGTACAAATACAACACTACAAGAGCCCTGAAACGGAAATACTAGCATCAAGTCTTAACAATGAAATAAACATGAAAAATCCTTCCATTTCAGGATTGTGATTTGTGAAGAAGTCCACGATATAAAAGGAAACAAGGTTAGAGATGGTAGAAAATTGAAAATAGAATACTCGACTATAAGAGCAGTACCTTTGTTTATGAGGTCTTCCCTGGTCTCAATCATTTCAATTACCGACTTTAGCATGCCAAGAAGCACTCTTGGTTCTTTTTCAGATAGTTTTGTTATGATAGTTTTCATATCACTATTTGATATTTGATTTTGAACATCACATGAGTGATTTACATCCAAACTATCAGTTTGATGCACATCACTGTCTTCAGAGAATTCTGGGGCATCGAGCTGGAAAAACTCCAACAGAACAGAGAGTACCTCAGAGGGGCATGCACAATAAAGTCGACGTACATATCTTATGGCATCTGAAATCAGTTTTTGGGAACCTGCAATTTAAAAGTAACCCAATTAGCACCGAGGTATCTTGGTCATGAAGATATTAATCCTTGAGAGATAGTTATAATTATCAATGATTTTGTCATGACTCATAAATACTATACATGATTCTGTCGTAAGTACTACAACAGGATTGCTATTCATGTCGAGATCAGATGGTGGCAATCAAATTAGTTCAAGAATAGCACAGTTATTCCTGTATTAATATATGCAATAATTTTATGCAGTTCAGATCAATGGAAGAGAGCTGCAATGAAATTTCAGGAGGTACATTGTTGGCACATTTGAAAGTATAATCTTACAAGTTTCTTGGCATAAAGAAATTTGTCAACTATCTTTCTTAGAATGTACAGACCAAAACAGAACATATTTAAGGCACTATCTTTCTTACAATGTATAGACCAAAACAAAGCATCTTTAAGGAAATGAAATCAGCATGTCATCATTGTAGCAAGCTAGAGTTTGGCACTGCATTCTATGGGATTGAGATTTGCAGTTCTACCATTCAGACTAACACTTGTTGATCGATCCATGACAGAATGGGGATTACATTTGTCTTTAGTTCCCTGACGCTACAACCTTCTTGTAAAAATTGTAGGGCATAGACTTCCTAAGACTTTGAAGCAAACTAGCAAATGTGGCAAACAAAACTACCTAAACAGCAAAACTGATACGAGCAAAGTACCATTGGTAAGTGCTACCTTTACTATTCAAACATAAGGCCAACCAGAAAATTCTGGACATGAGTAACTCAATTTCGAGTTGGCCAGAGACCTATTAATCAAGAAATCATCAGTCTCTTATTGCCCGCAAAAAAATCTTACTGCAAACCCAAGTAGAGAAAATCTATCTCTCACAACCAAGATCCCAAAGAAACAGAACAAGCCGAAGTGCAAGCTCAATAACAGTTCTTACTACAAGATGATGACACTCACGTTTCCTTTTGGAACCTGATTTTGCTTTTCTAGAATCTTTGTCGTTCAGAAATTGAGTGATCCCATGCAATATAGAGCTTGGTTCTAGTCGAGCATCAGGAATAGTCTTAGTCTGGGAATCCCAGTAAATACACTTCAACCAATCAAATGCCTGAAAGTAATCTTAATTAGTGAAAAATCAGAGCAAGAAACACTGAGAAAACTTACAAGCAACTCTAAAAATTATGTTATTTATTACCAAAAGCCAACACTCAGTACCAAATAAAAATAACTAGCTATCAATAAGTCTTAGAAATGCTAATCAACTCACCGTACCTTAATGGCTGCCAAACGTAGCAGCCGCAGAGAGGGAAGACCACGATGAGAACTCTCTGCATGCATGCAATAGATAACTTTATCAGGACTCAATTACACTAGTGCAACTTCAAATCTAGATGCAATAGATAAATTCTTCTAACCATGACGGATGTCGACAAGAATTCGTGGTATTCCAACAGTCTCAGCTAATTCAGATATTGAACGACCAGTTTCCTTATGTGGGTTCTCCATAAAACCATTTACAAGCCTGGGAATAAGGAAAAACAGAAGTAGATAAATAATTGGTTATTGTATTGCGTAAATTTTTTACTTGAGTAGCAACTATACATTAGGAGTCTAGGATAGATACACCCACAACAAAATAAGCCTCATACATAGTCAGCACATACTGTTAAAGTCTTTTCCAGATCATGCAATGATACATTCAGTTTCTAATCTGATTAGTCATTCAGCTCTACAATGTACAAAGCAAACTTAATAAAAGTAGGAATTCTAAGTAATGTTAATATGTGCATCTAGCATTGCAGTACTACTAGCTACTTGTTGGTAACTTGGTGCTAAGTTGGGCACTCTTTTCTCCAGGGTACAAGGCTGGTCCTCGCCCTGGCGATCCATAACTGATATGAAGGCTCCGTCCGACAGTGTTGTGGATTATGATAATCTTGTTTTCTTGAGACACTTTTAGATACTTGGGTGTTTGGATAGCTATTTTTTTCTTAATCAAGTTGCAGACAGATATATTATTGCATTCCCGAACATATGGGAGGAAATGTGAAACTATTGGATAACAAAATCTATCCAACTTTAATCTGATTTACAGAAAAGAATAATATAGTTTCAACAACTTCTTTTTCGAAGCAGCTTAAAAGATAAGCACAGTTCAGGCAGCAATCGCAAACTGAGCCGAGTACCATGCAACAACATATGGTAGTTTAAAAATTAAATATACAACTAAAGCAGAGAAACTGGAAAAAAGGACCCACAACATATTGGCACCTCAAGTTAGTTCTAAACTTCTAGTAACCTCTAGTTCAATTTGCATTATCCACACATCAATTTTAAGCTCCTAATGATTTCCGAAGAAAACTATGTTCTTCCATCAAAATCTTTCGCTCAAGAAGGATCCCTGGACCACATGAATATCAAAATAGCTTCAATACCATCGACGCATAAACACTAACTTATTCTCCTAAACTGCTTGCATAGCCCACCTCTTTGTACAAAAAGTTCTGTCATGCATTTGAGCCCAGCCAATAAAAAGGGTGTTTTGCCTTTAGCACCAGGATAATGCCACCTGGTCCATTTTGCCCCCAAGTAAATTGAGAGTACTGTCCATATAATATCATACGTAAGATGAAAATAGCAGCGGGAATTTCATCACCTCATGATTGCCATACTGTACAGCATGGCGAGCATCTCCTCCGACTCCAGTTTATCATCCCAAGCCACTCCATTGCTAGAGGGGACAAAACTATCGCATATAACAGCATCCCAACTCCACAGACAGAGAAACGAAAATCTGGAACTATGCATCAAACAACATACTGGAAGAAGGGATCTCGCAGCCTTATCTCGACGAAGGCTGCAGTCACGTCCACTGGGATCGGGAGGCAGCCCCTGCTCCTCCACGCCGCAATCTGCACCAACAAAAGACTCAAATTTCACACCCTTCTGCTGACTTTATTTTTGTCGGCCCTCACAGGTTATGGGAAGAGGATATTACCCTCCGAAGAGCGGCGTCGTGGTCGGGGTTGAGGGAGAAGATGGTATCGCGGACGAAGCGCCACTCCTCCCAGCTCGACCACGGCACCAGCTTCCGACCGGTGGAGTGGCCGGCGGCGGCGCCGGTCTCTTCAGCCTCCATCCGAGCCAAGCCACGCCGCAATCTAAACCCTAACTAAACCCAGCGAGTAGGGATGTCCTGGTGTGGTGGGGTTGCCCAGCTTCGCTGGGGGAAAGACGATGACTCGCTGCCAAGGTGGGACCAGGATGTATTGTATCGTGGCAAGCGGCGAGCAGGGTGGTTTTTGTAATTTGCCAGGGGATTTGAGGTGCATCCCCACCGTGCGGCTGCGGCGGTGGCCGCCCTCCGGTACATGGCCTCGCCGGTTGCCTCGTCGGAGACTCGGAGGAGAGGTGGGCAGGCGGCCGCAGCCGGAAGGCCCGCGCCCGGCCGCCGCTTCCTCCTTTTGCAGCCCACATTGTCCGCTCCGTCCTGCACGACACCCAACATGTGAGTACCCTAACCCAGTAACTCCCCGTGCCCCAACCAAAATTGCAGTTTCCATTCGTCCCCATGTTATGAATTTGATATCTTAACCAAATTGTTGCTGTGATTTTGGGGGATAAGTTCTGATAGGCTTAATCAGCAAACCTCTTAGATTATATACTAGCAGAATGCCCTTACGTTGCTACGGATTAAAAAAAATACTATATATTTAAAAAGGTTATACTACTATTTATATCATATTAGACCATTCACACCTATTTTTATCTCAATCGTTTCTATCAGATCCAATTGGTGGTCTGTTCGAAAGTAGAGTAAAGATAAAGTATGGCCAAAGTGAGCACTCCCATGCTTATAAAGGGGTCGAGATCTAATTTTGTGCTTTGGATAGACTTTATGATTGAAGGAATGGAACTACAAGAGATTGCCTAAAGTTATAATTCTCCTAGGCCAATTTTAATGTTTAAAAAGCTTGTTGCATAATGTGGTATCGTAGTGGCTCTTAGCATTTGAACAGATTATTTTTCCTACTTTGCAGCTAGATTGCAGATTCTATGCTCTGCTGTTTCCTTTCAATGGACATATTACAAATCTGCAAAGATGTCTACAATTTCGTAGTACTGTCCTTCTCTGCTGACTAGACATCAATCCCTCAGCAATCATATCAACATGGTATCCCATAATTTCATGGTTATATGGTCATTAGTCACTTCGTAGCAGTTAATACTATCACCAAGCTGCCAAGAGATTTGCCAAAGAAAGAGCAAATTTGCAGTTTGTTTTATGTTTTGAGGGTTTAGCTTCTTTTATTCCTGCTAATTTGATTAACCAGCCTATTACTCTTGAGACATAAAACTAGAAACTATGAGGAAGATCTATCATAGACACTTAATATGATCGTAGCTCATGGAAAATTCATGCTCTCATCAGTTTACATATGTTACCGCAGTTGCAACTTGCTACAGAAATTAGATTCTTATTGAGAGTAAGATTAAAAGAGATGTGATTGCAGCATCAACAGCATTATGAGAAAAGGTGTTACCTTCTATATCCGCTTCTTCTATATCTGCTCAGGCACAATAACATCTCCATCAATCTCAATGTCTCTGATGTGAGCTATCTTGACTCGATACTCCCCGCCTTCTTGGCATCGTTGCGTAATTAGTGGGCATTGTTTGATGTAAAGCTCCTTGAGCCCACTGGGCAGACCTTCTTCTGGCAAGCTTTCAATCTCAGGACAGTTGCAGATGTGTAGTGTTTCAAGTGAGGAGACTTTATGCAGACTAGGAGGCAAACATTGGAGGTCATCACAGGATGATATCTCCAAGAATTGAAGTGTGTGAGGTAAACCCTCCGCTGGAAAGCTATTGATGTCAGGGCAGTCAACAATTTGAAAATGCCTGAGACTAGGAAGGTATCTTAGGCCGTTTGTAAGTACACGTGCTAATGGAGAGCATGAGGTTAGACAGATTTCTTCAACTGAAGTGGGAAGCAAGTTGCTGTCCAAGGCACCAGCCAAGGGCACTTGTAGATGTGCAGGATCTTAAGTGATATAAGTGGACGTGAACACTCCTCTGGCAGGGAAACAAGCCCTTCACAATGGGCTACTGTTAGGCTCTTGAGGGCTGTCGGATTGTGCGCAAGCAAGCCTACATGCAGAGATGTTAGATTCGGGCAATCATTGATGTATAGAGATGTTAGAGACGATGGACAGACTCCATCTTGAAGATCTGGAAGTGACTCAAGTCCAGATTCATGTATCCTCAGTGCTGTAAGTGTTGATGGAACAGGGGGTAACTTCTTCAGCTTGGGCCACTTGATGATACCAAGTTCAGTTAATTGAGGAAACAACTGATCAACAACATTAAAAATCCACTCTCTCAGATTCGGCATATCTTCCAGTAGAAGCACTTCTAAAGCTGGAAAACATTTTTTTTGACCAAATCCTGTGAACTCGTGTCTGATTTGTGTCACCTCAGTTGCTCCTGCTATATTGAGAATTTTGAGGAAGGGAAATTGGCCTAAAGGTGGGAGCACTGTGCTTCTGCAGTTGTATATATGAATGGTTTGCAGATTGGGAAGAAATGAACTAGCCAGCCAGCTTGGGAATCTCACCCCTGGGAAACCTTTAAGCATCAACTCCTTGAGATCAAGATGTGGTTGAAGACCTTCTAGAACTTCTTGCTGATCCGAAGGAGTTTGCAGTTCTCATCCCATATAAGATGTAGAGCTCGCAGATGTTCTTTGGTTTTCAACTGTGCACAAATTGCATCTTGTCCATCAGCCACATTGTTGAGGCCACGAATGGAAAGTTGTCCTTGCAGCTGATCCATATTCCTTAACTCTGTGATGTTGTGTCCAAGGCGCTTCTGGACAACAAATTCTTCTAGTTCCTGTAGGCAGATCAAACTTCCAATTCCAGGTATCCTTGACAGTAGCCTTGTGCTTCCCTCTAAGTGGCGCAGGTTAGTGAGCTTAATGATGCCTTATGGCACTTCCCTTAATGAACTGCAGTTGTTCAGCTTCAATATTTGCAAATTATAGAGCTTAACAATAGATGCTGGTAATGTCTTGATTTCAGTGCTACTGAGATCTAGGAAGCGAAGTTGTTTGAGATTCCCTATAGATTCTGGTAATTCTTGAAGACCTCTTCCATGCATATCAAGAACTCTAAGAAATTGAAGTTTCATAAAAATACCATCAGGAAATCAAGACATCTTAGACTTGTATAGTTGTATCCATGCGTAATAATTAGTGTCCTTAACTTCCTAAACTCATAAAGTGGATCAAAATGAATGCACCTGGCATCGGTGCATGGCAATGAAAGATGACGGATCTTGATGGCATTGTCATGTCTTCCATACTAAAATTGTTCACAGTGTTCCATGGAGATAGATATAGCTAGGTCATGCATTGCATCATGCATCACATAGTTCTCGTTGTAGGGCTGAAAGAAAGACCTGCTTACTAGCTCATTAAAATATGCATTTCCAGTATCTTCCAGTCTCTTCTTTCTAAATTTCCTGATGAAACCAAGTGCTAGCCAAATCTTAACCAACTTTTCTCTCCTGAATTTATAGTCTTTGGGATATACTGAACAGAATGTGAAGCACTGCTTGAGATGTGGTGGTAAACGATTGTAGCTTAGCCGTACAGCTGGCAATATGTTATTTTTGTCTGCTGGTAGCTCCCATATGTCATTTCTTAGCATGCCCTTCCACTCCTCTTCATCTGCTTTGCAGAAGAGGAGGCTCCCTAATGCCTTCGATGCAAGAGGCAATCCCTTCAGCTTCTTCACAATTTCCCTGCCTATCACCTCCAACTGTGGATATGTGCTGCAATCACCATCCCTGAATGCATGGTTCTTGAATACAGACCAGCTTTCATCCTCTGATAATTGCTGTAACTTGTAGGGCTCTATCCCTCCCATGATTCTGCCGATGTTATCATTTCGTGATGTTACCACTATCTTGCTTCCAAGCCCTCCCAAAATTAAGGCTGCTCTGTAGCTGAACCATTTATCATGGTCTTCATTCCAGACATCATTCAAGACAAGCAAGTACCTCTTGCCCCGCAACACTCCAGAGAGTGTTTCCTGTAGCATATTCATGTTAGTGCTAGCAAAGGATTGATCATAGGCAGCGTCCTCAAGTGTTTCTTGTGTTAGCTTTCTCCCGTCGAAAGTTTCAGACACATGGACCCAGATGCTCAATTCAAAATGTTCTTTCACTCTGTCATCATTGTACACCATCTGCATAAGAGTGGAAGCCCCCCCATGCCAACAACTGGAATGACACAAACATTGCAGGAACTATGTCCATCGTCAGAGAGCACTAGCTTCACCATTTCCTCTCTGTCTCTGTCCCTGCCAAATACAGCTGAATTATCTACAAGAGAACTAGACTGCGGTCGCTCTGAGGTCTCATGCCTGCTCATTTCACCTAACATCTGGAGCCCAATGGTATCGCGTTCTTTTGCAATCTTATCTAACCTCTCCAATATGCTACTTATCTTATGCTTTATCCTGTACTGGTACAAATTCCTACACAAGAAGGAGAAAGGAGAACTGACACTTGCCTTTGTGGGAAGCTTCATCTGCCTCTGCTTCAGATACATAAGTTTGGCTGAATAGCTGTCGAGCAGATCATCAACATCGTATGTGATGTCCTTAAGCTTTGCTATCCATCCCCGCACAGACGCATCTGTCAACTGCTTCGCCTCAGCATCTTCAAGGAAAGCCTGTAATTGAGAGAGAGTGTGTGAGAGGCTCTCCAGCCTGCCATGGATGCCTCTGCAAGGTTTGAAGTGATCAAGAAGTGCTTCTGACAATTTCTCAAAGAGGGTTTGCATCAAGGCTCCTAAAATTGCTTCTGCTGCCATGGGAGTTCGTTTCCTTGCTTCCCCCCTCTGTTCCCGTCTATCTTCGTTTTCTTCCAGTTGTTAAGTCTGTAAGAACAAATAAGTTAGTAAGGCTGTGAAGGAGTTCACACTTGGAAGGACCAAATACTTGTTGGGACGTGTTTAGCTGAAGGTGGTCATTTCCATGCAATTTCAGTACTCTGGGCATCAGTAGCAAGTCAAGAATTCTCCTCCATGTGGAAACAGGATTTGCTTTATGCTCCTTGGATTTGGAACTTTATGTACACGTCGAGATTTTCTTTTTCATAGAACTGATGTGATGCTGGCCTCAGTGTGCTTTGCCTGGTCAGGCACATCTACCAACCATCCATGTGAATTGCACTCACCCTCCTCATTCTTTCTCTCTCCTGCATCAATTGCTTCCTTGATTTGTGGATGAATCTTGTTGGATTGTGCAGGGTCTTGATTACCAGGGCAGGTGCCCAAGCGGGCTTGATACTGCTACTGTTTATTTTTCTTTGTTCGTATTCAATTTGTATTAGCAGTGTACAAGTCCGGCCCACAAAGCCAGAAAGGTCTTTTGGGAGCTTATCTGAAAATTCCAATAACAAAATACCTGAACTTTGCAAGCATTTAGGTTTCTGGTGGGACTATGCTCTACTGACGATCATGTTAAAAACAATGTTCTGCTTATGATCATGCAATCCAGATCATGAGATCCACTGGTAACAAAAACAAATAAGATAATGTTCTTTGCAACAGGAGAGGAGCCATTAACTGCTCTTTCGGGCAGAGAGCTTTTCATGGTGGATGGTGTACCTAACTTTTGGCCATGTGGCATGTGTCAGGGCCTCAGTGGACATTTCAGTGACAATACCCACTCATTGAGGTTTCTGTTTGCAATCTTGTACTCCCTCTATGTCACATTTTTAAACCAACATCTACAACACCAAATTGGTATTACTAGATTCGTCGTGAGATATATTGTCATAATGTATGCTTAGTTTTATTTGAGAAAACATATTCTTATAGAAATTGATGGTCAAAGTGTCATCTTGGAGACCGTATTTTACCCTGTTGTTGAGGAAAATACATCATCTGAAGTTTTAGGATTAGTGTGAAAGATCTAATCGCAATTCATACAAATATATTGGGAATCAAATATGGTATCAAGAAAATATGTGTTTCTTCAGTATGACCTGATTTGTATAATGAAATGACTGCCACGGTATACATAAAATTTGCCATGAAGATGCTGTTGTCATTTTACTTTTGGCACTTATTTGTGCAAAACTAAGTATTTTGATGATCAATGTTTGCTCTAGATTTCAGGAGTTGATGCCTGGAGGTGGTAATTTTGCCTGTCCATGCTTTTAAATCAACTGGTGCCTTGGTGGACGACCAATAATTGTTTATCCAATAAAGGGTTCTTGTATGTTGGATGTGAATGGTAACGAAAAAATTGAGTATGTTGGTTTCATACTACATCGATCGTGCAGAAGGTAAGGTGTGAACTTTTTCTCTTTGCATGCTACAAAATTTATGCAGTTTAACATTTTATGGCTATTGTTATATTAGCTGTCTAGTCGAAAGTTCATTTTGCAAGATTATATAAATTCAACTAATGATATGGCTCCATGCCTCTTGACTTGCCTAGTTGGCAGTCTCAAAGCATGACACAGAGTCCAGTATTGGGCTTCAGAATTTTCATGTATAATCATATTGGAATAGAAGCCTATTTGGCATGTCCGAGATATGATCATTATACCAGAATTTTCGTTTTTTGTTTCAGGTGAATTCTACCTTGATTGAAACTCTGAAGTAAGGAACTAGCTCTGGTGCTCCTATGTTGGAGAATGTGCTGTTTGAGACCAGCAAAGGGGAGAATGCTGGAGTCTATCCAAAACGCCCGGTGAGCTGACAAAACAAGATTATGCTTTTCCAGTCTTTGATGAAGTGGTGACTGTCTTCTGCTTGGTCTATGGTGGGGCTAGCTAAAGAGTACTTTGGGATCACTCCTGACGTGGCAACGTTAGGGGAGATCATTGGCATGTTTAGGATCTTCTTTACAGCGGGTCCTGTAGATGCCGAGAAGAGTGACATGGCGAAGTGTGGGAGGTTCCACCGAGGAGTGTTGGAAGAAGGCGTTTGTCTGACACCTCCTTTGAGGTGGGATTCGCCTCGTGCATGCCTCCCAGGACATCGAGAAGATTGTCAGGGCAAGGAAGTTCTTTGACGGATATAGCAGGTTCAGTGACCAGATCACCACGCATTTTGCTATTCCCCGTTGTTGTACTGTTGTTAACTTCGTACTGTTGATTCTTCGGGATGTGCAGAAGCGCCATGATCCATCTGAATTAGCACCTTGCAACCTGTCATGGTTCTATACGGGCAATAAAATGTTGGTCTATGATTTGATTGATTTAGCTGATCTTGCAGCAGGCTGCACTCGCAGCATGTCCCGAGTCTGTCTATAACATGGGTCCCAGTTAACCATGCGATGGATTCTCCCTGAGAAATCTTTTTCACGAGTGAACTTGCTTTACTAAGCAGTAATCTATCAGTGCCTGCAATGGTCAAAAGCAGGCGCAGGACTTGTTCCAGCCAGCCAGTTATTCTTTTAGGGAATACTAATGCAGTGAAATTCTATCAGTGCCTGCACTGTTATTCTTTTAGGGAATACTAATGCAGTGAAATTCTGCAGTTGATTGTTAGACTGTCACAGAATCCTCGGTTCTTACGGCACACGGTGACAATGACCCTGATGATGGTAAGGCATGCGCCGTTTTACCATTGTTCTTGCCTTCTTGGGCTCTGCAAAGTCAACAGCCTGGGAAGAAGGTTATCCGGATGGATTGGGACCGAAGCTTGGGCGCGCCGCTCCAACCAATCCAGAGATTCTTCCGTTTGCTAAAATACTCATCTGACACGCTGTGCTGACAGAGCAGGCGTGAAACGAGCGAGCAAACGAACTACTCCGCCAACGAAGCCCAGCTAGTCCTTGCCATGGCGACGCGCTGCCGCCTCCGCCTCCTCCTGATCCTGCTCGGCGTCGTCGCCGTCTCCGTCGAGGCATCGCACCCGGCGCACGAGGTAGGTGCTCCGCTTCGTCTCAAGGTCGTCGCGTGTCTCTAGTTCGGTTTCCCGTTGCTGACGTGATTGGATTCTGGGTGCGCGGCGCGTGAAGTTCTGCGCGGCCGCCGGAGGAGGAGGCGCCGGCGGATGCGGAGGGGACGGCAGGAGGATCTTGATCAAGGGCGGGACGGTGGTGAACGCGCACCGGGCGGAGGAGGCCGATGTGTACGTCGAGGACGGCGTGGTCGTCGCCGTCCGGCCAAACATCCCGGTGAGTGGTTCGCTGTGCCTTTGGGAGATTCGGATCGGTTTTCCCTTTCCCCTCGGGGTTTGGAGTCTTGGGACCAGAGAGGTAGGCTTGACTTGGGCTTACTGCTCTGCTGCGACCAAGGAGCCACTCTGCTGCGCACACCTGCTGTATGCTGTAGCCATGTTCAACGACGCCAAGTGGGCTGTGGCCACTAGTTACTTGGGATTCCTGCCACTCCTTATTTATTTTAGTATAAATTCATACTAAGGTCACTACAAAATATTATGGTAAACTTGAAAGTTATCAATGGAAATATGCAGGGACAGTAAACAGTAATTTCGACAATTGACCTTTTCTAGATTAGCAAGAAACCTTGCAATTAAGCACTTTTTACCATGTGGTGTAAATTCCTAATTTCCATGATTGAAGAGTTCGGGAATTGGTTATGGCTTTCTGTTTCTTAAGTGCCTTAGCTGGGTGCTCAAGATCTGAGCAACGTTTCAGTTGTCCTATGTTACTGTAATCGTAGTGTACGAGATAATTATTTTCTTTCTCAGTGTTAGCAGAAGATAATATGAGATTGTAGTAAACCATGCGAAAATAAAGCTTGCATTTTAACATAGCAAGCAATGAATATGTTTCAAGAGAGTAGATACATCTTAGATTTACCAGCAAAAACATAACTTCCCTTTTTATTTAGATAGTACTGAAGACAGCAGTTTTGTATTCATCAAATGGGTCATGTTCTTTTATCAAGATTTCCTTTGGCCATGAACTGAACTGTTCTGATAAAATCATGTCCTCCCAGGCTATTCCAACCTTGCCAGTTAATATTTTTCTGTTCTCATAATATTTCTAGGCCGGTGAAGATAATGTCAAAGTGATTGATGCAACTGGAAAATATGTCATGCCAGGTGATTTCTTACTATTGTGGTGAATATTAAGAAATCAGTTGTTACTTGTTGTTCAGTTCATCAGGCTTCTGGCAAATGTCACAGGTGGAATTGACCCTCACACGCACCTGGAGATGGAGTTCATGGGAACTGTGACCATAGATGACTTCTTTAGCGGTCATGCTGCAGCACTGGCTGGTGGGACAACAATGCACATTGACTTTGTCATTCCAGTAAATGGCAACTTAACTGCAGGCTTGGAATCCTACAAACACAAAGCAGAAAAATCTGCTATGGATTATGGATTTCACATGGCCATTACGAAGTGGAATGATGAGGTTTCAAGGGAAATGGAATTGATGGTCAAGGAACACGGTGGGGCATATTTTGTTTTTCGTTTGTATTGTTGGATTAGTCTACTAAGAAATTTATTTACATTATGTTACATGAAGCAGCTCCTCTGTTTTGGCCTGATGATCAACTAAAAAAAATTCATATAACTTGAGATATCTCCCAGATGGTGCAGAACCGTATCCAGAATATGTCAAAAAATTTAATTGCCAAAATTTCAGGGATCAATTCTTTCAAGTTCTTCATGGCATATAAAGGTTCCTTGATGGTCACCGATGACCTCCTCCTGCAAGGCTTACAGAAATGCAAGTCTCTTGGTGCCCTGGCTATGGTTCATGCAGAAAATGGGGATGCTGTTGATGAGGGACAGCAGCGGATGATCAATCTTGGGATAACTGGTCCAGAAGGGCATGCTCTCTCAAGACCTCCAGTCGTAATTCCATTGAACCTTCTCTTTTACTGTTATGCTCCTTTGTCTTGACGGGTTCATGTTTTTTGAATAGTTAAGTACCTTCAGTGACCTAGCTAGTTCATGTTTCTTGTGCTTTCCTCTCACAGGAAGGTCATGAAGAGTTAAGTTTTTCTTATTCTCTGCAGTTGGAAGGCGAAGCAACTTCCCGGGCAATACGATTAGCAAAATTCGTCAATACGCCGCTGTATGTTGTTCATGTGATGAGCATTGATGCAATGGAAGAGATTGCCAAGGCTAAAAGAGAAGGTCAGCTGCCTGACATGTTAGTTCCAAACAAGTCCTCAGATAACCTGCTGGAGCCTGGGAACTTGATGGTCCTGTTGAATTGATCATGTCCCAAATATCTAAGTTTATTTAAATTTACAATATTTCTTTTTTCTCTCAAACATGCACCCAAATGCGTGTCATTATGTATTAGTAAAAAGCACTAAGATACGCAATTTACAATATTTCTCAATTTTGACAAACAAATCATAAGTTGTTGTGAACTTGAACTTTGCAGGGCAGAGAGTCATCGGTGAACCTGTGGTCTCTGGGCTTGTCCTTGATGATTCTTGGCTTTGGAATCCTGACTTCACCACTGCTTCGAAGTAAGTAGGAACACAAGTTCAATAATATGTTTATGTAACTGTGGTTCCTTTTATCTCATATGATGCTTCTAGGTATGTGATGAGTCCTCCAATCCGGGAAGCAGGGCATAATAAAGCACTTCAAGCTGCTCTTTCATCAGGAATATTACAGGTGTCATACCCTAATCTGCTGAAGTGTGAAGTTGCAGAGTTCTTAACATATTTCCTGAAGTGTGGAGCTACATATATCTAAATTTCCCGATCTTTTTTGCTTCTGTTGTGAAAATTGGTGGTACAGTGTCTACCATGGGGAATGAAATTTCTTGGGTGAGCATCTAACTGTTTGCTGTTTGTATGCAGCTTGTGGGGACTGATCATTGCACCTTCAACTCCACACAGAAAGCTTTTGGCTCTGATGATTTCAGGAAGATTCCCAATGGTGTAAATGGTAATCAGCCTTGAAGAAAGTATACTGTAGGTTTTACAATGAGTTCGTGTTCGGTGTGAATTAAAGCCGGCTAAGACATCTCTCTTTTGAATATTTGATCCCAGGCATTGAGGAAAGGATGCATATAATTTGGGATAGTATGGTGGTAAGTTAAGAATTTCGATGTTTCTTCGAAGGAAACAGAAATAAAAGAAATTGGTGATCCATTGGTTTCCTTTCCAGTATTTCTGTTCTCTGACATTCATACAATGTGCGTGCAGGAGACTGGCCAGATTACTGTCACCGATTACGTACAAGTGACAAGCACAGAATGGTAATGCAGAAATTCAATAGCTACGTCAAAAAACCCTATATTTAAGAAGTATAATGATATCGATTACGTGAATCTTTTCAGCGCCAAGATCTTTAACATATACCCTCAAAAAGGAGCAATCCTGGAAGGATCTGATGCAGACATCATCATCCTAAATCCCAAAAGGAGCTTTGTGATGGGTGCCCAGACGCACCATTCAAGGTCCAACACAAACGTCTACGAGGGCAGGAAAGGAAAGGTTGGCTCCTCTCATTGCTCACAACTGTATCTAACATAAAACTCGAGATCCATCCAACCTGTGTGCCTACTTGGTGTAGGGAATGGTAGAAGTCACCATCTCAAGGGGGCGAGTGGTATGGGAGGATGGCAATCTGAACGTTGTGCCCGGTTCAGGAAGATACATAAGGACACCGCCTTTCGGCTACCTCTTTGATGGCATTGAGAAGTCGGATGCTGCCTACAGAGCTTCCCTCCGAGCTCCTGTGCAACGAGGTAAAGCTGCTGCTTAATGGTGTCCATGGTTGGTCTCATTACCCCTGACGGTAATACAATCCTGTCTGGTTCAAGAATAAATTGCTCCCAAGGTGAACACCGTCTGATCCATGTGTAACTTCCTTGTGTATATAAACCATCTTAGTTATATTCAGATTCAAGGTAGGTTAAAATGTAACATTCATTACGTATATGAAGCACCTTCTGACTCGGATTATTACAAATTCATTTCAGTTCATCATATTCATATAACTAGAAAATGCAACTTTGATAAGCTTGGAAGTCTGGTATAACTTCCGGACATTTGTCCCCTGGAATGGATCAGCTTGATTCTGATTCAGGACACGTTGATATAGACACAGTTGTAACTCGAATTGTTTGATTGAATTCTTGTTCATAATTAGCATGAGGCATGCCCAATAAAAAGGGAATAAGAAGGACTATAGATTATTGTCTGTGTTGTGAAACGACGCCATGTGATCAATTAAGCAACTGCCATTAGCAGTTGCAAATGACGTTCCAAAGGGTCACGTCCCTTCTCCTAGCAACTGCCATCCCTTTGACTTGTATAAATATGTAATTGTATCAATGAATCAATGAGAGAATCACTTGATCTTGTGCCCAATTGCTGTCTCAATCTCTATTCTACATTTCATATCACAATACGTCATCAGCACTGCCTCTACCGAGAGCACACCGACCAAATGCACAGACGCAAGAACACGAAGAAGAGAAGAAGAACAACTCCAAGTAAGCACCCATGGCTGAAGCAATTATTCGCGAGATTCTCACCGTTCTTGCCACCGTCGAGGTCGCCATCACCACCATTCTCCAACCCTTGGCTTCACCTCCACGCTAGCGCCGTCGCCGCACTCGTCGTCGCCGTCCCCGGCGCGCTCTCCATCCTCCTACGATGGCCGCGCGGATCTCAGCACCCAGTCGCCTCCTCGCCATTGCTCCGCCGGCTTCAACTGGCGCATCGGCGACCGGCGGCCCCTCGCGCCCACAGCGCCGGCGCCTGTGGGGACCCCTCCCTCTCTCCTCACCGCGCGCTCCGTCGCCCTGGCGCCCCTGGCCCACCGACGGCGTCGACGGCATCACGGACCCGGAGCTGGCCGCCCCTCCGCCACCGCCGCTCGCAAACGGCGTTCCTCGCGGCTCCGGCGAGTCCTCAGGCAGCGCCACTAGCCCCGGCGTTGGGCTCCCCAACGGCGAGTCCTCCCGCCCGCATGCGCTCTCCAACGGCGGCGGCGCCCTCCGGCGCCCCTCCTTCACCAGCGGCCCGGCTCCCACCGGCGACGGGGTCCTTCCGACCGGCGCGCAGCGCTCCAACGGCTCAACCCGGGTGCCGGCGGCGTCCCCAGCCGGCCTCCACCCGACGACGACGGTGGCGGGCCCCGCCCTAGGCGCGGCAGCCTCGGCTGCTCTGGCGCCCGGCCATCTCCTCGCCCAAGTGGCGGCGCCCGCACGAACCACCTCCGGCGGCGGCGTCCGCCCCATCTCCGGCGACCCGCGCGACGGCCTCGCATCCGCTCCACCCGCCGGCCCCTCCTCCCCGGAACACACGGCAGCAGCGGTGGCGGCGGTTAGGGTTAATCCCTAACCACCCAGCCCTTTATGCAGGAGGCGCTCGGGTGGGCTGGCTGGGCCAGCCGGCCTACCTCACGGGCCCAACAGGCCCCGCAGGCCAAGCCAGTCCAACGGGCCGGCATCAAATGGCCCATTCGGCCATAAATAACAAAAAAAAACACCAGGGGCAGTATATTTGTGTGTTAGCCCCCTGGGTTTCGCATATTTACTACTTCTCTGCATCAGTAGATTGTTTAGTATGCTAATTTTCCTAGTAGACCCTCAGGTTTACTATCTATTGCATATTAGCCACAGATCCTTTATTAAAATTACACAAGAGCCCTCAGGCTTTATGTAATTTTATACTTCAGACCCTCAGGTCGTGGCATATTACATATATCAATATGTAACTTTGTTCTAAAGTGTGTATTACCTCCGTAATATAATATAGTTTTATATTATGCACTTCCTTTATAGCTTTGCAATTTCTTTACTCAATATTTAAATCGCAAATTCCATTCTTTTCCGCTTATACTTCTTATTCTCAGCATCATTTTGCTTTAAAATTGCGAAAAATTATGCAACATTGCACATAATTAAGTGATTATCTTCCAAATTTTTTGGTAAATTGCATAAGGTAATGGAGTCTATATTAATGGCTGCGATTGTAGCATCACCCGTTCTTTGCAACGGAGTCCACAATATTAGCAGCGATTAATTTCGCCCATTATTGCGAGGTCTACACCGTTTCGCGGTGACTACCTTCAAAGTGCAAATAACCAAAATTCAAAGTATAGAGGCTATATTTTGGCGGTGATTGTAGTATCACCCATTTCCTCAGAAATGGAGTCCAGAAATATTAGCGACGATCTCTATCGCCTATACTCTAATGAACATCTACACTTGGGTCGTTAAGGAATCATCCTGACCTAAATTATTGCGAAATCCTTTGCATCATTAAAATTTACTCTCAAGTAAATTAATATAAGCATGATCATTTCAAGCAGGACAATGGCAGACATATCCAAAAAGGACTTTGCCGAGCTTGCCCTCGATGGAAGCAACTATTTGACTTGGGCCATGGACCTTAAAATCAATCTTTTAGGTCGTGGTCTTGGTGCTACCATAAACTCTCCTCAACAAGATGATGAGCCTATATCAGGGAGAATGAAATATGCATCTTTGCATTTTATACGGCATCACCTCCATTCCGATCTCAAAACCGAGTATCTCATGGAGGAAGATCCACTAGCCCTATGGAACGCTCTCAAGGAGCGATATGACCAACAAAGAGCAGTTATGCTACCTGAAGCTCAACGCGAGTGGTCCAACATTCATTTTCAGGATTTTAAATCCGTGGCAGAATACAACTCTGTCATTCATAAGATCAATGCTAAGTTGAGATTCTGCGACAAGGCCATTTCTGATGCCGATCTAATCGAAAAGACCTTGTGCACTTTCCACCCCTCCATGCGCATATTGCAACAGCAATACCGCCAACAAAAATATACTAAACATTCTGAGTTGATGTACACGCTTCTCCAAGTTGAAAAGCATGATGAACTTCTCATGAAGAATCATCAAAGTCGCCCAACGGGCACTATGGCATTACCAGAGGCTCATGCCAACACTCAGAACAAATTCAATAGTTGTAAAAGAAACCGCAAAGAGTTCAAAGGAAAGTGGAAACAAGGCAACAAGCAGAAATCCAACAAGTTTGATAAGGGCAAAGGACATTTCAAGAAAAATGACTCCAAAGACAACTCTCAAGTTTGTCAAAGATGTGGATGTATGAATCATCATACAAAGAAATACCGAACTCCAAAGCACCTGGTTGAGTTGTATCTCCAATCCAAAGGCAAAGGCAAACAAGTCCAAGGGGCGAAATTCGAAGCTCACTTCAACGAACAACCAAACATCACCTTGGAAGCGGAAAGTTCTCAAACTCTTCATCAGAAGGAGAATCAAGCTCAAGTCAAGAAAGACGATGACCCCATGGACATTGATGACATGCTTGTGGAATTCAATTTCCAAGACATGTATGGAGATCTCAATTAATCTCCAAATTATCATAATATATGTCTCTAGCCTATATTGTACGTACTAAGTTGGAAAAGACGTACTATATTGTCCAATTATTGTATTTGTATTATTATCTACCTTAGACATAATAGTTAATGTATGTGTTCTATATAAATTCAAGTTCTTAATGAATTCTCTTTATTTTATATAGAATTTCGAAGACAATCCAATGGAAGAGGAAATGTGTTTAGTGGATAGTTGTACCACTAACACAATCTTAAGGGAAATGAAATACTTCCAAACTCTTAAGAAGAGTAAAGGAAACATTATGACTATCGCTGGTCGCGATGCTATGATCATTGGCTCTGGTCAAGCCACCATCATTCTCCCTATGGGTACGAAAATTACAATAGAGGATGCACTCTTGTATCCCGATTCCACTCGTACCCTACTCAGTTTCAAAGATATCCGCAAAAATGGTTTCCATGTTGAAACTTGTGATGAGAGCAATGGCGAAAGCCTCCTCATCACTAAAAATGACGGATATGAGAAACAAATACTTGAGAAAATTCCTTCTCTCAAAACCGGATTGTACTACACATACATTAAACCAATTGAACATGTTGCGTATAAAATAATTTTTCAAAATCTTGATAAGTTCAAGGTATGGCATGATCGCCTTGGTCATCCTGGCATAGGGATGATGAGAAAAATTATTGAAAATTCTGTTGGTCATGATTTAAGACTTGCAAAATTTCCTAAATCCTCAGATTTTGTATGCACCGCATGTGCTACAGGGAAATTAATCTTAAGACTCTTTTATCTTAAGATACGAAATGAACCACTTAACTTCCTTGAACGCATTCAAGGAGACATATGTGGTCCGATTCAGCCATTATCTGGACCATTTAGATATTTTATAGTTCTAATCGACGCATCTACAAGATGGTCGCATGTGTGCCTATTGTCCACAAGGAACCATGCATTTGCCAAAATAATTGCTCAAATTATCAAATTGAGAGCAAATTATCCTGAAAACATGATAAAAACCATTCGAATGGATAATGCCGCAGAATTCACTTCTCGTGCATTTAATGATTATTACCTAACATTAGGCATAACTCTAGAGCATTCTGTACCTTATGTACACACTCAAAATGGTTTGGCTGAATCTCTTATTAAAAGAGTCAAATTAATTGCTCGACCACTTTTACAGAATTCAAACCTACCAACCTCTTGTTGGGGACATACGGTTTTACACGCCGTAGAATTAATTCAAATTCGTCCAACTGCTTATCATACGGCTTCCCCGTTGCAGTTAGTACGTGGAAATCAACCAAGCATTTCCCATCTGCGTCAATTCGGTTGCGCTGTATACGTGCCGATATCACCATCGCAGCGTACACAAATGGGCCCTCACAGAAGATTGGGGATCTATGTGGGGTACAATTCTCCGTCAATAATTAAGTACCTCGAGCCCCTAACAGGGGATTTATTTACAACCCGGTACGCTGATTGTATCTTCGACGAAGATAATTTCCCGGCATTAGGGGAAGATAAAGACAAGTACCACAAAGAATACCGAGAAATAGATTGGAATGTCACCGGCATCCAATCATTAGACCCACGTACTAAAGAATCTGAATCTAAAGTTCGGAGAATAATAAATTTACAACTCATTGCAAATAACCTGCCAGATGCATTTATTGATCATAAAGGTGTGACAAAATCACACATTCTGGCGGTTAATGTGCCAGAAAGAGTGGAGGTACCTAATAAAACCACTCAACTCCCTAATGAGAGCAAAAGGGGGAGAACTTCTGTCACAAAGGATCCAGCTTCTCAAAAGCGTCCGCGGAAAGAGAGGACTCTAAATCCTCAAACAGTAAATGCAAATCAATCTCAAAAGGAGAAACATTTGTCAGATGCTCAATATCCACGACCCAGCAAGAATGTGCGCATAGATTCAAGTGCTGGGACATCGGAACAACCTAACTCAAATGTTGAAGGAAATCACAATGAGTTAGAAGATGATAATGAAATGTCCATCAATTACATTGATTCGGGAGAATCTTTTAAAAGAAAGACTACAGTTGTCGACATTTACTTCTCCTCGAAAATTGCTAAGAACCTTCAACGGGATCCAGAACCTAAGTCCATGGCAGAGTGCCTCAAGCGCTCAGACTGGCCCAAATGGAAGGAAGCAATTGAGGCAGAATTGCGCTCGCTCAAGAAAAGAGAGGTATTTACTTCAGTAATACCAACTCCTCAAAATGTCTTCCCTGTGGGAGCAAAATGGGTTTTCGTTCGAAAGAGAAATGAAAACAATAAGGTGGTGAGATACAAAGCGAGGCTTGTAGCACAAGGGTTCACGCAGAGACCCGGCATCGATTATGATGAAACCTACTCTCCTGTTATGAATGGCATAACGTTCCGATATTTAATATCTTTGGCAGTACAGATGAAATTATCTATGCAGTTAATGGACGTTGTGACCGCATATTTATATGGGTCACTTGATTCGGATATTTACATGAAAGTCCCTGATGGGCTTAAAATCCCGAATCCAAATATAAATCGCAACATGTATTGTGTAAAGTTACAAAAGTCACTTTATGGCTTAAAACAATCGGGAAGAATGTGGTACAACCGATTGAGTGAATTCCTTCTTCAGAAGAGTTATTCAAACAATGATGATTGCCCTTGTGTATTCATAAAGAAATCCTCAAAAGGATTTTGCATCATCTCAGTGTATGTTGATGATCTCAATATCATTGGAACTACACAAGACATACAAGAGGCAAGTAATCATCTAAAGACGGAATTCGAGATGAAAGATTTGGGTAAAACCAAATTCTGCTTAGGTTTACAACTTGAGCATTTTTCCTCAGGAATCCTTCTACATCAGTCCGCTTATATCCAGAAAATCTTGGAAAAATTCAATATGGATAAATCATATCCATCCAAGACTCCTATGGTCGTTCGATCTCTTGATAGAGACAAAGATCCATTTAGACCTAGGGCCGATGACGAAGAGATATTAGGACCTGAAGTTCCTTATCTCAGTGTCATCGGAGCACTAATGTACCTAGCAAACTGCACCAGGCCTGATATTTCATTTGCAGTTAATCTATTGGCTAGACATAGTGCATCCCCTACAAAGAGGCATATGGTTGGTGTCAGGAATATCCTCAGATATCTCCAAGGCACAAAAGATCTTGGTTTATTCTATCAGAAAAATCAAAACATGACTATAGTGGGATATGCAGATGCTGGCTATCTATCAGATCCCCATAATGCCAGATCTCAAACTGGATTTGTATTTCTACATGGTGGAACAGCCATATCATGGAAGTCCTCAAAGCAGACTTTAGTGGCTACTTCCACTAATCATTCTGAAATAATCGCATTATATGAAGCTTCACGTGAATGTGTATGGCTTCGCAGAATGGTTAACCACATTCAACAATCTTGTGGAATTGATTCCTTAGAATCACCGACTGTTATCTATGAAGATAATTCTGCTTGTATTACGCAAATGCAATCAGGTTACATAAAGAGCAATATCACGAAGCACATTGCTCCTAAATTATTTTATCCCCATGAATTGTAGAAAAATGGGGAGATCGAAATCTTGCAAACTAAGTCTTGCAAGAATCTTGCAGATTTATTCACAAAGTCCTTACCAACGTCTTCATTCCGGAAATGTGTTCATGGAATTGGTATGAGACGAATTAGAGACTTACAAGGTTCAGGGGGAGTGAACTCCTAAATATAATCTGATATATGATCCTCAGATCATAACATATATTGTACTCTTTTCCTTTATGAGTTTTTCCTAAATGGTTTCTCATAAAAGGTTTTTAATGAGGCAATATTAATACAAGCACAATATGTCATATCGTTCTCTCCTTATTTTCCCACTGGGTTTTGAAGGAGTTTTCCATGACATATTATCTACATACATTTCTCCTCAAAAAATTTCCTACAGGGTTTTAGAAGAGTTTTTCAGATACTATATATATATACAAGATGAAATTGATCAAAGGGGAGTGTTGTGAAACGACGCCATGTGATCAATTAAGCAACTGCTGCAAATGACGTTCCAAAAGGTCACGTCCCTTCTCCTAGCAACTGCCATCCCTTTGGCTTGTATAAATATGTAATTGTATCAATGAATCAATGAGAGAATCACTTGATCTTGTACCCAATTGCTATCTCAATCTCTGTTCTACATTTCATATCACAATAGTCTGAAGCATGATCCATGCAGTAACTGAGCTTTTCTTGGGAAGAACAGAACGCAGCCAAAAGATATTGAAATGTTTAATCTGATAATGTATCACCTCATCGTCAGGTTGTATGATTTCATAGCCAATTATACAACCAATATCATCACTTGATAAGATCTTAAATTATTCCGCAAGTATTTACATCTCCATTTTTTTTTCAAAAATGTTACAAGCTTCTCCAATATTTGATAATATCATGTCATCTACGAACAATACGCACTGAACATTCACTTTTAACACGTACATGAAAAGATTCTGATCCAAATCTCTCACCAATACATGAACATTGTGAAGAATCTAGGGAGTAGGGAATAGCTGAATACCTGTGGGACTAATACAACACCAAGGATACAGTACCTAACAATATCCTATTTGTGACTTGACTCAATTTATTCTCGTGGGCGGGCAAGCCAAAGGGAACTCAAAGCACGTAGCCGGGAGAAGTAGTCGCTTATTGCAAGCAGAGCTCGTGCAGATTGGCGAGTGGTTAATATGCGTTGCATTTGCTGAAGGGTTTGCAGCCGCAGATTATCAGCCTGCAGATAAGACATTGTTAAACAGTCAATCAAAAGTTGCAATAGAAATCTAACTTTTTTTCCGTGTTGTTGCTATTCCCACTTATATAACAGTTCTTATTCTATGCTGCATCAGTTCAAGTAGAAAAGTACAGCTGAAATTCAGATACATCTTTGTTTAAGGATTCTTTTTATTATCGAGTATTACCATTTAGATAGTCTCCTCAATAAAGCAAACATCATGTAAGCATTCCATCACAGAGTAAGGTATGTTAATAAAGCAAACATCATGTAAGCATTCCATCACAGAGTAAGGTATGTTATGCTGCTCCAGATATTCATTTTCCAATTTATAAAAAATTGATGCAAAGATAAATAATACGCATGTAAAGGAACTACATGTTTTAGTAATAAAGTAGGAAAAGGCACCCAAATTCAAGCCAAGGACTCAAACATGGGTGGTGGGATTGTACATCCACTCCACCACCCTAGGTTCAGTTCCTATTCTCCAAGATAATGATCTAACATATTACATTATTACATTAGCCAAATAGTCTGCAGAGAACACCTTGGACAATATCCAACAAATTAAACAGGGTAAGAGAATCTATTCTGTTATGAAATGAACAACCGTATGGTTTGCATAAGTTACCTGCCGTAGGAAGTTTTCTAGGGTGCCAAGTTTTCCCATAGCCATTGCCATCTGTCCCATGTAGTTTGCAACATTACCGGAAGATCCTGCAGGGCTCAGGGATCCAGATGCTAGGGTTTCTGCAAGCGACTGTTGTAGTGCTTCCATCCCTTGAGAAAGAGCATCTTCAGCTTGCTGGGAGGACTGTTGCAGGTTGCATATACCAGCAAGCTGCTGGTCAGTAAGGGGCTCTAATTGACCTGCCAGTAACTGCAACAGAAATGTTGGTATAAAAAGAACTAGATGGAAACATAGTAATTATTGACCAGAAGTTCATCAACTTTGATTTATGTAATAAGGACTGAAGAAAAGCATAACTATATAATATATTGGCAACTTCAACAAGAAATTGCATAAAAAATCAAGACAATTAGAAATATGGGCCTGGTGACATGGGCCTTACTAACTTTCAAGTCCATCAAGTCAGTCAAAAGTCAAGGATTTTTCATCAGAAAATAAGGAGCCCCAGGATACCCCGACATTATTGAATGGACGCTAAGCAAAATTATGGGTCTAAGGAAAAGAAAAACTCCCATTAAGCTGGAGATTTGGTGCTTACATGCAAGAGTTGAGAGGTTAAGGAATTTAATTGTGCCTGCAACATAAACAGTATTAGATTGGTACCTTAAGAAGCTCAGACGATCTGAAGCCCCCTAACCACATGAAACACCTCTCGGCAGGGGTCTTCCACATTCCTGACAGCACATGGAAAACATCTGCTTTGGCTGCTACACCCTTGAGCCTAAAAATTTCAGCATAGTGTACCATGATGCTATCAACAATATTCCGAAGATCATCATCGCCAGCATGTGCATTGACTGCAGCTCTCAACTCATTTATATGCTTGTTATGTTCCTCCAACCATCGTGCATACTCCATGTCAAACGCCAAAGCTCCTACAAATTAGAGAACATTAACATAAAAGGCATTGGCAGAACAATGGCATCAAAAATGTATAGCTTTGCCAAGGGTAACACTGTATATAAACTAATAAGAGTACAAGGTACAATACTTTCTCTAGGTATACAAGCATATGCTAAATGTCATGGTAGCTAGTTTCAGTTGTGTCCAGGGATTGCAATCTTTACTTCAGCCAAGAAAAGGATGATACATAGCAACTAACAAGGAGTTCACTCGTTGCACCAAAATGGGCATCACTGGGGATATTTATATGCCAAAAGCCCAAAACCAGGGTGTACAAAAAGAAGTGTACCTGCCGATAAATCGGCTGAGAATGTTTTCCATGGTTGTGTCATGGTAGTTAGTGGTTGTATCTACCTTATTTTATCTCATACATCCTAAGGAGCACCCAAGAAAAGGCAATCAGAAGTCCCATAACAAAATACAATACACAGTACTGCTTACATCGATCTAAAACTTGTAAAGAGAATAAGTCATGGGTGAATACTATTACCATTTCCACTAATTGAATGAGACTGATCCCCTGACGATGAGATAAAAATACCCTGAAGAAATAACGAAGCATGCATTTGTCAAATGAAGGGCCGCATGTTTAACTCCAGAAACTTCTGATAAATCCTGCATGGAATTATAAAGCTTATACCTGTTGGCGAGCCCGCTGAAGCTCTTGCTCTAATTGAGTGAGTTTCAATCTGCTAGTCTCAAGGTTTTGTATATATGCCTGACGAAACCAAATGGTGAAACAATGCAAATCAGTTCTACCGAAATGGCTCAAGAAAACATACATAGAAGAAAATGGGGGGAAAAAGTAGTATGAAGGTTATAACAATAAAGGATGCAACCAAACGTACCATTGCAAGACTATTATGTGCTAGGCACGCAATTTTTGTGGAAAACAAATACATGCTTTAATATTAAAGCTTTAGGGTAAACTAATCGGTAATACTGTTTAAAATGAAGTAGCATGCTACCGTAGTAGATGGTAATAGCACATCATAAATCAAATCTGATATGAGTGAACGATTCAAGAACATACAAACTCACCTTCTTTCTTAAGCGGCTTTTCCTAGCAGCTTCACGATTTTGGGCGAGACGGCGAAGTGACTGTTGGTAAAGAGAACTTTGACTTTTAACAGTATGTTATCACATGATCAAAGCATCAAATATGCAGTGCTAACTGTACCTTATGATCTAGTTTGTCCCTTGATTTGTCACTAGAATCAGAAGCTGTTGGGACAGCAAGCTGTCCTTGTTCAAACTGTTAGCAGATGACCAGTAAACGAACATGCTTCATTATAAGTTGATCACTCATAATTAAAAAACAATCATAAATACAATGGGAAAAAATGTCGCAACAATAGTTTCTGTAGTTGTGTTAATGAGCAGTTAAATTCAATAGGTTGCATGGTTAACGAAGATGAATATATATCATTCAAGCTTCTGCATGCTAAAGTAAGTTATAGGCAACTAGGCACTAACCAAAATCTGTGTAGTAGCTGAACTAAAGAAGAATAAAAAGGTACCACTACATGCAGTGGCATTGTACATTGCACCATCCTAGATGCGCATAAGAACCTTAAAACCTAATAAATCATTCAAGGCATGTATAAACGCATTATAACGTTGAAATCCAAAGATTTATTTGTTTAGAAAATTCAAACAACTCTTTACGGAGGACTTCTAAAAGAAAATTCAAACCCACGAAACCAGTAAGCATGTCAACACAATGAAATAGACTGCCAAAACATTGAGCTGGGAATGGTAGGTACCATCTGGTTCCTCTCATCAGTGTCAGGATCCGTTGATGTATCAGTCCTAGGACTTGTATCAGCCATAGCTGACTCTGCCCAGTTCTCAATGTTGCCAGTTCTTGAAGCTACCAGATTTGGTTGTGCTCCCTTTTGCTGCGCTAGTACCTGAGGATCAACTGTTGTTGCTGCTGCCGTTGCTGCCGTAGTAGCTATATCAGTCAGAGAAATGGGCTGCAATTTGGAGAGAAAAATTGCATCAATTCTAGATGCAGATTGAATATCACTTAATAAATAGATGTCGGATCTGTCACCAGGAATCACCAGTGCATGGCCTGCATACCTTTCCGTAGTTTCCAAACTGAAGGGGGTCGTTGCTGATGGTATGAGTATTTGGCTTCAGATTGAACAACGTATCTGAAGATCAGAAAATAAACGAGAAACAACTAAGCTTTAGTAATCATGAACATCAACGAACTACGCATTGACACCTATTTATGAAATTGTAACTGTGTACAAGCAAAACTATTATTTTCCAAAAACAGAAACGTGCACACAATCCATGATTTAAATTGGTAGACCAACAAAACAGCATATGTAAGAGATAAACTTCTAGTATATTTCATTGAGAACAGAGCTACATACCTGTACTAAGATTAGCAAGATCTTCTATTCTGAATCCAGCAGACTGTGCAAGCATCCCAAAGTCAGCAACTCGAGAAGGTTGCATGCTGTTGATATCTGTGCGGCTGCAAACATTGTTCACCAAAATTAAATAAAGGTCAGAAAAGAATGAACCTACAACAAGCACATATCTTTTCTTCTTTTGTCTTGCGTATCACATACATCATATGCCCATCAGATACTGTCAATTCACTACTTGTCACGAGCAATCCATAAATTTCTTTTTCTTCGCAAGAAATACACCATGCCATCCAATTGCATTGGTTGCAAACTCATGTATATTTACTAAACATCAAAGGGACCCTGGGATATGGTAATAATCAAGAGCTTAACCTCCGTTCAGGGCCATACACAAATACTTTCTTCAACATGTACTCATTAAGAATTCTGAATATCAGGACAGAAATTTTGCAAATCTCAGACACACACACACACTGTGCCATACTCCCCAGTCTGCGCTCAAATTATATATGTATACGAACTATACATGAGTTGACTCCTATAATGCACACCAAACCTGCATGCTTTCCTTTCCTTTTTTTGAACATCTGGACCTACCACAGTACTGATTTCCAGCGTCCTAGTTGAGGACATACATATGTGGTCCAGTAATAAGCGATGAGCCCCTGAGAAAGTTAACCATGCACATACGAATTTATGATAGCATGCCAGCCAGAGCGTCAGGCCGCACGGCATTATTGCTCCTTGATCTTTACACACAAGAACAACAAGAACAGCAGCAACCAAAACCCTACACTAGCAAAGCTACTCCACCCTCTAATCATTACGGCACTTGAGCTAAAGGTCACCACACTCCACATCGACAAGAGCTAATCAGAGAAAAAAGGCACCAACTTTTTTCCTCCTGGAAAGCAGGAGCAATGAACCGCAGCCCATGCGGCGCCCGGTACCATGATCAATAAGTAATCAGCAATCAGGGATCATAATCCCATCGTGCACAGGCGAGTGAGACAACAGAGAGCATGCAGAAATGAGCAAGTAAATGGGACAAGAAATGAAACCATGAAGAAATGGAGAAGGGGCGGGTGGGTGTCCGAGGAGTACATGGTATGCTGAGGAGCCCCGAAGCCCCGCATCACCCCGCGCGCATCCTCTGCCGCGGCCGCCGCCGCCGCCGAGCCTCCTCCTCGACTACTCTCCATCTGCCAACATCAATCACCATGCACCCCCGTGGTGCTGCTGTCCGACGCATCACCTCACCTCACCTCACAGCACCAACCAGCCAACTCAAGGAGAAGCAAAGGATTCTTTAGCACCAACAGAAGCGAATCAAGAACGCGCGGAGGGGAGATGTTTTTGTGGGAAAAGAAAAAAAAGGCTAGGATCTTTGCATGGTCGGATACTCTGATCAGGTGGGAGGAGTGAGGGGTGAGGTGGTGGTGGCCTGGTGGGCGAGGAAGCAGGTGCTCTCTTGTGTTTGGCGGAAGTGGGGAGGAGAAAATGAGAGAGGAACGGTGGGAGTGGGAAGAGTCCACCGGCACCAGCGGCAGGAGGAGCCGAGGAGGGGGAGCCTAGCTTAGCAATGCAATATTGCAATGCCTCGAATTCCGGCCTTTTTTTTTATAGTGATGTCTTGCTTTTGCGAGTTCCATTAGAGGAGGAGTGACGTTTGGACGACCATAGCAATCTCTAGGTGGGAGCCATCCTCTGCCTCTGCACCCACAGTGGTCTACTGTGAGTCAGTGATTGTGAGGCTCATCTCATGCTCATAACTGCTCTACCCTTCGCTAGCTAATGTAGTCGTTATGCTTGGTTAGTCCCATAATATTTGCACATATTGATAACTGTGGTAGAAAGTTTTCTAGCTTTATTTTAGGCTTAGATAATCTACTCTTCGGAGAGGACAAAAAACCGAACAAAGAATATAGTTTGAGCATACAGTTGAGACTACAAATACACTTGTGACTACTATTTCAGAGAGAGTATCCTGTGCTCCCATCTAGTGTTATCGTGCACTAAATTAGTACAGTATGATACCTTTTTGACAAATTAACAATATAGGCCCGGCTAAACACCATGTATTGAATCATTGACTAAGTCAAAAGCTTACAAGATCAACACACTGGAACAAGCACAAGCCAAAGGCTGCCTAGCAATAAGAAAAGTAAAACATGAGGGAGAGAGGTTTAGTGAACACTCTCACAAGTTGATCACACCAGTCAAGAATGGATCAACGGAGAGCCGTCGAGGAGCATGAACAACCACATGCTTTTGGAGAGAGTTTAGCATATCAAGAGTACTTACGACAATGTTATCAAGACCTTTTTGTTGTGACTCTTCCGTAATATTTGCAAATGTTGGATTACAGTGGAAGAAAGTTTTCAGCTTTGTTTTAGGAAGATAATCTACTCTTCAGAAAAGACAAAAAGAAAAAACGAAAAAAATTGGTTCGAACATACAGTTGAGAATCTACAAGTGCATTTGTGACCACTACTATTGTAGGGAGAGTACCTTGTGCTCCCACCTTTATAGTTCTGTTGTGCGCTAAACTAGCACGAATTGATAGTACTTTTTTGAGAAATCAACAACAAACCCGCCCAAACACTATGTATCGAGCCATTGACAAAGTCAAGAGGTTACAAGATCAACACATAGAGCAAGCACAAGCCAAAGGCTGCCCTAGCCATAAGAAATGCAAAACGGGAGGGAGAGAGGTTCAGTGGAAACTCTCACAAAGTTGATCACACTGCGCAAAATAGGACGACAGAGCTCTGTTGAGGAGCATGGACGACCACATGCTTCTGAAGAGAGTTCAGCATATCGAGGTACTTATGACAATGTTACAATGTTATCAAGACTTCCCTGTCGTGACTCTTCCAAACAACCCAAGACACGAGGAGGATGCTTCAACGTGGCAGTAGTGCCTAGCACCATGGTGTGCAGAATGAGCAAAGGTGAACGATGTTCTCGTTGGCAGCAATAGCATCATCAGAGAGAAGCTAAAGATAGAGAGGGTCCTCATCTTACGGTGTCTAAAAGCAACTCCAGCCCGGCACCCTTCGGAGTCCCTATCCCAAAATTTGGGTATTTTGGCCGAAAACGTCGCTCCAACCCGCCTCCCTTCGAATGCTCTATCGCTGTAGCAGTGACCATCCGCTCCTCCGGACTCCCCATCGGTGGGGAGTGAACTCCACTGCCCAAATCGCAACCGCCCTCGACGCGCGTCCCCTCCTTCCCTTCCCGCCGGCGCTCGGAGCCCTCCGTCCCTAGGGAATCCATCTCCGTTCGGGTTCCTGCCGCTGCTAGCTGCTCCCGCCGCCGCCTCCAATCGGCGCCACCGGGCCGCCTCCGGCCGATTCCGTGCACCGGAGGAACCGCGCCGATGTGAGGAGGACGTATCCGTCCTCGGAAGCTCGCGCCGACGCCCCTACCGCTGGAATTATGCCGCCTCCTCCAACTCCGGCCGCCGCACCTCCGCGCCCGATCTCCCTCCGCCGGCCACCCCGTGCCGATTCCCCGCCGGTGAGCCCTCCCCTCCTCCTCCTCTCCATTTCCCCTCCCCCAATTCGCCGCCTCCGCTGCCCTAGCTCCGCCCCCACGCGAGGCCGCCGCTGCCGCCGCCCGCGCTCGTCGCCGGGGCAACCGGAGCACCGCCGCACTCCGGTGACCACGGGAATGGACTCCCCGCGCCCCCCCCCCATCCCGTTTCCGTGGTCTCCCGGCTGCCATCCCCTTCCCTCTGCCGGCGACCGCCACGGCCGAGCCACCTCCTCTGCTTTCTCTCAGCTTTTCTCCCTCTGCTGCTGTGATGTCCAGTATAATATAACATTTGCAAATAATATGTTAGTTGGAGGATATTAATTTAATATAAGAGAATGGAATTAGGGAGTGAGATTTGGGAGGTGGGTTGGAGTATAACAAAATTTAGGGAGAGAATCTTTTGGGATGACTTCCCAAATGGGGGATTTGGGCAGTGAGATTTGGGCAGCGGGCTAGAGTTGCTCTAAGGCCTCTTCTAATGCACAAGTGTTTAGCTGAGGTGCTAAGTGCATGAAAAAACTTAGCAACTAAACTCCTCAATGCATAGGTGCTTAGCTTTTTTAGCTAAACCTCCTTCATTTAATTATTTAGCAATTAAACTTCCCAATACATAGATGCCACATAGGCGTTTTACATAGGTTGACGCGCTTAGCATCGTTTCTTCCTGGAGACATCAAAACTATCTCTCTTCTTCTTAATTACCCTGTCACATCATCTTCTTGCCTATGTGGCATGTCTTAGCACCAGTCTAAGTTGGAGCACTGGGAGGGGCCTACACGTCCCGGAGAAGAATTGCACCTTCTTAGGTGTAAAAATCTCACATTTCATATCAGTGAGGGGGAACATGCATTCGGTTAAATCAGTCATGTGATATTCCCTGCTACTATGTATATGTAAATTATTTTTTAAGAGAACCTAAATAAGACGGAATCGTTTCAACTATATGGAACTGATGGATGGAAGATTCTTGTACCGAAAGATATCAAATAATTTAAGCTGACAAGAAAAGATTGCTTGTGACACAAGCTGGATTTCCTAGCGAACTTGCCGGCACAAAGGGGCCGAGTAGTCTGCGGCGCAAAAGATCAGAGCATTTGGTGCAGATTTCTTCACCTGGCTTAGATAATTCTCTACTAACCGCTGCACCATTTCCCAGGATTTGTTAATTCCTCGTTATCTCTTCAACTAACCCCCTCGGGAGCACCACCGATTTCCAATTCTTATGCCTATCGTATCTTTCACATCACAACAAATCTTAATTTCACAACGAAACGACAAGTAAAGCTCGTAAACTTTCTCCAACTCCAATTTCAACTTTTCGAGCCTAAAACTTTTCCCTGTTCATTTTTTTCAAGCTGTACCAGTGACTCTCAGGAAGGGGTGTCAGAGATCATATGAGCCTGCCCGTCGCTATATCACGCGCTGGTGGAGCCAATCTTGGCCGTCCAATCTAGTGGCTATCGTTCTTGGACCCGCATGACCGTTGATTCCGCGGGGCCGAGCGTGTGACATGCGGGGCCCGGCTCGGGACGTGACTGGGTTCCCTCGGTCCATGCGCTTATCTGGACCGCTCATCGCCATGTACACTGATGGATCCATTGACTATCCTTCATGCTATGCTTGTCAATTTCATTTCTTACAAAAAAAAGCTTATCAATTTCGATATGTTTCTTTTATGAGTATTTGATAATTTTCCGGTTAAAGTTTTCCAAAAAAAAGGTTGGTCGTTATGTTTTGTCGTCCTATTGCGTCGAGTGACGAGAGATGTGGTAAAGCGTCGCTTTGAAGTTCGAGGTGTTGAGCCAATCGTTTTCGTGAGAAGACAAAATCCAGATAGATAAAGATGGATCGCTTGTTTTCGTCTGCTTTCTCCGGGTACTTATCCCGTGGTCTCTTCTGGTTTGTATATTTGATTGATCCGGTGATGTTTGTTTGGCTTCGTGCCACAAAAGCAACAAAAGATAAGATATCATCTCCTGTGTTTATCTTTTTATTCTTACTACGTACCTCCATTCTCATCTAAATGTCGTCTTGTAACTTTATCTTGGTTTTCAAATTCTGTCAATTTTTTCGCAACCAGTATTTTTTTACTGAATCGATTTCTTCGACCAGTGTGCATACAGCTAGCTAGAACGACATTTTAGACGAGAACGGTTGGAATATTGTGCTGTGCTTCCTCCTAAAATATGTCTTGTTTGGTCATCTCATGTCTTATCGCGGAGTGGAACTCAAGGATCAGAGTCATGTGCTTGGCCGTTTGCTGGAATCTAACAAGATTTGCTAAGCACATGGTCGGTAAAATGATGAGCACCTTGAAGTCAGCTACGGCCGGATCGATTCTATTTTTCTTTTGCTGGAATATCTACGGATCGATTCTCATGTGTCCTGCAATTTGTTTGTCTCCTACTCCATGCATTGAAATCGAGGAACAAATCAAGAACCGCGCTGGTATTGTGCATACACATACGCAGTCATAAAGCGTTGGGCTACAAAGACCTTCCTAATTAACGAAATTTATAACTGGCTTCTGCATCCCCTCTAATCTGGGTTATTGGGCATCGAGGGTGTGTATGGTTAAATATTAATCACGAGAAAGTCTTAAATGCTACCAATTCCAAAAAAGTAATTCAGATGTTCACAAAAAAAATCTGAAAAAATAGTTAGATAGGGTGCCATATGCCAAACAACGGCAAAAATTTTAACAAAAGCGAGATGTATATCAGAAGTAGTAATAAAAAAGAAGATTTATGTGAATAGTGCCTCTCCTTTTTCCTTTTATTTAGATTTATTTTCCAATATATTTTGTCTTTTTTCTCAAAGTAAAGATTGAATTCGAAATTGAAATTTTATAGCATGGTAGTTTTTTTTTGCATCAATATAGTAAAAAAAAATCAGAATTTTTCATGACCATTTACACTAATCTTTTATTGTCAGTACTTCCTCCATTCGGATATACATGGTGTATTTTGATTGGTTAAGACATAATTTAAAAGTACTTACTTATAATTATGATTTTATACCACATAAACTACATATTAATAAAGTAACTGTTGGTCAAAATCTTATTTTAACCAATCAAAATATCACCTTATATATCCGGACGATGGAGTACCATTTAAGGGTTGGTATGGTATCACTCTCTTCGTCTCTTTCATACAGCTTATAATTTCTTCTATCTTGTTTCGCAATATAAGAGCACTCCCAATGCATTGTATCTTATTGCATTAGATACAACCTGCTCAATGGGTTGTATCTTAGTGTTGTATCTAAAAGAGCTCTCATTTAATGTGTTTTGTGAGAGAAAAATCATGAGATGTCTTGGATTTGGTGCTAAGATCCATATCTAAATTAAGATATGGTTACTCTCTCTTTCCTCATTAAATAGGGTGCCACATCAGATTTTTGCTTAGGTGGCATGGTTTAGATATAGTACATGGTGGAAGATTGGGACTGCCCTGAGGCACACATATGAAGCTATCGATGTTTTTTCTTGTTCTTTCGTATTTATGATGTATTATCTCTTTTGCCTTTATAAGTAGTACTCTATATTTTTATTATACTCTCTTCATGTCACAATAGACGACATTTTAGAGTTAAATACAACAATTAAAGGTTTAGGTAAAATCTTATTTATACCCTTCATTTTCACAAATACCACTACTACTTTCAACACATCTGCATTAATTGCTCTGCTAGAATGGAAAATATCAAGAATAGAGAAGTGAAATTAATGACGGGCGAAGTGGAAAGAGAGTTGATAAAATTGCTTTGAAATTATAGAACAACATGTATTTTGAGAAAATTGAGAAGACTAAAATGTCATTTAGCGTGGAAGGAGTACGATTTAAGTATTTTTGTAAACTTCTTAATTAATCTTGCACCCGCTCAGAATACACCTTATAATCGAATACACTGAGAGAGTATTACATTTCAAGCAGAGCATCTGCCGTAATTCGACGAGTTAAGAGCAGTCCCAATGCTACACCATGTACTATATTTAAATCATGCCACCTAAGCAAAAATCTGATGTAGCACCCTATTTAATGAGGAAAGAGAGAGTAATCATATCTTAATCTAGATATGGCTCTTAGCATTAAATCCAAGACATCTCATAATTTTTTTCTCATAAAATATATTAAATAAGAGCTCTTTTAGATACAACACTAAGATACAACCTATTGAGCAGATTAAATCTAAATAATTATTTAATATAATAAGATATAATCTAAGATACAGTATATTAGAAGTGTCCTAAAAATGGCATAGTCCGTATGGAAGAACTCGTGCGGGCGAGGTCTGGCTGGGAGGATGTGCCGCCGTTGGGCCGAGCGTGCGGGGCGCACGTGCGAGGGACCTCCAGCCGTTCACACCTGTAAAGCTGCACCTGCGTGTCTTTTCTTTCCTTTCATAGTATAGCTTGCGCATCAGAAGCCGGCCAACGAGCAATAATTGATTTAGCTGCATGCCCACTGCGATAGCTCAGTAATTAGCTCGATAACCGTGCCACCCCGCCTCTGCTGCCGTGCCCGAGTAGATTACGCCGCATCCATCCATACGGCTCCTCCCTACGTAAACTTCGCTCAATTTGACATTTTCTACGACTAATCGAAAGAACCCGTTTAACGTTGCAGCGTCAATGTTGTTGGCTGTCTGACGTGGAAGACAGTGTTCCCAGGTCGAGGTTCACTTACACGAGAAAATATTCACTTAGAACCACACTTCCATATAAATCATGTTTAAAAGTTTTTTCAAAAAAATACGGTCTGTTGACAGAGTGATATTTTGGAAATATGTAAATTTCAAGTTCAAACTTATATCCATTTGGGAGGTATGCAAAAAAAAATATTCAGCATAAATAGTAATGTTTTATTCTTCACCACTATTCATTGTTGAATTTATTTTTTTATACCTTCTAAATAAAATTTGAGTTTGAATTTAGAATTTTACATTTTATAGAACATCATTCCCCAAGATATTGTATCGTTTGAGAATTTTTAAAAACTTTTAGACGTAATTTTTACATGGCTTTCACTTGTTTCTACCCGTAAGCTGGTTGCCACTAGATATTTTCCTCACTTACACAGCATTTACGTGGTTCGCGTGGACATATATTTGCATACCTCTAGCTTTCTCCTTTTTTTTACTCCTTTTCACAACAGTAGCTGACAACGGCGGGCGAAAGGAGATGGTGAAGTTGGGCGTCTGACTAGATGTAGTGTCGGGAGGCTTGGCGATGCGGTCCTGTCTACTGTGACCGCCGTGCGAAGATATGTGGTGCCCGTATTACGTTAAACAGAGGCGACAATAAAGATGTCGAATCATCCAACCCTGACGCCTAATCAGACTGTCCGGCCCGTGAGTCCGAGGGCCGAGAAGGAGCTGGTCTGATGAGACGTTACAAGGTGTTGCAAGGAGGATGGCGTGGAAGGCAGGCTGCGCGCGAGGAGTCAAGGTGCATGCGCGCGCGTGTACCTTGCCAAAGGGACGTGCGTGCATGAGAAGCGATTGCGGGTTCCGTCTCGACTGCAACAGCAGGCCGGGCACAGGGCGTACGTGTCTACAAGGAGTCGACTACGACTCCAATTCAGCTTGGCGTCTGGAGAAGGATCGCAGAGCAAGGACCTAACGTCTAAGACTATTGTGCGTACATGGCAAACTCAACTAGCCCTGCGTGCCTGCTCTAGACCGAATTCAATTGGATTGGTTCGTAACCTACAGTAATTAATTAGATGATGGCCAAGTTAAGGTGTGACCGACCAAGACTCTTGGTACGTAACAATAGTAGGTTACGTAGATGATCTTTGCTGGCCTTGGCCTGTTTATTTCTTTGCGTCGCAGCTTTTGGGATTAGCCAAGTCTTCAGATTATTTTGTGAAACGAAAACTAGCAAGTCAGGGTGCCTTGCCTTGGCGAGTTAATTATTCATGGTCAAGTTGAAAAGCTGATTGCTTCGTGTGTTCTTGGCGAGGAGATTGGAGGCGTGATCTCTAGTTTTCTGCCGATTTTTTGAGGATCGTCCAGATGCTTCCTCCGGCGAGGGTGCGCTTGTTGTTTCGTGGTGTTTGTATCGTCTTAGATCGTAAGCTTCACACGTTCAAGATAGATCAAGTTCGAGTTTGCCGTTGAAAATCATACCGTGAAAAGTCGGGTTACCAATCCGTGGTGTCAACTTTTTCAGTTACGCCGTATCATTTGGAGAGTGTGGTCATGCGGCGACAGCATTCTGGACAGCAAGGAGTCCGGCTGCGCACCACGCCGCGGTAACTCAGAGTAGAGATGGCGGAGAGAAGAGCAAGGACGACGTCTAGTGGTCAGGGGCTAAGGGAAAGGAAGCATCACGTGTTCTGGCGCTATGCTCCCATCCAGATGGTGAAGAAGTGAGCACTGAGTGGAAAGGGGGTGAGCGGGAGAGTACCAATGGCCTGATCGAGTTCTAAGTCAGATCGGACGAAGTGTCATGAGTTTCAGAAAAGAAAAAGAGATGATACATACTTTGGATCACTTGATGTTAGCATGAGCGACTGCACAAAAGTGACGGTCCGGTGCCATTTCAATCAATCGAGTAGTCATTCTCACAGTAACCTAGGGCGGAGGAGCGGCGCCAACAATTTCTTGAAGTGAAGCTCGGTGCCAAGGAGCATAGCGCTGACCTTGCTTACCTGGCTTCTAGCGTGGCAAGAAGAACAACGCCAGAGAAAATAGCGCCGACGTTGCACCCTCGGCGTCGTTGGGTACGGCGATCCAAAGGATGGGGGGCTGGGGGAAGGAGGGTCCATAAACATGCCTAATTTTTAAGAAAAGTCGCACAAAAGATCTAGTTGGCCAAAATTTTCCCTCCCATGGAAACTGTTGTTAACGCTGTGGAGAAGGGGAAACTCTTTTTTACCGTGCACGTTATATGTAGTAGTAGAATCCACCCTTCAGTGTGCATCAAGATTTGTGCGTACATATTCTGTCCTCGTGTATTCCCTTGTATTTCATCCTATTCTTACTTTTTCTGTACTGTCCCATCCTCTTTTCACTTTATCAGTTGCCTGCCATCTCTCCCGAATCTCTCTCTCTCTCTCTCGACCATGGAGGAGCTCCTCTTTCCCCATTCCCACTCTTCAGTGCCCGGCGCCCCACCTCCCCCCCCACTTTGCCGGCGGTGGGTGGAGTCGTCGCCCGCCGGAGCCTACCCCCCCCCACCGCCGTCATAGGAGCTGAGGGAGCCCCGATCCACTCCCTCCGCGGTCTCCTCCGGGCGGCCCGACGGCGTGTCCCTCCGCTGCCCCTCCCCTCCTCCCCACCACCGTCCCCTCCGCGGACGCCACCTCCATCGCCTCCCCCGACCCCCCCACCTCCCGCGCTTCTTGGCCCTCGGGCGCAGCCCATGAAGCAGCAGCCCGGGGCAAACCGGCCCCGCTCCCCGTCGGTGACTCGGCGCTCGGCCGGCGGCCGCACCCGCAACCAAGCCCGCGCCGCCGCCCCGGCGGGACTCCTTGAGTAGGGCCTCGAGCACGAGCAGGCAGCAACCGGGCGAGCCCTCCTCCGCAGCTCCGCTCCTCGACGAGGCCGCCCGCCGCCGAATTGCCGATCCGCCGATTCCAGTGGCCCCAAGCCGGCTGCTCGCCCTCCTCGACGAGGCTGCCCGTCGGCCGCCGCCGATCTGCTCACAAGGAAGCCGTGCCACACCTCGCTGAGGACTATGCTGCCGCTTGCAGAGGGGAAGTGCCCGCTAGATTTAGATTTTCATGAACCAAGAACAGGCTGTGAAAATTGGTTACTGTGTATGGCACAACAAGGTTTTCACTCTGTGCAGTAAGCTGGTAATTCCTGTTTCAGTGTTCTTCACCTAACTGGATGTTGGTTGTCTGCTATAGTATGTCTGACATGTTGGTTTGGCTGTTGCTAACACCGGATGAAACTGATAATTTGATTCATGATCCCGATATGTTGATGTCTTCGTTCAGTAGAGAAAAAAGCATGGCACAGTTATGAACTTGTTCATCCTCATATCATGTTGACACTCATACTGTTTCTGACCATTACTCATACTTTGAGCGTCTTTAGGCCCTATTTGGGAGCTGGAATATTTCCAGGAAATGAAATTATTCCTATAAAATTCTTGTGAAATTCTTGCATTCCAAACATGCCCTTAGTACGTATTAACAACCTCCCTAGTATATATAATTGCTTTCATCTTCTCCCACCTTATTAGTATGACTCAACAGTTCCCAGCCTGATGCCAAAGACAATTGTAGCATGGTGCTAAAGACAACAGTTCCCAGCCTGATGCCAAAGACACTTTCTAATACTAATCAACATGGACTCGCTGTAATGAAATCTCATGGAACAAGATTGAAATTTCACCCATAATGTTCCCATAATAAAACACATGATGAAACTAGAATGAATCATAGCGAAACTCATATGAAACATGATAAAACTGGAGTAAACCAGAGTAAAACTCATATGAAACACTATGAAACCAAAGCAAACCAGAGTGAAACTTATATGAAACACGATGAAACCAAAGCGAACCAGAGTGAAACTCATATGAAACATGATAAAACCAAAGCGAACCAGAGTGAAACTCATATGAAACACGATGAAACTCATATGAAACATGATGAAACTCTATGAAACATGACAAATCGGAACCATACCGAAAATCACCAAGTTTCGTGTCGGTTTCATGTCAGTTTCATCAAGTTTCAAAATAAAAAGTTATTTTTTAGATAATATATCCAATATTGATTTTATCTTGAAGATCTTCTCATAAGAAACACAACTGTTCAAATGGATCGTTAATCCGACGTTTTGCTCAATATATATGAGCGTTTTAAATTTAAGAATCAAAATAAAATCCCTAAGTTTTGATGGGGTGAGAGAATGGGAGGTGCTGAGAACTGAGAAAATAATGTGAACAACGTCATGACCCAATTCTTGAACATGAGAAATCGTGATTTGGTAATGTGTCATATGTTCTCGGTGATTTTTCATAATATTTTCATCAAGATTTGGTAATGTTTCAGAATTGTTTTATGAAAATAAAATTTTTCTTACGCCAAGTTTCAAAATTTTTCATTTCATATTCAATAAAATTTTCAATTATTTTTCGGCATAGTTTCACTATGTCTCCGTAATGTTTCATAATTGTTTCACTAATGTTTCATAATTATCTTTGATTTGTTCCAGTAATGTTACATAATTGTTTTTGTACCTGTAAAAACACGATGAATCATGTATGAAACTTTCAAGAAACATGAACGGAGTTCGTCGTCTTAGAAACATGACTGGAGTTCGTCTTAAATTTTTAATGACAAAAGCTCTCGTGAAACAAGTGTGCTACCTGAAACTAAGCAGTACAAATATGTCCCAAACTCACGTCAAACTTCGGAAACTAGATGCTTCATGCATGTTTGAAAAAAAAATTACACTCAAAGTAGAGATCACACAGCAAGTCATTGCCCTAAAATAAAGCGCCCACGGTTGCGGTTCAAATACTTCATCAAATCAACAAGAAAAACCAAATCTGTGTAACAGATTCCAACCTTAATTATAGACCAAAAATTATCACAGCCACCATTTCTTCACCGTTCTAAAATTGCATGAATCAACCACACGGATGATTGCGATCCAATTGAAGCGTGTCTGTCCTTTATAGAATACTTGTCGCATCCTGAAGACTCACGAAAGAAGAAACCAATATTCTCTTTGGCATTTTTGCTCAAAAACTCACCACTCTTGGCAGCTACCGCAAGGTGATAGAAAAATAACATCGAAAATTTTTGTAGGTGCTTATGGATGAATCTAATGGTCCGTTGGTTGGCTGTATCAACTTGGATGGGAGATGGCCATCCTGTTTTGTAGGGATGAAGCTATCCAGTGTGCTGTTTGGTTAGGTGAACATGGTGGCCAGATTTTATGTTTGGTTGGAGGGATGAAAACGGATAGGATGAGTCATTTTTTTGTTTGTTTAGAGGGATGAGGGTGGATTGGTTGGTTCTGATGACCTGTTGGCATGAAGTGGTGAGGTTACCCCTCTCAAAGTGTATGGGTTAAAACAATGCAATATATGCTACTCATCTAACTTGCAACTTTTTTCCTTATACTTGTATATGGAAAAAGATGCTGTTACCGGCATCAAACAATCAAAATTAGCAGAGGACCTTACAAATTCTTCACTAATCAAGCAATGCACATGCATAGATCAGTGCTAATTTTTCACAAACTTGACATATGCTCACACCCGACATAGAAACAAGTTTACACAGAACATTTTGAATACAAGAAAAGCTACAAAGCCTACAAAGCCTACACAAAGCAATACATAAATCATGTTAAGGCAAAATATAAATACATTCAAGCAAGTATAGTACTAATTTCAGCAAGTATTTGATAAATGCAACACGAATACAATGGTCTTGACAACAAGATGAATACAATAGTTCTTCACAACACGAAAAGTACAATAGTTCTTGACAACAAGATGAATACAATAGCTATCTCTTTCTTCCATTGGCCCATATGTAATACGTTCTCTCCTTTTTCTTTTCCTAGACTCAACGACCACAGCCATCAATGAAATAGTCATATATGCCGCAGCCCCAAAAATTAACATCTTTCTCCTCTTGTCCATCTACAGTGCAAGATTGAAACAACCATGAACAAGTAATGTCACATTGGCATTACACAATTATTGTATATATGCAAGTAAGAATAGAACAGCCATGGCATAAAATTTATACGAGGTCTCTGTTATGCACAAATGTAAGTTTTTACCGTATACATACCAACTGAAATTGAAGCTTAATGGAAGAAAATGATTTATGTTGCCTCAGCTAAATTTTAAAAATCAATTATGTTGATGTGCTTGCTGCTAATTCAGGATCTAGTCATTGTTGCCTTTACTCATACCAACATCTCATGCTCAAACCCTAAAACCAAGAACAGAGTTCACATCTCACATCCTAGCAACAACAGAGGTCACAAGGAGTACACATCTCACATTCTAGCAACAAATCCTAGCAACAACAGAGCTCACAAGGAGCAGTGCTCACCGTGCGTGCTGCCGCTCGGGAGAAGAGTGGTGAGGCCGGCGGTGTGGCCCAGTCGATCTGCTGGTCCGGTGCGGCCGGTGGTGGCCCAGCACTCGTGGCGGCCCGGCCTCCCCGGCGACGGTCCGGTGGCCGCTTCTCTCGGGGGAGTGGCCCGGCGGCGACGGTCGGGGCAGCGGGGGCGGAGGTCGACGGTGGGGGAGCCGACGGGGCGGAGGTAGGGGAGGCCGGTGGCGAGCGGGACGCTGCCCCGGGGACGGCGGTCGGGGGCGTAGCGGCAGGACCGGCGGCGGCGCCGAGGCCGTTGGCTAGCGGAGGTTGCCCCAGATACGGCGGGTCGGGGGCGTAGCGGCAGGCCCGGCGGCCGCGCGGGCTCGGGGGGGGCGACGGCAGCGCGGCGCAAGGCCACGGGAGCGGAGCAGCAGGGCGAACGGGAGGTGCTCAGATCTGGGGGATTGGGGAATGAGAGGTGAGACAGAGGAAGAGCAACGAGGAAGACGGATTGTACGAGAGAGAGATGGGGAATAAATGAACTGACATGCGTGGGGACCACACGAGGAAATAGGCTGTATAAGTACGGTGTATACTACATATCTGAGGAATACAGAAATTCTCCTCATTAAATGTGCACAGATCCCTAAATCAGAATCAACGGTGGATTCTGCTACTATATATATCGTGCACGGTAAAAAATCCGCGTCCTGTGGAGAAGACCATTTTAATCCCATCTTAGGTGTTGTTAATGTGCTCTGAAATTTTTCCATGTCAGCCCGTTCACCCATTAGACTTTGTTTTAGGGTGATTTTGGCTACATCGCACATGCAAAGGCAACATGCCTTGCAAAAAAGACAAGGATGAAGAGATAACTGCACCATTTTTAGTTTTTTCTATGCAAGTATTTCAAATGCTAAGTACTCAAACGTGAAAAATGTGTGATTTAATTTTTTCTCAAAATTTATTATTTTATAGCCGGGCAATTTTTTGTGTGGTTTTCGGAATGTGTCGGTTTTTCCGCTCTTTCACTATACTTTCCTCACTTCGGCGAGCGGTTTCGAACTTTTTGAGCCGAGCACTTCCTGTGTGGTCTTCGAACTGTGATCTGTAAGCGGTTTCAATTGTTGCATACTAACAAGTTTTCCTAGAGGCCCATGGGCCACTTCTATTTATACCCTCCATGGGCCCAATCTAGCTAATATTCATCCTTTAGAGGGCTGTCAACAAACACATGGTTTTCTTCAACAGCAGGCTTTATTATCTTTTAATTCGTACCGGGAAAATGCAAACTTATCCCCTGAAGTAGTGTCTAAGGAACTTTACCTTCTAACCTAATTTTTGGAATACTTTACCCTCTAAACTATTAAAATCGGTGTAAATAATCTTCGATCCGATTTTAGGACGTGGTTTTTACCACATAGACACATACATAGCACTAACATAACATTTACTTAGCAAATAAACATTATTCTCTTTTTTTCTCTCTTTTCTTCTATTGCTACCACGTGAAGTCGGCTCATCAGAGCTTTTTCAACCTCTAACCCTCTCTCTCATCCCAGATCCGCGGCGAGAGAACCGTCACCATCCTCACCCATCAACCACTCCCTCCTGCCTCTGCCACACGGCCTGCTCACTAGTCCACTTCATCCAGCTTCAATGCTTCCCCTTTATGTCGTCAACCACCCCTGCTCGCTTTGTATTCACGTGAGCATTGTCACTGCCATGACCGTAGTACACAGTCGGTACAACGGCTGTCTCCGTACGATTCCTTCCCTTTAGAGCCCCTCCACATCTTCAGGAGCACAAATCGATGACTAGTTAGAGCTCTTGGACACCCCATCATTTGCATCAACCATATCTTTTTCAACTCCATCCAACCCGTCGTCGCTTGTCAATCTTCAAGCTCGATGAGTTTTGATCTAATTCCTCCCGTTCGCACTATCTACTCATCCTCCTTTGATTACTCCATCATAAATTTCATGATCTTACATCCATACCGCTGCATCATGTCCATGACGAGTAGATGAGGCATGATGGCGACTTGGGCAGGGAGCTCACCCAGTGCCCACCTAGGCTCTTGCTGTGGCCACCACGATGCACGATGGCAGAGACGATACAAGTGAGCTCAGAATCAAGTCTGGCGCTGTCCTCATGCTACTAGTTAGCACCAACAAGGAAGGACGAGAAACAAGGAGGGATGAGAGAAAGAATGGATCAGAGGAAGAGAGAGAGAGGTTGAAGGCTTGATGAGTGGGCTCCATAAGGTGGTGACATAGAAAAAGAGAAATAGTCTTTTGATTTCTTATTTGTTGAGTTGGATACTATGTCATGCTATGTCTGTGTCCACATGGCAAAACAACTCTCCAAAACCGGGTACTTGCACCGATTTTGATAGTTCAGGAGATAGAGTGTCTCAGAAATTATATTAAAGGGTAAAGTGTCCTTTGGACAATACTTCAAGAGGTTAAGTATACTTTTTCCTTTGTACGGTATCTGTGCAAACATAACAATATATTTTCAAGATTCTGATAGCGTTGTAAATACAAGTTTGGTACTACGGTACCTGAGACTCAACTCAAGTTTTTTAGCATTTCAATAGAATTTAACACCATTTGTTTCATTTTTAGATTCATGCCCACCCCACCATCTTCATCTCAAGTGCGATCGGATGCTAAGTTCCCCACTTGGCGAGCCTCGCCAGCACACAACACATATGAGATCTCGAGCAAAGTGAGAAGATCTATGAGGGGGGCTATTTAGGATTGCCGAGTACATCGCACAGGGGATTATTCCCATTTCAGCGTCCAAAGTTGACAAAAAAAGAGGAGGTCCAAGTGACCTACTGACATGGATATGGTTTCTAACATATAACTTTGACCGTTAATTTTTCACACGAATATGTTAGTAAAATATCATAGAATTGCGATATTATGAAAATATTTTTATAAAAAATCTAATAATGCTATTTTCACCCGACCAATCTAAATAATATTGTATATATTACTAGAAAAAATTAGAAAAATTTAACTACACACCGTCTAAAACGTATCTATTTCTGAATCGAGGTAGTAGATGAGGTGAAAAAACTTCAATTAAGTAACTACAAGATTCCAATTTTTTCCAGCCTGGACCCACCGACGACATTGTCTCCAAGTTTTCCCCTTTCACATAGGAGTATTCCAAAATGAGTAAGTTACAAAAACAAAACTAGAACTCAAAAAACCAGAAGAGGCAAAGGGGAGGAGACCGTTGCCTTCCCGCCATTTCCTCCGGACCCGTCTCGCGACTCCTCCCGCCGGACGCTCGAGGCCACCCAATGAAACAGCTCCCTATACAACTACACGGCCGCCTCGCCCTCTACCCCCTAAGGCTCCGCATCCCCCAACCATCCTGACCTCCCCGGCGTCGCTCCCTCGAGCGCCGACCCGCCCCCGCGCGCCGGCCCGCCATGGGTAACTGCTGCCCGGGCTCTGGGGATGCGGAGCCCGCCCCCGACACCTCCGCCTCGTCCGACCCCTCCACCAGCCGCGCGGGCGCGTCCGTCAAGGCCGGGGTGTCCCCCACCTCCGCCCCGGCGCCGAACAAGCCACCGGCACCCATCGGCCCCGTGCTCGGCCGGCCGATGGAGGACGTGCGGAGCATCTACACCATCGGCAAGGAGCTCGGGCGGGGCCAGTTCGGCGTGACGAGCCTCTGCACGCACAAGGCCACGGGCCAGAAGTTCGCGTGCAAGACCATCGCCAAGCGGAAGCTGTCCGCCAAGGAGGACGTGGAGGACGTGCGGCGCGAGGTGCAGATCATGTACCACCTCGCCGGCCAGCCCAATATCGTCGAGCTCAAGGGCGCCTACGAGGACAAGCAGTCCGTGCACCTCGTCATGGAGCTATGCGCCGGCGGGGAGCTCTTCGACCGGATCATCGCCAAGGGCAAGTACACGGAGCGCGCCGCCGCCTCACTGCTCCGCACCATCGTCGAGATCGTCCACACCTGCCACTCCCTCGGCGTCATCCACCGCGACCTCAAGCCCGAGAACTTCCTCCTCCTCAGCAAGGAAGAGGACGCGCCGCTCAAGGCCACCGACTTCGGCCTCTCCGTCTTCTTCAAGCAAGGCACGCACGCATGCATTCTTCTTGTCTCAACCCTCGAGTCAAACCGTGGATGGAATGGAACAATGCCATTACTAATCTTTGCTGCGCCCTACACGCCATTGCAGGGGAGGTGTTCAAGGACATCGTCGGCAGCGCGTACTACATCGCGCCGGAGGTCCTGAAACGCAACTACGGCCCCGAGGCGGACATCTGGAGCATCGGCGTGATCCTGTACATCCTCCTCTGCGGTGTTCCTCCCTTCTGGGCCGGCAAGTCATCTTCCCCATACCCCTCTTCGCGTTTACCTCCTAATTAAGAAACGAATCAATGATGGTGACGATGAAGAGACTGTTTCAGACTCGGAGCACGGCATCTTCAACTCCATCCTGAGGGGGCAGGTCGACTTCACCAGCGACCCGTGGCCGCGCATTTCGGCCGGCGCCAAGGACCTCGTCAGGAAGATGCTCAACTCTGACCCCAAGAAGAGGATCTCTGCCTACGAAGTCCTCAGTACGTGTCTATTTGACTTTTGCAGTTACCCCGTACGTTGCAGTTGTACCGAGAGTTTTGGCCTGATGCATTGTAACAACGTGCAAAAATGGGCTCATTTCTTTTGGTGTTCAGATCATCCTTGGATCAAGGAAGACGGAGAAGCGCCTGATACACCACTGGATAATGCCGTCATGAACAGGCTCAAGCAGTTCAGGGCTATGAACCAGTTCAAGAAAGCGGCGCTCAGGGTCCGTGGTTAATTTTCAGTCGTTCTGAATTCAGAATCTAGTAGTACAAGTGTCACAATTGAACTGACCTTGTTTTCTGAACGAATCCATGGCATGCAGGTCATCGCCGGATGCCTGTCGGAGGAAGAGATCAGAGGGCTCAAGGAGATGTTCAAGAGCATGGACTCCGACAACAGCGGCACGATCACCGTCGACGAGCTCCGGCGAGGTCTGGCCAAGCAGGGAACCAAGCTCACGGAGGCCGAAGTGGAGCAGCTAATGGAAGCTGTAAGTCTCTACACCTGACTGCGTCTACAACACACGTGATCGAGTTACTACATTGATGGAGCGATGCCTTTTCAACTCAATTACGCGGGTTTATCTGCGAATCCAGGCCGACGCAGATGGAAACGGGACGATTGATTACGAGGAGTTCATCACGGCGACGATGCACATGAACAGGATGGACAGGGAGGAGCACCTGTACACCGCGTTCCAGTACTTCGACAAGGACAACAGCGGGTAACAACATCAGATTCCTCACAGTATCGGTGCAAAACACCAGCAGCAACCGTATCATTCGAGCACCGAACTCATTCTTATCCTTGATTCCTTGTCATCTGTGCAGCTGCATCTCCAAGGAGGAGCTCGAGCAGGCGCTAAGGGAGAAAGGACTCCTCGACGGCAGAGACATCAAGGACATCATATCAGAGGTCGACGCCGACAATGTAAGTCGATGGCAGCCAATCTTTTAACCGAGTGGCACACCGATGAATCATTGAGGCGTGGCTAATTGACCGGCTGGAATTAACTTCTTGTTGATTTCTCGAAAAAAAAAGGAATTAACTTGTTGTTGCTGCAGGATGGGAGGATCGACTACAGCGAGTTCGTGGCGATGATGAAGAAAGGGAACCTCGAGCCGAACCCCAGAAGCGACGCGACGTGGTGCTTTAGCCTATAGGAGGGGAGCTGAGCTGAGCTGACGACGAACAGCGAGCGAGAGAGCGCGCGGCTGCTGGTCTCTCTGCCCAATCGGTTGCGGTATCGAGCAATGCCACAGCGGATTGCATTGCAGACATGCGCACACTCGTCTGCGTGCAGAGCATGGTGAATTGGGAGGGGGAAGGAGCCTTGCTTATGCAGACTATGTGATGTGGCGAACAACGGGTGTTCGTCTGATGCACGCATGCTTCGTACTGACCCCAGCTCGTGTTAGAACTGCTGATTGGCAAAACTGTTCTTGGGTGTTAGCGACCTCTCGACGTACGACGGCGACAGTAAGCTGTGTATTTTCAGATGTAACTAAGAGAAGATAGTAGCAGCATATATACCGCGGGAATCGAAATGTTCAGGAAAGGAACGCGCTTGGCCACTGTTTTTTATCTCTCCCTCTTTTTATCTCTCATGTGTTTCCGCACATGAGTGGTACTACAAATCTACAATACAAGCGTGCCGTTTGCTCACATGTAGAATAAGAAGCATGGTCAATGGCCCAACGGCAAGTGGCCTGAATTTGCCCAGTGCCTGGTGCTGCTGGCTGAGCAAGCCGTGAAGCATGTGGGATTGCCTCTACCATTATCGGGACGTGCCAGGTACCACCTCGGTGTATGTCATTGAAGACCAATGATATTGAGATCCACATGTTCTAACATGCAAAACATTTGGATATCTTTAATTTTTCAGGTTTTTCGTAACTTACCACTTCTCCTTGATGTCATCTTTTCTCGATATATATTATTGGGAATATTCCACTAAATTCTTTTCAGGACCAGACATGAAAATCCGAATCCTCTGAGTATACTACACTATCCAGGATCAAACTAGTACACACAGGGAACAAAAATAATATCAGAATCATACTCGAACTAACAAGTAGCATAATAGTTTAAAAAAAAGTAAACTCGCATCCTGACAGAGTTTTACAAATAACTATAGCGGAAAAATAGTAAATAAACTCCGATAGATAATCCTATCCATTAGCCTCATAGGCATCTGACTAGGACATGCAACCTGCCGCTCTCTAAGGTAATTTTCTTCAGGAAAAAGATTAGCAACTCCATCTGTCGACGATTGGTAAACTGCCGATCTTACGGTTGTCGCGAACAGAGAATTTGTTGAAGGGTAGGGACCCCTGGAGCCGTCGTCTATCAGCACCGGGAAATACGGACAAGGGGTTCGGGCCTCCCTTAGGATAATAACTCTACGTCCTATTGGTATATATTGAATCATGAGTAACTTACAAGGATGTGTTAGTGGCTATCCTAAATGAGATCTAGACCTAGTCGTGACCTTCTCCGAGTAGGTCTGGACAATTTGAGAAATCTTCCCGAGGAGGCTGGATGGAAGATTGAAGCTCTGGCACGGCTAGAGCTTAATCTCCAAAGGCTCATGTAGGCTTGCATCTTCTAAATCTTGTTCTTCCCTATAGGGCCGCTGGGTCCTTTTATAAAGGGTCCTTTGAGTCGTAAGAGGCAGGGACTTATCTCTGATCCGGACTCTCCTTAATCGTAGGGATAAGCTTCTTAGTTTAAAGGATCTCTTGGATCCTCACGAGGGATCTCCTAACCTCCTAGAATCCTTAACGGGTACATCTTCGGTTTCTGGGTATCCAGGGAATTCGTATACGGATACTCCCTAATATACAGTATAGCATATTACTCATCATCACCTTCCTTTCTTTGATTGATTATATCAAGGTGAGTATGTGACGTGCTCCATGAGTCTTGTAAACTAAGTTTCCAAGGTTCGTTTGCATAAAACGAACAAATATATGTAATACAGTAAATAAGTTCAAAAAACAGCATTGGTCAGATACTGGTCATCAACCAACTCGTAACTTATCCCAACCAACCCAAAAAAAGTAATTACTGTAAAGAGAAAGGTAGCACAAACTACCAAAGTAATCACCACAGATACCACAAAGTATCACAACCTTATCACAAATTAACAAGTAGGACGTTTCTATCCAAAGCTTGCTAGATTGAGCTTGTTCATGACTATGAACAGAGCTAATCGATTAATTTTGACACTTTATAGAGGTTGTACAACTTTAGCCACACGATGTTATGTATTCCTTTTCTCGGTACTCACTATGGTGTACCAATCAGGAGTCACAACATCTTTTACAAATACTTTCTCGTGATACCAACCCCGACAAACCTTTCCATTAGCATATGATTGGCAATTCCCGATACTTATATAATTAGTGAGCCAAGACCGTCCTATACTAGTACTTGTGGTTGCATTGTTTGGGCTCAACACAAGGTTGCAATGTTAAGTCCTTATGTCGATATCGAGCAAGAAAAACCACAACCTATACATAGGAATAAAAAGGTAATTATCACAAATAGCCCTTTGTTGCTGAGCAAAAAGGAAAAACATACCCACGAATAGTTCTTCGTCGCTGAGTGCCAACCAACTTAAAATATCCTCACTCGAGTCTGGTTCTCATCAAAGTAACCAAAAAGGCACCATCACTAGGCCAAAGAGACATAATCCCTTAGATGCTCTCAAATTAAAGTTCTTAAACTAAGTAATGATCATCAATCCTTTGATGCATTATACTTAAAACACTTGAGCACAATTAAAGTTTATTAGACATGACTGGTGTGATCATCATTAGCACTAGCATGAGCTAACGATCTACAAAGTTTACCATCCTGGGTTTTAGTTATGGAAGTAACAGGGTAATAGTTCTATATGAGTAGAGGCAATAATAACATGACATTAGGCTTACTACCCCACTAATACTTGCTCCACTAACGTGCATGCATAAGTTGGCAACCAAAATCATAGTTTCAAAATAGTAGGTTCTATATGATCAGAGGTGAATTGCCTTGCTCAAAGATTTCCTAATAGTCTCCCTCTAGTTGATCCTGGTACTCCTCCGGCACGTTCGAGTCTACATGTTAACCTATTGCAACAACTCAGAACAACGCCTAGTAAGAAGCCATAACTCCAAATTAAGATCAGATAAAATCAAAGCTATATAAGAAAAAGATAGAAAGGTATAGATAGCAATGGTGGGGTGGTAGAAGAGGAATAAGTGACATAGGAACAATGGGGGACGGAATTGAGGTTCTAGGAATATTAGGATTTGCGGTGGCAAGGTGGATACATTTATGGTTTTTCCCTAATGAGTAGACGATATTGTACGTAGGTGTTAAACTACACTACTAGATGTCTGAAGGTGGCACGAGTTGAGGGAATTAGGTTTTGATCAATAGAAGAAAGGATATAGCAAAACAATCATGTCGCGGAGTTGTTGTGGCAGAGTTTCTACCTTGATTTGCTATTGCGGCAGAGGTGAGACAAACATGGAAGCGCGAATGTGGAGGGAAAGATAGGACATGATGTGGCAGCAAGCTAAGGAGAGGACGCACGACAGCGACACGGTGGGGCACAGTGCGGCAGGTGAGACGCGGTAGCACGGTGCAGTCGTGGCAGCACAGTCGCTCAAAACTGCTACCGTGGCAGGGTGCGGCAGTTGCGGCAGTTGCAGCAGCTCGAGCAGCTAGGGTAGATGACGCGGCGGAGGCGATCACCGACGACAGGGCCTGCATGGTGGTGATTGGCCGGCGGGGTTGGAGAAAGGGGAGGCAGGGAAGTGAGCGAAGGCGGTTGATCTCGCCGACAAGGGCGGAAACAGTGGCACCAAGGTAGACGACAGCAGGGCTCTCGGCATATAAGGCATCGGCACGGGCTACAGAGGAGGTGAGCATGCGACATCAGGGTGAGGTGGAGCAGAGTGGGGCCTCGCCCCTCTATTTATAGGCAGAGGGGCCTAGGGTTTCAACCCCTTGCTTGGCGGCACAAGGTGGCGAATGCGACAGCAGCGTGTCCGGCTCGGACATGAGCTCAAGCCCAACTCATACTGGGCATGGCGAGGTCAGGCTAGGTGGGCCATGGGCCGAAGAGAAAGAGGAGGAGGGCAAAGCCAAAGGAAAAGGCATGCTTGGAGGGGGAAGCATGCGGTAGGGAGCTGCCGTGACAGGCACGTCAGGAGGTGGGGAAGGGAAAGAAAGAGGTGAAAGAAATAAAGAAGATGAAAAAGAGAAGTGAAGAGAAATAGATAAGAAGAAAAATGAGAAGAGAAGAGGTGGGCTTGACCCAAAATCAAATAAATTCAAATACTAAACATATGCCAATATTTTGTTTGAGTTGGACTTAATTCAAATTAGCGCCTCCAAATTTATGAAAAGTCATATTAAGCTTACTAATCCATGTAAAAACATAATTTTCTCTCATAATTAAATGTAATTAAGAGGTTTTAAAATATTGAGAGAATTGAGTTGTTACAAAACTACCCTCCCTTAAAGGGATCTTGACCCCGAGATTCAGGTGAACTAAAGAATAGGTCAGGGAACTCTGCTTTGAGATCTGCTTTGCATTCCCATGTGGCTTCAGCTTCCGAGTCATGACTCCATTGAACCTTGCAGAAACAAACAACTTTACTACGAGTGATCCATTCTGCAACCTCTAGAATCTTGACTAGGTATTCTTGGTAGGTCTAATCAGCCTGAAGGGCTATCTCCTCCATAGGTGCCCTGCCACAACTACTGTAGCTGTTGAGGCCATGCCATGTCCTATCGCCACATCAGCTCTAGCCGGCGACTGCGAAGCAGCCACGGCGTGCTCGTCAACGAAACAGCCACACCGGCAGCCTTCATGGCAGACTGTGACTCTACCGCAGTAGCTCAGTGGCTTGTCACAGTAGAACCCTGTACAACCACAACTGCCGCTTCAGTGCTACCTCTTCTTCCTCCTGAACCTTGATCCGCAGACCCATGCACAGAAGGTGACCGATCAGCACAAAACCTGCCACACGGAGCGAACATCGTCAAAAGAAGAGGCCCAATCTCAATCCTGCTTGTATTCTGCCCCTGAGGACTTGAAATCGAGCCCGTTTGGCTCGATCTATCATTGGTTGTGGAGTTCTTAGAGAGTTTTGGGTCCCATTCAGATATATCCATGTCCATATCCTTGGGCTCTTTTTCTTTCCCCTTATCCTCACCTGGATCATCAAGGTCGTCGGCCTCATCATCCTCGATAGTATGATCGAGCTCAAAGAAAATTTCATATGCTCGACCGCCCATCACAATTTCAAGAGAAGGTGGAATTGCTCCTGCATCCATTACCGTGACATGTATCCACACACTTCAAGAATCTGAGTGTAAACCATATCCACCGACAAAGTTTCACCCAACAAGGATCCGACCTCAAACAAACTAAGATAATCTGGAAGCTCATAAGGCACTCCATAAATTCAAACCCAGATTGTGCCAACTTCGAACTTGGGTTCTAGTCTCTTTGACCATTCCTCAAACTCCAGCGTTACCCCCAGCACTTCACTCTTATATTTACCAAGCCGAATCAACTTGATGAGCTCAATCCTAGAAGGAAAAGTCACCAAGCACTCTGTAGGTCCTTGTTCCTTGCATTGCCATGCCACGCCGCCAACGGGAACTAAACACCGAGGCTCTGCTATCAGCCACTCCTTGGCAACTTTGCCTCCATTGACACAGACCACACTCTGCTTCCTATTATCCGGCTTAGCCTTAGAGGCACCCGACACAGTGACAAGGTCGAACCCTAGCACTTCTGCGCACACATAAGGTGGCTACTGGCTTTGAAGCCACAAGCAACGGGCAATGTCCAGCTCGATGTCCTCGCTCCTCACAGATGTAACATCATACGGTCAAGCAGTCTGTCACGATGTGACACTTGTCCTTGCACCGTCGGCACTAGGCATTCTTTTGTTTCTTTGCCAGTTTCGCCGCAGTCTTTGTACACGTTCCTGCCACGGCGCCTCCCGCGGTAGATGAAGAGGACCCAACCACTGCATCGACTTGAGGCACAACGGCACGCTCAAGAACAGCCACTGCCACCAAATCCTCATCCACCAGCTCCTCCCCGCTGTGGACCGGTGAAACTATTGCGCCCACAACCTGCTCCACCACCCCGACCATGCACACGATCCATCCCCTCTCACGATGTCAGTGAAAGAGCATCATAGTTGGTCCGTTGATGAGTCGCGATGCCAGACACGGCAGAAAATTCTTCACATGGAAGGAATAGCGCATCGGGAAACCCTATTCGATGTCTCTCGGCCCATCTGCATGGTACTAATGCCCTCTTGGGCTATTTGCATGGCTCGGAAGCTAGGCCAGAAGGCTCAGAATGGCCCAACTCTTGGTTTGAATCAAGCAGCACCTACAACACTGGAGATTGTGCTTCATGGGACAATGGTTTTGCCAACTTCGTCGCCGTCTGCTACCTCCCTAGCAATGCCCTGTCAACCGCATCCCCACGCATAAGGGACGGTGACACCTGGCACGGTGGCAATGGGCCCTTCCAAGGACATCCAGCAGCACCTCCACACACTTACGACTTGGTGTAGTCTAGCCGACGGAAGCATTTGTCTCATATCGTCGATGAACACAACGAGTGATGCGGGAGGAGGGAGGGGAAGTGGACCGCCGAGCACTTACCGGCTGACCAATCTCTATATCAGTCGCATCTTCTTCGTCCGACCCTAACGCCTAGAATTGCCCGCCAATTGCCCTAACGACACCTCCGTTAACCTTGCTTATGTGTCACTTCTCTTCTCTACATAATCTAGACCCACAAATAAAAGTGGCGTATATTTCTTTTTTTTAGAACTAGTCTACACCGTATGACAAGGGATCTATGTAGGATAGAGTATGTAGAGCCGAAATAACGTGTTAATTGGATACAGATTTGCTAGCCTAAGCTTTGAATTTGTGATCCAAGTTGGGCTCAAGGTAGATATAGTTGAGTTGTTATCCAAATTGGTTGCACATTTGTTTCCTTTCCCACCAAACATGAGTATGCATGCTTGACACTTGACAGTGTCTTAGGGAATCTACAAAGGTAGAATCAGCCCTCGACTCCTCTACCTCACCATGTCATTTAGAGTCGATTATTAAATAACTCATACAATGATATTGTCTCTTAAGCTGACTCTACACAAAGAGTTAGCACTAAATGCAGCAGCATACAAAGGCAATATGGTTGACTCTAGAGACTCCATTATGTGTTAGAGTTGGACTCTTCAAGAAGAGTGAATTTTATTATCTCTACTTCTCCTCTCTCCTCCCATATCAATAATTATCCTACATGGCATTAAAGAGTCAGCTGATATCACACCTTTTTAGATATCCTTATGCTTGAAGTGAACTGAAACCTTATTTGCTATTGCACAGAGAAAGCATTGATCAAAATATCTCAACGAACTACCAAATTTGTAGAACAAAATAGATAGTGGCACGAAAAGATAACTAGGTCTTGATGAATTGCGATTTTGGAGTGCATAATCTAGATCAGGTCCGAAGAGTGCATCTAACAGAAAATGAAAATGGAATTTTACATATGCGCCATAGCCTAAAGCCTAACCCTTACTTTTTTGTTTCTCACGCATGCCACCATTCAATTCGCTCTGTTATAAAATTCCCAAAACAAGAATGCACACGCAAAATATCGTTCAAAATTAGGGCATTATTTTAGATAGTGGAAGATTTTATTACTTCTGCTCTCTGCACAAACTAGAAATGCACACAACCATATTATCACAGAGGTTACAAGATGTAACCAAAAGATCAAGAAACTCGACAAATATGCAAGTAAAGACAGAGCGTCGAACACATTATCCTGCCTAAGCAAAGTCAACGAAACCCCTACACTGACGACTACTTAGAGGTCGTCTACACAAGAACAATTGTTGTGTAGCAATGAGAAGCAAGAGTGTCCAGTCTTCAAATGACGCCTCCAACAAGGGATATGATCCACATCATTGTCGCCGGGTTCAACTAGTAAAGGTCAAATCCTGGGTTTTCACCCGGGGATCAAGTAGTGGTGCTACATAACGACGTTTCAAGAAGAAAACGTCGTAGAATATCATTGTCGTCAAGTCCAACCAATGAAGGCCAGACCTGTGGCTTTCACCTTGGAGTAGGTATAGAAGCTCCCCCCAAGTCTCAGTATGGCATCATCGTCGGACCTAGCCAAAGAGACTAGATCACCACTCCAATACCTAAAGGATCAAGATGTCGGCCTAGATGGGAGGGGTGAATAGGCGATTAAACAATTTTAGTACAATGTTAATCAAATCTATTACTTTTGTGGAATTAAGCTTGATTGATTAGCAAAGATGGCTATATTTAATACGAATGATCAAATATACTAATCAAGATAAATATGAGCAATATAAAAGTACTTACAAAGTAAGTACAGAATTGAAGGAACAAGAGAGACAAAGATTTATTGCCAAAGTTCGGATCCTTGGGGGAATCCTAAGTCTCCGTTTGGGAAGCTCGATCACACGTGATCAAGAGTTAGCTCCCTCTCAAGCCTTTATCCCTCGAGGACGCTCTTACGTCTCCTCGACTTCTTCTTGGTGATTCTTTCCTCACGGAGGCGAATCCCGGTCTTCACAAACTTCTTGAGGCTCACCACAAGGATGGGAGCTCTCAAGGACTCCTAACCGTCTAGGAGACCCCAATCTCCAAGAGAAATGAGCTTGATGAACACTTGGAGATGAACTCAACGCGTTGCTTGGATTGCTTCTCAAGTCACTCAAGTTTTTCTCTTCCTCTCAAAGTCTCTCTCTTGGTGCTTGGAGGAGTAGAGAAATGCTCTATAGAGTGCAGAAAATGAAGTGGGCAAAGAGTTCCCTTTGCTTTGGGCAAGGGGGTTTATATAGAGGCTCCCTCAAAAACTAGCCGTTTGAAGGAATCTAGCAAAATTCGGACTGTCCGGATTTTCAAATCCAACGGCTATCAGTCAAGGTGGCAGAGGCCCAGACTGTCCGGGTTGAGGTCCGAGCAGTCCAGTACTGATTCGGACCCTCGGCCGGACTATCCGGGCTGAGGTTCGGATTTCCTCTGGACTGGCCGGACCCCCAGCCGGACTGTCCGGGCTGAGGTCCGGATTTTGGCAGGGAGGTAAGGTTAGGGTTTTATGGGAGCTTTTTCAGTGACAACGGATTTTGTTCGGCGAAGATTCTCCTCGACCATGTTCATTGATTTTTGAATAAATCCAAGTCCTTCATAGTTGAAATTTTCAACTTTGTTGCTCAACAACTCCTAAAGGGCCTTACTACCCTTGTGACATTTCAATAAGCCAAAATGAAGTTGAGACTTTAGTTTAGCATTTTTAATTTTTAACTCCTCATTGTTGATGTTTGAGTTAGTGTCACATTTTGAGCATGGCACATGTAATTGATCAATTGATGAGATTTTAAGCTTCTCATGTGTAATGACAACATTATCAAGCAAATTCTTAGTTTTGAGATAACCAAGTTCTAATTGAGCATAATATTCTTTTAAGCATTCATTGGTTCTCTCAAGTTTCTTCTTAGTAGCTTTGCTATCATTAACAATCTTTTTCATTGCATCGCTTTTTAACCTTTCTTTAGTTAGTTCCTTCTCAAGATTAATATTTTTCTCTTTTTCATAAATAAGCAATTCTTCTTGTTTATCTAAAGTATCCATTTGCTTATCTATTATTTCTTCAAGAGCTTCGATAGTGGTTAACAAATGAGATATTTTAATCATGGTGTTCTTATCAAGAGAGGTAATCATATCATCATCAAGCAAGTCATCCTCACTATCATTATCGATATTACTACCAAGATTTAATAGTGCAAGAGAGGACTTTTTGAGAGATGATACCATGGACCCTTTTGCCATAAGATAAATGGGCAACTCATCATCACTCGAATTATCGAAGAGTGACTTTGGTGGTGGAGAGGCTTAAATGGCTATTCCGGCAATGCCATCATCATCTTCACTTGAGGATGAGTCGGAGTCAGAATTCCACTCTTCACCAATATGTGCTTGAGCCTTGTAGTCCCTTTTGGAGAACTTGCTCTTCTTGTGGACTTCCTTTTTCTTGAACCTCTTATCTTTCTTCTCACTCTTGTCTTCTTTCTTGTTGGGACAACTTGCAATGAAGTGGTCGAATTCACCACATTCAAAGCAAGCTCTCTTCGGCCTTCTTGTCTTGGTCTTGCCGAAGCTTTTCCATTTGTCGCCTCTATGACCAAAGCCGCTTCTCTTCAAGACTTTTCTAAATCTTTTGACGAATAGAGCCATCTCTTGCATTCCTTGTTGAAGTTACTCCATTTGATTTTCTTCTTCATCTTCACTTGAGTTTTCTTCAACAACTTGCTTGGCCTTCAAAGCTATGTCATTTTTCTTTGAACTTGAGCTTGGCTTTGTGAGGGCACGAATCTCATGGCTTCCTCGTCCATTAGGTCATGAGTAAGGATACGCCCAAGGACATCATGTGGAGTTAGCTCATTGAAGTTGTCCTTCTCCCGGATGAGTGTGACCAAGGTCCGATTCTTGGGAGCAATAGCTCGGAGCATCTTCTTGACAACGTAGTTGTCGGTCATTTCTTTGCTTCCAAGACCCTTGATTTCATTGACTAGATTGTTAAGACGGGTGTACATCTCGCTAGGTGTCTCTTGATCTCCCATCACAAACCGGTCAAGCTTCCTTTTCAACAACTCTAGCCTTGACTCACGGACGATAGAAGTACCTTCATGAATCTCCATGAGAGTAGTCCAAATTTCTTTGGCACTCTCAAGAGAGTACACCCGATTAAACTCATCTCCACTCAATGCTCCGAAAATGGTATTGACGGCTTGAGCATTGTAGTGAATGAGTCTATCTTCATCGGCTGTAGGGCTATCCTCATTTCCTACAAAGTAGCCATTTTGTACTATTAGCCAAATGGCGGGGTTAAGAGATATCAAATGTATTTTCATCTTATGTTTCCAAGAGGCATAGTGAGTTCCATCAAAATAGGTTGCTTATCAGATGATCCACAATAAGAATGAGTATTGTAAACATTTGGAGGGGGAACATTTTGATATGAATGAGCACTACCACTAGCATGTCCACTACCCACCCCCGAATCTTCGTGCGACATCTTGGGCTCTCTAGGTGGTGAAGCCCTAATGAGAGAGACTTTGATCTGATACCAATTAAAGGATCAAGATGTCGGCCTAGAGGGGAGGGGTGAATAGGTGAATAAACAATTTTAGTACAATGTTAATCAAATCTATTACTTTTGCGGAATTAAGCTTGATTGATTAGCAAAGATGGCTATATTTAATACGAGTGATCAAATATACTAAGCAAGGTAAATATGAGCAATATAAAAGTACTTGCAAAGTAAGTGCGGAATTGAATGAACAAGAGAGATAAAGATTTATTGCCAAAGTTTGGATCATTGGGGGAATCCTACATCTCCGTTTGGGAAGCTCGATCACACGTGATCAAGAGCCGGCTCCTTCTCAAGTCTTTATCCCTCGAGGACGCTCTTGCGCCTCCTCGACTTCTTCTTGGTGATTCTTTCCTCGTGGAGGCGAATCCCGGCCTTCACAAACTTCTTGAGGCTCACCACAAGGATGAGAGCTCTCAAGGACTCCTAACCGTCTAGGAGACCCCAATCTCCAAGAGAAATGAGCTTGATGAACACTTGGAGATGAACCCAACGCGTCGCTTGGATTGCTTCTCAAATCACTCAAGTTTTTCTCTTCCTCTCAGTCTCTCTCTTGGTGCTTGGAGGAGTGGAGAAATGCTCTATTAGAGTGCAGGAAATGAAGTGGGCAAATAGTTCCCTTTGCTTTGGGCAAGGGGGCTTATATAGAGGCTCCCTAAAAAACTAGCCGTTTGAAGGAATCTGGCAAAATCCGGACTGTCCGGATTTGGCCTGGACTATCCGGATTTTCAAATCCAACGGCTATCAGTTGAGGTGGCAGAGGCCCGGACTGTCCGGATTTTGTCCGGACCTTCTAGGCGCCCGGACTGTCCGGGCTGAGGTTCGGGCAGTCCAGTACTGATCCGGACCCTCGTCTGGACTGTCCAGGCTGAGGTCTGGATTTCCTCTGGACTGGCCGGACCCCCAGCCGGACTGTCCGGGCTGAGGTCCAGATTTTGGCAGGGAGGTAAGGTTAGGGTTTTATGGGAGCTTTTTTAGCGACAACGGCTTTTGTTCGGCGAAGGTTCTCCTCGACCATGTTCATCAAGCCCCTCTTAATAATACGGTGTTCCTAGACTCAATGTGACTTTCGTCACTTAAATACTAAAAACCACATCTAGGAGATTTACTACCTTCTTCTTCTCCCTTTTTCTGTTGAGGGGTTGCCGATGCTCCTTTATTTCATCCTTTGAGGACTAAACCTGTTTACGTGCTTACAAGCAGTCATTAGTCCTCTAATCATTTTTCATTAACCACCAAACACATTTTAGAGGCCTAGATGCACTTTCAATACCACCAACCACCATATCCCTCGACCAGTTGCCATCGGCATAGCCATGAAGTCCTAGCCGCACGCCATCTGCATTGATCCGTCTCACCATGAACAACGGCGGATCAACTCAGTTGTTGCCATGAATTATGGCTTTGCCAAAGAAAGGTCGCTTCTCCACGGTTGCCACACGAACAATGGCGTTTTGCTAGAGAAAGGTCGTGCCTAGAGGGAGGCCAGCGTTTGCTTAAGAACACTTGTCAAGCCAAACAGCTGCTGTGTAATGGGGAGGAGCAAAGCATCTGATGCGGCGCAGCCCGAACAGTCGTCGTCACCACCCACACTTGCCACAGTTGTTGAACCGCTGTGATCTCCTCCATCACAACACCTATCTGCACCAGCTCGCGTCGGCTGGATCAACCGGCCACCCTAGCCAGTAGTCGAAGGCTACAACCCATATAGCCACCTTTGAACAGTTGTCATCCGCCGATGTTGGTGAGGAGCAGATCCGAACCAACTGGCTGGACGCTGCTAGCCCTGATCTGATCAATCCGGTCTGGGCAAAGATGTGGAGCACCACAGGCTCCAGGTACGAACACCAGATCAGAGTTGCAATGTCCACTCGCCGGTCACCAAGATCGACCGTCGCATCCTCGTGGCCTCGTGTACGTAGGCCCATCCCAGAAAAAGGAGAGTCACCACCGAGACAACCATGTTCGCAGACGAGTGGAGAGGAGCCCCACCACGACCACGACCCTTATGGCGGTGACGTTGGCGAGGGGAGATAGATGAGGAAGGGAGCGGCGGCGATGGCTAAGGTTTGGGCCCTAGAGTGCCCCACGGAAGAGGCGTCACGATAGGGGGCTATGGGATCCTTGGGAATCAAGGCATGCACGTAGACAAGGAAAATCTCAACCTGGTTTGAGGACAGCACTGTGATAACTGGATACAACAGGAATCAAGTTGGGAAAATCACTGGGTGTAAACGGTGGCACGTGCACCTATTAGTTTTGGTGATTCTTAATTTCACATACAAGTTTTGAAATTTTTTGAAAAAATTCATACTGATATATGATGGAATGAAGTTTACACAGTTAAATTTTCAAAAAATAATATACCAATTTGTGACCTGTGCAAAAATAATAATAAATCTATGCATATTCCTCTCTTTGCATTGTTCACAGCTGTCCAATATGTTTTTTTTATTTTTTCTGCACAGGTCACAAATGAGCATATTATTTTTCAAAAGTTTAACTGTGTATACTTTATTCCATCATATACCAGTATGATTTTTAAGAATTTTTTTTGAAACTTATAGGCGATTTGAGAAATCACCAAAACTAATAGGTGCAGATGCACCTGGGTGCCATTTAGCCGCAGTCAATCAAGTTGTCCATATATTGTCGGCAGCGTCATCCGTGAACACAAACAAGTATATATATACACCTGCTTAGCTGGTGCATGATGTGTATGAATCGTTTGTAGATGCCGACATTGATAGATTCAGCACTTATGTGCACCGTACCTCTCTATTTCAAAAGCTGAAAATCTGGGTTTTGCTGTCATATTTGGAGCTAGATGAACTGTCGTGCAATTAGACTGCTCGATCTTACTATTATATGTTTACAAGTGAAAAATATAGAGCTGTAATAAGAAGGCCCATTTCTACATTCTTCGCCAAACCACAGTCTAAACGAAGACCTCTTCTGCCGCATTTTGAGGTGATATATAAATTGACAGCCGTACATGAGACATTTTGCAGCCGTTCATAGAAGAAAAGGACCAACAAAAATCTGAGCAGTTGAAGAAAACTACAAGGGGCAACTGGCTCGAGAACGAAAGGTACGTCAATCTGCAGTCACTTTAACTAAAACAACACTTTTATGTTCTTCTCCAGTTAATTAATTAATCAATCAATTAGTCCTCAGCTAATTAGAACAGGCGACGCGAGAGGTCAAATGGTTCACGCGTCATGGCTGCAGAAACCAACTCGTCGACAGCCAAGTGATCCCTCTCAGTAAGTAGATAATTTAGTCGGAAGGGTTTTAGCTATCAGATTCGATACTATATCAGGTAGGAGTATACACCAACCACATAGTTAGCTAGAGTGTGTCCGCACGTGGCTAGGATAGTCAAGGGTTAGAAGTTCTGGCTCTGTCCAGGTCTCAACAGGCAAGACAGCCACGAATTAACCCACGACCATCGATCCACTCTATCGTCTGTCGTTGGGAAACGAGCACAAAGCATGCATGCAGCTTTGTCAGATTTTATTCGATCTTCTGTCTGCGCAGGGTAGAGAAGTTTCTTTAAATACTGTCAAATTGTATGTCTTTTTTCGTATATAATTTGCATAATACATATTTATACATCAGTTGCATGTATCAGCATTGTAGAGGATGTACATCAGTACATAGGAGAAATTAGGTACAGTCAGTTTTTTTTAAGGTACTATGAGTAATAGTATGTGTAGGGAATGGTCATTAACAGGAAGAAACGGACATGGATCCAGATCAGATCGGTACTGTCCGATTTCTCCAGAAAAAAAAAGGCACTGCCTCATAGAGATGTGTGTAGGGGCCCCAGTCGATTCAAGTACTGACGAAAATAATTAAAGAACACAATGATCATTTGAGACAGATCCGCAGTGGCGCCTCAGTCGGAGGGGGACAAATACAAGATTGTGCGATGGCATGTGTCCTACAAGCTGAATTAGGTCTGAAGCCAGCTGCAAACCTGCATCACAAAACTCAATCGCTCTGGTCGATCTTTCCCTCTCTAGGCGAGTGTTAGTACTTACCCTGAGTAGTGCCCATGTAGTAATAGCCAATAGGTGGTACTTGACTACTTGGACCTCCCCCGCTTGGACTTTAACAGGAGGGAGCACAGTTCATTCAAATGCGATGTTGATTTGTAGCCAAACAAGCATCAGTGCATTTTGCACCGATGGGGGATCCACTTCTCCCGCTTCTTTATTTCGATTCCCAGCACATTTTACATTTGAGGTCTCTTTGATTCAAAAAATTATAATTTTTTAGAGGATTCTATTTCTTATGAATTTTTTCCATAGAGCTTGTTTGATTTGTAGTACTTTGCGTACTATTTCTTATGAATTTTTTTTATGGAGTACTTTGTGTGCAATTCTAAAGAAAAATTACCATTGAGTTCAAACTCTTTGAAAATACCCTTTATTTCAACTAGAGCGGTGTCTCGTGCAATTGCGCAGGAAATATTTTTAGTTATCTTTATTTTTTACTTATATACGTGACATTAGATTAGTACGAGAAATAAAAGTTCAGATCGCGAGTCGGCCCGCTAGTCGTTTTACCGAGCTATTTAGATACAGTTATGATGATCTATCGGTTGTGATCTATTTAGGTACAATTATGATGTCTATCGGTTGTGATCTGTTTAGGTACAGTTATAAAGATCTATCGGCTGTGATCTGTTTAGATGCAGTTACGAAGATCTATCAATTGTGGTCCATTTATAATAAACGGGTCCACTAGATTAATGATCGGATGTTTTGCTTTTTTGTGGGAATTTCCAGCCTCTCTATTTTTTCTATTGTATTATACTTTTTAGTATATAGTAGATGAAACCTATATCATGAACCAAACCCCTTTTTCCTAGTGTAACCAAACAACTTCTTTCATATGTTTTTAATTCCTGTAAGATACAACATATCATGACAACCAGTTTTTATATTATCCTATTTCTGTAGTTTAAAAATCATGTGAATCAAAAAGACCCCTATATAGGTTGTAATGGCGCAGCATAGCTAAACCATACTGGAAACAACTAATAATTTTTTTGCATTGATTTGCATGAAAACGAACATCAATATATCCTGTACCAAGGGAGATCCATTTCTTTCAACTGTATATTTCACTCTCAAGCATATTTCATATCCACGCCTAGTAACGACGCGGTAACACCAGAAACAACAACATAAAAAATAAAAAAAATGTAATGTCACGATAAGATCGAAAAAGGCAAATTCATAATGGCTCATCCATCCTCTCGGATTCGCACAGAGGGACTATATTGACGATTCAGCAAACTCCACGTCGACTACAACTATCAGACAACAAAGTTTTCCATCTTTACAAACCCAACCGATTCTGTCAAGTCTCAACAGTTTCTTCGTCCTGCAGCCGTCAGGGCACACAAGTTGGATAGGTACAGATGGCTCAATGGCAATGGTAGAACACCATCTCATTTATATAACAATAGTATGGTGCCATGTGGATGACGAATGAAATCCTGCAATGGCTGCATGTCGTGGCACGAGTGACGTACACAAGATCGTGCTGAGAGTGGGTTGGAGCGTATTCCCTCGTTAGGCCGGCTGTGTGGTCCACGCTCCTCCGCAGCTTCAACTGCAAGGTCTCCGTCCTCCAGACGTGGGCCCTGGCAGCAGGACCTGACACTGCGTCCTACTACTTATACTATATGGCAAATTCCTATCTATGCTCCTCTTGGCACCGGAGCCCGTCCCTGCCCTGGGCTCTGGTTGGCTCGATACATGGAGATGGGCCCGTCGTGCAGTCTAGTTGCGTGGAGGTATGGTTCATCGGGTAAGCCGTGGTGGGCGGTGAGAAATGATTTCGTGGGGTTTTTTCTTTATAAATAGCGTCATCGTGGATCCCACGGCTGACGCAGGACCACCCGCTAAGAGCTCGCCACGTCGTAAATATGATCGGGGCTGGGGTCTGTGCCGTATTTCTATTTCAGTTGTTTTGTGCTTTTTCATTAGCCTTGCGCCTGTTCTCCCGCTACCTCCACCTAAACCCTACGTCCACCCATCACCCATGATTATCTTTCTACAAGTGTCTAAAAAGTACTGAATTCTACTTATTATATAGTACTCAATCTCACCCCGTAGAAATCTATTTGCTGGATCGCCACTTTTCATATTAAAAAATTTCATATGGATTAAATTTTATGTACTCTCAAGATTGAAAAACACACTCGAGTACTAGATAATAATTCATTTTTTTATTCTTTAAAAGAAGGTCAAAAAGAAGGCCAGGCTTTGCTTTGCAAGTAGTATAAAGTACACCATGATCAGCTATAGTTGTCCCAAGAGGAGCACAAAATGTTATATCTAACTACAATTTATAGTGAATTTTCTCCTTTTCGGTTGAAAGGATGTGGATTTTTTGAATTTTCTTTTCAACTATGGCACAAGATCGAATCTGCTATGACAAACAGTTGCCAATTATAATAGAAGCATTATTTCGAATTAATAAACTAACATATGGAACTAGTATCACATAAGTTATTTAGAAATATCATAGCACCGTGGCGCATCATATATAAGAATGCAAAATTTCCTTTTAACTAAATTAGCCTCTTGTTGTTTCTAATGTTTTATTACCATTTTTCTTGTAAAAGTTTTTCAAGTTGATCCTACAACATGCACAGGAAAGGGTGTCGATTTCTAGTCTAGCCACTTGTTTGACTTAATATGAGTACTTTGTTCAATGGGTTGCAAAAAATACATGATGCTATGGATACACACGTAGTCTCTAACATGAAGCTTTGACCGTAAATTTTTACATGAATATGTTATTAACAGAATATAAAATATGACATTTTATATAAAAATTGTGACAAATCAAATGATATTATTTTTACTTGATTAATCAATTTTTTCTCTATATAACTAGTCGAATTATAGAAGTTTAATTACACATTTTCTAAAAACTTCATCTATTTTTGAATAATGGATGTGGTACTCACCACAAGCTGATGCACTTCACAAGTTGAGAAACAATATATTAAATTAAGAAAAGCAACTAGTGTTCATTTGTTGTTTCTCTGCTTCAGAAGAGATTCAAAAGTTTCCACACAAAAAAACTGCACACACAACCTAAATACTAGCCAGTCATCTAAGAAAACCATGGCTAATTGCTGGTGGACGTAGCTGATATCACCCCTTTCTCTAGGTCACATGCCTAACCGGTAACACCCCTCCTCTCTCTAATGCCCCAAAGCAAGCGCCCCTCTTTGTCTCCATCCCCCCGTCCACGCCCGGAGTTATTACTCCTCCAGGACGCCTTGCCAGCTCCCATCCACGACCGCGACCACCGTGCTAAAAATCCCCACCATTGCCAGTAGCCTTTGTTCTTACATGGCCAGGACCACGCGCAGAAGCCCTCACTCTCGCTCGCCCACTCCGAACTACCACTTCCTGAGTACCAGATCGCCGCTTCTCCTCCCGCGCATCCATTAGCCAGTCGATGGATCACCGGAAGCAGCAGCAGAACCCCAGTCCCCGGGGCGGCGGCGCCGCGTCGGGGAAGCACGGCAAGGTGGGCAAGGGGGGCAAGGGCTGCGGCGGCGCCGGCGCCGGGGGCAAGAAGCCGATCAAGGTGGTGTACATCTCCAACCCCATGCGGGTAAAGACCAGCGCCGCGGGCTTTCGCGCCCTCGTGCAGGAGCTCACGGGCCGCCACGCCGACCCCTCCAAGTACAGCGCCGACGACTTCGACGACGACGACGGCGGCGCCGCGCAGGAGCTCAGCCCCGAGGGGAGCGCGGCCGCGTCGACGCCCGACGGAGCGGGCGCAGGCCCCGGCCACCACGACGGCACCGTCGCCGCGTGGGACCAGCGCGACGTCGCGGCGGCGGCGTTCGGCGTGGACGAGGAAGGCGACGGCGAGGAGGACATCTTCAGGTCGCAGCTGCTGGACAACGACTACTCGGTGTTCTCGCCGCCGACGCTGCTCTACGACTACCCGCACAGCAACAAGGTGTAGTGACCAGTGACCCGACCCCTCCCCCGCACGCTAGCTGCATGCTGGCTGCCGCGTGTTCCCCCCTCTCCTTGCATGACATGAGGATCTCGCTGTATTGCATGTGTGTGCCGCTAAGATTTGTGGGTGCGTATATGCGCTCGGATTTAACCCATCGCCCTCCATGATCCAACTCATAATTCACAGCGCGCATGCCATATACATATCGCATATGCCTGCTGAACCTGAAGCCTAGTGTGTATGGTACTGTGGACGCGAGCCACCAGTTATTTGGGTCCCGGTGTTCTTCTTTCCCTTTCAGCTTGTGTGGAGGAGTCACCCGGTGTAGTGATGCAATGTAGTGTGTGTGCGTATGGATAGACATTTGGAGAACCTTTGTTCCTGGGGTTCTTTTTCATATTGTTTCTCTGATTTATGGTCGCCTTTTCATCTAGTGCTTTCTTTTGGCGTAATCAGTTGGCAATTTCTGGATCACCACCACTAGTGAGTGTTACTCTCGGTATGGTGAGCTAGCGTGTGCGTGCAACGTACTGTACAAACACGTACGCTACGTAGGCAATGTGCGACTGTAGAGCACGCGGGAACTAATGATTGATCAAGACAAACATGTTTCTAAATTTCACACGAGCTATGATGATCAGGCCAAGACTATAAATGCATGAGGGCAAACCAACTGAAACAATTGTGAATATCTCAGCTTTCATCAGGAGTAGTCGATATGGACATCAATTCATCTCTTTGTCCTTCATTACGGTCAAGATAGGAACCGAGTTACAAGCAAATATAAGTGCTGTTTCATGCTGCAGTTTGATCTTAATACACCCTTAAGGACTCATGATCCTCGTAACACCATTCCTTACTTGCTGTTTTGATTCTTGTGCACGATAATTTTGAATTTATATGTTTCACATCGTTTGAGATGTTTTACTTTAATTCTTTGATTCTCTAATTCTATTTGCTTGATTTGGTTGATCTTAGTTACTTTCATTTGTTCCATGATTCTTCTTTTTCCAGTAAGTAGTTTGGCGTTCCTTAATTTGCTTTGTATCCATTGATTCTTTTCCACTTTGATTTCTTCGACATTGATTGATCTATAGTACGTTTATTCATTGATTTCTTCTACTTAGAATTGTTTAATATTGGGTTGAGTTACGTTCCTTTTGTTACACTATACAAGTCTTCACTTTTATTTGTTTGGCATTGATTGCCGGGTTTTGTAGACCAGTGATTTATCCAAAAACTAATTAGCATTGTCTAGTTCATGTATATATATAGGTCTGACATACATATCTTTACACAGTGATGACACAAACTCATCCACAGATCATCTTGGGTACATATTTAACTTTATGGCTCTGATAATTTCTGCCTTGGGTACTAATGTATTTAATTGTTCTTGGTCCTTCGTAATCTTACTGTTCCTTTCCTTTTCTAAATGTGATATGCATATATGCCATGCTGACAGTTGGTCTTTTTCTTGATCGTGAAATAAAAACTTCGATGTTTATACATGGGCAAAGTCTCCAACTACAACTTTGACTGTTACTTTTGACATAAATATGTTAATAAAATTAATAAAATTATGATGTTACGAAGATATTTACCTTGATAAATTTAATGATACTATTTTCACTTGACTAATCTAAATTATTATTTTTATATATTAATTTTCAACGTTGAAAAAGTTTAACCACACGCTTTCTAGGACGTCATCTATTTATGAACGGATGTAGTAAACCAATTTATTTCTTTTCTCCTATACTATTCGTGATATCTCATTTTTCTCAAATGAAGGCTTCTCTCCTAGAATTTCATGTTATTTTTGTTTTTAAATGTACATTTACTCTGGTTCAATAATGAGATGATATCTCATTTTCTCAAATGAAGACTTATCTCCTAGAATTTCCTCTTCTTTAGTCTTTTTTTTACAAATGCACATTTATTTTGGTTCAATAATGAGATGATATCTCATTTTCTCAAATGAAGGCTTCTCTCCTAGAATTTCCTTTTCTTTATTTTTTTTACATATATACATGTCTTCTTGCTCATTTTGAAACGGAGCTCGGTGCACCAATATAGAGAAGGCGGCGTGTCTTCATAATGCATGTATATGGTTAGAATATAACATAATTGTGATTGCTATATATGTTAATTATTACCATTATTCTGAAAAATAGTCACTACCTGAAGCAGCTTATACACTAATACACCATGTCTGCCTACAACCTATATATTGCACCCGACTCGATAGTTAGATACTTGATTCTATTTTTCATGCACCAATTTTTCATGTTGATCTGGTGATTGAACCAAAATGATTTACATTGTAGACTTGGCTCATGGTTTGCATGAAATATGCAACATATGTCTAATTAAATGCAACTTGAATTCTTTTTTCTTGCCCCTTTTACTAATATGCGCAAGATAAGACATGCTTTTGTTGTTATCTCCTTCTAATAAACATGAAAATTGCTTTGTTGTCTCTTCGAAGTATATGCAATATGCTCATACATTTTTAATATTTGAAAATACATAATTCATTTGTAAGGTCATATGGAAGCATCTAGGCCCCTAACTCATGTTTTTGTGATTAACAACAACCGAATTATTAGGACAAATATGTATTGTGAAGTTTTAAGTGACCGATGTTAGGTCTTGATGATGAAAAATAATGTGAATAGGCTAAGTGAGAGGACGCGGCGTGTTCTTGAGTATGAGGTAAGGTTGGCAATGAAGCTTAAGATCTTGAGAAGCTTGCATGGTCCAAGGATTTGAGAATGGAGCACATCGTAACTAGGTTGTTGTTTTCTTTGTTGGCTATACTATAAAGAGGGGGGGTGTCCTCGAAGACTAGTAGCTTGAGCAATTAATAGGTTAGATAGTTAGGTGCGATGCACTAAAGGCTTTTTTGATCAGTTATAGTTAGTTGAAGCCCTAAAAGAAGTTCAAGACGTGAATGAGTTAAACCTTTAATAAAAAAAGGACCAAGATGCCCAAGATAGAGGGGGTTGGATATGGTGAATTTGGTTTTCAAAATTTTGGTCGAGGAGGTTTCCTTGAAACTATACCTCTTATGTCCTCGTAAGAACACAAGCACTCAAACTCCGGGTACCCGGATAGCTGGACTCTGAACCTTCACAACTTCTTCAGGCCTTTTGCAATGGCTTACAAGCAAGATCGTTGAGAAACTTGCCTCCAAGATAGTCTAGGTGTTGCCAAGGCCCAAGAGTAATAGCCCTCCATCTTTTGCTTATGCTAGCAAGGTCAGGCAACTGCAAGTGGTGTACGACTAGTCCTAATCGCTCTAACCAATGTCTAATCACCTCCCAATGTCAAGAATGATCTTGATGAACTATATGGCTCTTCGACTTCCCACTTTCTTGAAGAAAATAGATCTTCAAGACCTTGCCCTTGTAGTCTATGTAGTCCACCATCGAGACTCTAGCTAGCAACGGTCGGGCTCTCTGACCTATACGTCAACCTATGATCCTCCTTTCGGTGATAAGAATCTAGGTCCTATCCTCGCACCCGCTCCTAAGCCTAAGGGTGTCGAGGTGCGCCGACGACAATGTCGGAAACAATGATCCTCAACCAACTAGAACCGTGCCTCGCTATTCCTGAAGAATGTGGAGACAGAGGCATTAGAGGCATTGTTGTGACTATTGCCCCATATTGGTTCTAGACCGTAACGACCTCGGTGGTGGCATTAAACTTTCCTATACCTTGAGCTTACCCTTGTTGTTATCCACCATCTCAAAGCTAGCACATGTGAATTGGCATATTGAGCAAAGATTGTCACAAGGAGACTCAACCACTTGAATTTTTTTTGTCACTACCACTACAACATAGCCTAATAACATTGTCTAAACTCTAAGAGCCACACTGTCAAACCATCAGAGCACAGACCGAAGCAAATAGCCGAAGCAACTACATGAACCATTGTCCATGACCACAACTCAAACTCAAGCCAATGGCCATCACCGAAGATAATCACATTTACCATCACAACCTTAGCTCCGAGCAACAATAACAGCAGGATTGCCAAGAACATAGGAATAGATGGCTTGTTCTAGGGTTTTGAGAATCAAAGGAATGAAATAAACTTAAAAGTACTTAGCCCATGAGATTCATAAAGAGGTCATCACATTAGAGTTAGAGACCACAGTGGCACGAGAAACACTAGATTTTTGGGAGTTACCGTATGCAACGGTGGCTATAAGAATGGAGCTACACAAGATATTCAGAGTTGATGCACATAAATACGAGATGATCAGGAAAGGAGACCCTATTTTGTGTTGTCTTCAATCGTGAGCAGCGGTGGTAGTGAATAGGGAGGTGGTGGTACTGTAGCCAAGGGGAATTGATGGAATCAATTTTGACTTCAGCCAATGGAGACGGTTAGGGTTAAAAATGGACGGACATTTGGGATCAAGTGGTTTGAATCCAGCAGATCATATCTGACAGAAGCACAAGGCGTCGAGAAAATAAGGCCATTGATTTAGATAAGCAAGCTTGATCTTGTTGTGAGGGGGGTCTCTGCACTACCTCGAATCGACGCAATCGTCGGTATAACCTTTCCACCCTTCGTCCAACAAAAACATACATTTCTCCTCTCTCCACTCAACAAAAGGGGTATGGATGGGAGGTGCTAAGGGAGCACGACGGTCGTGGTGACAACGTCCCTGTAGCATGATGAAGGCTACCCCTGGTAGGAGGCCTCGTATGGACACCACGAGGTCCACCCCTAACAAGAGGTCTGAGGTAACAGAAGTCTAGAGCGAAGACAACCACCCCTGACATGAGGTTTGGGGTGACAAAAGTCTAGAACGAAGACAACCGCCCCTGACAGGAGGTCCGAAAAGACAAGAGGTGAACGGGCCCACATACAGAGTACCGTACCCGACGTCACGTAGATGCTAAGACATATGCTTGTAAGGGTAGGAAAGAAATGGCCAATATAGCCCTCGGTTGTATGAAGTTACGAGGGGTAAGACCGTAAACTGTCCAGGGGCAAAATTGTAACTCCACCTTACACCTTCTCTTGCCTATAATTAGGAGAGCACCCCCATTTGGGGTACAGAATAAACGAACATCTCACATTTACCACCTGTTCAGAATTTCATAAGTGTTGATGACGACACGAGAGCTAGTAGTTCAACCCTCATGCACACTTGGGTGATCCAGTAGTCATTTGGGGGTGCCTTAAGTTTACTGTCCAACCGAGTAGTCGACGATAGTTGGCGTTGTCCATGGGAACTTGTTCGAGAAGTCTCATGAAGGGATGTTGTGGGCGTAGCCGACACGACCTGCACCCGCGCACGCGACATAGGTTGTTTGCACGCAGGGGGCTTCCGCCATCAAGCAAAAAGTGTTTCTAGCCACTCTCTGCGGCCATGGCATTACTGCATCACGCATTACGAGACTCCACCTCGTGCCGCGAAACTACTCCGCTGCGTGTTGTCGGACTTTACAGTGCACCACGAGACTCTGCTCGCGCGCTGTAGCACTTTGGGACTTCATCACGCGCATTGTGACTCCGTCTACAAGCGAGTCCTGGGTGAACCGCAATGAGCCCCAAGTGATGCACGACAAGTCCTGAGAGGAGCTGGAGGAGTCCCGGGGGAGAGTCCCGAGTGCGGTGACCTAGGGTTCCGACGTACCCGGGACTCCCCAGCATGACCCTTACGTGAGTTCACGACCACGTGCGTGCTCGAATCCAACAATTGCAGGTGTGCATGTGACGCCTCCACGCGCACTCAAGTTCAACAGCACGCATACGTGTTTGTGGCGTCTCCGCTTCGTACCTGCAAGCTCGCCCCAGGGGCTCTCGACCATAGTACCAGCAGCACGAGCTCACGCGAGGGGCCTTCACCCACAACACAAACTGTGGCAAGCTCGCACAAGGGGTTCCGGCCCAAGAACCAAGCAATGGCAAGCTTCGCAAGGTGCTCTGTCCGAAGAACCAAGCCACGACAAGCTTAAGCAAGGGGCTCCACCCCAACACTAGGCTGCAACAAGTCCACACAAGGGTTCATGCACGCAAAGCACTCGAACACATTGATATTCCGTACAACACTTGTTATAACATATTTCCAATATTCTCAATCTTAACATATCCTTCCATTTTTAGCATCTTATTGAATCATTAGACAGGAACCCCGCGATTTTGCTAGAGGTGGCAAGAAAACATCCATCGCGAATGTAAGCGGAGCACAATTTTTCTACATCACGTGAAGGCAAAATTGTTGTGGACGGTCATGCGGTAACATCCCGCAACGACTGCGTGTGCCATATCGCCTTGGGTATATGCAAAGTGACATCCCGCACCCTTAAGAGCAAACAATTGTCGTGGATGGTCGTAGGGTAACATCCCGTGATGACACCCGCGTGCTACATCACCTTGGGTGGATGTGAAGTAAAATCCCACACCCCAAGAGCAGTCAACCATCGTGTACAGCCGTGCAGTAACATCTCATGATGACACATGCGTGCAACATACTTGGGCAAATACGAAGTGACATCCCACACCCCATGATTAGACAACCGCCATGGATGGTCATGTGGTAACATGGCATGACGACACACGTGCACAACGTTGCCTTGGGCAGATGGGAAGTCACATTCCGCAACTCTCAAGAGTAGACAACCATCGTGTATGGTCATGCGGTAACATCTCACGACGACACGCGCATGCAATATCACCTTGGGCAGACTCGAAGTGACATCCCGCACCCCAAAGAGTAGATAATTGTCGTGGACAGTCGTGCGGTAACATCCCACGACGACATGCATGTGCAACATCACCTTGGGCAGATACGAAGTCACATCCCGCACCTCCAAGAGCAAATGACCACTGTATACGATCGTGCGGTAACATCCTATGACGACGCGTCCCCATTGATAGATGGGAAGTAACACCCCACACCCCTGAGAGCAAACAACCATCGTGGATTGTCGTATGGTAACATCCCACGATGACATGTGCATGCAACAATGCCTTGTGAAGATGTGAAGTAGCACCCTGCGCCCGCAAGTGCAAACCTGTCGTGGACGGTTTTGTTTTAACTTTTGGCACGAGTGCAATATCACCTTGGGGAATGTGAGGTAACATCTTGCGGACCCAAGGGAAAACTACAACTGATAATCTACATGGACTGACACGAGTAACATCCCATGACAACACAAAGAATGGAATAACTCATTGAGCATGGGGCGAGACATGAAAAACAGACGAGCCTGGCCCCATCTTCTGAAAACTTCTATGGTCACCCAAGACGTTGCAATGATGAATTTTTGATAGGGTCATTTAAAGGGTAAAATCCAGCATGCCCATCATCGCACCAGCGGGTGCTAAGCTTTTTCGTTGGGTAAAACTCAACGTGCTCATCACCGCCCCAGCAGATACTAAGTTTGTCCGTTGACTAAAAATCAACACACGTGCTACCATGCCTACAAGAACTGATTTTTTCGTCAGAAAAGAATCAACGTGTTTCCCCACCAACGCGTGAAACGGTGCTAAACGCATCATGTGGCTCGATGCACACATGAGTTTTTCTTCATCGCTTGCTTAGTGACCAACCTCTTGCCATCAAGTACTAGATATCTACGCTAGGGGAAGCATCAAAGTACCCCTTGTCACGCCTTCGTGCATTGAATGCCATCGATATAGGAAAGGCTACAAGCTCTCTCAGCTGCGCCGTCGAGTGCTAAGTTTTTTCGTTGGGAGACTGGATACTTTGTACCCCGCAGACACTCAATAACCTTATTCTGTTCAAAGGCTACAACACCCGACCGCGACAGGCTTAACACACCGAATCAATAACTTCATAATCTCTCTAAGGCATGCCGTGCCGTGCCAATAGTCGTGCACACAATTTTTTTTGGACATCTGCATAAATCATTTCGGCGCGCAACTTGCAAACGTCAAAATTTACACCATGCTGGCAAGGGGCTTGTCCCAAAATCAAACAGAAATATCTACTCAACATACGCATGGACACCATGTTCACATCAGCATGCTCCAACCCTGGCATGTTGCCCTCGTCGACACAACCTTGCCGCTACCCATCTGCAGGCAGCAATGACAGTATCCGTGTGTGCTTGCTCTTGTGGACTGTGCCATTTTCACGGGTTCGCTCGTATCCGCATGTGCTTGCACCTCAGGACTATGCCATTCTCACGGCAGTGCCTGCGCCCGCGCACTTACCTCCATGCTCATGCCTCGAGACATAGTCGTTTCCATGGCCGCATACGCACGCTTGCTCTTCGGAGCCTAGCTATTTTCACTTTCGCACCGACGTCTGCAAGCTAAAGCTATCAAATTTAGCCGCTTTCACAGTGACACCATCTGCCCTTGTTTGCGCGCGCGCGCGGTCTAAGACCCCATCGAGCACCATCTCGTGTCATAGTAGAACCATCATTAAGTGCTTCATGCAAGAAGTAATCTGAGCAAGCCCACTCCTATGTCCTCGCAATGGATAAATAAGTTATCATCCTACTCATACTCAGCATATGATGGCTAGTTCAACTGTTTAGAGCATCTCTAGTTTAGAGCGAAGGCAACCACCCCTGACAAGAGGTCCGAGTTGACGGAAGTCTGGAGCGAAGATAGCCACCCCTGATAGGAGGTCCGGGGTGACAGATGTCCGTAGCGAAGATAACCACCCCTTACAGGAGGTCCGGGAAGACGAAGGTATGGAGCAAATATGAGAGGTGAAGGAGCCTATGTACGTAGATGCCAAGGCACATGCTTATAAGGGCAGAAAATAAATGACCAAGTGGCCCTCGGTCGTACAAAGGGACGAGGGGTAAGACTACAAACTACCTAGGGGCAGAATTGTAACTCTGCCTTACACACCTTCACCTGCCTATAAGTAGGATAGCACCCTCCCCTCCCCCCCCCCATTTGGGGTATAGAATATATGTACATCTCACATTTACCACATGTTGAGAATTTTTCTAAATTTTGGTGACTAACCGCGAGCTACTCGTTCACCCCTTGTGCGCACCCGGGTGATCCAGCAGTCAACTAGAGTTGCCTCAAGTTTACTGTCTAACCAAATAGTCAACAACAGATCTACAACCCATATTAGAATAAAAGATAATATGTGATGCAAAGACATCCAAACATGGCAGATGACCAGGCTAACTTGGGAGCTAAAGAAGTTTTCTTGAACTATACCTGTGAAAGTCTTTCGAAAACAACTAGCATGCATGGGATTGACACAGTGTGTTCCAAAATAGAAAGATTCCCAATCTAACAATTAATTAGTAGATTTTTGCAACCTAGGTTCAAGTCCTATCACTGTGAAACTCTAAGTAAGTGTTGATTATAAAGAAAAAGAGCTGCGAATCATATGGGACACAAGATTTTTTTCGTGGGATCTTGGAGACTCGGTGGTCTCCCATGATGTTGGCTAGAGTTGGAAGAGTTTCACGCCCTAATGTTCTCACAAGAACAAAAGCACTTAAATTCAGGGCAGTCCTCCGATACGAATAGGTGGACTACAAATGATCCCAACCTCATCAAGCTTCCACAAATGCTTGCAAGAAAGATCATTGATGAACTAGACTCCAAGATCATCTAGGTTTTCCAAACACCAAGAGTAATATGCCTCCAATTTTTGCTCGAACCATTAGGGCTAGGCATTATGATTGATGCATTACTAGGGCTAATCTCTCTAAAATATTTAATCACCTAATATCTCAAGGAATGATATTGAAACACATAACTCTTGAACATCCCAAAGGTTAGCATGACATTGAAGTGGCCAAGTCAGTCATCAAAGACGCCCTAGCCTCCATATATAGCCTTCACTCAAGAGACGAGCCGATAAACATATTTTTTGTAGACATGTTGCTAATCTGTACCAACCAGTCCATGGGTTAGAGCTAGGCCGGACCATGCATTCCCATTCAAATCATGTGCATGTCCATGTCATTCGGGCAACCCGTTCTTTCGCTCCTCATAAGCTTAGTTCAAAATTCTCTTTGGTCAATCATCTGTCTAAATTGTTTCAGCGGGTTGTAGGATCATCCGACCTATTGGACTTTGAAAGAGAATACCTCTATTATCATTGTCCCTCCCCATTCACCTCACTAGCCCGGATCACTGAACCTAGCACTCCATCTTCTTAGCCCTCTCTGGATCAATTGTCCACCCTATTATCAGGGCCACTCAGATCATTCGACCCTCTTTGTACTTATACTTGTCTTCAATTATGAAAACATCAACTCCATCGATCTTCAACCTTGTCCATGGGCTTCCATTGAATATAAGTGATATCAAAGACCTAGAGTGCATCACAATCCAACATTTCTATGGATCAAGCTACTAATATTCGACCCTCTTAATAGTACAACCATGAATCTATAGACACCTTAGCTATGGGTAATCCATACTTAGCTCTGCGGATCACTCAATCTACCAAGTCCTTAACCTTCAAGCCTGAACATGGCTCATACTTCAAGAAATCAATGGGGTGCAACAAATACTCATTGCAATCAAACATACCATTGAGACATCGAGACATAACCTTCTCACGGACTTAGCAAACATGTTAGTCCCGATAATTTGATTGTCATTAATCACCAAAATCAAATTAGGTGTTTAGATTTTTTGGAGCTTAATATCTATTTGTACCAATGCAAGCCGGGTAATCCATGTAAATGGACTATTGGTCAAAGCATCCAGCTAGTGTGATCTTCAAGATTTCTCGGTTAAGGCCAGATCATTCAGACTATCAATCAATCTCTCAAAAAATGGTCATAACAGGCTGGATGATCCGATATAGCCGGAGCTGTAACCGAGTTAGATCCAGAGAGCTCTATTTTCTGATCCATTTGAGGATAGATGGTCTAGGTTGGTGAGTGCAATCTTCGATAGAGCATGTTTTGGAGTTATGAAGAAGGCAGTATGGTCCAAGGGCGACTAATTTTCAACCAGTTGGACTTGTACATGATGGATGATCCACATACATTGTTTTTCAAAGGAAAATGGTTACAACTAGTTTCTTTAAGGGAGTCATATATGTTTGTCTTGGGAACTGGTTGTGCTAACACCTTGGAAAGATTAGTGAGAGATTATTGGGAGATTAGAGAGAGGTTAATCCTAGTGGTGCATTACTCTTAATTGTTGGACCTTGTTGGTTCAAGCAAATGTCCAAGGTTTTTTACTTTTTGCGTACTGCCAAACACCCAAACATTTCTTGGAGGTGTGATTTCTAGTGAACTTGCCTTGAGGTGCTTGTGGAAGGCTCGAGCAGGTGTTTGAAGGTCTGGAGTCCACCTACCTCTTTGGAGAGGAGGACTACCTCAAGTTTGAGCATTTGGGTGTAGGACTCTAAATAGGTTGCAAAACTCAGTAGAACTGTGTATGTTGGACATTGATTTGCAAAATACACTAGATAGACCATATGACTTGTTAGGTATCCTAAAAACCCCTTTCATTAGTTGAATTGCAGAAAATGATTTAGCCGAAATGTTTTAAACCCTAAGTCACCCCCTCCTGGGCATCTTGGTCAAGTACTAAGTTCTTGCTTTTTAATGGCAATATGATTGTTAGGGAGTAGAGTGATCACTAACTTTCCGCTTCTTAGAACATTGGTGGTTATTATATATGGTACTCTTTAAGCATAGGTGTAAATCAAATATCTACGATTTCAAATATTTGTTACATTTGTGGGTTCTTAGTAGTATATGAGGGAATTTCTTGTTATGATAAGTTGTTATCAGTCTTGGGTTTAGTGTACTATCTGAGATACTTTTGAATGCATATATTGTTTGATAAATCGTGACCTATTTGGGTGTCTATAGTACTCTCAATGGGAGTAAGTTCATAATATGTTTTATTGGTTGAATGTTTGTGCAAATATTGTGTTTGTTCTTTTCACTAATTTATGATATTTGAATCAATTGAGTTTCTAAGTTTATACATGTGCAAATAATGCTTGTTTGTACGTGAAGTTTACACTTGCACAAATCCGCTCATTTGATTTACAAATACTTTCTATGCATACTTGTTGTTGCCATGTAATTAACACTAAAACGAATCAAGGTGCCAAAGTTTTAAAAAATTCAAGCTGATCACCAAATTTTGTGTACCTTCTATTAATGAGACGTCTGTTTCTATTCTTCTTAAAAACATGAATGCTAAAAACCATTTATCGTTGGTACTTACTAATTGTTAGGACTAAATCCATTATGTTATTTTGTAGAAAGATTTCTTTATATATGTTCGTCTTTCACCCATCTATCTTTGCAAATTTATCCCCTATTTTTGTACTTTTTTTTTCGTTAGTCAGGTGTAGATGTTGATTTGAATTACTTTGATGATACTAGTGATGTAGTATACTGTTGTTCCCAACAGTCAACTAAGATCCTTTGTGGAAAATATATATAGAAACCAAAAGGGAGAAGAAAGTTCTAAAGAAATGTTCGGTAGGCAATGCAAAATGCATTCCAACTAACCATTGCATGGAACCTACTGGATGGTAAGCGAATAAGTGCAGGTTAAATTATTGAAGTACATCATTAAAGTAACTATTGAAGTGCAGATTAAATTATTGAAGTTACTTTAATCTTTTATGTGATTCTGTTAATATAATCTATTGAATGAAAGATAGCTGAGGACAAGCAAATGTAAAAAATCAAGAGTAAAAAAGTAACATTAAATCTCTAAATTTGGTTTTCTCCGAAGTAGAATGCGTTTCTGTAGCATAGTTGAGCTACCTAATTAGCTCAACCATCTACCCATCTTGCTACCATATCACATGTTGTTGATTCTTTTTGTGGGGATCTTAAGAAAGTAGCTCACTTGCTATAAATTTTAGCATCGGCTATCTCTGCATGCATGACTTTAGTGTACTAATTGACTTATCTTTCAGTGTTTTTATTATTCACATCCCTTCACTTTGTATGGCATTGATCAGAAATTCATCAAGCCATTTTGCTGAAACAACAATCTAGTTTTCCCCAAAACTTGATTATATGACTTGCACATTGTATATATATATATATATATATATATATATATATATATGTGTATGTATATATACATATATAGTAGCACCCCATATATAGTAGCATGGGGTGCTATGCTGTGTTCTTGTTTAAACTGTGTAGAAATGTGTAAGTATTATATGAGCTGTTTCTGAACTTTTTTTAGATGGATAATAGGTGTTGGTTTCAGTTGGCATTCGATGGTACCAAGTATGATTGCGTTTTAGCCTAAAACCTAAATTCGACGACAATTTTGATTCGTTTTTACTGAAAACCAAATAATACTTTTCTGAAATAGTGCTGTGTGATACACTCTGCTTCTTGTGAAAAAAAGAAGAGCAACCTATATGTGCACATTCTTTGCAATCAATAGTTTACCAACTTCCAAAGCTTGGTGTAAATCAGCAGTACCTTCTACCTTGGCACCAGCTTACCAACTTCTAGAGCTCACTTGGAAATCTTGAAACTGGTAATTATTACTAGCTTAATTCTTCATGGTCCTTTTTCCTGATCTTTACATGTACTGCGCTGCGCCAAATCCTTTCCTTCCACTTATTGAGACTAAAATGCTTCTCTAATTTTCTCATCTTCCACTCTTTTTTATGACCACATAGTTCAGAGCAACTGAGGTGCTGATGAACGGGATCATTACTAACCATAACCTTTCTTTTTTGCATCCATACAATTTTGCACTTGGTAAAGCGTAGGAGCAATTATGATGTGGTGAAACAGAAAGTCTGAAACCATAAAATGATGCCCTAGAACAATCTGTAAGCTGCAGCCAGCAGGTGGATTGGGATGTGCACGCATGGGATGATTGATTACCATCAGTGATCATCACCAGCCAGTATCCACTATTCTGAATCTTTGCAAAGAGCATACATGAACATATGATACGTCTGCTTGGTGACCCCACTTGTTCCTGCCTAGCTTGGGTCATGCATGAGATGTTGTTTGCTTCGCTAGTGCTCGGTGGTAAGCTGATCCATTGCTCGACTGGAGATCAAGTGACCAGCCAAATTTGTCTCTTTGAGAGTTCACTGAAAAATGAGAAGAGATTGACCTTCCAGACAAAAGGGCTCTTCCAGGAAGTTAACCTTATTTTCTTATCCCTTGCGAGTTCTAGTCTTCCAGTCTTCGTTTGGATGTGTCCGATGGTACTTGCAGGTTCATAACGAGTACGAAAATTTTTACTGATCATGCAGACTGCAGATAATGCTTGAATCCTTGATTGTGTGCATAAAGTTTGGACTTTGGAGCCCCAATTACACAGGCTTGCATTTTTAATCCTTTAAGAAAGGCGGGTTTTTAGACCGAACAACAAAAGAAAACTAAGGTGCCAGCAATTTCCTGCGTTTGAGATCAGCAGCGGCCAGCTCCGCCCTTTGCTTCATTTCAGATGTCAGTAAGACCTTCCAGTACTGCCAAGAAACAGATCACTTATCTTTTTTGGGGAAAAAAAGACCACTCAACTTGAAAGTTAGGCGTAGGCTGAAACTAGACAAGCAGCCAAAAAAACTTTATCCCTTTCACGTTTCCTCTAAGAAAGACACTAGCTTCCACATTCAGTTCAGTTAGAGGAGTGCAGTTGGCGACAATATGATAGCGAAGCTCCGGGGAAGAAGAGATGTTGCCTACCGGAGCCGGAGACGGCCTCGCTTGGCTTGGCTGGTCGCGCGGCCATCTCGCTCTGCCCAGTCGCGTAGTGGCGTGGCGTGCCCGTGCTGCATCCTCTCGCAACGGTACGTGGCCGTTGACCCCCAACTGAACTCGCCCGGCACGCGGCAGCGCAGCAGACCGGCACCTCACGGTGAACCAGCGTGGGGTCGGCACGAGGGCAGTGTTCAACGACTTGGGATAACAGAGCAACTCTAACAAATCATCTCGGTCATTTTCTAAGGCCGTTACGCTAGTTTTTGAAAACGTGGAGAAAAGAATAGAAGAAGCAAAAAATAAATTTTTAAATAAGAAATGATCTTGTTGTTAATACATAGAAGCTATAGATAAATATTTTTGTTGTACCTCGGCGACGCCGTAAACCTTTTACTATTGAGATTGGGCGGCAATGCACGGGTGCTTTGGGATTCTCAATTCGATTCTTTTTCAAGGTTCCTATGTTAGGTCGAATAAGAGCCTTTTTCTACGCGAAGTGCTGCTCCGAATCAAGAGAGGCGGCACTTGTTTCAGGAAGCAGGGTATGCGAAAGCAGCGATAACAGTAGTAAAATGGAAAAGCGGAGGCTCTCAAGTCTTGAGCCTTTTGACATTTCGCGGGAGCTGTCAGCATGTGACTGCGGAGTACCAATAAAAAAAATCAGCCTGTGCGCACAGTGGGTAGTAAAGTGAAGAAACAAACCCCAGAAAACCAGCAACTGGACCATGAGATGGACATCTCAATGCCACTATGCCAGTGTGAGTGCCATGGAATCTTCTTTGCTCTTGTCTCTCCAGCCCTTCACGTCAGCCTTTGCAAGGCAGTGGAAATGTTGCAGTATAAAATTAGAGGATAGTGATACAAATTAGAGCCAAGAGTATCTTACAACATAAAATACGTCCCTTTCCACATTTCAATCTACAAAAAGGGGAGGGAGGGAGATTAAAAAAAACCAAGGTAGAATCAAAGCTACTAGGGCTAAGATAAGCATCTATCTTTTTACATTTATAACATCTTCATCACAATACGAAAGAACTAGCTTATGGAAGAGGTTTATTTCAGGTCAATCAAATTCAGACTATGGATTTTTCCAAAAGATAAAACTCAGGCCCAATGCAGCTAAGAAGAGTAAGAACCATCGCAAAGCTCCATATTTAAGTTTTAGTTTCACAAAACTATAAAATTAAGGAAAACATTTATTTTTGTCTATCAACTATTGCATAAATCTAAGTTTGACTAGCTGAAGGATTGCACGATAGCACAGCACCTGTGTAATTAGTCTTGTGTCCCGTGGTCAATTATTTAAAATTAATTTGGTAAATTTTAAAGGTAAGGAAAATATTTTTGAATTGTAAATACTTCGTTGTTTGTCAATAGAAGTTTTACAAAATTAATTTGTGAAACCTTAACTTAACAAATAATTAAAAGCACAGAACATGTAAATAGTTCACTGGGATTGCGTGATGATAAGTTACATCTTCAACTACAATCCTTTTCTTAGATGCTATAGTCTTTCATTTACTTTTAATTTAGGAATACCTTCGAATATTAAAAACACTGAGAATGTGTAATAATCTTGCTAAGTCATTTCGGATAGGAGATAACAAAATTTGTTAATTCAATTGGATATTAGAACATGTGAAGAATTCAAGAAAACACGATTATGATTTGAGATGACGAAAATGCATTGATTAATGAAGTTTTTTCGTATACATTTCATGTTTTTCTTTTTTCATGTTTTGCTTGGGAAGTAGGACATGCGATAGATTTCCAATATATGAAATCGGTACGAGTAAACTACATTTAAGAATCCTCGTGACCCATTGCTAATAAATATAAATTTGGATGTAGGGTTGCAAAAGAGAAAGAAATGAGTTTATAAGTTCAAGGTATTAAGGAGTATGATTTAGGTAAAATGGAGTGGAGAAATAGATTCGAGACGTCGAAACGGTGAAAATAGAGTATATATATTGTTTTTGGGTTGTAATAAACAGTAACGCGTCGAGTGAACAGTAACCGACCCCCCCCATATGAATAGTACTGTGCGGTACTGTTTAGTACGGTTTGGGTTCCAAACAGTCCCGGACCCGTTAAAGATTTGTTCACGGGTCAAGTGAACAGTACTAAAACAGTTATGAACAGTGTTAGGCCCGTTACTATTCAGCGTTTGATCTGGGCCATCAATGCTAGATCCGACGGCTGAGAATCGGCCACATCATCATAAATGACGTGGCGCGCTAAGAAGCCGGGAACCCCAGCTGCTTTCTATATATTATATCCCTTAACTCCAATACCGGGCATACTTAGTCTCTAAGTGTCAAACCGTCTACATTTGGTCCATTGCCCGCTAAAACTCGTTTTGACAATGACATGGCAATGGTCTCACACATGTGATATCTAGTCAACATAAATTTGAAAAAAAATCAAGAAAAAAGGAAAAAGATCAGAAAATTTGAAGATTTGTTTTTGGGGAAACTTTGACAATTTGAAGAAAAATAAAAAACTTACAAGAAAATCATTTTTTAAAAAAAATAGAAAATATGAAGGGCCCGTTCGGGAACGGTCCAGCGCCTCAAAATCCGGAAATCCGGCTCCGGGCTCCCGATTCCAGCTCCCCGAAAAAATTCCACGGATCGCTAAACCGTTCGGCTGGTCCGCTCCCGATCCGATCGCTGGCCTTGGGCTGCCAGCCCATTAAGCTCAGATCTGAGCCCACCAACACCCGTTCCATCCCCTCAAAAAAAAACCAACACCCGTTCCAGGCAGCAGCGGCCGGAGTCAACGGCGTCTGAAGGCGGGGGCTGGAGGCGACGGCGGCTTCCGGTCGCGACAGCGGCTTGAGGGGAACGGCGACTGGAGGCGTCGGCTGCTCGAGGAGACTGGCGGCGGCGGGTGGCGGCCTGGTCGCGGCGGGGAACTGGAACCGGGGGCTGGACGCGGGGGCACGAGGCGGTCGCCGACAGATCCGGTCGCGGCGGCGCGGAGGTGAGGGGCGGCGGTTTGGCAGCGGAGCGTCGCGGAAAAGGGGGGCGGCGCGCCTTCCGGAGATGAAGAGGAGGAGGTGGGGGGTTGTGGCGGCGGCGCGGCTCGAGGAGACGGGCGACGGCGAGGGGCGGCGGCGCGGCGCGGAGAGGGGTGCCGGCGTGGCGCGAGGCGAGGGGTGGCGGCGCGGGTCGGGGCTGCTGGAGGCGATGGGGATCGGAGGTGATGGGGCCGTGGAGACGGGAGAGAGAGAAAAAAATAGGCAGCGTACCGGTTCGGCTCACTTGACGGTGGCATTGTCTGTAAAATCGTCCAACTCCCGAGAGTCTTAGATCCGTGGATCCCCGAAACAGCTACTCCGCGTTTTACAACGTCGGGTCTATTCAAATCCCGGATTTGGGCTCCGCGGATCTCGCCTGTTCGGGTCGGCTCCGCGCGCGGAGTTCGTGGAGCGCGGAGCCGGAGAGCTCCCGAACGGACCCGAAGTAAGCATATAAGAAAATTTAGGAAAAATAAGAAAACTAGAAATATTCTAGAAAAGTTACTAAAAATTCTAAGGATATTTCTAGAAAATTTCTGATTTTTTCATAATATTTTTAATTATTTATTATTTATTTGTTGTGCTGATCGGGCCGCCACGTGTGTGAAATTGTCTCCACGTCATTGTCAAAATAACTAAATCTAAACCGGTTTTAACACTTGAAAGAATAAGAACCTTTGGTATTGAAATTAAGGGATTAAATTTAGAGTTTTACAACAGTTAAAATTCAAGAATTAGTAGCCTCCCAAATCAAACATACATTGCCATAGTTGCCAAAAAAAAGAGAGGAAAGAGGCCCAGCCATAAACATAAACTACTTTCTAAAATTAAACACATCTTGTATCTAAAACTCCAGTTTTTGGCTCAGATGATTACATGTCGTCCGTTTGATTAGCAGGGCCTACATGGCACGATCACATCGGCGTAAGGTTACGTGCCGCGCTGCGGACTCCTACCTGATTATCTCCTCTGCACGGATCATTGCTAGAGTTAAACCTTGTATTATATACTAATTGTTGCTGTCAAATTTCATTAAATCCGCTGTTTGGGAATTATCGATTGAAGTCTATATAATGTTGTTATGTTTTTCTAGCTAGCGGTTTAGAAACTGAATGCATCGCATTAGAAAATTTCGTAGTTTTGATTGCATCCCAGGCAGGCAAACGTTAAACGGTCAATACGTATCCGTGTGATCTAAAAATAGGAGTTTTACGAGATAAGACGCACTCAAATCTAGAGTTTTTGTGAAGTCGAAACTTAAGGCCCTATTTGTTTGGGCTTTTTCTGGCTTCTGCGCTTTGGCTTTGAAGCCAGAAAAGCACCTATTTAGATGCTTTTGGCTTTTGGCTTCGAAAAGCCTGAAACAAGTAGGTTTATAAGTGTTTTTCTGGCTTCGAAGCTAAAGTTCAGAAGCCAGAAAAAGCCTAAACAAACAGGGCCTAAATATGTCGTCTGGGCTAGTTTGTACCGAGAGATGTGGAGTTTTACGAAGTTCACACAAGAAGACTCGGGAGGAGACTTGTTTTGAAGTCAACCAGCTCGCTCGCTTTCCATTCCAGCGTGCATGGCCCAGGCACCAAACCCACCGAGCCGCTCCACTCTCTCGCACCCGGGACACGGCACGCGCCGAGCAATACAAAAGTGGAGTGCTAGCGGTAGCCCCAGCCACCAGCCGAGCCCAGCAAATATACATTTCTCTGCCTGCTTGCTTGCTTCCCTGCTTCCTCCTGCCTTTCCCCCCCACCTGCCAGCTGCTCTGCTCTCCCACCCCACCCCACCGGCCCCCAGATCCTGCCGCCGATCTCGGCCTCCCCTCATGGCGGCAGCGGCTGCCGGAGCCCTGGGCCTCGCCCTCGCCGCCGCGCTCGTGCTCGCGCTTGCCGGGGCCAACTCCGAGGGCGACGCGCTCTCGGCTCTTCGGCGGAGCCTGCGGGACCCCGGCAGCGTGCTGCAGAGCTGGGACCCAACCCTCGTCAACCCCTGCACCTGGTTCCACGTCACCTGCGACCGCGACAACCGTGTCACCCGCCTGTGAGCTCCTCCTCCCCACTCTCTCTCGCCCTTTAATCTACCCTTCGCTTCGGTTTGGGTTCGCCGAGCTCGCGTCTTTGGAGGAGCAAGCGATTTCGTTGCGGATGTGTTGATGCCTAGCTATAATTTGTTGCTGACAGGAGAAACTAGTGCTAGGTACAGCCTTTTACTCGAGGGTTAGGTACTTAGTGTTAGTAGGTGTTGGATTTGTTGAGCAAGTTGGGTGGAACTGATGAGTTTTGTGAAGATAGTGTGCGTTTAGAATTTTTTTTTACTCTAAAGTCGAGTGCGGTTTAGATTATTGTTGGCGAGGAAGAGTGGAAAGGGTCCGACTAAATCAAAACAAGAGTCTGAACCGCTGAACGAGTGTTCTTGAGTCTTTTGGTTATGTGGGGGATTACTGGCTGAAGTTTGACATGATCGAGGATTCGGAGTAGCTAAAGTGAAGCTGGAACATTTAGATTGAATACGGAGATAAAGTAAAAAAATGTCGGACAACATTAGTTACTGTGCTGGATGGTCTGCACTATTTAAGTTCTTCATGAATTTTCATTGCTTACCTATATGTTTCTTGAGATTTCAGATGGAACGTGGTATGCCACAATTTTGACATTTTCTTCTGCCTGTCATTTGTGTGTAGAGTTAGTCCAAAGTCCAAACAATAGCCCTCAAGATACAAAAACGAGTCAGAGTTTCATATTTCGTTGCTGTATATATGAATATGAAAACTGAGGACATGCAAAAAAATTGTTGGGAGAAAACCTAGGGATGACTTATATTGCATATGAGCTTGAAATTTGGGATGACTTATATTGCATATGAGCTTGAAATTTCACAATAGTATCTTCATCTGATTGTTTCTTGGAATACCCCCTGTTACAGAGATCTTGGTAATTTGAACTTATCTGGTCATCTGGTGCCCGAGCTTGGGAAGTTGGAGCATTTGCAATATCTGTAAGTTCTTCTCCATGTGGTTTGGTTCTTTTTGCTAGTTGCTCTCAGTAGTAAGTTGAATCTTAATTATATTAAATCTACTGCTGTTGACACATATAGTTCTCTCATTAATAAAATACCGTTATGTCTTCCTTGGAGTAGTTTTTGTCCCATATAGGTTGCAGTTTGCAAACACCAATACTAGGCATCTGGTCATTAAACTAGTTTTGTCCCAGCCCTGATTAATTTGTGATTTGGACTGATATGTTGCACTTCTAACTATCAAAAGCATGCGTGCTTCTCCACAGATGGAATATATCTCCTACTACAAGAGATAATTAGCTTTGTTGTTACCGAGGGCTTTGAACTGTAATAGGTCCTTTTATGTTCTAGGTCGAACTTTGTTCAACTTTCAAAATTGATATTTTATAACTTTCAACTAATTTTTTAATCAGGCACTTTCTTGTCAATTTGAAGTTCATATGTTAAGCAGTATCACCGAATGTAGTGATTGTACTGTATCACAACCTCTGCTAATAAATCTTAAGACGTTCAGGGCTAAAAGAAGCTAAACTGTAGGTTCCATTATGCAACGCCTATCATCCTAGGTTGAATAGGTAGATAGGATGCTATTCTCTGTCCCTCGCAAGTGCCCTCCTAAAAACTAATGCACGTTATCCTATGTTGAACATGTGTATAGGATCCATTTCCTTGTCTCTCTGTGGTGCCATTTTGTCCATGTTCTATTTCTTTACAGTTTATGATATATGTGCCTGATGAATTTGAAATTTTCGTTTAATCTGATATATGTTTATTAATTTATTCATTCAGTGCAATGCAGTAGTAGTGACCATTAGCATTGAAACAGGGAACTCTACAAAAACAATATTCAAGGAACGATCCCATCGGAACTTGGTGATTTGAAGAACCTAATTAGCTTGGACTTGTACAAGAACAACGTTTCAGGGACTATACCTCCAACACTTGGGAAGCTAAAGTCCCTTGTATTCTTGTAAGTTTTATATTCTTCAAATGCTCTCTACATATTGTGAAATAGTTGTCACATATTAGCAATTGAATGTGGTTTCATTGCTGGTTCTGCTCAAGATGAGCAATCTGTGTTATTCAAATGGTGTTGGGCTGCGCTAGGATGTCCATTCGTATTTACTATGTACAGATGCAGTACTTAGTTCTGTATATCGGCATATTTTATGCTGTACCTACGGCCTGTTTGATCTTTCTGGCCTTTACCAAGGTTTGCCAACTTTTAAGTTATTTCCACATCGCTGTATCTTACTAACACACGGTTGTGCTTAGACGGCTCAATGGCAATCGTCTGACTGGGCCAATTCCAAGGGAGCTGGCTGGAATATCTAGTCTCAAAGTTGTGTAAGTGCAATTCAACTTCCAATGCTGAGTGTTTAGTTTGCTCCGCATGAATCTTCCATGTGACAATTTCCGCTCCCTTGTTCTTTCAGTGATGTGTCTGGTAATGATCTGTGTGGAACGATTCCCACGTCCGGACCATTCGAGCACATTCCTCTAAGCAAGTAAGTTTTATTGCCTTTGTACTGTGGATGAAGATATTTAAGGATTGCTCAGTTTTACACCGGAAGTTTCAGAACTATTAAAAACTTTAAAGAATATGATGAGAATCTGCCTTCAGTTTTTAGGTTGAGTGTCTTAGCCAATACGTAAAAAGGGAAAATTAAATCACACCTCTAATGATTTTACCCGCCAACATGTTGATCCTAATGTCATATTTAATTTTGTTGTCATTTCCTCTCAGTTCAGTATAATTACACATATGTATGTATATGTGGTGTTTGTTGATAACAATGCAACGCCACTCTATGTTGTATCTTGTATGGTTGCAAACGCCTGCGGAATTTTTCACTCATTAGTGTTTTTGGGAAGCCCTTGCAACTTTCTGTGAATACTTCATTATTTGTCCCATTACTTTAGTTGACTGCTTCCTCAACAATGAAGTGGATAATCTCCATTCCCAATTTGGAAGGGCAGAATCTTATCATTCTGAAAGGGCATCCAGGTCCATTACTTAAGGAAGATGAGACTTTTCATTTTCTCTGTCTTGTTTAATTGGCTGCTGCTTGAACGTTACTGGATGGAGCTGCGAGCTGTCCACCTAGTGGTGCTACCTTGAATTTGAGAATAGTTTAGTCGATCCATTCCAAGCATTTACTTTGTCTTCCTTGTTGTTTCCTTTCCTCCTTTTTTGGTATTCTCTTTTCAATATTCTGTATTTTTTGTGGACAAAGGACACAGATTTTCAACAAGTTTGTCGTCTGCCTGCTATGAGAAGTAGAACAGTAGTATGGTGGGCTTTGCTTGTACTTTACTGTAGCGAAAATCATGCAAAGTACAAAGTCATAACTCTGTTGATGTTTTCTTTTCACAATGATGCATTTTATTCGTATCCACTTTCCAGTTTATGGTGTACCCTGCTGTGTCGATGGTGTTCCATTTTATTGAGCTCTTTGTTGGTCTACGTGCCAACAAGTTGACCTATGTGCGTTCTGTTTGCGTGCAGCTTTGAGAAGAACCCACGCTTGGAAGGTCCAGAACTACAAGGCCTGGCTGTATACGATACCAATTGCTAGATGGCAACCTGAAGAAAAGAATGCTAGAAAGTAATGGTGTACAAGGTTACTGGAAACTGGGTGATATAGATTATGTTAGGTCTGCACTTGCCACTTTGTAATCCTCCCTACATAGCTCTTATTTGTGCCTTGCTCTCAGCAAGAAAGTTGTTGTATGTTGTAGCAGAATGCTTTCTGCCTGTGGAAGTACACATGAATCTGCTTATATTATGACTGAAATGATATTGTCATATTCTCTATTATGCAGTTTCTGTTTGCTTCCTTGTGTCATATGAACCAAACTCAAAGATATAATCCATTGTGTACTAAGTCAGCCTTGCTAATGGTATCCAATCTGTGGCCCGATAGTAGCCTACCTAGGCCCGATTGTGTCTGACACTTCCGTGTTGGAATCCAAACCATTGCTGCTTCATGGTAACTTTCGTCTCGAATAGCAGTGACAACTATCCTCCTGTGTGTGCGTGTCTGTGTGTGCTCTTGAAAAAACCGTCTTGTGTAGCAGTAGCAGCCCATTCTCAGTTTTCACCCATGCTAACACGAATGCTCTCCTTTTGTTTGTCCTTTCTTTTTTCTTCGATTAACTGGGTTGGCAGGTTAGGTTGGCATCATTAGTGTAGTGCACCAGTATTAATTTGATCCACCAACCTGATCTACTTCAGCTCAGAGAAGGAACTTGGGAAGAATTCTCACAGCTATTTGAGCTTAGTTGACATTGATCGGAACATTTCAGGCTCTTAGGTATCCACGTGTTTGAGATTTTAGATTGTTCCACGAATGTTAGTATAAAAACTATGCATCTATCGTGCAAATAAGCTCACTGAACAGAATTAGTAAGTGAAATGGCATGGCAAACTTAGATCCTGGTTGTGTTAATTTCAGTTTTGCACATTGCAGTAGCAATATTTTAGTTGATACCGCGAGTAAACTACTGCCGTAATGCACCTATATAATTGTATTTCATTTATCCCTCGTGTTCATCCTTGGTGTTGTTAATAATGATCCTTTTGTTGTCCTATGCAATGTGATAAATCACTAAGAAGCTTGCTTCCCATGCTTAATTAATTGTACATGACTTTTCCTGTGAATATTAGAAGTGGAACCCAAATTTTAGAGTTATGATGTATAAAACTGAAGTTTATGAAATTGTTGATTTTTTTGGAAGTTTATGGAGTGTGTTATTAATTCTACCTATGAAATGCTTTTTGTAGGCTAATCTTTGTGTAAGAGGAAAGGAAATGATGTACAAGTACTGCGCAGAACGAGAAATCACCCATAAACGGCTTGGTAAACTTATAGTTGCTACTGGTGTTGCAGAGACTGCAAAGCTGGATATGCTCCTCAAGAATGCTAAAGAAAATCGGGTGGATGATCTTCAGATGATGGAGGGTTCTCAGGCTATGGAGATGGAATCTGAACTTCATTGTCTTAAAGCTTTACTATCACCTAGTACTGGGATAGTTGACTCTCACTCATTCATGCTCTCCCTTTTGGTACCTGACCACTATATACATCTGTTCTGGATCTCATTTTGTCTTTCTTTTGTTTTATTTTGGCCTGTTACAATCCTTATAATGAATTTAATGCTTTTCCAAGTCAATTTTCCCATTTCCAAGAAAAAAAATGTATACGTAGTTGAGATTGTAGAGGGTCTTTGCACGATTGAAGTACTTTTAGTTAGTTAGTTAACACAGGATAAAAATATATTATGTTTCTTTTTTTTCTTTTCTCAAAAGAGCTCTCTGCCAGTTTGGAGAGTTTAGGCTAGACCAAAAACATTTACTTTATGGGTCTTTCCTCCACTCAATTTGTTAGCAGAAAGATATTATGTTCCTCTCCATGTCTAACTTATGGCCATGTTTATGCTAGTTCATTTTATCCGCGTTGCATCAGGCAGAACTCTAAATCAGCTTGAACTGCCATTGCATTCTTGTTTCTCCTGATGCAGGCTGATGCTGAAAACTTTGGAACAACCATATCTATAACATGGCAGTTATCAGTGGGCATGTTGGAGATGAAGGGCTCGAGCTTCATATTTATGAAAGCAAAGAAGTGGAAAACCATTCTGTAGGCTCTCCTTTACTCCCACAGCTTGTCTTGCTTCCAAAACTTCTGATAGACCCAGCAGGTTTAAGTGCAGTTCCACTTGCCAAAAGATTTCATGGCCTTGACCAAGCATTAGTGCCCCCTGCGTATTATGCCCGTGGATGTTACTTCTTCCTCTCTCAAACCAAGAGTCCTTTCAGCCACTTAATATACCCTCTACCGGAGAATGGTGGTATAGGGGTCCATGTCACGCTAGACTTGAATGGCCTTGTTAGATTTGGCCGAGATGTTGGATGGATAGATGGTGGAATGGGTGACGTGTCATGCTTCCTGAATAGGTAAGCAATTGCAATACTTGTCTGTTCAATTTTTTAACCATGCAGCTGTGTTTGAATCAAATGTAATGAAGCTGACCAATGAGGAAGCAGTTGACTTATATTTCCTTATCATTTTCAGAAGGGAAAAGTTAAGAGTTTAGACTGTGTTCACCATGCACAGACATTCCGGCTTATTGGTTCACGACCAAATAAGCCTGGAAGTTCTGAAATCTTATGTTCTGTACCTACCTTGCCCAACAATATTCATGGTGCAACCTATAATTGGCATGTATAGAAGATGAAGGCTAGTGTTCTTGACCAAGTATTTGCTAATGTACTTTATGCTTCAGATAGTTTGCAATGACTAACTGGTAAGGACTCCTGTAAGTGTTAGATACCTGGATGATGCACATAGCTGAACTTCTCTTTTTGCATGTAAATGCAGTTGGATCTGTTATACCATGTTTCTTGTGAGTAGTGGCAGGACTTCTGTAGCTGTTTATACGCATCACTGAAAACGGATGGAGCTCACAAATATCTAATTTGTCTTTCTAATTTTGTTCACATCTACATATAGATTATCACATCCAATGGTTACTACGAAAATAGTTCCCTTAGAACATCGTAAGATGTTTATGAATTAGCATTTATGTTCATCAGGTTTGATTACTCAGTCAATCCAACCCTATGTTCTCGCTTTTACCCTGTGATAAGGAAGTACTTTCCAAATCTCAAGGATGGGTATTTGGAACCTGGTTATTCTGAGATCCGACCAAAGCTTTATGGCCCTGGGCAGCCTCCTTCAGATTTTGTCGTTCAAGTTCTATTTGATAACATATATTTGGTCGCTATCTTGCACACTATATCAAATTGAAGTTCATTGTTTTTAAAGTACATCCATAACCTGTAAGTCGAACGCTTAAACTACTGCAGGAGGATGATATCCATGGAATTCCTGGGCTGGTTAACTTGTTCGGAATAGAATCCCCTGGTCTGATGTCAAGCTTGGCCATTGCAGAATACATTGTTTCAAGGTACTTGAGATGAGAACCCACCCTAATCAGTAGCACTTCATTCTCAAACGTTCACTGCTTCATGCATTGCGGTAGGGTGAACCCAAGATGATCTCTTGATTTGCCAAATAAAAAGAACTTGAAATTACTGGATAAACTTGCAGGCCGTTCTCCTTGTGTTCGTTGTTTATTTCCTTTTCTTTTGGGGGGAGCAGCATGCAGTTCTGTAAGGGTGTGATTTTATGGCTTGGGTTGACAACTTAACTTATCAGTTGCAAGCCAATATATAGATAAAATTGTATCCGAATGTGAAGGTGGTGATTTTCGGACCTCGCGTTTTTTTAACTGTTATTACACTACAGGGTGGGAACTGGGAAATATGCCTACTTGTAAAGCTTTTTAATGAAGAGGGTCCCCAGCGTTAGGCTGGTCATAGTGGGTAGTATCATATACTAGTATCATGCATATGATACTAGTGTATGATATTATCTCTATAATGCATGGTATCATGTAGTAGTACCATAGTCTCATTATATTTAATGATTTGTAGAATCTCAATGCAAAATTGTGTACAAGATCTATTTGACATTAAATTTTCTAGTTCTATGTGCTATGATATGGTATCCAGATATGATATCACTATCATCTCTCTCATCATTAACTGCAGTGACACATCAGCTTTTTGCATGCATGGAATGCATGATACTACCTATGATACTATCTATGATACCCACTATGACCAGCCTTAGACCATTTGATCAAGGCTTGCATGGCTAGGATTGGATGCAAATAAATGTGGTCGCATTTATCGAGCAAAAGTGCAGAGGATCCGCGTCCCCGTTTTAGGCCATGATAATTGTCAACTCTGCCATCTGGCTCTGCTTGCTAATCGTGGAACGTAAGTTACCAAGCTGCCAGGATTGAGGTTCTAAAGGTTAATTACAAACATCTTGTTACACAACAAATAGAGACATGAACTGAACCATATCCATCAAAAAATTTCTTACATGTTGATTCTGGTTGCCCAACATTTTGAGAAAAGAACATACTCCAACATAGGGAACCATAAATATCATCAAGGCTATAACATAAGGTAAAGAACTGTCAGGCGTTGTGGAAGAGTAAGGCCAAAGTTACAGGGAAGTGCTTCAGAATTCAAGCGAAACTCTTCAAGTGCCAGCATCTACTTCTGGTAATACTGAAGTTTAGTCATTCCTATCATCTGAAGTTTGAAAAATGATTGTAAGTGGAAATTGACAGGTCAACAAGGAAATAAAAAGTAAAAGTTGGCAGATTGCTATCTGACCGCTTCCGTTGTGCATGCCACTTATAAACAGGCTGTGATGTTGGGTTTTCAATCTCTTCTTCACGAAGCTTTCTTTTACGCCCAGGTTTCTGTCTCAGTATTAGATAAGTCAGTAACTGCAATTTTCAGTCAAGTCAAATCCTAAATAGAAGAAACAGCATATCCTGTACTGCACATCAATAAACTAGCCGCAAAATTTCTTGGTTTATATTTTCAAATCTAGGGCGTTTTAGACTTAGGTTGCTGATAAATATGAGTAAGTTCCACTGATTTGGCTAACTTTCACATTGCGTTCACTTGTAAACATCAAATCATACAACAAATTGCGCTAAATTGCATAAATCGATCATCCACAGTGGTTCCATTTGATATTGAGCAATTCCATCCAGAAAATGAGTGCAAAACGATACTTAACACTTTGCCATCAACCCAGTCTGGTACCAGTTTTCATCATGGTGTTTGTACTCTCTTAAATCGCAAAGAAATATTTCTGTTGTCAGAGATAATGTACCTTCAACTCTTTTTGCAAGGCCATATCCGCATACAGTTTCTCAAGCTTTTGAACCCTCAGCTTCCTGCCTTCTAACTCCTTGTAGGAAGAAGCTGTTTTCCTAGAAAGGTATTGACAGGTATATAAGTTTATCAGGTAGCAGTCGATGCACTAAACTTCAAAAGATAATGCTTTGAGCTCGAGAAAGCAAAACATAATTTCTTATCACATACACACATTACCACTGAGTACATTCCTGATTACATTTACATGCACACCAGTTGTGACATAACATGAAATAAATCACCAAAACATGTTTGAATTCATTAACAAAAGGTATTTCAGATGAGTCAAGAAACCACCAATTCATTCACCAAACCAATAGCAAAAGTCATCCTTCTCAAGCATAACATTAACATAGTAGCCACAGATATAAGTATAACACAGGTGTGCAAAATTCCGCAAGAGAACCACAAGTACCTCTTTATACGAGAAGGGATGTTGCCAAGACCAGGTGGGTTGCTGCTCTGTTCTATCCTAGATTGTATTTCTTTGGCTTCTTCTCTGAAATGAAACAGTTAATCATCTCAATATTGACAAAAGCTTAGGTAGCCAGCAATTTCGTAATGGATCTTACAAAATCAATTAAATAAATGGTAAGCAACAAGAATTCAGAGGTTATACCTATCCTCAGCAAAGTAAACATGCTTGTTTGAAGGCTTGTTATCCAGTTCGTGAAGCACTGAGCTTAATCGTTCAATTTTCTACAGTAGGGCCACATTCAAATTAGAATAGAATATGGATATTTCATTTAACCACAGTAAACGAAGTACTTATTTGCTTTGAATATTTTAATGTCATCACAAACCTTCTTTTCACTTTGAATACTCTGAAGGATGTATCCCATGTCTTTATTTTTCAACAGCATAAGTTCCTCTTCAGTATACTTATTTGTTTCAGGCCTAATAAAAGGTCCACGATAATCCAAATTACAAGATAGAAGATATCAAACCTTGAACTGCCAGAGTAACTATACTATACATACTTGGCCCTATGAACTCCATCCACGGTTCTACTGTTGATCATCTTAAAATAGAACTCATCTGGGTTCTTGAATGATGCCTTCTCCTTCAGTTTCTGTAGTTAACCACAGACAACAAGGATCGTAGGTTAAGACAGTTACATATATAAAATCGCACTAAGTAAACAAAAGAAAATATTCCCACGGAATCCAGTATGTCCTAAATTTTTGTATTGGCTACATTTTACTTAGCTTTGGGGCTTAAAACACTGTAAATGTTCGAGCCTAATAATCAGCCTCGAAGCAAATGAATATAATCCCCAAGCGCCAGGGCACAAGCATAGGACAGAAACAATACCCTGATGATATCTTCCTTCTGATGGAAGGCCTTCGCTCGAACGACATAGTCCTTGTGCTTCTCCAGAAGCCCGAACCTCTTCCTCGCCTCCCTGCAAAACCCAACCGAATCCCATCCAACTCAGTACCAAATCGGCGCAGACGCGAAGAGGAGGCTCCAACACGGAACCGCCGCAGAGGTGCCCCAAAAATTCCGGCAGAGGCACACACGGCGGCCGCGGCAGCCGCGGCGGCGCCATGACACGCGAACACCGGACGAGTTCGGGAGACGAGAGCAGAAGCGGGAAGCGCTCCGCGCGGGTGGAGGAGGCACTTACGGCTGGGCGCGCTCCTTGTGAGCACGCCTGGAGATCGCGTTCCGCAGCGACGACATCTTCCTCCTCGCTCTTCGGCTTCGTGGATTTGGGAGGAGCGACGCGGTGAGGAGGAGGGGAGATCAGCCGGGGAGGGAGGACAAGCTAGGGTTCAGGGTCTGGCGTACGCGCGATGTAAGAAGCGGTCCGAACCCGGTCCGCGAGTCGGGTAAGAATCGGCCCATTCGTGTTGGGCTGTACGCAGCCTGTGGCGAAACGTCGCCATGAATACAATCAGAGCTCAAACATCGAAAGAACATAGCCTCTTTTTAAGATATAAAGATCGAAAGAACATAGCAGCAAACAAGTTCCACAAGATAAATTTATGCCCTCATATAACAGATGACACTGGAGGTTAGTAGTCCTCGTTAATTCGAAATTATCAACTACAGAGCATGTTTCTCGCTAAGAACTCTATCTTGCTGCTGCTGCTGCTGTTTACGTTTCTGCTCAAATGGAATTTTACAACCAATTGTTAAAACTGTAACTTCAAATTTTTTTTAAAAAAATACAGCGTTTGATTTACATTACGACATCTCTAATCCAGCTGCCTATCCAGTCGACAAGAGGTTACAAGAGTTGTGGGTTCAGAAGAGACTGGGCAGGCAGTGTTCTGATCTGCAGTCTGACTCTGGGTTCAGGCTTCAGAACAGCAGGATCTGCACTTGGGTTTTGACGACCCTGCATCTTTTCAAGCGCTGGCAATCTCGCCAGCCAGCAACTCAGCATACACATCGACGGAGGGCTTCCTCATACAGCTTTTGGCTGGACCTGTTCGAAGTCAAACACCTCAAACATCAAGCGGCGCACATCAGGTTTGCCATATACGCAGTATGCGAGCCCGTGTATCGCTTGCTGGACGGCGGTCGTGGAAGGATTTCTTAGCCGGCGATTGTGCTCAAATCTGTCTTGAACAGACTCCCCATAAATAATGTAGTGGTGCAGGTGCTTGTCCCGCAGGTATCTTCCGCAATACTTGTTCATCAACAACCTCCTATGCTTCTCTGCCAACCACCGGCCAGGTGCATCTAGATGCTTCATGAGCAGCCTCTCTGCCAACACTAGATCCTGACGACAAAGGAGTTCAAACATTCAGTATGACTCTTGGCCCAGTGGATGGTGGCCAGATGCTGAAAACATCATAAGAGGGGTACAACAAACCTGAATCTTCTGTCCAACATATTCCAGGCGCTCAAAACAAAATCTTGGATGCTCAAACTTATGCTTTGAGGGATGCAAGAAGCACAACTGCAGTGAAAAAAAGGTACTGTGATGGTTCTGACATTGTAAATTTATGGAAGCAAGAGCTTTAAACACAGCATCCGTATTGTTAGTGAATCTATATCTAGAAACAATTCAGTAAATTACAGAGGTTATTTGAAAACCGAGCTGTGGCAAGTAGGGATATTAAATTTCTCTTCAAACCAATACAGTAACTGAAGCAGCCACCCCTCTTACAACTGATCTATCATAATAAACTAGCTAATGCTCATATAGAAGCTTACACTGATGGTTTTGGACTTTTGGTATGACTTTCACAATCTTCCCTGCTGAACCCATAGCCCATTATATAATCTTGCCAAGTCATATACTTTTTATAAACATCTTAAATTTATCACATTATTCATCTGCATCTCAGACAATGTATGGTAGTGTTAACCACCAGTGTGCTTTCACAAATGCAATCATTGTAGCCTAGTTCATATTATCCAAATCATTTTTCCTCATTCTGTCCACAGCTACAGATAATATAGGAGGCTTAAAAAAAAATCCCCGCCTCACCTTCTCAACAATCATTGATTTCACATTGTCACAAAAGCATTTTGATTCCCAACTATGCTGATTTCAAGTTTTCAAAACATAACAGTTGGTTCTACCCCTACTGTTTTAGATCTTAATGGCTTAACTAGCAGTACAACTGCAATTACTTCCACTCAATGTTCTAGAATTATCAAAACTTGCAGTATCTTTTATGATCGGATGAACCACACTAATCTATTATATTTATGCATTACTTTGCACATAAAACCAATACCAATCATGCAGGTTTATGTACAAATGATAATGGAACTGGAAAAACATAGAAATATACAACAGTTTGAGTTGCTGCACAACTAGAAGAGAGGATTAGAAAGGAAGACAATAAGGAGAGAAGAAGGGACTACTGGTGTCGAAATACCTGAAGACCAAGTCCAAGCTCTATATTCCTTGCTTCCGTGATTTCTGGAATTCTATCATTCATAGGCAAGGGATATCCCAGGGTGTTCATGACTTTGGGTCTATTGTCAAAGTCCCAAATATTTCCTCTGAAACGATGCATGCCTGGTGGCACACATGCTCGGAAAAGCCTAGGATGAGCAAAAAGAGCATCTGCTGGTGGCTGCATCACATGCAACAGCTAACTAGATAAGGAAGAAGCATAAAGTGAAGATTTGGGACAAACAACAGAAAGAGCCATTACCCGGTAGGCAGCAACATCTTGCCACGTGAGTTGTCTCTTTTCAAACTCCACTGAAACATAATCAACATCTTCTAGTTGGCGCCGCAGTTTCGGCTGACAGCTCTCGTCTTCAGGGTCCATCCCAAACGCCTCAAAAAGTACACGATAGACTTCAGGCATTCCAAAGCACAAATATATAGCTCCAAACAGTGCCCAGAAAACAGCCCTGGAACACAAACAGAAATATTAACAAAGAGTTACCCACATATGTATGCCAATTAACAGTACAAATCGCTAGAACAAATCAAATACTCAGAGAAGATTCTCCTCAACACATAGTATTATCATGAATTTGTGAATTTTGGTTATGTGCTCCATGTTCTGATGCAAAGAAATTTTCCACAGCGAATTAGCACATAAAAGGAACATAAAGCAGTACACCCACTAAGGAGATGGAGGAATGTATATTAGTATAATATCTAATTGGCATATATGGAGGCAACTCAGCCATTAACAAGGCTGTGGAACATTTAACAATCGGACAACTTAACCATTTACAAGGCCGCAGAGCATTCAACATATTCGCAGTATCTCCAAAAACAAGCTAAGATTTTTTCATTTTCACCATTAATATTGTGCTAAAACATGCAAATGTATCGAATAAGTTGACTACCATCGTGTGAACAGATTAACAAATAGTTAAAACCCCTATCAAACTATCATTAAATCACCATCAAGATATAGTAAGCCAGGACTATCACAGAACATAAAGTACAGAATGCAGACCAAGCTCATGCGAAAAAATTGATCCACATCTAACTGACAGGTGACATTCAGGCGTTAAACATCTATGCACAGAATTTCCAGGATCCTAACCAGATGTATCATGTGCACTGCAAATATGCCATGCACGATGTAGTTGTTTCACTTTGAACACACCCATGACTGATTACTCGCATTATCCAAATGCATGATCACAAACCGGAATTCTATCTCTACAATTCAAATCGCACATTTTCAGCAAGGAAATGCACACTTACTTCGTTGGTGGTTCCCGGTCCTTCCGTATCATCTTATCCAAATCGTCGTAAGGAAACACCAAATTATGCAGGCTGGCCGCTTTGATCCACTTCGGCAGCATCCTCTTCCCGATCAGCGCAAACACCCGCTCTCGCATCGGCCCAGGGGATTCCCTGGGGTACCTCTGCAGGAAGAACTCGCAGAACGCGAGCTCCAGCACGAACTGGCCCAGGAACCACAGCCTCGAGTGGCCATTCCGTACGTGACGCGTCCGCGTTCGCTCGCAGGACGGGTCCAGGTGCTGAAAGACGAGGTAGAGCAGGACGTCGAAGTGCCGCGCGGGGCAGTCGTCGCCGTCACCGAGCGTCTCCGAGGGGGCGAGCGGGTAGCCGAGCGCCTGCTTGGCCTCGAGGAGGTACTCGTCCATCCAGGTCCGGTCGGCGGCGGACAGCGGCGCGGAGGGGAGGCAGGAGGAGAGGAGCGGGAGCGACTTGAGCGACAGCTGCGGGCTGTTGAGGAACCGCTGGGTGAGGCGCTCGTCGTCGAGCGGCGGCTTCAGGATGAAACGGCGCGGCGGGTGCTTCTTCTTCGGGGAGACGGCCTTCTTCCGCTCCGCGAGCTCCCGAAGGAGGCGGCTCGGGCTGTTCGCCGGCTCGGGAGGGGAGGCCTGCGAGGGAGGGGTCTGGTCGGCGGCTACGGCGAGGACTCGAACGCGGCGCCGCGCGGTAGGGATGTGGAGGGGGGCGAAGGCGAGAGCTTGGAACGCCATGGCGGGTGGTGCCATGGTGGTGGCCACTGCGAGCTTTGGGGCTGGGGTTTTGTGGGTTTGGGCCTTTGGGGCTGGGTGAAGAAGGGGGAGGAAGAAGAGGATAAGCGTAGTAGGACGATAGGAGGAGGATCATGGGCCGTCCGTATCGTGATGGATGGTCCAGATATGGTGGATCAGTGCGCAAGTGGGAGAAAATATCTTTCAGCCTTCGAAATGACATGGCAAACCACATCACTGCTCCACGGTGCGACGAAACCAGATGGGCCATGTCAGGCAGCGACAGTTCGCCAGCACCATCTTTTTTAAAAACGAAAAAAGAAAAAAAATCACCAGCGCCGATCCGTCGCCAGCAATTTCGCCGGCGGCAGTCCGGGCGCCACCAGCTCTGTCAGGCCCTCGCTAGAGCTGACAGTGAACTTCACAGGGATCTGACGAAATTCAGAGAACAAAGCAGCGATCTAGGATTTGTATTAGTAAAAATGGATACGGGAACAGTATAGCTCGCCTCTGGCGGCTAAGGTTTAACCCATTACATCAAAAGTGTTCATCCCAAATCAAGAGAAAAGGCTTTATAGCCATTACAAAGAACAGAGTTGGTGAAAAGCAGAGAGAGCTGGCTTCAGCTATTATCAGAAATTGAACAGCAACGCGCGGGAGCGGGAGTGTCGTCAGATGCACGATCAACGGCTGCCATCCGTCCACTTACACGAATCGGTATGAGTTGAAGTGGACCGTCTGATCTGCAATCAACGTCGAAAACGATCGGAGAGATGCGCAGCAGTAAAAGTGTTAACTTCTTCAGATAAAGGCCTTCAGATCCTGACAATTCCCCCCGCGTAAGACAGCGCTTGTCCTCAGGGCTGGAAACCAGGAAAAACCTTCTGGATGAAAGCGGCATCTTCCCAAGTAGCTGCTTCTGCTGGGAGGTTGATCCATTTGATAAGCCAACGCACGATAGGGATGCTAATGGAGCCTTGCGGCCGGGGAATGAGTTTGCGCTCAAGGACAGCTTCCGGTTCCATTTGAATCATGCCATTTGCATCCACCAGAGGCAAATGAGGAGAGGGAACGACTTTCGGTCCAATGTGCTTCTTCAACTGGCTCACATGAAAGGTGGGGTGAAGTTGACATCCGGCCGGAAGAAGTAGAGTGTAAGAAGTGTTACCCACTTTAGCGAGGACTCTGAAAGGGCCATAAAATTTGGAATGCAGTTTCACATGGCGATGTAAGCTGAGGGAGTTGTGGCGATAAGGTTGTAGCTTGAGATAAACCATATCGCCAAGTTCAAACGATCTGTCCTGCCGCTTACGATCAGCATAATATTTCATGCGTTGTTGTGCCTTGAGCAAATTATCCCTGATGATGTCGAGAGCAGCTTGTTTGTTGTGAAGTAGTGTGTCACTATCCTCGCAAATGGCGTCAGGTAAAGCTGATTCAGCAACCATGGGAGGTGGAAAGCCATATAGAGCTTGGAAAGGAGTCATCTTGAGAGAGGTATGGAAACTGGTATTATACCACCATTCAGCTAAAGTCAACCAGCTCATCCATTTCTTGGGTTGCTGAAAACACATACACCGTAAGTAATTTTCCAAACATTGATTTACTCTTTCCGTTTGGCCATCACTATGTGGGTGATAAGAGGTACTGAAGTGAAGTTTAATTCCCAGAGATTTGAACAATTGCTGCCACAATTGGCTAGTGAATATTCTGTCGCGATCCGTGACAATGACAGTGGGCATGCCATGGAGTCGAAAAATGTTATCAGAGAATGCTCTGGCCACAGTCTTCACCTGAATGGGGTGTTGGAGGGGAATGAAATGAGCATACTTGGTGAAGCGATCGACCACCACTAAGATCATGTCTTTATGTTCAGAAGGAGGAAGTCCCTCGACGAAATCCATACTGATGTGAGTCCAAGCGAAATCAGGCACCGGCAAGGGTTGTAACAAGCCTGGGTAAGGAGTGTGCTGAGCCTTGTTCAACTGGCAAGTGGGACATTCCTTGACAAACTGCAAGACGTCGTGTTTAAGACCATGCCAATGAAAAACCAATTTGATGCGCTGGTAGGTAGCGCGCTCCCCGGAATGACCCCTTAATTCCGAAGTATGAAAGGCGCTGATGAGGTCAGTGCGGAGAGCAGTATTGCAGCCGACAACGATTTTATTGTTGTACCGCAGAATTCCATGTTTGTAAGAGTAAGCCATCGGGGCAGCATTGGGGATAGCACATTGGGCGATTAAGTCTTTAATTTTGAGGTCATCCCGGTAACTGTTAGTCACTTCAGTGACCCACAGTGGTGTGGCCGAGCTGATGGTCAGTGCTCGCACACAATGGTGAACTCGAGAGAGTGCATCAGCAGCGCGATTTTCGCGGCCACGTTTGTATTCCACAGTGTATGAGTAACCCAGCAATTTAACCAATAATTTATGTTGAATGCCCTCTGTGAGTTTCTGGTCCTGTATGTGTTTTAGACTTTGTTGATCCGTGCGAATGATAAGGGGCGAGGCAGTCAGATAATGTTTCCATTTTTTGAGAGCTTCGATAATGGCTAAAGCTTCTTTGTCATAAGTGGAATAGGCTGCTGCTTTAGGACCGATTGTCTTGCTGAAAAAGGATAGAGGTCTGCCCTCTTGCATCAAAACTGCTCCGAGTCCATACCCACTAGCATCAGCTTCCAAGACAAAAGGCTGTTGAAAATTTGGTAATGCCAATACAGGAGCAGTAGTTAATTTGTGTTTGAGTAAATTAAAAGCTGAAGTCTGTTCCAAACCCCACTGGAAACTGTCTTTCTTGAGAGAATTAAACAGTGGTTTGCAGATTATGCCATATCCTTGAATGAACCTGCGATAATAGCCGGTTAATCCTAAAAAAACTTCTTAATTCAGTGATGTTGGTGGGTTGAGGCCATTGTTGCACGGCTAAGACTTTCACTGGATCAGTGGCCACTCCCTGAGCAGATATAATATGGCCCAAATACTCAACCTGTTCTTGGGCAAAGGAACATTTCTTCAATTTAACAAAGAGCTAATTGGCACGGAGTGTCGCAAATATAGCAGAAAGATGTTGCAGATGGTCTGACATAGAAGAGCTGTATATCAAAATGTCATCAAAGAATACCACTGCAAACTTCCTCAGATAAGGGGCCAAAACAGTATTCATTAAGGATTGAAAAGTGGCCGGTGCATTAGTTAGCCCAAATGGCATAACCACATACTCATAGTGTCCCATGTGTGTAGAGAAGGCTGTCTTGGCAATATCATCAGGTTTCATTCGTATTTGATGATAACCACTTCTGAGATTAATTTTGGAAAAAAAGTGTGGCACCTTGGAGTTCATCCAGCAAGTCTTCGATGACTGGGATTGGGTATTTGTTCTTGACAGTTTGGGAATTTAATTTTCTGTAATCATTGCATAATCGCCAAGTGCTATCTTTTTTCTTAACCAATAAGGCTGGGGAGGAGTAAGGGCTGCAACTGAGCTGGATGACGCCGGAGCGCAGCAGGTCCTTGACAATGTTCTCCAAAATGTCCTTTTGGTGGTGGGGCATCCGGTAGGCCCGCTGATTAATGATCTTGGCATTAGCAATGAGGGGAATCGCATGGTCGCAAAACCTGGGAGGTGGTAGTATTGTTGGTTCCTGAAACAAATCATTATACTGTTGGATAAGATCCTGCAATGCTGGTGGGATAAGAGCAGAACCAGGTGGTTCATCAGAAATAGCAGCAATACACAAGAATAAGCCACAGACAGCTTGTTCCAGTAATTTGTCCGCAGGTTCAGTAGTAGGAGCTGGAGGAGCAAGTGGTAATGTGTCATCCACTATTGTCACGAGTTGGCCAGCCGGGTTTGTGATTTGCATGACCATAGTGATATAGTTCATCTGCATCGGGCTGTAAGTTTTCAACCAGTCGGCTCCCAATATGATGTCATATCCCTTGAGCTCAAGAACTCTAAAAGTGTCACAGAAAGTCTCACCCTGAATATGGTAGTTGCAATGGAAACAAGTAAATTCACTCCATAAAATTTGTCCACTGGCGACCAGCACCTTGATCTTAGCAGTAGGAGTAGGTGAGTTTGGTAACTTGGTTGCCACTTCAGGGGAAATGAAAGTGGAAGTGCTACCACTGTCCACTAGAGCAGTAGCAGTCAGATTGCCCAACTGAACATTTACTGTAAATGTGTTTTTAGCCACCCCGATACCCATTGCGGCATGCATAGAAACCTGCAGCACGGTGTTGTCTTCCGTGGTGTCGCCCTGTAGCAGTTCAGCCTCCTCATAATCTGTGACATAAACAATATCATTGGTGTTGGTGTCCTGAATTTGCAGGGCTTGGATTTGTGCCCTCTGGCTCATTTTACACACTCGTCGATGCCCAGGTGTCCATGGTTCACGGCATTTATAGCACACCTGATTGACTTTGGCTTGTTGAATGAGAGCAGCCTTGGATGGAGGAGGAATGGATGGTTTCGGGTAGTCGAAGGAAACTTGTCGGCGCACAGGTGGGTAGACTTGTTTGGGGGCAGGAGGTGGGCAAGCATTTTCCATCCGTCTCGCATACCAGATAGCTTGCTGCATATCAATTGGTTTAAGGCATTCGAGATGGCTTTGTATATATGGATGTAAGCCGGATAAAAAACTCTGGAGATAATAGTTTTCTGGAATGGCAGGATTGTCACGCCTCAACAAATTCATATACTGCTCAAAAGCTTCCACATAAACAGCAACAGTAGATGTTTGTGTAAGTTGGTGGAAAGATTTGACATTGTCACAGATGGAAGTAACAGAGAATCGGTCAGTCAGGTGACGGCAGAATCTGTGCCAAGGCAGGTTAGAAGCAGCAAAACCAGTACCTCTCCACCATTGAGCAGCAAGGCCAATAAGATAAGAGAGAGCCACTTCAGTTCGTTGCTCCAGCGGTGTTCTGGCAGATTCAAAATACTGCTCTAAGTTTTGGATCCAGCCATCCACATCCGGACCTGAGAATTCAGCGATGTGAAGTTTAGCAGGCTTGATATGTAGAGTAGGTCGTCTGGTATCAACCTGAATGTGTGTTCTCTGTTGGCGGCCCCCATCCAGAATGTCCTCGTCCACCAGATACTCCAAGTGCTGAACTGGGTGAGTCCTGTGCGCTGGAAATTCATTTCTCGAAGTGCCATAATGCGGATGCTGGTAAGGAAGTTTAGGGGTGCCGTCCAAATGGAGTTCGCGGCCAGCTGGGTCATGGAGTCGAGCATGGCCTCCCACGGAAGCCGAGGGCCGGTCAGCCACAGACCCGATGGTACCCGGTTGTGGAGGACGCACGAACGGAGGAGTAATATGAACGAGAGCAGGAGGTGTGTTGTGATGGGCACTGGCCTGCGCAGAAGCAGGTGCAAATTCCTCGCCTTCCTCATCTGCAGTATCTCCGAGCAGACGCTTGAAATTGGCTTGAATCTTAGAGAAATTCCTTTGAATACTGAGAAAGTTGTTGTTAACAGTGGCAGTGAATTCGTGAAACTCCTTACGGTCAAGATCCCTATCCTGTTGCAGAGTCTTGATATCTAACTGCAGTGATTCTAATTCCAAATTGGCTGTATCCGCAGAGTCATTCACTTTGATCATGATGCAGTGCTTCGAAGTCTACCGCCGCCAACACCGCCGCCTGCGTGACGCTCCGCCGATGCTACACGACCCAGAACAGCGCACCGGAATTTTACTGCTGGAATTTTTTTTTCCAGTAACCGAGCGTGGTCTCCGAGTTGTAGCCGAGCAGTGCCTTCTCAACACCCGGCCGCCACCGATCAAGAGCAACGCCGCCGCCGGAATCTGTGAAGAAAGTCGGGGGATTTTACGAGAGAACCCAACCCCTACTTCTTTCAGATTCAACGCGCCGCCGAGGATCAGATGCGCTCTGATACCAATTGTCAGGCCCTCGCTAGAGCTGACGGTGAACTTCACAGGGATCGGACGAAATTCAGAGAACAAAGCAGCGATCTAGGATTTGTATTAGTAAAAATGGATACGGGAACAGTATAGCTCGCCTCCGGCGGCTAGGGTTTAACCCATTACATCAAAAGTGTTCATCCCAAATCAAGAGAAAAGGCTTTATAGCCATTACAAAGAACAGAGTTGGTGAAAAGCAGAGAGAGCTGGCTTCAGCTATTATCGGAAATTGAACAGCGACGCGCGGGAGCGGGAGTGTCGTCAGATGCGCGATCAACGGCTGCCATCCGTCCACTTACACGAATCGGTATGAGTTGAAGTGAACCGTCTGATCTGCAATCAACGTCGAAAACGATCGGAGAGATGCGCAGCAGTAAAAGTGTTACTTCTTCAGATAAAGGCCTTCAGATCCTGACAAGCTCACACGCCACCCGTCCATGGCGAACCCGAGGAGAGGCATCGCGCTGCAAATCCACACGCAGGCCCCGCCTCTCCCCACCGCCGCCGCCTCCTCGTCCTCCTCCCTGCCGTCGTTGCTCCTCCACTTCCTGAAGCGGCCGGCGTCCTTCCCCTTCCTCCTCTCCCTCTTCGTCTTTCTCACCTGGATCTCCCTCCGCTTCCACCAGCCCACCCCCTCCGCCTCCCTTCGGCGCCCCACCGTCGCCCGCGACCCCGAGGCCAACCTCGTCCGCTACCCCGCCGACCTCCACCCCACCCCCATCGCTGCCGACGGACGCGGGTGGCTCCTCGACCCCGTCGCCGCAGCCCACGATGCCGGCCTCCTAGGTGAGCTCCTCTTTGCCTCGCGAATCCTATGTTTTCGGTTGTGTTCTCTGTTGTCAGGTGCTAAAAATGTGTGTATAGAATAAAAAGGTTGGATGATGTGGCGGGGATGCCGTAGAATATACTAAATTGCATCATCAATTGCTTAAATCAGGCCCGCGTAGTTCATATTTGTAGTTGATACTGGTAGCGACTCTACAAACCTGTAGTTCATGTTAGTCAGTTTGCTCAGTTTGAAGTTGATAGTGCAAGGAAGAACAAACTGATGCTCTGAACATGACACTAGTGGAAGTGCAACAAAAACATGCTGTCACGTCAGTGTAGCCATAACACCTTTCGGAGCAGCACTTTGTTTGCCGCTTCCAAAATATTAATCTTGTTAATGAACTCTCCATTTTTCAGCTTCTATTTTAAGGGTAGTACCCTTCCTCTCCTCCTTCTCTCCTCATGAAGTCGCTTTCAGGATCTTAGTTCAAGTATGGCTGACCTGTTGCTAACCTGCCATCAATCTGTTTGTATTGCACTGTTCTTCTGTTCAGATCAGTTTGATTGCTTACAGGTGTAATATATGTTAACTCAGGAGCAGTATTAGTTGGCGATTGTTAAATATGGTTTCTATCGAACCAGCATAGGTACCTTGGTTGAGCTGGAAATGTACTCTCTCTCCTCTTTTTGATAGCATTGTGTGGTGAATAGAAGAAACCTATATGTCCTCTAATATGCAGCCCACATAACAAACCATGATCCCTTGAGATGGTTTGGTGGTTGGTTCGTTCCACTTCCATTCTATCTATACTGCTCTAAATTATTGAGAATATACTGCACATATTAGGCTGGTGGATCAGTGGATTTATTAGTTGATAAACAACCAATGAACAAGACCTATATTCACAATTATCAGCTCCATCGATCTGTTTTATTTTGTCCTCAGGTGTCCCATTTATCGTACTGACTACTGACATCTATCATTTCGGCCGAAGGGAGAAAAAGGTAGAAAAAGAGAACATTTGCGGTATGGATGTAGCAACCAATTGATTTTAGCTAACCAGGTTGGATAGTATTCTGCTCGACATATATTCCCCCATGTTCCTTTTGTGCTTTATTTACCTTTATTGGTGCTATCAGTAGATGCCCTTCTTAAAGGAAAACAAGAGGACTTTCATGCATCACTGCTTTTTTGCTACTACTTACTAGTTACTACTGTTTGGAACTTGAGACTTTCTCGAGTGCACGGTTGGTAATCAGAATGGAGTTATTTCCTGTAGCTTAGGCTGCTTAGCTCTGCGGTCTTCTTTGCAACTCTGTTCTTCTCCACTTGACTCTACTTAATTTGTGTCAACATCCTTAAATTGTAGTATTATTCAGATGCTATAATCCTTGAATATCTCTATTGATGGTGTTCTCCAGATTTGTGAGAAGTTGAATATCTTTATCAATCTTGTACAAATGTGGCGAAACTGTGGCACCAAATCTATTTACTAGTCTACAGCTTATCAGAACTTTTCATTTTATAAAGCAAGTCCGATTCTCTTCATCTAAAAGAAATTTCACTCACTGTAGCTGCAGAGCTGCAAGTATGCTTCTTTTTCTCGTTGGGATAATTGTGCGACAATGTTTACACAATAAGGAGAAGTCACGAAGACAGAAACATGAATTCCACACTTTTGGTGTGGATTTGTGGAATAAATACATTTACTATCATATTATGTATATGTATATATATATGTTATGTGTGGTTGCATGGAATTTGTGCTCACAGCTTAGGGAGAACATATGTGAACGGACCATAGGTAATTTTGTTGGCATAGTTCGGCTGGACATTAATTATTTAATGTTCAATTTGTGGTAGGTGGGGCGCTGGTCTGTCTGTCGCTGCATGTAGGACTGATCCAACCAGGTGGTTTGCGTGGCAACCATCGTCACCATACATGCAATGAAACGTTCGTCATCTGGGGTGCAAAGACAAAATTCAGGGTAATGATCTTCCTTTTTCTATTCAGCTCCTGAGAATCACATGCTTCTAGTGTTGACTGGTTCTTTCTCCGTAATCAACAGTTAGAAAACGCTGATGTCAAAGATAAAGGATATGGAGAAGCCATAATTGCTGCTGATGAGGTAGCCATTGTTGCAAGCACAAGATCAACTGCACATGCATTGATCAATATGGATGTGCGACCAACCTTCTTTCTGGGATGTCAGGATACACAAATAAATCCCAACAGTTCAAATTCTGACTACAAGGTCTGGAAAGATCTCTGACAGTCACGTCGCTCCTTTGATCTATCTGATGGTGAGCAATTTTTCAGAGCTAATATGATGGCTAGAACCTAAGATTAGCATGAACCCTTCAGAAATCATCTCGTCACCATTGTAAAGATTTTAAAGCAGATTTTGTGTATAGTTGAGGGGACATTTTCAGTTGGCTTCCCTAGTTCTTTTGTCCGTCGTGCTTAAATTTTTTTGTAGTAAAGGTTTTTTTCATTGTTTTTTGCTTATAATCACTAAGCATATACTCCTTCAATCCTTTGTCTCAGCCAGGTAAACCTGTTTTCACAAATCTACCTTCTTTGTTTCAAGATTCTCAGGAAATTTTCTTTGTTTGGAGGCGCAATATACGTCTGCGGAGCTGTTACTTCATAGATTGATTATTTTTCTTTTTCGTTTTTGAGCGATGTGATATTAAGTAAATAGTACTCCAGTATACAGGGATGGTATGAAATGACCTCTTTGTATTGAGAAAGTGCAAAATCATTCCTGATTTTGTACTGTACTCCACTACTAGTGAAACAGGGCCACGTATCCATGACACACTGTTGTGCCTTCGAGCTTGTTCTGTGACTTGTGCCTGGTTTTGGCTGACACCTCTGCTTCTTTGTTCGATTCGTTTTTTCCAGCGGCTTTTATGTGCCACAGATATATAAGAACACGTGTCAATCTTCATCAACACAACATTGAAAACGAAATGAGATATTTTAAATAAGATATGCAATTTCATCGGAAAAAGGATATTCGTAACAGGCTGTTCAATAAGTGTAGCAATGGAAATTTATACATCAAATCTCCAATCCAGAAATAATTGTTAACACAAGATTGTAGAAAATTTCTAACAGAAATATTGAAATAAAATGATTCTCCTCAATCATTTTATTCAAATTGATTTATGTTTATATCATGTTATGAGGCAGAGCATTATCAAATTCAATTGTATTACGAAAAGAAAAATAACTTCATCGGGGGGGAATTTCTAAAAATATAAAGAAAATTGTGATGGTGGTCCAGGTCTAGTGCTTTAGTAGTAGTCTAGTGAGGAATAGACAAGCAAACCAATGAAATAAAGATAAAAGAGATCAAAACAGTGATTCTAAAAATATAAAGAAAATTGTGATGGTGGTCCAGGTCTAGTGCTCTAGTAGTAGTCTAGTGAGGAATAGACAAGCAAACCAATGAAATAAAGATAAAAGAGATCAAAACAAAGAAAGGTATCATGCAGTCAAGAATCCTCACATCATACAGGTCAGTTTCACATTCCACAATCACCATCCACGCAAACCTATAAAGAAAATATTCTCAAACAATATAGGATTATTAATGAGAATAGAATTTTTACTCCAAAAATAAAGTATCAAAGGACAACTAAAAGAAAAGAGAAAAGGAGGAAAGGAATCAGATACCAGAAATCTTAAATCCCTAGTTCCTCCACTCCGCTCCCCAGCCCTAATCCCCTTCTCTCTATATATAAGAAGCCTCGTTCGCAGCATCGCCTCCTCAACGAGAACAGACACTGCCATCAACGCGCAGTTCGTAACCTCCGCAATTTCTCTCGCCTTTTCGAAGATTCCGTTGCCATGGCGGACCAACTAACCGAGGAGCAGATTGCCGAGTTCAAGGAGGCCTTCAGCCTCTTCGACAAGGACGGCGACGGTATCCATCTCTGTTCCCCTTTTCCTTCCATCATTCACATTAGCTGATCTCTCGCGGCCACGCCGAGCTCCTTGTCTCTCGATCCGGACCACCCGGCGTCGAGGCTCCGAACTGATCTGGCTTGGTTTGGTCTGTTCCATTCTAGATGCCTAGATCTGATGGTGTGCCTCCACGGTCAGGTTGTGGCGAATTTTTTTTTCTGTGAGGTGATTTGGTTGTTTTGACGTGTTTTGGTGATAATCGAGGCGCCTGCATGTGGTGATTTAATTAGTTTGGACCTATTCTCGTTAGAGGCGTGTCGTATGTCTGTGGGGTGGATATATGCTTTGTGGTAGGATTTTATGTTGTAGACTTGTAGTGATGTGGCACGGCTTAGTGATTGAGTGGTTTCTGAAATGATTTTAGGAACAAGGATGGAGGACATGTGCGCATCAATTTTGCTATTTGGGTGTTTGTCATATCATAATATGTGAGCATCAGAGCATGTAGTTGCATGAGCTGCTCCTCGTTATGTGTTGTTTGAGGTAAATGAGCTTAGTTGCTGAATGTGACAGGAATTCAATGGATTTTGGGGGTAGGGCGTTCTCTATAGTGGTTGTTGGATTAGACCTGGAAGCAAGTTGGTGATTGGCCATGATATCGGAATACGTGGGTTATTAGCCATCATGTTTTATTTTCAGTAAACCATTGAAAGAAAGGTATTCGAAGGTAGTGGCCTAGTGGTTGAATAGTGTTGTCATTTCTCCTGCATACCATGCTTTAATTTCATTTGCATCAGATTCCTTAGATGCTCTGCTTCTAGTTATGACTCGAACCCAAAAGCACCAGCTCTAAGCCCCTATCCTCTCAAGTTGTCAGCAATCACATGGAGATTAGTAGCTCCCTGTGGAAGTAATATGGGTCCTTTTGTTAGTTACTCAATTGAATCATAAAGTATCATATTACACATATGGAATGGACTTAAGAATAAAGTGGTTATGGAAGAGAATCTGGACCTAACCTGAACTGGTGAACCCTATTGGCATATAATTGATCCGAATGAATGTAATGAGACTAAGACTAGTGCAGGCATTATATCTGGTAAAATTCAAATTATATAGGGGACAATGGTTCAATGTGTATAATTGTATAATTGATTGTATGTCAGAGTAATATGTTTTTCAAATTTATTTATTTATTGCATAATATAGTGATGATAGCAATATTTAAATGCCATTTCAATGGATCATGCTATTCTGTTGGTATAGGATACATTAGTTGTTGGTATCTTTCAACTCTCAACTTGCGGTTTTGGTGGAAAAGGTGTGTACTGTGTAGCGTGTAATTGGTAGCGAATATTTTACTAGGTTTAAATTGTGTGATTGGCAATGGATTGTCGAGTTTTCTGAACCTTGGGAATATGGAGGAGCAAAATTGGTGGTTGAGTTTGATACTGAAATAAGAGTATCAGACTAGTGAGTATGGTTCGGTATGATAATTTGTGGGTAAGATGTCTTTTCAAGGGAAATAACTTGGTTGAGTTTTAATACTGATGACTACCATGGGTTTTAATAGAATCTGATTCTGACCATATGTCTGTTTGCTGGATACCATAGTTTGGTTTCCAGTATGATGCTCGATTGATGTGATGTACTGTAAAAGGTGCTCGGTTACTAGATAAGTGTTGAGATAGATAAGCTAGTGCTAATTTGTAACTAGAGAACAGAGAGATAACAAGGTAAACACCTGTCTCCTAAGCTGACATGCCATATATAGCCCAGGTGTCTTTGGAAGGTGTTTGCTACCAGGTTCTAAAAATATTTTGTGTTTACGTAGAATAATAATCCGTTTAGAAATGTTACCCCAAGATCCACTATGGCTTATTGGGATGTTATGCTATTTATTACGTAAAATAATCTTGACGCCCTTTTCATTTTCCGTGCAATTTTACTGTGCTTGTTTAGATAGCTCCTCGTTGGACCATAGTTTCGTTTTTCGTTTTACGTAGTTTTGCTTCCATGATAAGTATTTGTCCATCGTTGACAAATGATAGTTGATCTGTACAGCAATGGTGCTAGAATACTCAAGAGAACAATGGGAGAAATGAAGATATGTAGACTTTATAACATTTATGGGCCTGCTTGCCTGACTAATGGGAGAAATACTTTATAACCAAAGTATATTTGCCTTACCCACTGTGTAGCTTGGGTTTGTGTGTACTGTAAACATCAAGTGCAGTTTCAGGTGTTAAGTTGGTCACATCTTTGAATCAAAATGGGTTGTTCTGATCCTTTTACTTGTCTAATCCAAATCTCCACAGCTTATCCTGTCATGCATGAGTTGTGGTTGTTGCAGTTAATTTCATGGTCACTATGTTTATAATTTTGACATCACAGCCCACATATTATCGCTTATAACTGTCTTACCATGAGCTGGTCTAATTTCTCAGGTAGTATCACTACCAAGGAGCTTGGAACTGTGATGCGTTCCCTTGGTCAGAACCCTACTGAGGCAGAGTTGCAGGACATGATCAATGAGGTGGATGCCGATGGCAATGGCACCATTGATTTCTCAGAGTTCCTGAACCTGATGGCCCGCAAGATGAAGGACACTGACTCCGAGGAGGAGCTCAAGGAGGCATTCCGTGTCTTCGACAAGGACCAGAATGGTTTCATCTCCGCTGCTGAGCTTCGCCAAGTCATGACTAACCTTGGGGAAAAGCTGACTGAGGAGGAGGTTGAAGAGATGGTCCGTGAGGCTGATGTGGATGGCGATGGCCAGATCAACTACGAGGAGTTCGTCAAGGTCATGATGGCCAAGTGAGGAACCCCCTTTGAAATAACCTTTTTCTCCCAAAAAATAACGAACCATCTGGCTTATAAGTTTCAAGTCAGGACTAGCACATCATGACATTTCACCTTACTTACACGCTGGTACTGATATTTGTTGGCTAGGTGTAGTCACTGAGGAGAGAAGCACCAGATTTTTTTTTGTTCTCTTGGTTATGGTTTTATCCTGCACTTCTTGTACTTGTAGCGATAGGGTTTGCTGAATTTGGGGTTTTATATGCACCACACGTCTCGTTGCTCTATCAATTTCCTGTTTTTTGTTTACATTTGGTATCCCGAAGTCTGCACCACCAGATCACGCACGTGACGTTGGAGTAGGAGATTTCGTACATATAGATGCAGCTTAGGTTCGTACCTATAAGTAGGTAATGTAGCAGTCACTTGTGGAGCCTATCTTGTTCGCATCCTACGTTGGGGAGCGGTGGAGCCTCTCTTCGAGTCGTACGTGCCACAGGGTGCAACCTACTGTGTCGTCACGTAGATATGTGGTGTCTGGTCCATTGTCTCTGCTCTCCAACTCTTCGATTTGGTAGTTCAAGCGGAGCACTCTGATGGAACTCGTATCGTGCTGTGCCAAAATACAGCCGAGACGACATCTCGCGATGGACCCTAGAAGCTGAACGCAATGTCATCGTCTCGGTGGATGCAGTCGTGTAGATATCGGTATCAGCCGGCGATGCTTTGGTACGGCAAGTCGGCAAATGTGTGTACCTGCTTGCTTTGCAAAACAACTGGTCGGGAGAAGGCCGTTCCTCGTTCGAGAATATGTTCCATCTGAGCTCTTTTTACCATGATGGTAGTAGTATATAGATGCTGCTCGACGCAGCTTTTATTTATTTGTTTTGTGCTCGTATAAAGTTAAATTCATAAAGCTCGATTATTCGAATGTTTATTCGTTTTGTTGTTTCGTATTTACTTCGGTGCTTTTGTCCCCTTCGACGAATAGATAGCAGCTCTTCTGCTGTTTCTTCACGGAAAAAGAAAAAGAAAAGGAGGAACTTATGCATGTATGACCCTGTCTGTGCAGACGAAGGAAGAAGAGGATGGAGGAGGGGAAACCACCCGGCAAGACGACCGCAGCAGGGCCGTCCGATGCAAAGCGTGGCCAGAAATGCGTAATCCTGTAAGCTGAAACCATCCATCGAGTGTGACGTGGGCTCGGAGCGTTCGTCCCCGGTCGAGGCATCTGAGCTGCGTGCAGTTGTATATGTATGTATTTATCGGGAGCTGTAAGCTCCAAGAAGTGAATATAGCTGTAAGTGTATGGCAGAGGAGATGAATAACACTGGGCCGCTGATGCTTTGTCGTTTGATTCCAAGATCTCAGCCACGCTTTCGTTCCACGATGTAACCTCGTCAGGGGCGATGCGTCTGTGCGTATATTATCACGATGATCAGTTGATGTCTGTGTGTGGCAGAGGGATCGACTCATCGCCCTCTCACGCTCCCGCCCGCACCATCGATCCGGGAACTGCTTCCTCCGCCTCCGTTGCCCCCAATTTCTTGCATAACTATGGCTTCGCCGGAGGACCGGACCGGAGGTCGAGGCAGCGCCGCCGCGGGCGAGGAGTCGAGAAACTGCCTTCGCGCCTACGGGTTAGGCATGCCGGCTGGTTGCATTTCTGAACTTCTGTAGTTACATAGCATCAATCTCTTCATACCCCAGGTACCAACTCGCCTGGGAACTTCATCGCGTAGGATTTTGTGATAGTCGAAGAACTGTGGAAGTGATCGGAGGATTTGAACAACTATTTTAGTTTGATTCCGCAGCCTTGCAAGAGAAATTGGTGTGTAAAAGACGGGATTCTTAAGCAGGAAACTTGGAACACACCACTTGTTTTAGGATTATTATGGATTGAAGTACCAACTAATAGATCACCGAGTTCTCACATGGAAGAGGACGCTCCATGGTTGAAAACTAGTAAGCAAGCAAGGCTATAAACTGAAATAACAAAAGGGAGTAAATTGCAGTTTACACCAATCAACGACGACGCGATTAAGCGAACTACTTAGACCTTGTCCAAGCAGATGCAACCATTGCTTTCACCGCCCAGAGAAGAGATTATTTCTGACATCCCACCGGTGTAACCGGACTGGAAGGATTTCCCCTCGTTGCTTATTGTTGAAACTCCAGAAATCATCAACTGGAACTCCCTTGGAATTTCAGTGTCCATGGCGTTCATATGTCGAGGAGACGCAGAAACAGGCTGCTCTGCCGGCAAGCACACTTTGAGCCTTGAAACAACCCCGGTCATGGTCGGCCTGTCGATGGCTGCGTTTTCGAGGCAGTTCATGGCAAGATCTATCACATCCTGCAGGGAACTGGCATCGTACTGATCCGACAGTCTCTTGTCCACAACATCGTGAACGCTACCCTGCACTTGCCGCACCCAATTTGGCAGGTGGACGGTTTGAGGGTCCATGAATAACGGATGCCAAAGCTGTAAACGTCCGTCTTGACAGTGAGTTGGAAAGTTGCATGGTACTCGGGGTCGATGTAGCCAAGAGTGCCAGCAGCAACAGTAGATATATGTGTGTGAGCATCGTTGAAAGCCCGTGAAAGCCCAAAATCAGATATTATCCCCACCAGATTCTTGTCCAGAAGGATGTTGGGGGTCTTCACATCCCTGTGAACTATCGATGGGTTGCATGACTCATGTAGATACTCCAGTCCTAGTTTATTGAAACTCAAACTTTGTCAACACACATATACATACATGAGCTAAAGGTAAACGCGTAATTGAAATGTCGACCTTGTGCGGCATCAAGTGCAATATGAAGTCGCTGTTCCCAATTCAAACTAGCGTCATGTCCTGCACCAAAGCGTAACAACTGTAAGTTCCATTTGATATGTGCATGGCGGCATAAGTACCTAACATAGCATCAACTGGTGTATACATGAAAAGATCAAACATAGCATCAACTGGTGTATTAAGATCTAAACCTATACTAATGCTACATAAACAGGCATTTTGGTCTTGAAAAGGTCAGTATGTTTCCTTCCCTTTACCAGAGCATTTTTATATATTAACAAGAGAACCAAGCTATTGAAGTATCCTTTGAATATGTACCTCTATAGTTGCTTTTTGCCTTACTGGCTTTGAAAGACGTACCTTTTAGAATTTCTGACTATCATGTCATGGTTGACTTTTGACTTCAAGAACACGTAGCTCTAAGAATGCAACTATGGTCACCCCAATTGTTAGTTCGATATCTATAACCATGCCATGGTTATGACTTTCAAATTATGCAGCTGCAAGAATGCAACTATGGTTGCTCTACTTGTTAGTTCAGTATCTATAGAGAGTAAATCAGATCCGCCAACTCAACAGTATTGACTAGCAGCAGCAGCAACAGTCTAGGCAATCAACTACGCCTTTAACAAGGAAATCCTTTTTACAGTGGAATACCAAGCCCAAACTAGTTTGATTTCATGTCAGAGTTTTTTTATTAGTTATGACTAGGTCCTGTCAATGTATATATTATATTGCGTGGCACAATATATTGATGAAAATTTTGGAAAGTAGATAGCTCCCAAGTGTTCATGAAAGCTGTTGGCGTCTGGGTTTCTGTGTAGTTGCTTTTGCAGGGAATAAAACCCTGAATTGGTCAACCTGTTTATTAATTTGATCATATTTTAGGTTTAAAAAATTCAATTTTACTGAATCAAAAGTACAAATAAAATACAAGTTAGTGATCATAACAAAGGGCAAGTTGGATGTCCACTACACTTGATAGAAACATTAAGAAAAGTTAGTAAAAACCTCCTCTTAAAATCTGTTGAAGACTTCCTCTAGGCATGAAGATGTAAACGAGTGCTAGGCACTTTGTTTTGACAATATCCTTCCAAAGCCACGAGATTCTTGTGATGAACTTTTGACAAGGTTTGCACCTGCAGCAGTGGATATGATTGTCAAACATCCTAGGGCTGTAGCCAATTGTATCATTTTATTGAATATGGACTGTGGAAAGGGTTTTAGATGCCTTGCAGACTTGTAGTTTACTCTCTATTGAAGAAAACAATGATTTGGCCTAGTTGGTTTTGTGGTATACCTCTGGGAGGAAATCTGTTGACTTTGCTATAGATGTCTCCGCAAGCACCTTAACAGCTACTTCATCACCATTTTCCAGCATGCCATGATAAACAGTACCGAAACCTCCTTTTCCAATGATTGATTGGAAGTCGTTAGTTATGAGCTTCAGCTCTGCGTACGTGAACCGTCTGATGTCAATATGTAGGGGAGTTTCCTCTTCATACATAGCATAATCCTCATGGTCTCCTGACCTCCCTATATGAAAGTAAAGATTTGGAGCGGTTATCTATTGTCTAGCACCCATTGCATTGATCAAAGGGGAATTTTAGAGAGTAGCGTTTAGTATTACCTTTCCAGCATTACTTGCACGGTACGCACATGGTTACTAGGAATGACACCAGTACCACTGGAACAATCACTGCGATGAGTAAGACATGTACATGTATGGTGTTCTTCTTCTTGATTGAACAGTATGTGTCGTTGACTTTTGAGCATATGGGATTGCCGTCTAGTCTAGTGACACGATTACACAACATATAGAAAAAATATCAGCTCAAAAGATCTTAGCTACAACGGTTCTATCAAATTATGATTATCACATGCCTCCATTTTCTAACACGACCATCCTGCTAATAGTGCTTCTAACAACTATACCCTCTAAAAGAACAAAAGTACAATGTTTCTAAATCACGTGCAGTTACTAATAGGTTCGTATCTGCTTCTCATGTTGAAACTTGAAAGCCCATAGATGATAAAGCATTTGTAGTTACTAGATGGTACTACTTGTAATTTAGGGCATGTTTGGATCCATGCAAACACTGCCCAAAGTCTGGCTTGCCACATCTCTTGTGGCGGCCAAATCGGCGGCCACAACTTAGTGAATGAAAATCTGGGACGATTTTTGTCTTCATGATAAGTGGGGCATGGTGCTAGAGAAGTGTGGCACACCACAAGTATGATACTAACCAAACAGTGGCCAGAGAAAGTTAAACTTGCCTATGTCTAGTTTGGCGAACTGTGACTATGAACCATACATGTCGGTAGCTTCTCAATTGCTTTTTAACCAATGCATGTACATTATTCCAAAGACTGTTGCTAAACCTTGAATTGATGTATATCGTTGTTCTATGATAACCAACCTTTTGTTTGAGCCTTGCCTTTTTGGTGTAGTTGTTTAGCACGTTAGCCTGATCAAATTTTTTTTATATCAAGTAAGGAATCGTGCAATGGAGAATGCCAAACCTTAAGTCAAGCAGACCGGCCTGAAATCTTTGAAGAATAGAATCAGGGATTGGCCCGTCAAGCTGGTTATTTGACAGATTGCTGTAAAACAGTATCGAAAATCATTCATCTAAAATTATATCATCAACCAAAGATGTAATCAACACAAAAACTTACAGAACTTTGAGTGACTTTAGCGGATAGTCTGGAATAGCCCATCAAATTGTTGTGTGATAAATCCCTATATATGTTTTTGAGCTTAGGGTCACAAAATATGTCAACATAATTTCATTTAGCTCATCAATATTATGTGGTAGGCACCACTTACAAATTTTCCAGTGATTCCATGTTCATGAATGATATGGCTAATCCACCTCGCAGTCCGCTGGTAGACAGATTTCCGCAAAAGTTAACTCATCTTAATACAAGTCATATTAATTTAGTGATAGCATCAGTCTGACATATATTTTCAACATTTTGTAAATATCTTTTTGTGGTTCAGGTTTGAACTAAATTACCTGTGTTTTCAAGATCTTGGCCAGTAAGACATGTGACTGAGTGTCTCTATAGTGATATATGTTTAAAAGCAAGAACATATTTGGAGCAACATGTAAACCAAAAGGGAGCTTTTACGGAGCATTAAACTACTCGGGGTTGACCAATGCACTCTTAAATCTGCGATGTTTCGATTTCAAAGTATATATGGTATAAAGCTCTGGTTATGTTCTTACACTCGGATGATCCTCAGATTTTGGTTGTTCTTAGAGTAGTCGCAAGTCAAACCTTCCCAGGCATACTCTCTTGGGGAGCATGGATCTCCATTCCAGTTTATTCTTGCCAAATTGTAGTGCGTCTTCACTTCTTTCATGTAATTGACTACAACAGCAAAAGACAATGGGAACAAACATGAGCAGAATAAAGGAAGGTGTATATTTTGGGCATGGGGACTCATGTATAAGTAAGATGAAATCAGTGAATTAAGAAGTTGCAAAATTATTTCATATGAAAGTATTTTCTTTTCATAAAACTGAATAAATGTATTAATTCATTCTTCTACTGTGGTCTTGGCCATGTCTCATTGGCAATTGACCTTTAGAAGATGGCTTATTTAGGATTTGAGTGTGCAACTGAATCGGTTGGTTGATATGCTTGTTCTTTTACTTTAATTGAAGATCCTGACAATGTCAAATGGAGTTGGGAATCTTCAGGGTTCTACACAGTAAGATCGTTTATTAACATTTGTTTAAAAGCATGGAAGGGGATCCAATACTACAATCTGGAGAGAAAAAATTCCAAATAAGATCAAAATCTTTTTGTGCTTAATGTTATTCTTACTAAAAAGAACCTCATTAGGAGGAAATTGCCTAAGATCAAAATCTTTTCGTGCTCGGTATATTGATCTTACCGTCATCGGAAGCAGTGGTGAAGTTATCCATCCGAACGAGCGAGTAGACCTCGAACGCGTTGATGAGCGGCGGGAGTCTCGAGCTGGACACCTTGTGAAGGCTGAATAATACCTTGGCGTTGCGCAAGAATTTGCCGCCCTCGTGCATGCTGAGAACCCAACGCTGTGGGGTGAAATTTGAGAACAGCAACTTAACATCGCTGTAGATGTCGAATGTCCTGTTCGGGCTGTTTCCGTCAATCTCGGTGAAGTGGAAGATCGGGAGAAACTCCAGGCTCTTATCCATGTTATCACCGGGTGCCACACTGCCACGCTGATGTTGAACCAGGAGAAGTTTCTCTCTACGGTTGAGGCCTCCTGGAGGATTTCCGTCGGCACCTTGAATTTGTCATCGCCTGGGAGCGTCTTCACTTCTCCGCTAGTCTTCTGGCTGAGCCAGGGGTAGTTCTGGGACCAGTTCTGCCAGTACCGGTCGTAAGGGTCCACTGGATATCTTCATCGCAACACATAGACAAGGGAAAACAGGTAAATATCCAGCACTGCACAGTACACTACTTGTCGGTCTATGCTATATGGGAAATAGCAACCCTAACTTATGTGTGTACTACAGGAACTGACAACCCCACCTTTATGCTTGTTACTTTTAGGACTAGTACTATCACCTTGAGATTTAATAGTTTTTGTTAGAATCAAACCAAAGTGGAACCTTACGACGTTCAGTGTTATTACGGGATTCAGCAAACAAATGGAGCACACAGTTCAAATGTATTGAGCTAACCAGAAGAAATTTAAAACCATTGATAAACATAATTAAGATCTAAACCATTATGGATGTCAGTCTCACCTTGTGATAACGTCAGTGATGTTACAAATCTTATCCGAGAAAATTAGCTGACTGATACAGAACGATTCACGAAAGGGTACATTTCATCTCCCAATGGCCTCAACTCCAACGCAGATACGAAAGGAGTCCCTGATCCAAAGTTTACCAGACAGGCTGACACGAAGTTGCCGGGAGCAATGGTCAGCACCTCCTTCCATACCGTGTCCGATGGTGATAATCCTGTCAAGTTCACATTCGTCCAGAAATTAACGCCGATATGGAGCCCAAATAGGAACAGCGACCCATCCTTGGTCTTGTTCAATCCATCGTAGTTTCCATAAGTAAATGTTGCTCTCAATAGAAACTTCTTATCAGTGGCGGATGGCAGTGTATAGCAATTCCGTGAGCCATTAGGGAAGCTCCTCAGAGTTTTCTGTTGCTCATCCGTGGCATCAGCCATGAACTCTGTCGAAATTCGGTAGCTCAAACCACCGTCGACAAATTCACTGTCAGAACGGTACGGTATGTTTGTTGTGCTGTCATTGTAGGAGCTGCTATTTGTTAATCCACAATCGATGCTTAAAAACCCTGCACAAAGATATTATTTCAACGATCTGAAACACGTGTCCCAGACCAGTAATCGGTAGTTTGATACTTCTCCGTACTGACTTGAAAATGAAAAATATGTATTGATTTCATGTGTTTCAAGTTTAAGATTTATGCAAAGGTCATGACTTGTGTGATTAGATGTTCAGTAGCTAATAATATATGAAGTGTTGAGAATTCAGTGAAGTGAGATTTGTTAAGTTGCATAATGAAGTAAAGTGAATTGTGTAGATGGAGTAGAGATTAAAGAGGTGCAGGATCGAGAAGGGCATAACGGGAGGGTATTAGTATTACCAGAAGTAGACTGCCCATGGACTCGAATCATCGTAACAAGGATGAGCGGCAAGGCCAAGATCCATGTCAGTTTTGTACTTGCCGAGCAACTGAAGCTGACCACCATGGTACTCTTCGGTTCTTGCAATCTTTGGAAGCAATCAAGCAAGGTGGTTCGTATCTGGTGCAAATGACCTATGTTGTTATATAACAGAGGAAAACTAACAAGGTTTAGTATTTGGATTGACTTGGCCGTGGCGCTCGATTAACTATGTAGAGAAAACGAAAGTTTTCTTCGTCAGTAGCTAACCTGCTCGTGAAAGAAATGCAATTTGCATTGATCTGAAAAAAAGAAATGCAACATGCCATGGAGTTTAGTTTGCACGTCAACCATCGCGCTAAAGAACTTCGTACATTTGATTGGTTCATGCAACTCGCTTCTCCAGTTACCGAGTGTGCTGATAAATATACTACTAACAGGGTGTCCGTGCGTTACAATGGAATCTCAAATAATAGAACAACATCTCATGTTCTCATCAAAACCGTAAGTTCATAACAAAATATACTGCTTTGCCAGCACATATAATAAAATATACTGCGTTACAACGATGTAATAGTAGAGTGCTCGTACAACACACATACACACATATAACAAAACTTACGCACATGTGTGGGCGAAGGAACAACACTAGCAAGCCAACTAACTCAGAAGGTAAATATTGGATTATATTATTTAGTAAGATAATAAATATCAGCAGAGTAAAAAACTAACTCAGAATGTAAAGATTAGAGTATGTTTAGCAGATTTTGTTGAGAGTTACGTAAATATTAGAGTCTGTTTAACAGAGTTTGTTAAGAGTTAGAGAATTAGTTAGAAGAGAGTGTGATATCACCATCACCATAACCGCTAACTCAAATTTTGCAGATAATAAAAATATATTCTTGAACGTCGGTCACTCTCTGATCCGGCCTGCCATGCAAAACTAAAAACCATAACAACCTGTGTGGTTATAAAAAGAACGACGACTTGCAAGACCAATTCGACGATGCTACGTACACCAAAGCCCAAAATGACCCAACTAGGCTGGTGCTGATATAAGAACGTACGAGTAAGTCAAAAGCACGTACGTCTCCCTATCTCAAATCTCAATCTGATGTGCCCCTGCAATTTCCCGGCATACTGGGTCGAGAACGAAGATGGTGCGTGGTCGCATGTCGAACACTGACAAAGAACACTGTTGACTATGCGAGAGTTGAAGTTGGTTTCGAGGAACAATTCTTCACGGATCACGTCGCACGATGAGGCTAAGGTGACGCCGGGTGTTATAGTTTCGTTAGTGATGTGTCACGCTTCTTGGCTTGTCCGTACCAGAAGTTCGGAACCCACCGTGTTTTTTTGCCCTGAAATCTAGTTTCGGATGGCTTCCTGGCTTCCTGTGCCGTGATCCGAGACGAAAATCACGTCGTTCTGCACGTCGGAGCACGCAACAGGAAGTTATCCATAGACGTCGCGTCGCGGAAGGAAGTGGTGGAGCGGCCGAAACCGATCGAAGGACGTGAGCGCGGGGTGCGCTGCGACGGCCTCTGCCGCTTCCGCGCTCTGGTGCCGTGGTGGCGCACGTATGCGCGGGGCGTCGTAGGACGCAGCCTCCCTCTGCCGCAGCGCGCTCGGCTATTTCCTTGCCTCTTCTGGGGCTATAGAGATTAGAGACCGCGCCCCGTGGAACGGATGGTGGGGGAGCCGGTGGACCGGTGGCCTGCGGACACGGAGCCGCTCCGCTTCCGCGGTTGGTGCGCCAAGCCCAACCCAGTTCGCTACGCCGCAGCATCGGTCCGTGCGCGCTCTGGGGTGGCCCTGACTACATGGCCTCACGCATCAGGCCGTGGGTGTGAGGCCCGTCCCATATACGCGCCATGCTCCAGGCCTCATTGATTCAAAGAAAACTTAAAAGGATTTTTGGAAGATTGTAATTTTATAATTATTTTATTTGTGGATTGTTTTATTTGCAAGATTGTAACCTTTACGATTTTAATTCCTAATGATTCATTTGTACTATATTTCATATGAAAATTTTTATAGCCACTCCACATAGTTTCGCTCCCATTTTTGAGCATCGGCTGCAGGGTATTGCTTCAGCATTACACTTGCAAATTTTAATGGGTGTTGCTGTGTTATGTTGGTGTCGACGAGGGGTTCCTCGGACAGTAAGTTTGGGCACCCCGGGTCGGGAGACCGAGGTGCTAGGGGAAGACTTAGGGAACGAAGCCAAATATTCACGGGGGCTCTATCCAGCTACCGCCGAAGACACAGGGATTCGAGTGAATGCATAGTAGAAGCGTATTTTTTTTTCTGATATGAGGTGCCAACTTGCCCTTATATAGGCCAAATTGGCTTACAAGTGTAAATACATTACTACCCCCAAAAAGGTTACAGTCTTTTTCCTGCCTGTGTCACCGTACATCGGCCGAACATGTACTCTCCACCTCGCTGCTACCTACTATATGCGCCGGCATATTCCTAGATTTGCCTCGCCGGTACGGCCCTCCGCCCTTATCTTCCTTCGTGCCCGCATTCATCCTTTAGCGGGAGTCAGAGGGCCCCGGGCGAGGTGCCCCTTTCGGCCTTCCCGGCTTTCGGTCTTCTCGCTCGCCTGTTTCCACAAATTTCGCCTCGCGTTGCGGGCCGTAACCGCTCGACCCGTCTGTTCCGCCTCTGCCCGTTACCCTGCCTCGAAGAGCGGACCGCCCCCGGGCTATAAATACCCCTTCGTACCTCTACGGCCGTATCGCTCATCCTGCCTGCATCTCGCCGCTCCCCGCACCGGGTTCTCGCCAAGATTCGCCGCTCAGACTGGGTCGCGCTCAAACGCCTTAGGGACGACCTCGCGCTGGAACAGGAGAAGGTTGACATGGCGTCTAGCAAAGCCGCCGCGGCTGCGAAGAAGGGGAAGAAGCCGACCGAGGTCTCCTACACCCGATGGCTCGGGGCGACCCAAGCATCGGACACCACGATATCTCGCCTCAGCGCAGCGGGATGCTTCCCTTTGGGGATGGACGAGCACAGGCCGGCCCTCTCCGAGGAAGGAAGCACACGGGCTACCCCGCCGGACGGACATATTGTCGTCTTCGCCGACCAGTTCAGGGCCGGGCTCTCCTTCCCCGCCTCGCCCATAGTCCAGCTCGTCCTGGACCACTTCGGTCTCGAGATCTCGGATCTCAACCTGACCGCCATCTCCCGCCTGGCCATCTTCGAATTTGCGATGAAGTCGATGCGGCTAGACAGCACGGCGGCATGTTTCGCCATGTTCCATGAGCCGGTGATGATGACCTCGGCCATCCACAAAGGCGCTTACTCCCTTTTCGGAACGATCGGCTTCCGAGGATGCCGAGGTTCCGACGCCTCGTACCCAGCGATGGCATTGAAGAACAAATGGAAGAACTGGAAGAACGAGTGGTTCTACTACCGGGTTGGTGACCTCGGCTTTACCGGCAGCAAGGTCGTCCCCGGGTATACCACTCGCACACCGGTCGCCTTCTCGGCGGACCTGGCGAAACGCGACGCGTTGAAGGTGATGAGCCACCAACTGTCGTCACGCGACTTGGTCGAAGAGTACCTCCTTCTGAGGATCCGGCCCCTCGCCACCGGTTGGAGGATGAAGTGCTCGCCCATCCCCGATGGACAACCTCTCGGGCCTTGTCCCTTCTACGGATACGAGCTGACACAGGGGTATGACCTCGCCCGGGCGGAGCGGGACGTGAATCTCCTCCTGGGGCGGTACTTGCCGTCCGAGGCGGCTGTCGTCTCGAAGATGATCGCAGTTTGCCGGAATCGAGCCTGCGAGCTGTTCCAGTGGGAGGTTCCTCCTCGCCCAGATATCGCTCCGTCCGGCGATGCCAAGGCGGGAGACAAGAGGAAACAGGCCGCTCCGGCCCCGAAGGCGAAGCCGGTCCCACGGAAGATGAAGCAAAAAAGCCTCGTCGCCGAGCTGGCGGACTGGGATGACGACGACGCCGACAGCGACCGTCGTGAGTCGCCCGCTCCTGGTGGGGTGCATACCGAAGAGTCGGATGACGAGGAGGAGTCCGAGGAGTCGCGCGTTGAGAGCGACGAGGAGCCCCCGGTGAAGAAACAAGATGACGTGACGACCAAGGCGGGGCCGGGCGCCGGTAAGGGACCGATGGGCGGCCTCTTTACGACGATGCACTCAATGGCCGTGGCCCAGGACCGGTTCTCCTGGGAATCGTCCTCCTCGTCTTCGTCCGAAGTCAACATCAGCGAGATCGTCGAAGTCGCCGAGGGCGACGTCGTCGAGGGATCCCTTCAGGACCCCTTGGTTCCTCAGGCGCGGTCGCCTCCCAAGGAACCTCATGCGGGCCAGGCTGTGGCTGAGGGCACGGCGCCGGAGAGCTCGCCTCCGGTGGGGTCATCCAAGAAGAGCTCGCCCGGGGGCGCGGGTGCCAAGATCGGTCCGGTCGAGGTGTCGACGGCCGAGAGGGCTTCCGCTCTCGATCCTCCAGGCGCCGTGGTGACGGTGCTGTCCTCGTCGTCCCCAAAGGGGAAGACGAGGAGCAGGGGCTCTCTCGAGTCGACTCAACCGTCGCGCCCTCGGGTGGAGTTGTCTGGGCGACTCGGGCCAGACTTCTTCGCCACCTCGCCACTGGAGCTCGACCTCGTGAGCCATCCTGGGGCGAGGCTGTCCGAGGAAGACGTGGTGGCGAGCTTCGCCGGGATGTCAGCCCCCCAGGTCGGAGCGGCGGCTCGGGCCGCGGCGTTGAAGGTAAGCTCGACTGTCCTTCGGTTCTTTTGGTGGATGGATACTAACGCCTTTCTTTCAGTGCTTGTTCGTCGCCGAGAAATTGGCACTCCTGGAGGCGCGTGCGGCCGACATCGAGGGCCCCTTGGCCGAGGAGCGGGCCCGTATGATCGACATTCTGCACGCCCTAAAGGTTGAAGGGGAGAAATCGGCCGCGCTCGCCACGCGCCTGGACGAGAAGTCCTCCGAGGTAGAGCTTTTAAAGAAAAAATTGACGGAGATGGAGGGGGAACTCGCCATCGAGCGCGTAGAGGCCGAGGCGGCGAAGAAGCATGCTTCTGAGGCGGAGCAGTCGCTCGCGTCCAAGCGAGGAAAGGCCGAGGCGGCGGCAACGTTGCTCGCCTCGGAGGAGAAAAATTCTGCCTCGGCCCGCCCGGAGGGAAGTCGAGCAGCTCCGCGTCGACCTCTCCCTGGTGCACGAGAGGCTCGGCTTCCTCGTTGACCGAGACTCCCGGACCTACCGACTCGTGTCTGGGCTCTGTCATGCGGCGCATGTGACGACCGACGTGGTCGGGCTCGACGTCACCCCCTTCAGCTGCGATGACGCGGAGGCCTACACCGAGGAAGGCATAAAGTGGGCCACTCGGGTCTGCCACGACACCCATCTGGCGACCCTACACTTCGCCCAAGACAACACTCGGGCTGCCGCAGAGCTTTTGCTCGGGTGCTCCTTCCTGGCGACTCGCTGCGCGCCCTCCGTCTTCTCGGCTCCAGGCTATGTCGCCCTGAAGACGGCCGAGGTGGTTGGGGTTCGAGACAAGTTCAAGGGCGAGGCTGAAGCCTTCATGTCTTCGGTATGGAGTTCGCGCAAGAAGGGGCAGAAGTACGTGGAGGGGATTCAGAAGTCCCGAAAGCGGCCGAGCACGGGGGCGAGCTCGAAGAGCGCGGAAGGCACCTCGGGCAGAAGGCCGGCCACGTCGTCTCCGCGGGCAAAGGTTTAAAGTTCGCCTTTGGCGCCGGTTAACAAACGTCTTTTCCTTTTTGTCGCTGCGTCGACGTACTCGCCGCTTGTGGTGCTTTTGTGAACTCGCCGTGTGGCGTAAAGTTTTTTGCTTAAGTCATGAGTTGGCGATGTTCATTTTTATCGTGCTTGTTTGCAGACTACATCGTCGCGACATAAGTTGCCCGCCGGGCGACGCGGTTCTCGCCCTTTTGTGGCGATGTCACATAAGCACTGCTTGGCCACCCTGCCGGCTACTCGGAGGGAGGATGACGGACCTGGGGAATCCGTGGAGGATGTCGCCCTGGGGCCCGTCGCAGCTCGGAGAAGTGGCTTGCTCGCCGTGGTCAGCGAGGAAGTCGAGAGTGGTGATTCGGCTGAAGCCCAAGGGGACGAGGACCTGATTCTTTTGGCCCTTGCCGTCGAACTGTCCAATGACGCCGAGTAGGATTGCTTTGATGTTTAGTTCGCCCCGGATTCTAGGACGTTTCTTCCGACTTAGTAGCTTTTTCGTTGCGCCAGACGCGACTTGTAACCCATCGTGGACCGAAGGGGAGCCTTCCCCTACCTAAATAAAGGGGCGACCGCGAAGTAGTCACGGTCGCCCCGCTTTGTAACCGTGCATCCGATTATTCACTTGTTTGTTTTTATACGATGGGCGAGGTGCTTCTTGTTTGGACGGGTCGCGAGGTAGTGTAGGGCCGTCGAATATCTTGTCGAAAACGACGCCGCTGGTTAGGTCGAGGTGGTCGACCCTCCTGGAATCTTTAGAGCGTGGCTACAATCTTAATGGCGCGGTGCCAAGTCAAGGCGCGGCGCGGGGCCGTGTCGCCTCTAGGTCGGGGCGCGGCGCGAGGCCGTGTCGCCGTTAGGTCGAGGCGCGGCGCGAGGCCGTGTCGCCGTTAGGTCGAGGCACGGCGCGGAGCCATGTCGCCGTTAGGTCGAGGCGCGGCGCGGAGCCGTGTCGCAACTAGGTCGAAGCGCGGCGCGGAGCCGTGTTGCCGTTAGGTCGAGGCGCGGCGCAGAGCCGTGTCGCCACTAAGTCGAGGCGCGGCGCGGAGCCGTGTCGCCGTTAGGTCAAGGCGCAGCGCGGAGCCGTGTCGCCAATTACAAACATAACGAGCTGTTGACATTGTCTTAACCAAAAAATACGGTTGTTTACAAGGACGACGTCCTTTTTAGCTGGCGCAGCAGCAGTTTGTCACGGGGCGAGATCAGATGTAGTACTTCCTGAGGTTGTTGCTGTTCCAGCTGTGCTTGAGGACGACTCCGTCTAGGTCCTTCAGGCGGAACGACGATGGCCGAGACGAGGAGACGACTTCGTATGGCCCTTCCCACTTGGAGGCGAGCTTGCCGTCGACTTCAGGATTGAGCTTCCTTTTGAGCACCAGATGACCCACTTTTATTGGCCTTGGCTTCACCGCCTTGTTGTAGTGTCTCGCCGTAGCGGCTTGGTACTGGTCAATGTGGAGGGCGGCACCGTGTCGGACCTCGTCGAGCCCCTCGAGCGATGTGAGGTGATTATCGTTATCTGGTGACTCGCGCACACGAAGGGATTCCAGCTCGACTTCGGCCGGGGTGACGGCTTCTTCGCCGAACAGCAGTTTGAACGGGGTGTGGCCCGTCGCTCGGTTGACCGAGGTGCGAGACGACCATAAGACATTAGGGAGCTCGTCCGCCCATTTCCCGGCGGGAAGCTCGAACATGCGCCGGCGTAGGCCTGATAGGATGATGCCATTTGCCCTTTCTACTGCCCCGTTAGCTTTGGGGTTGGCGACCGAAGCAAAGCAAAGCTTGATGCCGAGGCCGGAACAGAATGTTCTGAAGTTCGCCGCGTCGAACTACGTCCCGTTGTCCACCGTGAGCTCGCGTGGGAGGCCGAATCGACAGATGAGATTTTTCCAGACGAACTTCTGCACAGCGGCCGAGGTGATCTTTGTCAATGATTCTGCCTCTATCCACTTGGAGAAGTAGTCCAGGGCGACGACGACGAATTTGGCACCTCGGCTTGCCGTTTTGAAGGGGCCGACGAGGTCCACTCCCCAGCGGGCCAGGGGCCACGAGGGGGAGGGGATGGGCTGCATTGCCGACGCTGGTCTATTAGTGCCTCGGCCCATCCACTAGCAAGCCGGACAGTGCCATACCAACGTCTGAGCGTCGGTCAACGCCGTAGGCCAGTAGAAACCGGCGCGGTAAGCTTTGGCGATTAGGGACCGCGGGGCGAGGTGTGAACCGCAGAGCCCCTGGTGGATCTCCTTGAGCAGGTTCCGCCCTTCTTCAAGTGCGAGGCATCTCAGGAACGGGGCGCATACCCCCCGCTTGTAGAGCGAGCCCTTGTGGACGATGAAACTCCGAGCGCGCGCGGCGAGGCGTCGTGCTTTGGCTGGGTCCTCGGGTTCCTTCTCCGAAACGAGGTAGTCTACGATCGGGGTCCTCCAGTCTTCAGGCGAGGCGGTGCTGACAGCGGATCCTACTTCGGGCGAGATGGTGTTGACGTCGGACACGGCCTCGGCTGAGGCGAATGACAGGGTCTCGCTGAACGCGCCAGGAGGCGGGGTAGTGCCGCCGCTCGCCGCCCGGGCCAGGAGATCGGCCTCGACGTTGTCCCCGCGCGGGATGCTCTGGATCGTGATCCCGCTGAAGTGTTTCTCGACCGCCCTTACTGCCGCCAAGTACTTCATCATCTCCGGGTCCTTTGCCTGGTAGTCTTTTCCGACCTGCCCGGTGACCAATTGCGAGTCGCTTCGGACGAGTAGTCGGCACGCCCCGGCCGCGCGTGCCTTGCGGAGGCCGAGCAGAAGGGCCTTGTATTCGGCGGCATTGTTTGTTGTTTTGAAATTTAGGCGGGCTGAGTATAGCATCTTTGCTCCCCCTGGTGATATCAGAACCGCACCGGCCCCAGCTCCCTCCGCACACCAAGAACCGTCGATGTACAGCGTCCAGACAGGGTCGCCCGCAGCAGGTTCGAAATCCGGGCGGGGTACCCACTCGACGATGAAGTCGGCGAGTACCTGAGACTTGATGGCGGTTCTGGGGAGAAACTCGATTGTGAACGGGGCGATCTCGGCTGCCCACTTGCTGACTAGGCCGGTGGCCTCACGGTTGCGGAACATCTCGCCAATTGGGAACGACGTTGGGACCCGGATTGAGTGGGCCATAAAGTAGTGGCGAAGCTTTCGGGAGGCCATGATCAGTGCGTATGCCAGCTTCTCGAGCTCGGTGTAGCGTAGCTTCGCTCCTTGTAATGACTCGGAGACATAGTAGACCGGGTTTTGGGTCCGGGCTTGCTCCCTGACTAGGACGGCGCTGACGGCCAAGGCCGTTGCAGCGAGATACAGCAGAAGGACGCCCCCCGAGGACGGGCTTTGGAGCAGAGGAGGCGAGGCGAGGTACTGCTTGAGGTTCTCGAAGGCGAGCTGGCACTCCTCCGTCCATTCGAACTTTCCGGAGCCCCTCAGGGCTTTGAAGAACGGGAGCCCCTTCTCGGCGGAGCGAGACACGAACCTCCCCAAGGAGGCGAGACAGCCTGCCAGCTTCTGTACTTGCTTGGTCGTGGCGGGCGGGCTCATGCCGAGGATTGCTTGTATCTTTTTTGGGTTGGCCTCTATTCCCCGCTTGGAGACGAGGAAACCCAGCAGCTTCCCAACGCGCACGCCGAAGACACATTTTTCCGGGTTCAGACGCATGTCGGACCTGCGCAGGTTGTAGAAGGTCTCCCGTACGTCGGCCGCGTGCGACTGGGCGAGGGTGCTTTTTATGACGACGTCGTCCACGTACGCCTCGACGTTGTGGCCGACTTGATCGCGCAAGGTTTTTCCGATCAGCCGGGCGAACGTCGCCCCTGCATTCTTGAGGCCGAACTGCATTCGCACGTAACAAAAAGTTCCACTCGGGGTGATGAAGCTTGTCTTCTCCTCGTCCTCCTGGGCCATCCACACCTGATGGTACCCTGAGTAGGTGTCTAGAAAGCTCATGAGTTCGTAGCCGGACGTGGCATCCACGAGTTGGTCGATGCGGGGGAGAGGGAAGTCGTCCTTTGGGCACGCCTTGTTAAGGTCGGTGTAGTCGACGCACATGCGCCACTGCCCGTTTGCCTTCTTGACAAGGACCGGGTTCGCCAGCCATTCTGGGTGCAGGACCTTGCGAATGACCCCGGCCTTGAGCAGCTTGGCGACTTGTTCGCGGGCGGCGAGCTGTCGGTCGGCCGACATCTTCCTTGGCCGCTGCTTGACAGGACGAGCCCCTGGCCTGACTTGCAGCTTATGCTCGATTATGCTCCGGGGGACCTCCGGCAGATCTTCAGGTTCCCAGGCGAATATGTCTGTATTTTCCCGCAGGACGAGGAGGAGGGCCTGCTCCACCTCGGCCGGGAGGTCGGCCCCGACCAGGACGGTCTTGCGAGGCTCGTCTTCGGATAACAGGACAGACCGAGTTTCCCCGTCCGGCCTGGGTTTGGGGATCCACCACCCCGTGGTAGAAGACATGAACTGGTCGGGGGCGAGGTCGATGTCGAGGACTTCGCCTGGCGTAGGCGAGGCAGCTCCGCGGGGGTCAGGGCGTGACGTCTCGGTCACCGGGGACGACGTCGTGAACGTATCTGATGGTCGCAGACTGCTCAATGCGGCGGGACAGGGCTTGGTCGCCGTGGATCATGACGACTCCAGCGGGCGCGGGGATCTTCATGCATAAGTAGGCGTGGTGGGGGATTGCCCCAAACTTATTGAGCGCCAGTCGTCCGAGGATCACATTATACTGGTAAGGCATGTCGACAACATCGAAGAGCACGGTCTCGGCGCGGGAGAGCCCGTCGCCACGGAACTCTACCGGGAGTTCGATTTGCCCGAGGGCCCTGATCGGCTCGCCGCCAAAGCCGAGGAGGGGGATTCTGGGGGGTTGCAAGCATGATCGCGGGATGCCCATTTAGTCCAAGGCGGAGGCGAACAGGATGTCCGCCGAGCTGCCTCCATCAATGAAGACGCGTCGCACTTCTACCTCGGAGATGAGGGCCGAGATGACTAGGGCGTCGTGGTGTGGGAGGACCACGCCCACAGCGTCCTCTGGGCCGAACGTGATCGGGGTGTTTGTCCAGGCGGGGAGCTCGATCGGCGGATACGCGCCGATGTGCTGGACCCGGCGAACGTATTCCTTGCGCTGGCGCTTCGACGGGAAAGTGCAGGCACTCCCGCCGGTAATTGTGTGGACGACACGACGCGGTCCATGGCCGCCGGGTGGGGAGCCATGCCGGGGAGGTGGTGGAGGAAGCTCAAGCGGGGCCTCGCCCCGTGGTTCTTGGTTACGCCGCTCGCCCTCCGCCCGAGGCGGCATCGCCTCGCGCTCGGGCGACGACCTCGCATTCGTCTGTGGAATGCGAGCAGAGCTTGTGAAGCTCGCAGTACTTTCGTCGGGGCCCTCTTGGGCAAGGTGGCTCTCGTGGGCGAGGTCCCGGGGCTCCTCGGCCTAGCCCTGGTCGGGCATAGGGCTCCCTTCCGTGGCGGCGCGGGGGTTCGCGAGGCGGGGAGCGGGCGATCTGCCGCCTTTAGCTTTCTCGCGGTCGTCCCTCATCCGACACGTGATGTATCTCGTGGCGCCTCGGTCGTCGCCGCTTGGCCTCAGTCTTCTCGCTTCCCAGGTATGCCTGCGACGCCCTGGCCTCTTCCCTTCGCAGAATCTGCCCTTCTTCGACTCGGGCGTACACCTCCATGATGTCGTACAGTTGCTCGACGCGGGAGGGGTGCTTCCTCTCAAGCTTGTCGGCCAGGGCCTCGTTGTTGATGCCTCGCCTCGCCGCCCTGCAGATCGTCTGCTCCGCGACCCCCTTCACCTGGCATTGGACCTCAAAAAAAGCGGCGTTGGAAAGCGCGGATAGTCTCGCCCGGTCGCTGCCTGAGGTTGCTGAGGTCCGTCGAGGTCATTTCCTTGTTTCGGCACCCCTGGAAGTGCCCGTGTAACTTGTCCCGGAGTTGTTCCCACGAGTAGATTGTGTGAGGCTCTAGGCCGAGGTACCATGCCTGAGCGATGCCGGTGAGAGCGAGGAGCAGGCTTTTCGCTATAATGGCCTCGCCGCCGCCCGAGGCCATCACGGCTGCCTCGTACATCCTCGTGTACAGGACCGGATCCGTCGTGCCCGCGTACTTCGGGAGGTCGGCGGGACGGGACCGCCATGAGCCCTGGGCTCAGCGGGCTCGCCAAGCTCGTGAGGTCGACGACCTCGACGCGCCCCGTCCGCTCCTGCTCCTCGTGCGCTTTGTCCGGGCGCTGGGTACTCGCGCCTGGGCCCACATTGCCGTCGTGCGTCACATCCTGAGCGACCTGCTGGTTCCGAAGCACGGTCGTCCTGAGGCGCGCTGCCTCGCAGTCCGCCTCGCCCATATATGCGGCCGCCCGGGCCCGTGCTACGTCCAGATCCTTGAGGAGGGACTCGGCCGCCGAGGAGGGGGCGAGTACCTCCGCTCGGGCGGCAGCCTGGTCGGCGGCCAGCTGACGACGCAGCCCCTCCGCGGCGGAAGTCTCCGGCGGTCGCTAGAGCGCGCGTGGCTTCGAGCTGGGCTCGATAAAGGTCGGCCATCTGCTGAGACTGAGAGTTCGCTTTTAGGGCTTCCAGCTCCGCTGCCCGGAGGCGCGCCTGCAACGCCGCCGAGTTTCTCGCCGCTTCGTCGGCCTGTCGGCGCAGGTCCTCCACCTCGTCCACTAGGGTCCGCCCACCCGAGGCCCCCGCCGGAGGCGGCACTCGTGCCTCGGGGGGCGGGACGGCAGCCTGCAACCCGCCGTCAGCCACGACGCCGGAGGTGAGCTCGCCCGGACGGTCGGGACCGCCCAGAGCGGCCCTTGCTGTTTCCACGTTTGTCTCGCCCTCGGCCGCGGGAGGAGGGAGCTGGACCCCGCGCTTGCCGCTCGCCGCCGCCTTCCGCCTAGTCGTGGTCGCGCCCTTCTTCGGTCGAGGCGGCATGATAGAGACCCGCTTCAAGAAGTACTTCGCCCCTTCGTCCCCACGGTCGGCGCCAACTGTCGACGAGGGGTTCCTCGGACAGTAAGTTTGGGCACCCCGGGTCGGGAGACCGAGGTGCTAGGGGAAGACTTGGGGAACGAAGCCAAATATTCACGGGGGCTCTATCCAGCTACTGCCGAAGACACAGGGATTCGAGTGAATGCGTAGTAGAAGCATATATTTTTTTTTCTAATATGAGGTGCCAACTTGCCCTTATATAGGCCAAACTGGCTTACAAGTGTAAATACATTGCTACCCCCTAAAAGGTTACAGTCTTTTTCCTGCCTGTGTCACCGTACATCGGCCGAACATGTACTCTCCACCTCGCCGCTACCTACTATATGCGCCGGCATATTCCTAGATTCGCCTCACCGGTACGGCCCTCCGCCCTTGTCTTCCTTCGTGCCCGCGCGTCGTCCGTGCCGGACGAACTCGCCTCTCCTTCCTTCCCGTCCTAGCCGAGGTGCCCTCTCACCTCGTCCGTGGCGGACGACTTGCTCCCTGCACCTGTACCCACGTCGCCTAACTGGGACGACTTTGCGCCGTCCAAAGCCCACCGAAGGTCCCTGCATAACATCGTACTCGTTAAACATAATACGTATAGAGAACAGGGGGTACCTCGGTCCGAGGGCTCGGCCGGACTCCCCCAACAGTTGGTTGATTTGGTTATGCCGGAATGACATTGTATTGAAAAGAAAAAACTAACAAACCCTTTGCAGGCGCTGTTCTTGTGTACCAATTGGCGGCAATCGTGGTCTATTCTGCAACGGCGATCGTCGGAGCAGGAGCTGATGGTTTCTGGGGCCAAACGATTGGAGTTGGTTATCAGGGGATTTATGTCCCAGTTTGGTTGGCGGCCTCTCCATAGGCTTTGCAATGTTTAACTTTGCTATCGTGTCACTATTTAGATCGCTTTTCTGTTTCTCTTGACTGATGTAAAGACTTTGTGTTCTAGCCATGTGTATCCCTGAATGCAGAGGCCGGAGAAGCTTTGTGCTCTTCCATTATCTAAGAATATGATTTATTTTTTATTGATTTCAACCTCTTCAAAAGATTTCTATGTTTTGTCTATAAGCAATCAAACATCCATTGAGTCCTATAAGTTTTAAGACAGCATGATGTTAATATTCTAATGTTTTTTCTATTCCTATAATTTTATGAAATCCTGTGAATCAAAATATTCCTCTCTTTTTTACCAAACAGTTACGACGTGCTACTTATTGTTCAGAAGGGCTCGAGCAAAACTCAACCAATGACAAGTTCATGCTTGAAGTGCTGCCTCCAGGACTCAAAAGAAGGGCCAGCATCTAAGAGAAAAATAATCTCATTTCTCTCTGTCCAAATGCACCGGAAGCTATAATGACTTGGCCACGAAGAGCAGAACAGCCGATTCAAACGGATAGTTATCCCTTCCGCTTAAAAAAATTCCCTTCCGCTTAAAAAAAGAGAAAAGGAAAAGATGCGCAGAAATAGAGTAAGTTGCTGACAAGATAATATGCCTTTAATGTAATTTAAAGATGATAATAAAAATATAATATATAATAGATTATTCTTTAATGTCATCATTAACTATTGATGCTTGCATGAATATAACAATACTTGGTGCTTAAAATTAAATTAGAAACGACATGACGAAGAGATGTCATCTAATACAACACCGAAGAGGCTTTTATCAACGAAATGTAACATTCTTTTTCTTCTTTCTCTCTTTTTAACTTAGCAAAAATCGTACATGACATATTTAAGAGAAGGCCGACATTCCACCATTGTAGATGCCCTTACACCCTCGTGTCATCTAGAACCAACCAAAGAGCTTCGACTCCTTGCAGAATCTGACTCTTACAATATGTTGTCTCTACATAAAAGATCAACATCAAGAGACAACAACTTACAAGGATATCGAGATCAACTCAAGAGCTTCGACTCCTCGTAGTCTCTGACTTTTTATGAAGAGTCAAATTTTCTCTCATTTGCCTCTCTCCTCTACATTACAATAATGCTACATGGTAAGACAACGAATCAACTAACGTCTCGACTTTGTACATGTCTTTAATTAGCAAGTGAGTTTGTGAAAAGGATTAGGGATAAGAGAGTGCTGTGCATACGTGGCGTTCATTCTACTACGCTACACAAAGTCACTTAGCTCAATATTAATATAGATTTAAATTAAGCGTCTAAATCAAGATCCGTTTAGGTTATCGTGTGTCTTATAACAAGATCTTCGTAGCAAGATACCATTTATATAAATAAAACTAATAATCTTAAAACAACATATCTTCTTGACGAACTATGAAAGGACTACACTTCTAATCGATCAAACCAATTCGGCCGGCGATAACGTTGATTCCTTATCGTGCTCCCTCTCCCCGTTCTCTTGGTTGCTTTTTTCATTCGTCTTGTCCTCTGCAGATTTCTCATCTTGTGCACCATCGATCATATTCATCTCACCGCACGGTGCGATCCGATTCTCCTTGCTTTTACCCCACAGGACGCTGTAGAGACCTCCAACGAGCAGAACTCCACCCACGATACTGCCAAAAAGAAGAACGAGCGAACGAATTCAAAGTTTTGCAATCGTGGCTAGAGTTCTGCAGTTGAAAGCTAGTCGTCACCTACCTGCCGAGGTGAACAGTCTCTCCCAGGAAGAAGGAGGAGCAGAATATTGTGAAGACGAAGCACAGTGGCGTCCACGCGCCGAGGAAGACGGGCCCTTTCATGTCCGCGCACCACGCTTGCAGGTAGTAGGACACTCCCGTCACCACGAACCCCTGAAGGATACATCCAATCCATCAATTCACCACGTACGAGAGAGGGAGAAGAAGAAGAAGAAGAAGAAGAAGAAGAAGAAGAATAATAATTTACAGTGTAAACGACGGCGAGCAAGGTGACGTCGAACCGGAGCTGCCACCGGGAGAAGTCCCTCTCGGCCACGACGGCGACGAGGAAGCACTGGACCGCGCTGAAGACGCACTGCGTCGCCGTGACGAGCAGCTTGTTCGGGAACTCCTTGAGCAGTGCAGCCTGCAGGACGATCCAAAGGGAGAATGCCACGGTGGCGAGGACCATGAGGAACGTTCCTTTGATCCACGTCCCCCTCGTCACATGTGGATCTCCGTTTGAGTCCGATGCGTGGGAGGCAAAGGCACGGTGGTGGTTCACCGGGTTCAGGGACGGCCCGACGTAGAAGGCGATGGCGAGCAGTCCCGCGAGGCAGAGCGCCACCCCGGTGACCTTGGCTATGCCTGATGGGCTCCTCAGCTTCACCACCTCCATCCTGTGGCCAAGCATACATGTCACAAATAATTGCTTTGCTACTAGTAATTAATAAGCATATACTACAGCTTTAGTATCTCAATAGAACACGGTGTTAGTACCTCAACAGAAGCGCCAAGAAGAAGGTGACCACAGGCATGGAGTTGCTTGTGGCAGATCCCACGGTTGCAGATGTGAACTTGAGGCTCACATTGTACAGATTCAAGCTAAACGTAGTCCTGGAAACACAAACCATTGTACTAGTCATTCATCTTTAATTTGTTGCATTAAACAGCACACGCGTATAGAAATTTGATCGACAAGCATCCAGTGCATATGCTTACCCGATCAAAGCAAACAAGAATAGCTTCAAGAGCAAGCGGAACGACATTGACCGCGCGTTTTTCCTGCAAAGTAAACAGTTCTCAGCTCAACATCTTAAGTTCATGATTCGTATGCTACCTCAAGTAGTAGCAAACTAGCTACCTTTCGAGGACAACGGCGAGAGGCAGCAGGAGCAGAGTGGCGGCAGCCTGGCGGTAGAAGATGAAGATGTAGGTGTTCATCCCCTGGTCGAACGACGCCTTGGAGAGGACGAACATGCCGGTGTAGATGAGCTGTATGATGACGGCGATGACATAGGGCTTCTTCCCGTCCATCTCCGGGAACACGAGCTGCTAGCTACGGCGACTCTGTCAGGAACAGAGAGAGATCGCTTCTGGCTCTGGCTCTACCGGCGTAGTCTGAAACTCTGAATCGATCGATCGCCTCTCTCTTGTGTGCTGGAGTCTGAATCTGCAGCCAGCTGGCTACTCTAATATACACTGAGCTAGAAGCATTTCTTGCTGATTTGGCTTAATTAGGACCAGGGAACGACCTACGTTTCAAGAGTCCACACCTCTGGCTAGCTCCCAGCTGTTACTTAGCTTAGGTTCATCAGATTTGAGAGAGTAGTCTAGTCAATATTAAGAGTTTAACACTAGCTTACTTGGTGGATTCAACAGGCAACGGTGCTTGTATCAATAACAACAGTATGTACGTGCTTGGGAACTGCGTTATTGCGTAAATGGTTAGTAAAGGAAGTTATATTCTTGCCCATCAGCAGTAGCCGAGCTTGAAGTGAATTATTGAAGGGGCAACGTCACAAGAAAAAAAATGCTTAAGTCACCGGAGAAGCAGGTGCTTGTTTAGTACTATCCTACTTTCAAAGCAGTAAAATTAAGTACTCTATTAAAATTTAAGGTTAGAGAGGCCATAGACTACTCTGGCCAAGAGAAGCTCCGTCACTACCCACCAATGATTAAATCCTGGAGATTTGCTACTCGTGTGTCTTGTCAATACTGAGACGACGTACTCACCGTTAGCGAGTCGCTTGTGCTTATTTCATCAATTTTCAAACTCTATGAGTCATATTTTCATAGGTATTTTGTGAGTGGGTGTATGTAGTTATGTGCATACGTACATCTGCTTATGGTGTGTATCTATTAAAAAAAATACACATTCATGCTCCATGATTTATAGGCGTGCATTCAGACTAAGTGTGAATTTTGACCGGCTTCTAGAGACTTTCTTCTTCTTTTAACTACTGCAACATTGGTCACACACCCCCAATTAACATTAGTTACTCTGCTGTCTTCCTTGTTCACACTTTTGCTGACATGCTAATAGAAATTTGGCTGAGTCTTCGGCCGGCTCGGCAGAAAACAAAGGCGACCACGTAAGTAGCCAGTGAAGTATGGGGAAGTCAAATTAACAATTCCTCAGGTCACATGCATCTATGCTCCCTGACTCCCTGTAGACCGATCCGCGTAATCTCTCCACGTATAATTAATGTCGTGCCTACTAATTAAGCCCTCGTTTAGATTGTAGGAGCACCGCTAGCTCACTTCCTCTCAAGTGTTGGAGACAAGTAGTTTATTATCGGACAATTCGCTTAAGTTTATTTGAACACGCAATGCTATAGGAAAATCGACTTATGTGGACGAGAGGCCTAGAGTCCCGGACGCGATATACATTAAGTTATTTTCTTTCATTTCTTAGTAAACAAATCCAAGCCAGCATATAAGTATAACTAGCAGAAATCACGCGGCGCACGCCGCTCGCGTGGCAGCACCTGTATTGCGCGAAGCTGTCGTTGTGTTGTGCAATAAACTGGTCTCAGAAAATATGCTATATACTGACGGTAGGAGGTGATGGCATGGAGCAGATGAAAGCATGTCGTCTATGAGAAGTGGGACGAAGAGGTAAAAGAGGGGTATAAATGAACGTGCAAGAATTTTTATAATAATGATTAGAATGGAGAGACATATATAACGACGTAGTCATATATGCACGCCCAAAAAAGTTCAGGTACAGATCACAAATTGAGGTCCGTAAGAAACGGCGATGACCTGCAAGTGCAACGTCACAGACAAGACTTGTCGTTGTAGGCCTAAGGAAGAACGATTTTTACGTCGTCCCTATCCTCCAAAAGACTGCATCATGGAATTATCAAAGGGACTTAACTGGTCGCTCAGGGGACTTCCTGCGTGTCAAGATGCCTCGCGGGAGAGTCGGTCGTGCTACCATCCTTCGTGGCATCTAGAGACCAAGCTCCATTGTTGATCAAGGATCGGCCGGACCTAGGTTCTTGACTAGGTTGGCCAGCCAACTGACTTAACTAAGGTCAGCCAGCCTTGCCGTAGGAGCTGCCACGTGGAGGGGGTCGGCCATCCTATAAAAAACCCCTCCTCCACTCCTTCACAAATAACCACCATTTCTATTTCTTCTTCTCTTCAAAGTGTCCCTTCACTTGTAGCTCTAGGTAGAGTAGAGTAGGCGATGTTGGAGTTGAAAGTAGCTAGGAGGAAGAGTCGGCCTTTGGCCAAAGTTTCGAGAACATCATCTTTGATAACTCGGTACGTGTTCGGTCTCATGTATCTTTCTTATAGTTGTATGAATATCTAAATATTAATATAGTGAACCTTTGAGTATCTTTATTTATCAAGTTTACTTTCCGAATTCGTTTCTCTCTAGTGGAACTAGTTGTTAAAGTTAGAACATGTGAGTAGGGTAAAGCTTTTACTCTTTGATAGGTGTGCCGTGGATACACTATCTAGAACTGAAAAGTGTAGCCTAGGGGCTAGCTTACTACCGTTCAAATACCGAGGGGATTACCCGTGTTGAGAGGCCCTCTTTACCTAGAGCCTACCACTACAGTGATCCTGTCGAGATAATAGCTTTAAGTCTAGCTAAGCTCCACCCCCATAGCCAGTGCCCGACTATAGGAGGAATATTCCGAGAGTCTTCTAAGACTTTGTCCAGCTACACCTCTAATTGTTAGGATTAGTCGGTGACAACGTCTAATCTTGATATCAAATTGTCTGGAGCATTAAATCTTGACCTAACAACTGCTTGGTAAGTAAAATACTAACGATCACCTTCTATCACTATAATAAGAAATTAGTACTTTTACCTACCACCCGCTATTAGAGTCCGGCTAGCACCACCTCCTTTATACTCTAGAGAGTATTGTGCTTTGAGTAAATCTCAGAGTTAATTATGCTGGAATAAATAGAGTGTACATATAATTATTTATTTTTTGATAGCTCCCATTTAAAATTACCTACGCCGTCAGATAAAAGACAGAGCTACACCTGAGCAGAGCTCATGCCAAACCACCAACTTTGGCCCTATCAAATTTCTTCTAAAACCAATGTTTGACACACCCCAGTCAAAAATACAGGCTAGATGTGTCCTTATTATCAACTATGTAATACGACGACGAGCATTTATAGCACCTCGTATAGACATAAATATGGCACTACATGCAACGTCGTTGCAATGGAGAAAATTGAGATAGCAACACCAAAACTAAAAGTTTGATTATTCCAATAGCAAGACCAGTCATAAAAACAACGGAATGAAAAGAGATAGCAAGTTCACGTTGCAACGGAACCAATTCATAAAAATATAAATAAATATGCGGAAACCACGGTGTTAGAAATATGTGCTCCCATGATCTCGTATCTAAATGATTATTATACTGACACATGCACACATAGCCCACAAAGCGAGAGCTGATGCTCTAATACTACTAATAACACATACGACCCAAAGAAGCTAACATTTAGCTTACCTTGGAGTGGACACACATTTATAGCACATCACTTACATATTTATCCTCGTGTAAAAGAGTCAATCTGAAAGTGCTATATCTTAGGCCAACGAGGTTTATATGCAAGTGTAACTCAAGTTAAACGGGCAACGTGGTACTAAAAATAAGGGTACTACAGTATTGCTCAAACAAAGGCTTGCTCCTCGTTCAGGCAACCTCCAAAATCTTACATTTTTCCATTTTCATACGGAAGGAGCCAAGAGATAAGAAGGTATCCTCAAATTTCATTAACCTAGCATTAAAATAGGAATCACACACTTTGCGAGTAACTGGGAGAGATTCACGTCTATTAAATGTTTCCACTTCAATAACTCTTGCCAAGCTCCAGCTACATTTAATTGCTTAAACAATTATTTGCTCAGTAAACACTGATTAAATTTAAAATTAGTAGCTATGCCCAAACCACGCTGTTATTGGGATCATCGCAAATAATTTCCCATTTGAAAAATCTCGACCTGAAGTGATCAACTCTAGCAAGCACTCCAAGTGGAGTTTTAAAGAAGAACGTCATGAAAATTGTCAAACTACTAAGGACATACCTAATTAAAATTTTATTGCAGATAAATGCTTACCCTTCTATCCACGTAGCTTCTTCTAAATTCTTTCTTAACATATTTTCCGATCACTATATCTTAACTTCTTGTACTAAGACTTCTCCTGGTCATCCATTCCAAATCATAAGATTTCAATCTTGTGAAAATTTTAAGGCCAAAACAGAGTTGTTCAAAAGCACATTAAATCAACTTTAAATTTCTCGCCTTCTCAATATCATGACTAATAAAAAGCAAGGTATCATCTGCATACTATAAAAGGGACAGTCCCCGTTTACCAAATCAGGAATTACAATTAAACAGGAATCATAAGATTTCAATCTTGTGAAAATTTTAAGGCCAAAACAGAGTTGTTCAAAAGCACATTAAATCAACTTTAAATTTCTCGCCTTCTCAATATCATGACTAATAAAAAGCAAGGTATCATCTGCATACTATAAAAGGGACAGTCCCCGTTTACCAAATCAGGAATTACAATTAAACTGGAATCTTTGGCTCTTTGCATGAAAACAACAAGCATACCCACTGCAGCATTAAAAAGAAATAAAGACAGCGGATATCCTTGTCTAAGCTCTTTATGAGTTTGAAAGTAATGTTCAATATGATTATTAACCTTGATTGCTATAGTACCTCACTTTTACTATACTTTCTATTATTTTGTATGCTATTATTTTGGCAGAATCTAAATAAGAACCAACTCCGTCGTGGCCGGTCCCAAGCCTGGGTAAAGGAGGAGGGTTGTGCTAGGCTCGGCGAGCCAACATAAAAACCCAGTCATTCTTATGGATATGAAACCCAATAGAAATTTGTTGGGGCGTCACCCTCTTAACGACGCGCCATATCGGAACCCGGGTGTGGTGTTAAATGAGCAAGGGCCAGGTCGTCACTCCCTTAGTGGCGCGCTACATCAGCACCTGGATGTAGTGACAAGTGTGCAAGGGTCTTTGCATTTTGCTCGACGAATACGAAGGGTAAGGAAGCTAGTCGATGCAAATAGGGTTCGTGTGGGTAGTTGGAATGTAGGATCCTTAACTAGAAAGCTACGAGAGTTAGTTGATGTTGCGATTAGGAGACGTGTAAATATCCTTTGTGTCCAGGAGACTAAATGGACGGGTCAGAAGGCGAGGGAGGTAGAGAATACTGGTTTCAAGTTATGGTACTCAGGGTTAGTTGGGAATAGGAATGGTGTAGGCATTCTGATTGATAAGAACCTCAAGAATGGAGTAGTGGACGTCCGGAGACAGAGAGATAGGATTATCCTAGTTAAGCTAGTCATTGGGGATTTGATCCTGAATGTTATTAGTGCTTATGCCCCACAAGGAGGTCTTGATATGAGCATAAAGATGCAATTCTGGGAAGACTTAGAAGACATGGTTAGAAGTGTACCTACTAATGAGAAACTCTTCATAGGAGGAGATCTCAATGGCCGTGTGGGCACATCAAATGTGGGGTTTGAGGGGGTGCATGCGGGCTTTGGGTATTGTCGGAGTATTATTCCGGCAATACTACTTATGGGGCGGCGTGAGCACAGCAAATCTGGATGGGTGCACACGGGAGACAAGATTTAGACAGGTTCAGGCCCTCTCGGGGAGGTAATACCCTACGTCCTGTATTTGGTGGCTGGTATTGCTGTATCCCGAGTGCCGCAAGCCCTAGAGAATTGATCTCGAAGGGGCCTGAGCTATGAAACAATGGAGATTAAGCTGGATGAGATGTTCTGCCGATCGGAGGTCCCCTACCGGGCCTTATATAGTTGGCCGGGGTAGGGTTACAGAGTCCGGATCAAGTTAACGGATATGTTTCCTATTTGGTTACAACCAATTCCGGGTAAGCCGGACAGGTATTAGTCCTTGTCTTGTACTCCACGTCGGTGAGGCGCCCCCGTGTTGTAGTCGGACTCCGAGTAGCCGGCCCGGCCCATCCCGTGGCCGGGAGGCCGGATTCGTCCTCCTTGATGGTACCCGGGTGCCATGTCACCATCAATAGCCCCCGAGTCCTTCACGATCTTGCTGCTGTCGGCTGAGGCTTCAAGTCGAACTTCCCGAGTGGTTCTCGCCAGCAGGGAGATTGCGAAGGGCTGATTGAACTCCTGTAGAAAAGACAGTAAGAGCCGAATAACATTCACCTGAAAAGGCAGGAATATTATGGCGGGTGAGTTAATAACGGGTAAGCTCTGGTGGCACCCGGTCTATCCCTTTGGACAAAGACCGGCTGATAGCCCAGCGTGGAGCATGCCATGAATCCCGACTGGATTCCCGAGTAGCGTCTGGTCTTCCCGAGTGAGGTGAAGCCAGCTAGTGTCCCCTGAAGGAACGCCTCTGAAACCTTCGTCAGAACCAGAGTCAACAAACCATGGCGCATAGGCTCCCGAGTGTCGAAGCCTTACGCCGAGTCATTCCACTGAACCCGGAAGATCCGGATACCAGGGCCTCCCGAGCCATGCTCCCGGGTGGTCTGGGTGAAGAATTCGGCAGCTCCGAGATGCTCAGCATCCGACTTGTGGCCCACTGAAGGCACGCCATCGCCGTCCCTCACTCGGGTGTACTCGAGCGACTGCATTCCTGCTTGAGGCCAGGCGCCGAGACCCTTTGCGACCGAAGCGCCCGGTTACGAGTTGGTCGGTAACCGGCTGGTGGTTTTACGGGAAACACGCTTCAGTTGCCACTTTAAAAGAGGAATATTCCGATCGGCAATTAAGACCCGGAAGGCCAGCCGTCAGATCCTCTTCTTCATTAAACCGCACGAATCGCAGCGCGGCCAGGTCGTGGGCGCTGGATCCGCGCGACGTGGCCTGCCCGAAACGCATGGCGGAATCCGAAACGGCTCGGTCGTGGGCGCGGCGAATCCGAAACGTGCGCGCGTGGGGAATCCGAAACCGCCCGGCCCTCCCCTTTATATCCGGCAGAGGCCGCGGGAGGGACCCACGCTCTCAAACATTTCCGCACTTTCCAAGCGCCCGCCGCTTCGTCTTCCTCTTGCCCCCAAATCGCTCCGCGCGCTCCGCCAAACCCTAATCCCTTCTCCAAACTCCGTCGGATGCAATCCCCGGATTGGGAAGCCGATCCGAGCATCGCTGAAGAGGACGCCCTGGTTTGGAAGCTGCTAAACGAAGAGGAGGAGTCGCCCGCCGAGACAATGGCCCCTTCCGCGTGGATGCAGTCGACCGCGTCGGAGGAGAAGCTCAACATCTTGGTCCGGATGGGGCTGCTGCCCCCGAAGGAGTTAGTCGAGTGGCGCGCCGCCGTGGGGGAGACCATTCCGACCCCGAACACCGGCGAGCTGGTGGTGCACAGCTCATTCCTCGAGCGGGGGCTATCGGTGCCGGTGCATCCCTTCCTCCGCGGCCTCCTCTACTACTACGGGCTTGAGCTCCACAACCTCAACCCGAACTCCATCCTGCACGTCGCCAGCTTCATCACGCTGTGCGAGTGCTATCTCGGCATCCTGCCGCACTTCGCGCTGTGGAAGCACCTCTTCATGGTGAAGCCGCAGCCGAGCCGGGACAACCCGGCCATCGTCGGAGGAGCCGGGTTTCAACTGTGGTCGGGGACGGCGAAGAAATATCCAGCCCCGCCGATGCAGTCATCCAACAAAGGATGGCACGCGCAGTGGTTCTACTGCGCCAACCCGAAGCCGGCATTGCCGGCCTTCTCGGGCCAGAAACCGGTGGTCCGGCCGAGCTGGTCGGACCCACCCCTTGACCGAGAGCAGGACAGCGTCGCGGTGCTGATGGGGGCGCTGGAGCAGGTGATGAAGGCCGGAGTCACCGGGACGGTCGTCGTTGCCACTTTCGTCCGGTGGCGGGAGCAGCCGGCCAAGCTCCGGGTGCGACCCATGTTCGACTACAAAGGAGCGGAGGACCCGACCCGGGAGGCCGCCGACGAGCTGTCGGAGGGAGAGGTGCAGAGTCGGCTGGAGAAGCTTCTGGCACCAGGGACGAACCTAGACTTCTCCGGGCGTCCAGCGCCTTTCACTTGGAGAAACCCGCCGACCGACGTAAGTGGCCGCTGTTCTTCCTTATCTGCTTAATTCTCTACCGAGTCTCACTCGGACTTTGCTTTTATGCCTTCGCAGGTCCTGTATGGCTTTGCTTCCAGCGCTCCCCTCCTGGAGGACGAAATCTGGAACCAGCCACGGTACGCTGATGTTCCGAAGGGCAAACCGCCGCCGCCGGGAGCGGCGGGGGTATCTTCATCCGGCGCCGGCAAAGCGAAGGGCGCCGGGTCCTCAAAGGGTGCCAAGTCCTCCAAGGGGAAAGGACCGGCGGTTGCTACGCCCCCTCCTCCTCCCGTAAGCACGACGGCCCAGGAGGAGGAAGAGGAGGAGTCGGATGCTGGCGGCACCTTCTTCGTGCGGAGACAGAGGCCCCAGCGCAGTGATGACCCATTGGCAGCGGCCAGCGCGGGAGTCGCATCCGACGTCGCGGAAGAATCTTCCACCGGCGCTGATCCTGCGGCGCCGGCCGCTGCCTCGAGTGAGGCCACTCGGGCAGCTGGCGATGACGCCCCCACTAGCCGGGGAGAGAAGCGCGACGCCGACACGGCCTTCGGGGCGTCCGGCGGGTCGGGGACCACGCCCGCCCCGGCTGCCGCTGCGCCCGGGCCGCGAGCCGCGGGGGTGAAGAAGAGGCTCATCGTCGCTCGGTCTGCGAAGTAAGTGCCCTGCCGACTGACTTCTGGGATTCTTTCGTCTTCATATCCTGACGTGGTGGATCTTGTCGTGTCTGCAGGACGCGGAAGACGGGGGACACCACCAAGGCGCCCCCGAGTGGCCCGGGATCCAGCCAGGGTGGAGACCCCCCGCGCCAGACACCCGGGCGTCGCCCTCCTCCGCCAGCGGCTGCTCCTTCCTCCTCCCGGCCGGCGTCGCCTCCAATCGTGATCGCTCGCGAACCAACCCCCGAGCAACCCGGCACGCGGGCAGTCCCGCCAGTCACCCCTCAGGAGGAGTCCTCCATCAGAGCACTGGTGCCGGCGGGGTCCGCGGATGCTAGCCGGGACGTGGCGATGGCGGAAGGTGCAGCTCCGGAGGCGGGCGGGGCTGCTTCGCCGGTGCGTGAGGGCGAGCCCCGCCGAGACCTCGCCAATGCGGGAGATCAGCGGGGCTCCGCCCTCAAAACCATGCTCGGAGTTGGTGGCGCGGCCGCTCTGAATCGGGGAAAAGGAGCCGGGGCAGCCGGCCACGGTGGTGGTCGACGACACCGAGGAAGAGAGGGAGTGGCACGCGGCTGCGGAGTGCGCCGAGCAAATCGGGAAGATCCTCCCTGCTTTGCTGAAAGCGTCAAGGGAGGCGGCCAACCTGCTGAACGGCAGACTGTGCCCTTTGATGGAGGTGAGTACTGTCCGTTTCGTGAGAATGTGTCCCTAGGAAGTAGCCCCCGGGCCTCTGCCCGACTAAGGTAGTCGGGCGGAGGACCCCTTGTTTTTTCTTTGTAGTTGCTGCTCTGGGTGCACGAACAGTGCACCCAGAGGGTATAGCCCCCGAGCCTGCGGTCGACTAGGATAGTCGGGCGGAGGGTAGATGTAGCATAGTCTGTAGACTCTTCTCCGGGTGCACGAACAGTGCACCCGGAGGGTGTAGCCCCCGAGCCTCCGCTGGGTCCTTGGGACCAAGTGGAGGGTTTTGATGATCCTGCCGGGTGGCCTAACTTGTTTGTCTGCTGCAGCAGGCGCTGAACCAGCGGTCGCAGAGTAAGACCGCCGTCCTCCAAGACCGACTGCCGGTGATCGAACGGATGGAGCTGCGGAAGTCCGAGTGGGACAAAATAACTGCAGCGAGGCAGACAGCGGAGGACGTGGCGCGCAAACGCGGGGCGGAGATCGCCGGCCTGAAGGCTGGTCTGTCCCAGGAAATCACCAAGTCCCAAGGTAGGCCTGCCGAGTAACCTTGGTCTTTCGCATACTGCTTGTTGCCGAGCTGATGCGTTGTGTCGTTGCAGCAGCCGAAGACGAGGTGTCGAAGCTGAAGGCGGAGCTCGAGGCGGCGAAGGCCCGCGCCCGGGACCTCGACGAGGCACTTGAGGCGGAAAAGGCCTGGAGGGCGCAGCTCCAGCGCGAAGCCGAGCCGTTGCAAACCCGCGCCCGGGATTGCGACCTTGCCAAGCAATGGGCCAGGAGAGTCGAGAAGGAGCTCGAGTCGGAGAAGGCCCGGGCGGAGTTGGCGGAGAAAATGGAGAGGCAGACGAAGCAGGACGCCGTGTTGGCGGCCAAGAGAGCCGCAGACGCGGAGGAGGCAGCCAAGGCCGCGAAGGAAGACGTCGAGTCGGCGGCCAAGAGGGCCGCTGACGCGGAGGAGGCGGTCAAGGCTGCACAGAAGGGCGCCGCGGAGGCCGAGTCCCGTAAGTGCCCTGGCCACTCCGTTTGGCTTTGTCCGAACTTGCTGGCCGTTGACTTTGTCCTGACCTCTCCGCCTGACTGGTTGCGTATTGCTTTGCTGCTGCAGGGTGGAAGGGTCGGCTCGAAAAATCCCAGAGGATGATCGAGTCGCTGCTGAAGGCGGGGCAGGCGGCATGCGGCGCCGTCTGGTCGGATGACCCGGCGCCGGACTCCGTTGCGGCGATCGTCGAGCGGCTGCACCAGGTCCCCGACCAGGTGGCGAGCATCGAGTCGGAGGCCGCGCGGACGGGGGCCAGCCTAGTCTTGGCGGTGGCGCGGTCCCATGACCCCGAGCTGGACTTGGAGGCGATCAGGGAAGGGTACGCCGCGGACTTTCCGGATGAAGACATTCCGGAGATGATGCGGATCGTCGAGCCCACCGTCGAGACCTTGCTGAAGCGCTCGGGCCTGTAGGAAAATAGAGTAGGTGTAAACTGCTCGGGCTAGCCGAGTAGAGTTATAAAGGACTCGGGAAGGCCGAGCTAATTTTGGGTTCACTCGGTATGCCGAGTTAATTAGCTGTACACTCGGGGATGCCGAGTAACTTTTGTAAGCACTTGCTCAATTAATCAAGTAATTGTTAAGCGTGAAACAGACTTGTGTTCCTGTGTATGTGAGTCTGTTAGCTACTGCTCTGTGCCGACCCATTGTAGCCTCCTTTGCGTAGGGATTAGCCGTGGGCGTGTGTCCCGTGTAGCGTCAGGGTACGGCGTAAAACCGGCGGTCGGGGTCACAGAGTGAACGTTAGACGTTGTACACAGTACTTAAGTATTTCACGCACGAAAGGTGAAGTCATCTATGCGCCGAGTGCTCGCTACGAGCGGGCGTAGCGGGCCAGTCGGGAAAAGACTTTTTTTGAATGGAGCGAAAAGGGGTGCTTTATTCATGTTTCCAATACACTTAGAAAAAATTTAAGCGTAGAAACGACGTAGCTGTTCTATGTTCCAGGCGTTGGTGAAGACGTTGCCGTCGCTGTCCTTCAGTCGGTAAGCCCCCGGGCGGAGCACTTCGGCGATGACGTACGGGCCTTCCCACGGCGGGGAAAGCTTGTGCTGCTCCTTGTTGGACTGCACTCGGCATAGAACCAAGTCGCCGACGTTGAAGGAGCGGCCTCGCACGTGCTGACTGTGGTACCGCCACAGGGCCTGCTGGTACTTAGCTGAGCGAAGGAGCGCGACCTCGCGTGCTTCCTCGAGTTGGTCGAGGGCGTCCTGCCGTGCTTCTTCTGACTCGGCCTCGTTGAAGGCGCGGGCCCGCGAGGAACCATAGTCCAAGTCAGTCGGGAGCACTGCCTCGGCGCCGTAGACCATGAAGAACGGCGTGTAGCCGGTTGATCGGTTGGGCATCGTGCGTAGGCTCCAGAGGACGGACGGCAACTCGGCTGCCCCCTTGCCTGCGAATTTGTTCAGTCGCTGGAAAATCCGAGGCTTTAAGCCTTGCATGATCAAGCCGTTAGACCGCTCAACTTGCCCGTTGGAACGTGGGTGTGCCACGGCGGCGAAGTCGAGGATGATGTTGAAGTCGTCGCAGAACTGGAGGAACGCGCGTCCGGTGAATTGGGTGCCATTATCTGTGATAATGCTGTTCGGCATGCCAAAACGGAAGATGATGTCTCGAAAGAACTCGACCGCCTTTTCGGCAGTGATCGTGGCCACTGGTTTGGCCTCGATCCATTTGGTGAACTTGTCGACGGCGACAAAGAGGTGGGTGTAGCCCCCGGGCGCCTTCTTGAGGGGACCGACCATGTCCAGACCCCCAGACCGCGAAGGGCCAGGTGATCGGAATAGTCTGGAGCGCCTGGGCCGGCAAGTGTGTCTGCCGCGCGAAGTATTGGCATCCCTCGCAGGTGCGAACGATGTGATCGGCGTCCGTGACGGCAGTCGGCCAGTAGAAACCCTGTCGGAAGGCTTTCCCGACTAGCGTCTTTGGAGCCGCGTGGTGACCGCATACGCCCGAGTGGATGTCGGACAGCAGCTGCTGTCCTTGCTCTTGAGATATGCACCGTTGGAGGATCCCGGAGGTACTCTTCTTGTAGAGCTCGTCGTTAATGACGACGAAGGACTTGGCGCGCCGCGCGATGCGGCGTGCCTCAATCTTGTCGGACGGGAGGACGTCTCGTAGCAAGTAATTCAGAAAGGGCACGGTCCAGTCGGGGGTGATAGCCAGGACCTCCGGAGAGCGTTGCCGACTGGTTTCGCCTTCGGCGACCTGCTGTTCATCGGTCTTGGGTGTCGTGTCCACTTTGATGGAGGGGGTGTGCAACTCGTGAAGGAAAACCCCGGCCGGGACAACGTCCCGACTGGATCCTAGCTTGGCGAGTGCATCTACTGCCTCGTTGTCTCGGCGTAGAACGTGGGTGATCTCAAGACCGTCGAACTTGGCTTCGAGCTTGCGAACTTCTTGGCAGTAGGCTTCCATGGAGGGATCTTGGCACGACCAATCCTTCATGACCTGCCGCACCACCAACTCGGAGTCTCCGCGTGCTAGGAGCCGGCGGATCCCGAGTGAGGCGGCGAGTCGGAGACCGTGGAGTAGAGCTTCGTACTCGGCGACGTTGTTGGAAGCTGGGAAGTGGATCTGCAGCGTGTACTTGAAGCGCTCGCCTTTAGGCGAGATGAGCACAACGCCAGCCCCCGCGCCCTGGAGCATTAGGGAGCCGTCGAAATAGAGCGTCCAGTGCTCGAGGTCGACGACGGAGGGCGGAGACTGGACTTCTATCCACTCGGCCATGAAGTCGGCAAGAGCCTGGGACTTGATGGCCGTGCGGGGGGCGTAGACTATGCTGAAAGCCATGAGTTCCATTGCCCACTTGGCAATCCTACCCGTAGCATCGCGATTGTTGATGACGTCGGCGATCGGGAAGGAGCTGACCACCGTGATGGGGTGTCCTTGAAAGTAATGTACTAACTTTCGTGATGTTATGAACACCGCGTAGATGATCTTCTGGATCTGAGGGTACCGCGCCTTGGACTCGGACAGGACTTCACTGATGAAGTAGACCGGTCGTTGTACCTTCTGTATGTGGCCGGGCTCGGCGCGTTCCACGACCAGAACCGTACTGACTACCTTAGTAGTCGCTGCGACGTAAAGAAGCAGTGGTTCGTTGGGCATGGGGGACGCCAACACCGGGGGAGTGGATAAGAACTTCTTCAAGCCGTCAAGGGCGTCCTGGGCCTCGGATGTCCAGGTGAAGGACTCCGATTTCTTCATGAGTTTGTAGAGGGGCATGGCCTTCTCGCCGAGTCGGGAGATGAACCGACTGAGAGCAGCCATGCACCCGGTCAGCCGTTGGACGTCCTTGAGGTTCTTGGATGGGCCCATCTTGACGATGGCGTCGATCTTCTCCGGGTTGACCTCGATTCCTCGTTCGGAAATGATGAAGCCGAGTAGTTTGCCCGAAGGGACCCCGAAAACGCACTTTTCGGGGTTGAGCTTCATGTTGAATCGCCTAAGGTTGGAGAAAGTTTCGGCCAGGTCACTCAGGAGGTCTTCTCTTTTCTGGGACTTGATCACCACATCGTCGACGTAGGCTTGCACGTTCCGACCGATCTGCGACTGAAGGCAGCGCTGTATGCACCGTTGGTACGTAGCGCCGGCGTTCTTCAGGCCGAAAGGCATGGAGACGTAACAGAAAGCGCCAAAGGGAGTGATGAAAGATGTCTTGATCTCGTCATCCTCCTTCATCTTGATCTGGTGATAACCCGAGTAGGCATCGAGAAAACACAACATCTCGCACCCGGGCCGTCGAGTCGACCACTTGGTCGATGCGAGGGAGAGTGAAAGGATCTTTGGGACATGCCTTGTTAAGGTTAGTATAATCAACACACATCCTCCACTTTCCATTCTTTTTGTGAACAAGAACTGGGTTCGCTAACCAGTCGGGGTGATACACTTCTTTAATAAAGCCAGCTGCTAGAAGTTTAGCTATTTCTTCTCCTATAGCCTGACGTCTATCCTCAGCGAAACGGCGTAAGCGCTGTTTGACTGGCTTGGCGTCCGGCCGAACGTTGAGAGAGTGCTCGGCAGCCTCCCTGGGAACCCCGGGCATGTCGGAGGATGTCCATGCGAAGATATCCCGGTTGTCCTGGAGGAAGCTGACGAGCGCGCTTTCCTATTTGTCGCTGAGCGCAGTCCCGATCTGCGTCGTCTTGGAGGAGTCTTCTGGGTCGAGTTGGATCGACTTCTTGTCCCGAGCCGACTGGAAAGATGTCGATGTTGAAGCCTTCTTGGATGGCGGTGCTTCCTCGACCACGGCCGACTTGAGATTGGAGAGGGAGGCCTCGGCGATCTGGGCTGCGGCGAGGTTGCAGTTCTCAAGATCACATGAGTAAGCATGCTGAAAACTGCTTTGCACTGTGATAACCCCATGGGGGCCCGGCATCTTGAGCTTCAGGTAGACGTAGCTGGGGACAGCCATGAACTTGGCGTAGCAAGGACGCCCCAGGATGGCATGGTATGATCCTGGGAAGTCGACGACCTCGAAGGTGAGAGTCTCGGTCCGGAAGTTGTCGGGAGTACCAAAGGTAACTGCAGGCTGACCTGCCCGAGTGGACTCGCCATCTTGCCGGGCACCACCCCGTGGAAGGGGGCACCAGTCGGCTTGATCTCGGATCGAGGAATCTTCATATCGTCGAGGGTCTTGACATAGAGGATATTGAGACCACTCCCGCCGTCCATGAGGACCTTGGTGAGGCGGACGCCGGAGACGATCGGGTCCACCACCAAGGGGAAACGTCCCGGCTGGGGTATGTAGTCGGGGTGATCCGCGCGTCCGAATGAGATCACGGACTCGGACCACCGCAGGTACTTGGGCACGGCCGGTTCCGCTGCGTTGACCTCTCGGTCGATGATCTTCTGGCGACGTTTGGACTCGTAGCCGTTAGGACCGTCGAAAATCATCAAGCAAGCGGTTTCTTTCGGGAACTCATCACCCTCGTCCTGAGGGGGTTCCTTCTTGCCCTTGTTGGGGGCGTAGGGCTTGTTCAAGTTCTTCAAGAGGTTGCAGTCGCGCGTCAGATGATTGGACTTGGGTCCGTGGAAGTGACACGGCTGACTCATCATCTCCTCGAAGGTTGTGTTGGTGCGCGGCGGACGGCGCGCCGGGGCACGCTCGGCAGCAGCAACGAGGTCTCCGCCCTTACGCTTTCGGTGCTTCTTTCTAGACGACTCGGGATGATCGTCCCGACTGGAGGATTCGGACGCCTTGCCCTTGCCTCTGCCCTTGTCGTCCCGAGTAACACTGCGGACAGCCTCTTCGCCGGTAGCGAAGCTGTTGGCTATGTCGAAGAGCTCGCGCGTAGTCTGAGGATTCTTCCGCGCGATCTTGTGGATTAGGTCGGTGCTCCGAACCCCTTTGGAGAAAGCGGTAATAACGTCGCCTTCCCGGATCTCGGGCAGAGAATTCTTCTTCTTGGAGAAGCGTTGGATGTACTCACGGAGAGTCTCATCTGCCCCTTGCGTACAACTGTGAAGATCCCACGTGTTCCCGGGCCGATTGTAGGTGCCCTGGAAGTTGTTTACGAAGAGGGTTTCGAGGTCCTTCCACGTATGGATGCACCCCGGAGGTAAGCTGGTCAGCCAGGCTCGCGCCGAGTCGGCCAGGAAGAGCGGCAGGTAGTGGATCGCGACGTAGTCATTCCCACCGTTGGTCCTGCATGCTGTGTGGTAGTCGGACAGCCAGATGTCCGGTCGAGTCTCTCCCGTGTATTTGTCGATGCCGGTGACTCGGAATCGCGCTGGAAAGACGACGCTGCGGACACGAGGGCCGAACGCTTTCGGGCCCGAGTATCCCACGCCGGAGGAAGTCGGAGGAGAACGTTCCCGGCTGGTGGCGCCGCTATCATTGCGTTGGTAGTCACGATCTTCTTTCCTGGAACCGTGATGGGCGCTTCTCTCAGCGTCCGCAAGGATCCGGGGTTCGAGTCGATTGCGGACCGGCGCAGCCTAGCGAGCATTGTGGGCTGCGTCTCGTCGGGCGCGGGCTCTGGCGTCGATGGTGCCACGAGCGTCTCGATCGGGGGCCGAGTCGCCCATGGACGTCGCCGGTTGGCTGACGCCGGTCGGCGCTTGCTTGTTGGCCATCCATGCGTGATGTACTCCTCTGGGGTGTAGAGCGCCGACTCCTCGCACCTGCGGAGGAGCCGGGGCGGTCTTCGAAAACTTCAGCATGCTGGAGGGCGGTTTTCCTCCAGCAGAACGCGGAGCCGTCGAAGTTCGTCATGTCCTGGGTTGCCCTCGGGGATATCAATGGCGCGGGCCGCCATTGTGGCTGCGACGATATTGTGACTCGGGAGAGGGAATATCGGGACTCCCTCCCTTTCACACATGCGGAGCTCATTGTGAACCTGGCGTCCACGAGCTCTCATGTCATCATTGCGTTGCTGGTCGTCACGCTGGCGGACAAGCCGAGTCTGTTGTTCGATCAACTCTTCCTCCTTGGCGAGGAGTCGGAGTCGGGTGGCCTCGAGCTCGGCCGGTGTTTGTTGCTCAATGGGGACTTCTTGGCCATCGCCGTCAACTTGCGAGTCGGCATTAGCCATGAAGACTTCCCTAGACGGATGGTGGCTGCCAGAGCTTTCGTCCTCGTCCGAGTAGTACTCGAGGACGGGGAGGAGAGAGTCGATAGCGCCCACCAGTCGGGATCCGAGTGCGAATTCGTGCGCAACAAACGGATCTGGTTTCGGCGAAGCCTCTTCCCTGGGGAAAGGGGCCGAGTGCCCAGGCTCCGCGGGAGGCCCGGGCTGAAGAGCCGATGGGACCTCTGCTGGTCGGGGTGTCGCCGAGTAGCAGAGGTGAAGCTGGCCGACCTTGTTGGCAATGAAGTTCAGCCTTCCAAATCGGAAAAGCTGGCCGGGATCCGGGGCAGCGTTCTTGAGTGCGAATCTCATGATGCTTCCCGGGACGAAGACGCTGTTGACGTCGACGAAGCCCATCCGGATTCGTGCAGATGGATCTATGCGCACGGCCCCCTACCTGGCGCGCCAACTGTCGGAGTATTATTCCGGCAATACTACTTATGGGGCGGCGTGAGCACAGCAAATCTGGATGGGTGCACACGGGAGACAAGATTTAGACAGGTTCAGGCCCTCTCGGGGAGGTAATACCCTACGTCCTGTATTTGGTGGCTGGTATTGCTGTATCCCGAGTGCCGCAAGCCCTAGAGAATTGATCTCGAAGGGGCCTGAGCTATGAAACAATGGAGATTAAGCTGCATGAGATGTTCTGCCGATCGGAGGTCCCCTACCGGGCCTTATATAGTTGGCCGGGGTAGGGTTACAGAGTCCGGATCGGGTTAACGGATATGTTTCCTATTTGGTTACAACCAATTCCGGGTAAGCCGGACAGGTATTAGTCCTTGTCTTGTACTCCACGTCGTGAGGCGCCCCCGTGTTGTAGTCGGACTCCGAGTAGCCGGCCCGGCCCATCCCGTGGCCGGGAGGCCGGATTCGTCCTCCTTGATGGTACCCGGGTGCCATGTCACTATCAGGTATGGCAATAGGAACCAAGAGGGTAAGGACATCTTAGATTTTGCTCTAGCTTTCGACCTGATGGTAGCTAACACCTTTTTTAGGAAAGGCAATCCCATTTAGTGACCTTTAGTACTGCTCAGCACTCCAGCCAAATTGATTTTGTCCTTACTAGGAGGGTGGATAGACGTGCTTGTGTAGATTGCAAGATGATACCTGGAGAGTGTGTTGTCCCACAACATAAGCTGGTGTGGCTGATTTTCGCTTTCTTTTACGGGTTCCTCGAGACAAAGGTGACAAAATTATGAGAACAAAGTGATGGAAGCTCAAAGGGGAAGCGCAACAGATCTTTAAGGATATGATGATTGTAGGAGGACCATGGAACGAAGAGGAAGACATGAATAGCATGTGGATGAAGATGGCAACTTGCATTCGAAGGGTGGCTAGGGAGGTGCTTGGAGTGACCAAAGAAAAGAAATGCGAACCTAAAGACACCTGGTGGTAGAATGAGGATGTCCAAAAGGCTATTAAGGAAAAAGAAAGAATGCTATAAGTGCTGGCATCATGACAGAAGCACAAACAACATGGAGAAGTACAAAGATGCCAAGAAGAAAGCAAGGCGAGCTGTGAGTGAAGCAAGGGGGCGGGCTTATGATGAGCTATACTAGCGATTAGGCACAAAGGAAGGTGAAAATGATGTCTACAAGATGGCTAAAATTCGTGAGAGGAAGACAAGAGATTTCAACCAAGATAAATGCATTAAGGACGAGGCAAATCGACTTCTAGTGAAAGATGAGGAGATCAAGAACAGATGGAGAGATTACTTTGATGAGTTATTTAACGGTGAGAATGAGAGCATTATTCTTGAGTTAGACGACTCCTTTGATGACACCAACAGGTGTTTCGTGCGGAGGATCCAGGAGTCCGAGGTTAAGGAGGCCTAAAAAAGATGAAAGGAGGCAAGGTGTTGGGCCCTGATGATATCCCTATTGAGGTGTGGAGATGTCTTGGAAACATGACAGTAGTATGGCTAACTAAGCTATTCAACCGCATCTTTCGGTCAAACAAGATGCCCGAAGAGTAGAGGAAAAGTACTAATTACCGAGGAATTAAGCTTATGAGTCATACTATGAAGCTATGGGAGAGAGCGATTGAGCATCGACTAAGAACACTAACGAACGTCACAAAAAAATCAATTTGGTTTATGCCCGGGAGATCGACCATGGAGGCGTTTTCTTGCTACGTCAGCTTATGGAGAGATATAGGAGCAGAAGAAGGATTTACATAGGGTATTCATTGACTTGGAGAAGGCATATGACAAAATACCAAGAGCAGTCATGTGGTGGGCGCTAGAAAAACATAAAGTCCCAACAAAATACGTTACCCTCATCAAGGATATGTACGATAACATTGTGACAAGTGTTCGAACTTATGACAGTGAGACCGATGCCTTCCCAATTAAGATAGAACTACATCAAGGGTCAGCCTTGAGCCCATACCTTTTTGCCTTAGTGATGGATAAGGCCACGAGAGATATACAAGAAGATATTTCTTGGTGTATGCTCTTTGCTGACGATGTGGTGCTAGTAGACGAGAGTAGGATGGGCGTCAATAGGAAATTAGAGCTGTGGAGACAAACTTTAGAATTGAAAGGATTTAGACTTAGTAGAACTAAAACCGAGTATATGAGGTGCGATTTCAGTGGTGTTAGGTGTGAGGAGGGAGATGTTAGTCTAGAAGGACAAATAGTGCGTAAGAAAGACACTTTTTGACACTTGGGATCAATGCTACAGAGCAATAGTGGTATCGATGATGATGTTAGCCACAGAATCAAAACAGGGTGGATGAAATGGCGACAAGCATCTGGCATTCTTTGTGACAAAAAGGTCCCACAGAAGCTAAAAGGTAAGTTTTATAGGACGGCGATTAGACATGCGATGTTGTATGGAGCAGAATGTTGGCCCACTAAGATAGCGTTTGGTTGGATGGATGAAATAGGATGGGAGATGGCGGTCCAGTTTTTTTGGTGTTTGGTTGAGGGACAGGGTGGATGAGGGCAACTACATGTAGAAAATATTCCTCTGAGATGCTGGCTAGGGTGAGCCGAAAAATCCACCGGATATGGCCATCCAGTTGTTTTAATCACGATCATTATCAAATAATTAGTGATAATTAGCATTTATTAGTGACAATTAGCATGTTTTATTATTAATTACTATTTTAAAGGTAAAATTAGTACTATTGTGTTGATTATTATATGATTAGTAGGTTGATTAGTATATGATTATTGACAATTAACATGTTTTATTGTTAATTAGTAAGTATTATGGCTAGTTTAACATTGATAAATATTTATTGTGTTCATTAGTGTATAATTAATCATATTAATAGAAACTAATTAGTATAATTAAGTAAATTTGGCTCATCCCATCTAACTTTTATCCCTCCAACCAAACAAAAATTTGACTCATCCCATTCATCCAACCAAGCAAAAAACTGGTTCATCCCATCCTTGAAAAACTGGATGGCCCCAACCCATCCATCCTTGCCCTTCAACCAAACGCACCCTAAAAGACAACACATCCAGCAAATAAGTGTCACAGAGATGCGTATGCTACGGTGGATCTGTGGACATACAAGAAGGGATCGAATTCGGAATGAGGATATACGTGATAGGGTAGGGGTGGCACCGATTGAAGAGAAGCTTGTCCAACATCGACTAAGATGGTTTGGACATATCCAACGGAGGCCTCCAGAAGCACCGGTGCATAGTGGTATTCTAAGATCTATCGACAATATTAGGAGGGGCAGGGGCGACCAAAGTTGACATGGGAGGAGGCAGTAAAAAGGGACTTAAAAGATTGGAATGTATCTAAAGATTTTTCTCTACATAGGATCGTGTGGAAATTAGCGATCCACGTGCCCGAACTATAATTTTCTTTTTAAGTCATTTTCTTTTATCTTTTGGCTTATGAATTTTTTATTGGGTTTCATCTCTAGCCTACCCCAACTTGCTTGGGACAAAAGGTTTAGTAGTAGTAGTAGTAGTTGTTGTTGTTGTAATCTAAATAAGGACCAAAGTTTTGATCCAATAAAATAGATTTGGACGCAGACTAAACTTACCCTACGTCTTCGTCTTCTGCCGCCAGGCAGTTGGCTCTATGCTCCTGCTGCCTCTTGCCCCCCTTCTCGAAGGGTAAACAATGACTTAGTCAGTTTACTAGTACTAATCGGCTAGGAAACTATTCATGCTGTATGTGATTTATATATTTTTGATTTATGTCTGATCCTACCTAATGTATGACGAAACATGTACATGGTTACAATTTATTTGTAGGAAAAATGCAGGATCAATACTGTTGTTCGCGCTGCTGCTGAAGCTCTTCTTGTATGCCTTAAAAGGGTACATTGTATTGTTGTAGCATCATCAAATTAAAAAAAATTGGAAAGAAAATCTTCACATTCAGATTTGGCATATCTACTTACTATGTCAACAAAAAGTTAATCTCTTGCATTTTTTTGGGTGGTTTTCTGCAGGACAGTGGTGGTGCCATCGTTGCAACACTGTGGAGTCAAATACAATATTATCTATACATTTTATATTATTATTTTTTAAAAATAAATTTTTATTAGTATAATATAGTTTTGCATTAAAGGCGTGGGTCAGCTAACACCACAGTCTTAACATGGTACCGCCACTGTTGCGGGATTACATTCAGCTTAAATATGTACCATGTGTAAGCCTTAAGTTCACCTCCGCAACCGTAGCATCTGCAACGGACAAATCATTGCATGCGGTCACCTTCCTGACGCTGCTGCCGAGGTAAGTCCAATTTCAAGTAGCGAAAGCAAAGTGATAGCGATAATGACATACGGTGCTTCATTAGAGCCTTGTTGCTTGGCACGCATGCAGGGTGAAAATTGTGAAGGTGAAGAACCCCTCAGCCATAGCTCTATGCCTCGTTGAAGTTTATAGCATCGCATTGTACACCATCCACCGATGGCTAGAATACATTAGCAATGAGCCGTGTATCATAGAGTTTTATTAAAAAATTACCGTACACTCAATAATATAAGACACTTCGATGTTTTTTTAAATAGGTCTAGTTGCTTCGTAGAGCACGGTCTAGTCCTATGTCGAGGGACGAGCCCCGTCTACAACTTGGCTAGCAACTTGGGCTGTCGGTGACTTCCCAAAGCTAATCTTAGAGTTCTTATCTGCGACTTGGAGCTCTAAGCCTCATTTCATAAGATATCTCATTTATGTAATGAATTTTACATCTCTACGGATAGTTTATATAGGCAAGAGCCACATGACAAATGAGCATGAGTACTTTTGAGAGGTGGTTTATGGGCCCATTGTAGACTAGAAAAGAGAGGGGACAGTACATGATCCATGATAAACTAGCCTTCTCATATGCCTCTTGCTAGGGGTATCGAACAAGATGCTCGTCACGGCGGCGTGGTGCGTGTTCACCTTGGTCTAGTCGCTGGTCGTCACGGTGGCAGCAGAGAGGGACCAGGGACCCATCTAGATGGAAGCTTCGGCTCGACGTCAGCTTGCTCGCCTTTGCTTACTCCTTAATTAATTAGGCTTATTTTTCTTTTCTTTTCCCTTAACTACATGAATCAAAGTCATTCAATAATAGTTACTTTATTAATTTGTCAGGGCTTGATGGTGTTGGGGGTGGTACTACCTGCAAGCTTGGTGCATGGAGATGAAAGGCCCATTTTCCTCGCCGCGTGGACACCACTGTGCTTCGTGTTCACTATCCTGTGCTCTTCCTCCTTCCTGGCAGAGACCGTTCGCCTCGGCATGTAGGTGACACAACGAGTACTTGAGATCGATCCGTCGGTTACAGTTTGCAGACGGATTACACCGTGCAGCGTTTTACACGCGGGGGATGGACACCGATGATGCTGCTCTGCCAGACTGCCACACTGCCACACGAGCAGGAGCAACATGTGGAATCTGCAGAGGAGCAAGAGGAACAAGGGCAAGGAGTGGTTGAACAAGTAATTACATCCATGGACAAGGGAGGCTCACATGCAATGCAGCACGGATCAGATGCCTGTCTCACTGTATCATTGTATTACTTTTTTTGAAGGATACCAGCTAGCAATTTCACAGGCAAATTAAGCTAGCTAATTTGGTATGCAGGTTCTTGCATTCATTCTCCTTAATCTAGGAGGACAAGCTTAAGTAGCTAGCTGCAATATCGATCGATTCACCTCAAAGATCGTTAATCTAGAAGCTACTAGAGTACTAGTATTATCTAAAGTAGAATAGACATGCAAATCCTCCTCGCCTCCGACGACCGACCGGAGGTAGGGACTATGGATCCTCGCACAGATGCGTAGTCTAGATCATACCTATGGCTTGTTTGATTCGAGGATAAAGATGCATAAATATGTCACATTGTCTTATTTAAGTTTGTTAATTTGTGGTCATGAAAATTGAAAGTGCATCCAGTCCCAAGGAGAGTGGAAGGATGAATATCTAGCCCCAAGGTTTGGTTTTGATGGTTAATGGCAACCCTCACCTGTATCTAACGTTTACAACGAGTGTGAACAGGAGTTTAGATGAACAGGTGATCGATCAAGACAACATCTGAGTGATGATGATGCCTAAAAAGAGCAAGGAACCGTGAAGGTCAGAAGGGCTAGCTGAGCTAGTCTCCTGAGGCTCAGTTGCGAGGAAGCCGAGGCTGTGCTCGAGGGCAAGCGAGGTGATGGTGGCTTGATGGAGTTCAAGGACCGTGACTGCAAGCTGGATAAGACCTGGAGGAGCTAGGAAGCTAGTGGATCTGCGTCAAGGGGTTCGCTGTGCGTCTTCAAGGGCTGTCATCTTCAGTTGTTAGCTTGGAACCAGTGCCAAGATTCTGAGCGAGCTGGTCAGTGACAGTGGTGAGTCCATTGTCCTCCTGAATCAGTTTTAGGCTTGTAGTGAGCCGGCCTGTGTTGTGCTCAGGTGCTGCTTGAGGCAACCGAGTCCACCTGAGTTTGGCATCTGAGACTCAGGTGGGTAGCTCAGCCGTGGCTAGTAGGTTACCAGGTGTATGTTAGCTGAGTCTCAGATAGGTGTGTCTGGTGGCTCTTTGTCTGACGTGGCATGAGGGTAACGGCTAGCTGCCAGGGACCCTATAAATAGGGAACCTGGGGAGGTTTCGACCTCAACCTTTACCTCTACCATAGCAAGCACCCTGCTGTTGCGAGAAAGAGCTCTTAATCTCCGAGAGAGTGTTGCCTGCGTGCATCCACCGTGAGAGAGAGTTGCTTTACATCTTGAGTGCTTCAGAACTGAGTGTTCATGGTACTGGTTCCTCCAAGAGACTTAGAGAGCTCTTGGAGTTCGTCTGCTCCAAGACCGGGAAGTTGGAGTCGTTGGTGAGCAAGCCAAGTCTTGTGTGGCTGCCTCCAAGCGTTTGTGAAGGCGATTTGGGTCTGCCTGTCTTGCTACGGTGAGATCAAAAGGATTCCACACAAGATAAGTGAACGAGGAAAGAGTACGGTTCAGTGCTGGCTGTGAAAGCAGCTTCCTCAACGGAGACGTACCACTTTGCATAAAGTGAGAACTTCGGTAAAACAAACCTCTGTGTCTATTTGTTCATTAGTATGGTTTGTTTTTACTTGTGCTGTTATATATAGTACACACTCTGCTGCACTCAACTGAGTTTCCCACCTGAAACTCAGTTGACACTTTTAGCAAGTTGCCTCCTTTACTATGCTGTCTATCTGTTGCACACAACTGAATCACTCACCTGAGACTCAGTTGACACATAGCTGACTATGCTCTGCTCTGCTTGATTTTACCTGAGTCATCTACCTGAGAGTCAGTTACTAGAGTCAGTTGCTTGCATCTTGGTAGGATTGGCCCATTTAATTTGAAGTAAAGCCCATTAGGTTTTAAATTTCTAGAGACGACCTATTCACCCCCCTCTAGTCGACTCCTGAGATCCTTTCAAAAGTGGAACTACAAGGGTAGTACCGTTAGGTTAAAAAATAAATCTATAATACTTAGGTCATAAGACTAAGAAAGTATGCCATAATTATGGTAGTGAATCAAATACTAACCTATCTTTCTTAATCAGGTTGTGACAAATTGTGGCTAGTTGTTGTGTCCAATGGTATAAAGGTCTTAAGGTTCCCTTCCCGTCCCAATGTTGGCCTCTATGACGTTATTGAGGAGCTTGTGAAGTCTAGTGTTCACAGATCTACGATGTGAGTCTGCAACTTGGACTTTGTTCATTGGCCTTATTTATTTGGATCTCCGAGTTCATCTGTCCAGATCGGAGGTGCCAAAGTTGCTTCTCGCAAGGTTGCCTCAACGGATATACTACAATCACCTTTCTGGTCTCGTCTCACATGGTAGGCTCAAGTTGCGACGACCAATGGACTTTGAGTTCCATGCCTTGAATCCTCATCTTTAAAAAAGAGGGTTTGAAGTCCTATCAAGTTCGTCCTCGATAGGGATTTCGTGGGAATCAATTAGGTCTCACGAATATTAGTGGGAAAAAACCCACGTCCTAGATAGGCATACGTCCTCCATCTAAGTTTTGGGAATCAATTAGGTCCCACGAATATTAGTGGGAAAAAACCCACGTCCTAATAGGCCTACATCCTCCATCTAAGTTTTGGACCTCCTCTTGGCTCCTTCTGTCAGCCCAATTGTTCGAGTCCGGAGCCCCTTTCACCCTCAAGGCATGTACAATCATGTGATGTCAACTGCGTATAAGAGGTGCCACCTAGGAATTTTTGTGAGGTGGAGGAAAGAGAATAAAAAGATAACACATTTATCTACAATTCTATAGACAGCTTGTAAGATTTTTGTGGACGGCTTACATACAATATATTTAATATTATATACATGTTATTTGTATTTTACATGTACAAAGGATGAGACCTATATATACTACCTACCGATAGATCCGTTCATGTTATCTGTAGTGATGTTTATAAATATACTCCTATCAACATCTATCGAGACTATTGTTCTTGCCCTCACGGCTCACGCCCTGGCGGAATGAAACTACATCGTGTTTCTTTGCCTTGTCCGTCTCCCTCTCCCTCTCCCGCGGTCTCACAAGATTTGGATCTTAATAAAAAATAATATGTATATTCTTACTTAATTTATAAAAATATTATTTACATGCTGATGTTTACTTAATTTATAAAAATATTATTTACATGCTGATGTGAAGTAAGTGATGGAAAAATAATAACTAGTTTTTTAAATCATATCATCCACCTTTGGTGCATGTATAATCTTTTTTAAGCTCGGAAAAAAGGGGAGAAGCGAAGCACCCGTTCCCCGTCCTCTCACGATCCAGCCTCCCCTCCCAGGTTCGAACCCACGGCCTTCGCCGGTCGCCACCACAGCCGAATCACAACATCTCCAGCCCCAATCCCTCCCGAGCAGGCCCCCACCCCTACTGGGTTGGTGTGGAGCGGAGAGGAGATCCCGACCATCCGGAGGACCGATTTTCCTTTTGTTGGTAAGGTACACGAGCTAGCTTTGCTCGGACTAATTTCACTTTGATCCAGTTCATCCTGGTTTTCGTTGTGGCCACGATTAATCAAATCCAAATCCAAATCACATCAGACTATTGTTGACGCGTGCCTTGTTTACCTGCGGGGCTGTCAAGCACGATAAACCCATTCTTGACCTTTTGTGTAGGCTGTAGAGGCTAACCTTGGGGAATTTATTTGATTTAATGTGTGCCTTGGATGAAGCCCATCCTTAATGAATTCCAAGCTCTGTATATGCAAATTGTCCCTTAAGTATGGTTTTGGGATCATTTTTGAAACGGGAGGTTTTTGGGATCATACACACAAGTTGTTCAACAGGGTTTTACATGTTTTTTTCAGGAATAGGCAACGCAAAGTAACTTAGCAATGAGCAGCATAGGCACAGGTTACGATCTGTCCGTTACCACCTTCTCCCCAGATGGTCGTGTGTTCCAGGTTGAGTACGCCACGAAGGCCGTCGACAACAGCGGGTTCGGTTTAACTGCTTGCCCTTTTCTTTTTTTTGCTTCACTTGTTCCTTTGTATGTGTAGTTTTGTGCTGATGCACTGGACTTTGTGGAACAGGACTATTGTTGGGATCAACTGCAAGATGGGATTGTCCTCGTATGTTTGCTCTTGTTTGATTTGCATCCAGCCGATAAATTGAAGGATCTCCTCTTTCGTGGTTGATTGACATTCGATGATTTGGTTTCGTTTAGGGTGTAGAGAAGCTGGTAACTTCAAAGATGTTGCTCGAGGGGTCTAATCGGAGGATCCATTCAGTGCACAAGCACTCTGGCCTGGTAACTTCTTGTTCTCTCATCCCTTTTATATTGATATGAGGTTTCATGGTCCACTCACCCCTTTAACAACATCCTGTGTCTTAACTACAGATTATTTTTACCCTCATTTTCAGGCTGTTGCTGGTTTAGCGGCAGATGGCAGGCAAATTGTTAGTAGAGCAAAATCGGAAGCCGCCAATTATGAAAAGTAAGCACCAAGACATTTTGACCATGTGAACACATTTATATGGTCACACTATAACTGCAATGCACCAGGGTCTACGGGGAACCCATTTCTGTAAAAGAATTGGCAGATCGTGTGGCAAGTTATGTTCATCTTTGTACACTCTACTGGTGGCTAAGGTAAGACATTCAACGTAAGTGTTTCATAATTACTGGAGACATGATTTGCATGCTTTAATACAATTCAGTTCTGTTCCTATAGTTTATTCTGACTTGGCTTCTCTTGTATTTAGGCCTTTCGGTTGTGGAGTTATTCTTGGAGGTTATGATAGGGATGGGCCACAGCTCTACACAATCGAGCCCTCAGGAGTCTCATATGTAAGTAGTCACTACACTGCACAAGAAGTCATACTCATGTCTTATGCTATTGCATAGACTAATAGTTTGTGTTTAATGAATTGTGTCTACCATAAGTTGTGAACACATGTACAATAGATGCACCTCATTCATATGTACTGCTGGTTTATATGGATGAATTTGTTTGTCAATAGCATCAAGAAATTAATTGTTTTGTGGATTGGAAATTCATAATATTCATTGCGTTAAATCTTGAACAGAAGTACTTTGGTGCTGCACTGGGGAAAGGAAGACAGGCTGCAAAGACGTAAGTTTATCAGCTTCCAATTGTTTGTTAGGCACCCTCTCGTTAGCTTACATCTGTTCTTCTCTTGCAAATCAAGTTGATGCACAAAAATATGGTCCCATGAATATTATTCTTTTATTTTTCCTAGATCAACTCAGGAAAAGCAAATATTATTACAACCCAGCTTACCAAGAAGTAAAGTACAAGAGAAGGGAGGGATGTTCCTGGATGTACCATCTTAGCATTTGGAATTACTTGATCTTTGCAATATCCTTTCATCTTTCATGCTGTTTTATACATAGAAAATTGAAAATGCCAAGCCAGAGTTAGCATATGGATTCATACCATTAATTTTCAAACAATGTTTCTCTATATGCTTTTTGTTATGTCGTCTGGTCAGCATGAACCATTAAATATATAATCATCCACTTTTTATACTACCATTGTCCTTTCTTTTTTAAATCATATATTATCCCTTCTCTCTGGGAGAGATTGGTTTGTGTCTATTCTTCATTGAGGTAACTGACAGCAGTAGCTTCTGATCAAGAACCTGATTAGTAAGAATGGTTTACAAATCCTATTACACCCATTTCCACAGAATTAGTCTGGTAATTCTGTACTTTGTTTATCTTATGGTTATCAGAATGTTTTCTGATTCCAACTGTTTGGATGTTGTTTTGCAGTGAGATAGAGAAGCTGAAGCTTTCTGAGCTTACCTGCCGAGAAGGCATTGTTGAGGTTGCAAAGATGTATGTCTTAAATGCTCTTTTCCCGTAATAATGCAGTTGCTTTCTTGATTTTTTTTCCCACTCACTTTTGTGTGCATGCATGTTGTTATCTACAGTTTTTTTTGGCATGTCTTTGCATCACATTTTTTGTTTAGTGTCGTTATCATTCTAGTATCTGGACTAATTTTATATAACATCACACATAAGCTGTAAGCATTAATGGTCATTGTGTTTCACTAAGAGCTTTTTTGAGTATATTCCTTAGACTACAGTTTTTTATATCAGCATTTTACAGGTATGACTATATGAATATTAATGGTAGTGAACTGCTTAGAAATCTCGTTATTGCAACCTTATAGGCCGACCTATTTAGCTTAGATGATCTTCTTGAAAAGTTGAAACACGTTGTTTGTTGGTAGTTACTTATGTCAAGTGGCAGTAATGAACAAAAAAAATCAGAAAAACAAGTTAATTGGTGTATGTTTATTTTATATATTTCTTGATGTCAACTTGTCAACATACCTGAAAAGGCTACTGCTATTGTCTGTACAAAATTTCCACTCATAATTTGTTCAAGTAGCATTTATGGAGTACATGATGAGGCAAAGGACAAAGCTTTTGAGTTGGAATTGAGCTGGATATGTGATGAATCAAATCGTCAGCATCAGAAGGTACTGGCATACCCCACAACCCCACCCCACCCCCACCCCCACCCAAAAATAAATAAAATAGGAACTGTATATAATTTGCTTTTCTTCAATTGGGCTGAAGAAACTTCTTGAATACTCTTTCAAATTTGTAACAGCTGTGTATAAATTTGTGATATTAATTCGAAACTGAACCTCTCTGCTCACTTGGCATACAGGTTCCAAATGATCTTTTGGAGCAGGCCAAGGCTGCAGCTCAGGCATCACTCGAGGAGATGGATGCTGACTAAGGAGCACTCCTATATTTTCAATCTTATTTCATCTCGGCCGCTGGTGAAAATCTTTGATGCTTCAGGTGACAGGCAAGGGCAATGGCCAATTTGTCAGACTTTTATTTGATGCTAGACAGTTTGGTTGATATCTACTGTCTGTTAAGCTAACGACTGGAGCCTCTGTACATTTGGATGAATTGCACTATCTGGGTACAGCTGGAGCGTATATTTTTGTTGTTGTTGGTAAATCGCATTTTCAACATCCTCTTTGCCGTTTGCAAAATTGCTAATTGAAACTGTACCGTGAGGATATGGTTACTTATCATATGGTGAAGAAAACTGCGTGTTATCATATAGTTAACAGAATTGGGAGCTTGCAAGAATTTAGTATTAAGTTTTGGGTTGTGAAAGATGAACAGGTTTACCGAACAAAAAAAGTTCGGATTCGTGACTTGTGAGAGTGTAACGTGTGTCATATGCCGCACGCGCCAGAAGAAATAACACGTATGTGTCGGCAGGGATATCACATCTCTTGCGGGTCTGGCACAGGAGAAAGTATGGAATCGTGGAAAGCAGTTTTGGCACTCCAGAAGAAAGGCATCGCACGCAGATTGATATGCATTGGGCAATCCTCACAAGGAAATTTTCAGTTTTTACACAGTGATTTTACCATCGTTTGGACTTTGGACGCCCCATGGGTGTTGTCTCTCATCCATGCAAGTCTCAGAAATCATTAAAAAAGAAACAAGAAGTGAAATATCAAAACCTGAAAACTCCCAACCGTCCAATCTAAAAATCAACCTCCGATTTTGCAGATACCACAACCCCTTACCCTGTTTGCAATACCAAGACTTCCTTAGATACACGAGAATTTAAACTGTTTCGTGTGAAAAAATGGTGCTTTCTAGACATGGCCTAATTTTGAACTTCACAGGACGACCATAACATCGCTGAATGCGTAGACACTTCATTAGCTCTACATGAAGACTTAAGTAATTCCTGTGAAGCATCGTGCGTTCGAAAAAGGGCCGAAATTTAAGCTTTACAAAACGACCGGAAAACGTGTCAGATTGCTATTCTCGGACGCGGTAAAAAAAACAAGACAAGAGCAGGCGGCCAACCCCAGGTAGCCGTTGCCAACGCGAACCAGCTAATTCCAACCAAACGCGCAACGACCCCACCCACCTACCCCAACAAAAGCTTTCTCAAAACTCCGACCCTTTCCACCGCGCCCGCAGCTTCCAACCACCTCCCTCCCTCCCTCCCTCCCCACCCCAAACCGCCGGCGACCCGGTGGACGCCGGCGACGCCGCCATGCCGCCCCCCACCCTGTCCTCCCGCATCATCCTCTTCGTCGCGGCCCTCTCGCTCCTCCTCTCCCACACCCTAGCCGCCTCCGAGGCCGCTACCGCGGCCGACCCCTGCGCGGCGGCCGCCGTGTCGGACGGGGCCAGCGATGTCGCGTTGTGCCCGGTGCGGTGCTTCCGCCCAGACCCGGTCTGCGGGGCCGACGGGGTCACGTACTGGTGCGGCTGCCCCGAGGCCGCGTGCGCCGGCGCGCCCGTGGCGCGGCGCGGGTACTGCGAGGTCGGGGCCGGGTCGGCGCCAATCTCGGGGCAGGCGCTGCTGCTTGTCCATATCGTCTGGCTCGTCGTGCTCGGCGCCGCCGTCCTCCTAGGCTTCCTCTGATGCGCGCGCCCCCGCCCCCGCCCCTGCCCCTTCCCGTAATTGATTTCTCCCCCATTTGTAAAGCTACCCATTTAGCCATTCTTTGTTGGAATTTGGTGCGCTGTTTGAGAGCTGAGGGATGGTGCTGTAACGACGATTTGGTTGAGGATTCGTTCGAGAGATTTCACACAATTCTTTCTTAGATATGTTTTATTGACTTGTGCTTCGAAGCTGAGCTGTCCAGATTGGTCGAGAAATATAGGTTGAGATCATGTAAACAGTTTGTAAATTTCGGTTAACATTTTGCAGTGATATGTTTCTGGTTGTCTATAAATTTGAGCTTCATGGATTAATGTGTGGTATGTGTGGTGCTACGAATGCAATTGATATATGAGAGCTGCCTATGGCACTTGACCTAATGGATTTTCATCTAAATTACTTTGATGTTTTTATGTTGTTTGCGTCTTAGTGTTGTGATGGAGCCAACTCTACATCTTTTCTTCGAAAAAATGAAACATAAAATAGAAGTGCAGTTACAATTTGCAAATATTAAGCACCACATTATCACTACAATATGAGCACGGACGTTGCATTCATGCATATCTGCACAAACAGAGGAAAGAAGCACTACACAACGGATGTAACCGGAGATTGTGAGCATGGTCATTCAGCCAGAAGACCAGTTATAAGAACATCTGTTCCCCTCTCTTTGATATATAAGTATATTCCCCCTCTTAAATGTAAGGTCCTGACTCCTTTCCATTTGTGTGCATGAGCGAAGAATGTGAGAAGAAATGGAGTTACACAGAAAAATGTGAGGTATATTTGCATGTATATTTGCATAACATGAACTATATGTGTTCAAGGAGAGGCAGTACATCCTAGAGGTGCATTCACTGGCATCCGCCACCTTGAATACAGAGGCTATGAAGAAATGGAGTGACAGAAATATATGGGATATATGTTCGTACATGAACTATAATGTGTTCAAGGAGTGGCAGTACATCTATAGGTGCCTTCACTGGCCTCCACCGCCTTGAATGCAAATGTTTTGACTCTGCTGGAATTGCTGTTGACTAAGATGTTAATGCTTCCGTCGGTGCTGAACAGTACTGCCTGAATGACCCTGCACCTTATGAATGACAGCTACCTCTTGTGTTTCACCAGGAAGGGAAGATCAAGTCTCTAGTGAAGCCTGTTTACTCTGGTGAGTTATTTGCATCGGAGGTGTTGCTGCATTGTTCCTTCTGTTCTGCCATTTTCTTATTAGATAACTCTGAGAAATTTTGTTCTTATCCTATAAATATCATAATTCTCAAGGTTAAAGCAGGCCTCTCTTATATGTGGGTTTCAAAATATCCTAGAATTAGCTTAGACCTGATAGAGTTAATAAGAGCAACATAACATCTGTTAGTGTGCCATCTATATTATGCAGTTACTTGTTTGGCACTTGCTTTTACTCAGGCCATATGTTTTCTATCCTATCATATTGATCTTTGATTATGTTGCTCGGATAATTAATAGACCTACTCAGGCCATATGTTTTCTATCCTATCATATTGATTTTTGATTATGTTGCTTGGATAATTAATAGACCTACTCTGACATTGAAATTATTGTTTTTATAGCTGTTGATTACACAAATTTAGACCTGAAACAACATTTTATGGTTTACGAAGGAATTGCTCATTCACTATGGGCCACGCAAGGTCCTCAAAAACAAATTAAGTTCCTCGAAAAAACTGTGGCCATGCATTGTGTGATTGTGTCCCCATCTTCTAGAAATAATCGTTGACAGTCATCAGGCACATGGATGAGTTTTTGGTTGTTCACAATGATGCTATAGCAAATTATGAGATATGTCAATTTGCCTGAGCAATCTTAATATTCCTATTTAACATTTTAACTAGTTGTGCAGCACATCTAGCTTCAGGGTCCTGCTTTTGCAGAGTAAATAGCAGAAAGCATGCTGTAAACTCTTTGGTAATGAATTGAGCCTAAAGAATTGGAACAGCACCGTCAATTTAAACTTTAAAACTAATCATTGTTATAAACATGATGTTTTATCTATGCGCAAGGATATTAAACTTGCAACTCCTTTGATGGGCACTGTGAGTAATGTAACACTTGGCCAACAGCCCTTTTAGATGTGTACAGGTTATCCAGCAAATCGTAATCATTGCTTGCTCATTTTCCTTCATTAATGAAATTTTCTCCCCTTTTTGGTTTTATAGAGTGCATTATAGTTGGCCTGCTAAATACAATACAGCACCATAAAGTGACAGTCTCACAGATGCTTCTGTTTTCATAAGCATCTTACTATATTGCATTTAAGTTCCAAAAGAAGTATATTAACCTGCATAGTTGTATGTGATTTCCAACACAGACAGTTTACGAGAACTCATCCACTTCACTATTTCACGAATTAATTGGCATCCATTTAAATTCTAACAATTATTGTTCTGAGGGGACAACATACTTGAATAAGAAGTTCATTATTTTATTTTAACACCATATCATTCCAGTGTTGGGGTTAATATTTAAAAAAACATTTCCTCCTGGAGATAAAGAAGACATTAGCTCTGCTTGCGTTTACATTTAAATCAGAAACTGAACAGAAGTCATCCCAATGCTTGCAAAGTTGCGTTTGGTAAGAGAAGGTGGTTACAGACCAAGCTTATGAGTACCAACTTATTCTGTCTCTTCCAAAAATATTAGACAATCTGATGTTGTCCAAGTTCAACACTTCAACTCACTGTAAATGGTATGTATCTTAAAGAAGCTGTGAAGTCGAATGCTAAAAATGAGTAGTAGAGATAGTCCTAAGAGAACCTTTTTCTGTCAATTCTTTTCACGAATGGTTACTAATGAGCTAATTTCTCTCAGAGGTCATGATTTGTGAAGGATCTCAAAGGAAATTATGCATTGATATTTGGAAATCCACACTTTCCCATGAGCTTTTTTTTTGCAAGCAAGTTTGCTCGTCTTGAGTCAAAAAGAGTCAAAATTCTATGTTTCCAAATATTGATAATTTATTTTTCACTTGTTCGTAGTTTACAAGTAATGCCGACTTTTAGGTATCTGCTTGGTTCTTTTCTAGGGTTAGTTCTGCAGAACAAATGGTTAACTGTTGCTGCTTCAAATTGTTCTGATTTTCTGGCACGTTTGTGTAAATTATTCATGCAGAAGGAATTATATGTTGATCTTTAAAAAAAATTCTCTGACATTATGGCAAACACACTCTGTATTTTTCAGCATTTTACCTTCCTCTATGTCTGTACGAAAATCATGGAATTAACACTAATTTGGTTCAGAAGAACGTTAGCTCATGTTGTATTAGTTTTTAGAAGAGCTTTAGCTGTAAACTTGTAATAGTTATTCCATTCAGGTCAATGAAAATATTTCTCAATTGATATTCATCTTTTAGTTGCACCCCTTTCCTTTAAATCCAAAATTTGAATGCATTTCTTGTGATTTGATCATACATTATTAAATGCTTCCGATGTTTATATCAAGTACAAGAGGTTCTTCTCTTGAATTTGGAGTAAGTAATCGTTCTCCATTAGTAAAAGCTTCCCTTCTATGTTATCATTTCCTTTATCTTATATACGTTAATATATGTTACAAAAAGTGCATATTTCCGGGTTTTGCATCCTTCTGTGGTGACTAACATAGTTCAATTTCTGCCTTCCACACGACGGGTGATTTTGAATGCATTTTTGTAATGAACTGAGTGCTTATTAATGTTATGCATTCTTGTTACTTACATATGGAGCATTGCGAATGCTATTTACATATGGAGCATTGTTTGTTTCTTACGGGCATGAATATGAAGTTTGACAGACGCACCTGCTGAAATTTGATGTTCATTTCACACACGTAGACGCACCTGTTGAAATTTGATGTTCATTTCACACACACACACACCAAAAAAAAATCTTGGATCGTGTTAAAACAGAAAAGCAGAGTGCCTTGGAAGTTCCAAGCTCACCCAACGAGTACTACTCATCGCTGTTCATACAGAGCTCTGTTTGTTCTCCGTCTAAAAAGAATATTGATATATTCTTTGAGTATTACAGTTATTTGATCGATACAGATACACACGCAGCAGCCGGGTGCTATGGAGGCTGTTTTCACCTAAATCGGTACACCAAGTCACGTGCTTTGTCTTTGGCTCAGTTTATTACTATTGTTAAACTATCATGTGTTGAACTTATATTATAATCTATAAACGCAAGTTTATAATGCCTTTTTTTCCCATCAAACCATTCGCCTCCCGAACCGGAAGGCACCTAGGGCGCTTGACGAATTCCCCCGAAATCGGACGGACATGGTGCCCCCGAAAAACACGCCCCCGTATAGCGACCTTTCAGTGTTGTGTAGCATTACATCTGATGCATCCATTATTCGATCCGACGGACGAGAGCGAGCTAATAGCAAACCACCGTGCCCTCCGGCCATTTGTAGTAGAACGCGCTTCCGACCCACAGAAGCGCACAGCCACCCCACACGCAATTTCCCCTCCTCAAGACTTGAACAGCCACTGTCCGCCTCGCCCTAGATCACTCACCTCACCGTCACCGCCCATGGATTCCGTCTCGTAGATTCTGCAGAGCGAATCCCCGGATATTTGCCAAGGTGACGTCTTTTTCATGAGAAGAGCAAAGCTTCAGATAGTTTGTGATTTCTCCTGAGTCCCCGCGCTGATTCACACGGGGTGAGTTCGTGGGATCTCTCCGCCCCACCTCGCAAAACCCCATCTTTTGATGAATCTGGCTGGTCGTTCGCGCCATTGGGGAGCCGGTTTGGGGCTTTTTGCCAGGCAGGGCCACGCATCCTAGGGTTTCCTTGAACAATCTCGTGTAGTTGAGTTGTTTCTTGCGTTAATTTGTGATTATCATTTGTTTGCTTCATGGATCGATTTTCATCTGTTTTGTCTTTTCTTCTCTTGGATTGGTGTGGTTCGTTCATTTTGAGCTAGACTTGTGAGGCCACGTAGAAACAGAAACTTCACATTTCCACACCGCTAGGCTATGTGATGGACATTAGCTCTGCTTGCTTCATGCAGGAATCCACAGCTGCTACAAGTCGAGATGAGCCGGGCATCGAATTTCATGCCCACTCCTGATCAAGATGTCCTGGATGTCAAGCCCTTGAGGACTCTGGCTCCGATGTTCCCTGCGCCCTTGGGGGTCAATACGTTTAACCAGCCCACGACCACCCCACCGTTGGTATTTGTCACTCCGGCTGGGCAGTTTCCAGGGGGATTTGGTACTTCGAACCATCCTGCGGTCAGGTCATTTGCCGCTTTCGGTGCTCAAGATGCTGGTGGAGGGCAGGCTGCCTCTTTTGGTGGCCAGGATGGTGGTGGAGGCCAGGCTACCACTTTCGGTTGTCAGGATGCTGATGGAGGACAGACTGCTGCTAATGGGACTTTGAATGGACGCGGCAGTGCTAACATGCCAATTGATGCCACCCCTATCTCAGCATACAAGTCGACACCGCCAACTGTTATATCACTGGATGAGGAGGAGGAGGAGGAGGAGGAGCCTTACGATGGCAACCAGACATCAGCATCTGGGCGGAAGCTCAAGAGGCCATCCCGCCTCACGGGATATAATATGGGTGACGGTTTGGGCAGTGATAGCAATAATGGCATGAAGGTCAAACGCCATAAGTCCTCTTACAGGAAGGTTGCTGCTGACAATGAGTTTGCCTTGATGCCTCCTTCATCTGGTGATCCCAAGGAGGTTGTGGAAGAGGTTCTCATGACCTTTGAGGCACTGCGGCGTAGGCATCTTCAATTGGATGAGATACAAGAGACCAAGAAACGCGCAGACCTGAAGGCTGCTGCTATCATGATGGCCAGCAATCTTAGGGCTAATATTGGGAAGAGGATCGGAGTTGTCCCTGGAATTGAAATAGGGGATATTTTCTACTTCAGGATGGAGCTGTGCATTATTGGGTTGCATGCTCCTAGCATGGCTGGCATTGATTATATGAATGCCAAGTTTGGTGATGAAGATGATTCTGTAGCAATATGTATTGTATCTGCAGGCGTTTATGAGAATGATGATGATGATACAAACATGCTGATCTACAGCGGTTCAGGAGGTAATAGCAAGAACAATGAGGAGATGCACGACCAGAAGCTTGAGAGGGGTAACCTTGCTCTTGAGAGGAGCCTGTCCAGAAAGAATGTGATCCGGGTTGTACGGGGCTATAAAGATCCAGGTTGCTTGAATGGGAAGGTTTATATATATGATGGCCTCTATAAGATTCATGAGTCCTGGAAGGAGAGAACAAAAGCTGGGATCAATTGTTTCAAGTACAAACTGCAGCGGGAGCCAGGACAGCCTGATGGAGTTGCGATCTGGAAGATGTCGCGGAAATGGGTAGAGGATGCGGCAACTAGAGGCAGAGTTTTACACCCTGATCTATCATCTGGTGCTGAAAATCTCCCAGTGTGTCTTGTCAATGATGTTGACAGTGAGAAAGGACCAGGTCTTTTCACCTATATTACTCAGGTCAAAAACCTGAAGGCACTAAGTTCTATGAAACCATTACAGGGTTGCAGATGCCTTAATGTTTGTCTGCCCAGTGATACCAGTTGCAGCTGTGCACAGCGTAATGGAGGTAACTTACCTTATAGTTCATCAGGATTGCTTGTATGCCGCAAGCCTAGGATATATGAATGTGGTGAATCTTGCCAGTGTTCAGTCAACTGCCGTAACAGGGTGACCCAAAAGGGGGTTAGGATTCACTTTGAGGTCTTCAGGACCAGGAATCGAGGCTGGGGTCTTCGTTCGTGGGATCCTATACGGGCTGGCTCATTTATTTGCGAGTATGTTGGTGAGGTTATGGATGATGCTAAAGGTAATTTGGACGATAATGAAGATTATTACATTTTTCAGACTGTGTGTCCTGGTCAGAAGACATTAAAATGGAACTATGGACCTGAATTGATAGGGGAGCAAAGCACAAATATTTCAGCTGATACTTTTGAGTCACTGCCCTTTAAGATAAGTGGAAAGAAAATGGGAAACATCTCACGTTTCATGAACCATAGTTGTGCCTCTAACATCTTTTGGCAACCAGTTCAATTTGACCATGGACATGATGGTCACCCGCATATCATGTTCTTTGCACTGAAGCATATCCCTCCCATGACAGAGCTGACTTACGACTATGGTGAGATTGGAGCTGATTCTCCTAGAGCTAAGAATTGCCTTTGTGGATCCTCAAATTGCCGGGGCTATTTTAGTTGATTATGGAAGATATGCATTCTGTTTATCAACATGCAAATCTATCTGCTAGGTAAAAGAAAGACTTCACCTTATTGGTACTTTCAGTTGGCATCATGCACATCCTTTACTGTTGGAATTCCCTGCTTGTCATGCATACTTACCCTCATCTGATTGGTATTCCATAAGCAACCAATTTGTGTTGATAGGTACTAGTTGGGATATTTCTGTTTTAGCTTCTTTGCAGCTGTATGGCTGTATTACTTGTACTTGCACATAACTTGTGTCACATCTATGAATGAATTGCAAGCACAAGATTGTTCCTGTCTAGAGTCTTTAGGTAGATCTTATTTCAGCTTCTCTGCTGAGAACTTGAGACATCTAAAGTGAAGTTATTCTTGCTACAGATTATCTTGGATCACTAATTTATTTTACCATGAGTAAAATGCACCCACGGTCCTTAAACTTGCACGCTTCGGTCACTTAAGTCCACAAACTCGGAAACCAGACATTCATCTCCCTAAACTTATTAAATAGGTTTACTGGAGGTCCAAAGCTGGTTTAGTAAACTCTGACCGCTTACATGGCGAGTTGACAATACCAGTATGGCTACTAGTGACCAGGGCCTACGTGTCAGCCATAAGACCTGAGCTTTTCTTCTCCAACCTCTGATCATTCCATAACAGAGCAAGGAGGAGGGCGCCGTAGCCGTCTCTGTGGAATTCGATGCTAGCAAGCAGGATGAGGGCAGCGGCTAGCAACCTGCAAAGTGGAGCAAGGGGACGATGGCCCAGTCGCTAGCATATGACAACCCGCAAAACGGAGCAAGGAGATGAACGGGATAAGACAGGTGGTGGTGGAGGCGACGAGCCCATAGCGGTGGCACCAGGGACGGTGTCGCAAGACGCCGGTGAGCTATGGGCATGGAGACAGCCAGTGAATGGTTGCTCTAGAGCTAAAAGGGCCCAACAAAGCTACTGGGATCCATCAATTCTGCCAAAGGAGTAAGGATGCTGTTGGATTTTGGGATTTGGCAAGGAAATGAAAGAAAACGGCATGCCTGTTGTGGCTCGGGAAGAAAAAGGGGGCAGCAACGACTACAACTATGAGGTGATTGCATGCAAGTAGTAACTGCAATTATTCCAGATAATGTCAATTAGTGTAACTTGTATATGTAATCTAGTGTAATTTCTCCTTCCCATCTAAAATTTTGGAGATTTGTTCAACAGTCACCACCGGAGTTATGAGAGACTGGATTTTCGGGATCTTCAAATCGGCACCACCCATAGCACCTCGTTGACCCTAAAAGTATACTCCCTTGTTTAATTTGGTTTCTTCATAGTGTAGCAACAGATTTGAGCGTCTTTCTTTGTTTCCGTTTGACATTCATCAATGCCAACCAGCCAAGATCTGCTAAGCAGCCACCGGTGGCTGAGGCTAGATAGCAGGTGATGGGTGCTGAGTGCGAGCCTGGTGGTGATGTTTAGGACGTGGGGGGCACTCATGGCTCAGGTCATTGCAGTGCCTATGGAGTTCGCTGGACCTCTGCCCACACGGCTCACAGGTGGGACATCGATGCGGGGTGGGAGCCTGTTGGGTCTCTGTATCGCTGCCATCGCTGGGTCCAAATCATCTCCCGGCACCGAGGGATAAGGAGACAAAGGAAGGGGCGCCGCCTTGTACCTGGCGAGAACCAATAGCAGGGTGATTCAGAAACAAAGGAGAGGAAGAAAAAAGAGCCACCCTGGTTTGGTCAACCTGCTGCCGACTAGGACGCCAGGCTGACATGGTCAAATTTGCCACGTAGGGGGTCAAAACTTGCGAAACCAGCTTTGGACCTCTAGTGAACCATTTAAACAAGTTTAGGGAGGTGAATGTTTGGTTACAAAGTTCATGGATGTAAGTGACTGTAGCTCGTAAGTTCGAGGACCATGGATGCAATTTACAATTTTACTATTTTGGCTATCTGTCAATGTGATTCCTGTCTTCTAGAGTTGATGCGAGATTTGCATATCCAACTTATGATTTCACTGTTAAAATTCTTCGCACCATTGCCTTCCAATTGCTGCATTAATTCTACTGCTACGGAACATAGCATGTGTTCTCATTCGAAAGTATAGCATGTTTTCGAGTGTTTATGTGATTTCAGAAAGGCTGTGCTCATCTTGTAAAGTATGCCAGCTCGCCATCCTTGTGCTTGTGCGATACCAGAAAGGATTTGGTTTCTGATGTTTTAAACTAGTTCCCCTCTATCTTATGGGAATCTATCTTGGGATGATCTCTTACTTGTGGTGGTCTTTTGCAGATTCTTTTTGCCTTTCTGGTGGGTACCTAGAAGTGAGCTGTGTTCAAGTCTGGCGAGGTAGGAGTATCTCAAATGGCTCACCTCATGGCGTGAAAGTGGTAGATTAATGTCAAACTCTGCAATGCCTATTGTCGTACAACAACCAGTCCTTGATTGTCACTTGTGACCATAGGCCTTGTAAGGTCAATTTTGTGTATCTTATGGGCGCATATAGTGCTGCTAATGTCGTTTATACTACAATATTTTTGTACCTTCAGTTGAACTAAACCTTCCTGGCCAATTGTCAATTCAACGTAAAGCTAACACTTCGCGGTAAGATACGCGGATGAGTGCTGATATGTTGAATATATGGTAGGTTTACAATTCTGAAATTCGTCATGATTATTTTCAATTAGAATTGGTTGGAATCTGGACACGCGATGCAATGCCAATTTTTGGGTTAGTGTCTGAATAATTGCTATTTTCTGTTGGATAAAGCTAGTAAAATCTCGTTTTTCAAGAGAGAAAAAAAAAGGTTAGATTTGACCGAAAAGGGTATTTGGATTGCATAACCATCACAGAATCAGGTATGATTATGGTTACCCCAAGAAGTCGCATCGTTCGTGCTTGCTAACCCTTGGTGCAACCGAGTGAATGCCTCAGCCATAACAGGATTTAGGACATTGCATATCTTAATTCTTCAACTGAAGCATCCGCTACACCCAATTACAAAAAGGGGTGAAACGGACCAAAACTACAGTTTAATTTCCCGGGTACACTTTACAAAAGAGTGTAACAGCTGGCAAGCTCGTGCTAGCAACTAAAGAATGACTAAGTTATAGAAATTGGAAAATACAAAGGAAATGGTTGGTTCAAAGCATCATTGTGCTATTTCCGACTCTACACTCGCATACACATAGGCTCCTTGATTCTCTGACCACGCGTTGAGAGCGCTGAATATGCAACTTGATGTTTACCAGCTTGCCAGCAATCTGCATTTCGGGCATAGAATGGATAAACTGTTTTTTTTTAACCAGGAACAGTAGGGTAATGGATAAACTGTTATAATGAAGACTCTGTATTCCTTGCTAAGAAGTCATAATAATTACACAAAATAGAAATGAAGCTGCAAGTAAGGTATATGTCAAAAGTAAGCTCACAAAGTTGAGCCGATGTAGCAGCAAAAAATCAATTTTGTTATGAAAGCATCTAGGGATGTTAAGAGCCTAGAAGAATGTCAGGGGAATTACCATTCTCCATGTAAGGTCTTCTGGTCCAAGGGGCTGAGCAGGACTCGAATATATAAAATGCCTTGAGTACTGTAATGCATCACGAGTAAAAATAGTCAAGACCATTGCATCTTCCCAGAAACTTTGTGTGAGATGAGTTTTAGATAACAAGCATACCTTAACAAGATTAGATTGCATTTGCCTGACTCTCTGGGCATCGATGCCTCTGAGGTACTTCACCAGCCAGCCAGGTTGAACAGCATCACTTGATGAAACAAACAATGCTATCTGCACAATGAAGTAATAAATCAATCATTGCACGTTACATATTTCACACTACAGAAAAATTGTATTTTCAAATGCAGCAGAAATATGCTGGTGAGCCATGGTGGGACACAATGAGATAATCAAGACTTGTCCATTGCCAACAAATATGCAGCTACTGTTCTATTGTTAGTAACCTAGTTGTTGGTTATTAATAGGAATCAACTAGCAAGATATCTCTCATTTTTTTTCCAATAAGTCGGTAACAGGTCACATTTTGGAGCTCCAATCACATATACCAATCTCTGCAAACCTTACCGTTTGAAATATAATAAACAATGGTAAAAGCATGGTGTACAAGTCTAGGAGAACATGGGGCCAACTTTACCTTCCTGAAGTCAAGTATTCCTTCAAAAGGAAGCTCTAGTTCATCACTGATTATAACTGGGATACAACCACTAACAATTGCATCAAACAGGCGAGCAGAAGAAGGAGTATCCCCGGCTGGACTCAAGCAAAAAAGAGACTTGCGCATGCCATTCTGAGCTGCTGCTTTTCCCTCAGCTCCAGCAGTCCCTTCTTCTATGACTATGTCTTCTGCATTTTTTAATTCTGTCACAAGCTTACTGCGAATCTTCCCACCCTGAGCAAGGTCAACATAATAGAAGATCAAAAGGCAAATAAGACAATGGGAAGTGGAACTATACACGCATATCTAAATTTTATGCTGCCAAAAGCTGGAAAATAGTAGCAAGGAACTAACAGCATTTCTTTTCAGTCTTCCTCGAAAGAACAGCAGTGTACTTCTTTTGGATTGAGTTTCTGACATACACTTATAATCACAAAGATCAACATTTGGGACATATGGAAGGATGACATCCTTTTCCAGATATACTTGCCCAGGTTTATACCTGAATAAGGTGGGAAAGGTGAGTTTTGTTGCTCAACTGATTTATGCAAGCAGCTCCTTGAGGCAAAGTAGCAAACAATGGATACCATACCAGTTCCCAGTGGAATCCATATCAGGTAGAAGCCATATCGCTTTCTTCACAAATCTCCGCACTGACTTAAAAGACCATGGGTGGTGAACAGGAATAACATGATCTCTGCCTTCTGAGCGCTGCCAAGCAGGTTGATCCGTCATCCACTTCAAAGCTTCCTAACATCAGCAAAGTAACACTGTAAGATCCTTTTGGAAATAAGGAGAGGTCAATAAAGTAAGGAAATTAACTTTTTGCACTCTAAATGGAGAGATATTTCAAATGAGATCCTACAGTCAGCTGAACCAAGAATAAGCCAATCTAGATAGTGACAGAAAATTGAGTTAAGGCAATGCTGTCTGTCATTGTGATTTCTGGTGTGACTGGGGATACAAATTCTTATTTACTATTTAATGTCAGGCTGCCCGTAGGAAGGATCAAAGTTTTTCTTTCATGGAGATTTGCCTACACAAACATTAGCTTGTCCATGTGCATGTCCTACAACAAACACTAGCTAAAATTTAAACCTTGAGAAATGCTCCCACACCCTATAAAGTGCCTTGCATTCTTGTTTCTCCAGCAAGAAGTAACTGATTGTTGTGAAGAATGGTATGTAGAAAATGTCTGCTTCTTCTTGCCGCTGAACCCTGACAACATTCTTCAGAAGTCTTTGCGATTCAGGAGCAATGAGATCAGCCCACAGCCAGTAGTCAATGGAATGCTGTATATGTGAATGGAAATCAACTCAGATAGCACGGAAAACAAATGAAGAGTTCCAAATTCAAAATACTGCAATATCAGCCAAGTATAAAAATATCTAACAAAGCCATGCTGTAAAACTGACATATTAATCTATAACAAGCAAGAGATGACAGATTTGAACAATCAGCTTAAACCCATGCATATACGCATTCATCTTATAATCATGCTATTCCAGCTTACCATTTCATGTTATATGAAAACAAAATATTGCCAAGAAGTAAACTCTGTACAATTATTGCCAAGAAGTAAACTCTGTACAATTTTATTAATCCATTCAAGTAAGTATTTCAAGATCTAAAAGAGATCTTGGGGTCAATCAGCAAATGATACACATCCTTATGTTTGAAACTTGTAACAAATATTGGCGAGTTTCTACTTTCAAATATTGACACACAAATACGAGGACCAAAAGGACCAACTCCAATAGCATAAAAATTACAAATGTTACATGCCATCTAATTCAGTTATTCATTCATCCTCCCTTCTATATCTCATATGCTTAAAAAAAACTATAGTTTCAATGGTCAATATAACAGCCACTTGAGATCAAGCTGCAAAGTAAAATTGCTATATCACAAAATGTTCGAGTTTCCAGCAATCAACCCCATGCAAAACTTAATAGCTCCCATAAAAATGTAAACTATTTTATATAAGATTCAGTCCAGAAGCATGTGCGCCTCACAACAGAAACTTAGTAGCATCAGATCACAAAAACTACCAAAAAGAGTCAGAACTCCCACAGCGGATCAGAACATAACAATTGTCTGAGATCCAACACAAGCATACAGTTCATTTCAGCAACATCTGAAAACTTTCCCAAAGCATCAGAAAGGAATATAGCGATGCTTCCACCTCCAACCAGAAAGCAATTCGCATCAATGCAACCAATTTTTGCACCTCTACCGACAAAAATGCCCCCACACTCTGCAAAATCAAGGGCTCTCTACGACCAAATCTAGAAACACAGCGATCTCGTGGCATCGAATTAAAACGGCACGAGATACAATTCGATCTCATCGCTCGCCCACCTGCTCGATGAGCCGGTGCACGGGGCTCCCGTTGGAGGTCAGGTTGGTCGTCTCGCGGTACGAATCCCTGAACAGCCTGAGCAGATCGTACGTGAACTTGCGCGGCATCTCGTACATGTAGACCCTGAGCGGCGGCGGGGCCGCCGGCCACGCGCCCCCGAGGTCCCCGTAGAGCCGGGCCTCCTCCTCCCTCCGAATCGCGGCGTCAAGGTTCCGGGGAGCCGCGGAGAAGGAAGCGGCGGGGTGGGGGGAGACGAGGAAGCGGTCGAGGGAGGCGACGAAGGAGGTGGTGGTGCTGGCGCTAGGGTCGGAGAGCGGGGTGGGGACGGGGCGCGGCGAGGAGGGGGAGAGGAGGAGAAAGTAGACGGCGGAGAAGAGGAGGAGGACGCCGACGGCGAGGAGGCAGCGGGAGGAGGCGAGGCGCGTGTGCGGCAGGGAGGGGAACTGCTTCCCCGCCATGGTTGGAGACGGGAGACTGGCGAGTGGCTGCAAGTTTTGTTATGGTTTTGAATCGAGCAAACAACAATGTCGGTGCAAAGATACCAGAGCACAACAAAACTATTTGCCGGTACATGTTGCACCGGGCTTATGTTTGGATATTTGGTTCTGATCTGATCCAAATTTGTGCTAAATTCCCGCATATGCACACCGCAACCCAACAGGCCGTATGAACCATTATCCAGATGATGGACTCTTGAAACTCAAAAATCATTTTTTACGGTCAACTGTTGCCACGGTCGATTTCGACAGCTGAGTTAATGTGATTATTTATGGTTAAAAGCTAGTTTTTCGTTAGTTAAAAATTGATTATATTGTGGTTGAAATCTGTAGTTAAAACCTGATTATGTTGTAGTTAAAATCTGACCATGTTTGAGTTGAAACCTCACTGTTCCGACAGCTTTACTGTAGCTGTCGGAATTTGACCGTGGCAACGGTTGACCGTAAATTACAGGAGCCCCTTGAAACTAAGCACCAGTAGTAAATCAGCATCTTATTGTCCTAAATTGGACACAACACAAGTTGTCTCTTTGGCTCCTTACTAAGATATAATAACTCTATTTGTCTATGCTTCGGCAAGAAATTATGTATGTCTTTCCGTGCTTGCGAGCACCGAGCTCTTGTTTGATGTTATACTTGTTTTTCCCAATGTGATCAGAGGAGAGAAGACTAGTGAGAGGACTATACGAGAGTTAACGGCTCCCATTATATATCTTTTTTCTTTTGAGAATCATAGGCACACGGCTGTGTCAGGATCAATAGCCACTTCAATTTATTTCAAAAAAATAGCCACTTCAATTTTTTAATTTTTTTAGCTTCTTTGTTTTAGGGGATTGCTTCTCAGCTCAGCTATTTTGTTCTGGACTTCTGGCCCACCAACCTACAATAGCCGACTGCCTTGGCCCAAGCTACTGAAGCCAGTGGAACGGCCTGGTTTCTCGGGTAGCACGTCGGCTGCTTCCGGTTTTTTTTGTGTTGGGCTGCTACAGCACATATGCGCGACATGCATCATTAAATATCTTCGAATAAACATGTGGGAAAATGCAGATGAATATCATAAAATCCATGAAATATCTCCGAAAAATGTGGGAAATACATATGTGAAGGGAATACCAGAAATTCAGAAAAACATAAGATCGAGATGTTATGACTTGTGAATCCTACAGGAAGCTAAAATACAGGAATTTACAAATTGACTTTTTGGATGCACCAAACGAATTTTGCACGAATTTGAGAAGAGAGAAAGTTCATAAAAAACACAAATGATTTTTTTCATCATCTCCAAAGTCGTGTTAGAATTTCTTTAAAATTCCCGTGGATTAGACTATTCCACAGGAATTTCATGAAATTCCTACAACCTCGTTCGTATGATTCAAATAGCCTACATTGGAAATTCTGTCAAAAATCTCTCTGAAAACCCTCTGATCCAACGGGGACCTAAGAGTACTTCACTGGTTCGATATGTGACGGTATGGCCAGAATGGTCTGTGGTATTGCGTTGCTCCCCTCCCCCTCCCCTCCTCCCCCAAAAATAAATCCGCCATACAAGTAATTTCAAGGATTTTGTGTTTCTATACTTTTTTGTACGAGCGAAGAACAAGAGAAAAAACAACACCACCACCATCATTGGTGGCTTTAGAGGTGCTTGCATCATGTGGTGCAACTTGGGGACGTGTAGACAAATGAACAAAGTGTGCATGCATAAGCACGAAGATTGTGTGGCTCGGAGAAACGTATGGGACTTGGGCTGGCACACCCTTGCTGCTGACTGCATCCATCCTGTTGCTCACTGTGCAAAAGTACGCGCGGAAATAATGTTGCAAAACAAAACAAAAGATTATCCGTAGGTACTCAAGACAAACTCGATGGCGTGTACAATAAGCACCTCCCTTATAGGAATTAATACTCAAGAAAAACTCGGTATTTGCATGCAGTGCTGTTGTAATGTTGCATATATGCTGTAGGGTGTTGAATACGTTGTGCGCAACCCGGGCGCTAGACCTGATGAAAATAAACATCGATGACGACGCTCAGGTCACCATCGGAGGAATTATTGATGCATGGTGTGTGCGCCCAAAAAAAAGAGAGCAAGCGTTTCACAGCAAAGCAGCATGCAAATGATGCATGCATGCATGCACGTATGGGTCAAAAAAATCGAAGTATAGCTCACCTGAGAGGTCACCTTATTTGTCCGCCGAAGGCCGGAGGATCAGCAACGCATTTATGCATGAATAAGAGAACCCAACTCTATCTCCAACGCTTTTGTCAGTAAAATACACTAGATCGATAAGAAGCGATTCACGTTGGGAAAACACGCTTTAATTTGTTGATTTATCCATTTGAGTTCGTCTCATGCAGGTGCTAACGAGACAGATCGAGAAGATGTAGGTTCACTGTTCCATATACGAAAAAGAAAGTTGTGTATTGACGGCCCGTTGCAAACTTAATTACTATTATTCTTCCATATCGTGTGCCCTTGTATGTGCATGTTTCCACTACTTCCAGAGCTCCCAAATTTGTTCAGAATCAAAATTCTTGGTTCGAAGAAACTAGCGCTCAGTAGCTAGTAGAATACATAATTAGGGTTAAGATTATTAGCAACCCCTATATATAAAGAGACAAACGTTCCTCCGTGCACGTGCATATATTGACGATTAGAGAAAGGTACGCATGTCGACTCTTAGAGCACCGGAACAAATCAAATCAAAGATCATGATTATTCCTTCTGCTCTGCTAGTTATATATGCAAGCTCACGACGGATGCGTGTCTCACTTCTTTGGGTATGCATGTTTCGTTCGATCGAGCTATGATGAGCTAGGTGCGTTTATCTTTGGCAATCTCAAGACAGCCTCAGATGATGGATTGGTGCATGTTTACGTGCTATGATTACCTTTCTGAACTTCCATGACAACATGTAGCGCTGTTGACGACCTCATGCAAAACCATTTCACCCCGGTTAATAATTAGAGTTTGATTCTATCTGGTTCAAGAAAATTCCTACACAACGATTATTTCTTCGCGATTTTTCGTGCCAGTGCATGATTATAGTTTGTGTCCTACGCAATTTTCCTACTCTTCTTTTATTTCCTAGTTTTTCTACAATTTATTTGAAAGCATCGAGATTTTTAACATGGTGTTTGTCAAACTCACCAGTTCAAATATCATTGGACGTATGATGTATGATGCATGATGTATCCAACTAACCCTACAAGAGTTGGAAAACTGGAGTCGGAATGATGCATGCAACCAATCCCCATGTCCCGTACGTCCACTAGCTAATCCCACGTACGCGTCTCCGCATCCATCTCAGTAGCTCACCCACGTAAATGAGTCGCTGGCTCGATCGATCAGAGGCGGGCGGGCACGCGCGCATGCATGAGCTCATCGGTCATCGACGCGCACAAGCAAGCAAACGACCGACCGACGCGCGCCCGCATTCTTTTTCCCCGATCCGGCCTCCTCACACGTAAGAAACAAACGACCCATAGATCAGCTTGCAAGATAATGCATGCACACGCTTCACGCACAAGCTAGCGAACAAAGCTACCTAGCTTCTCGATCGAGATCGAGCCCCGTACGTGAATGAATTACCCCATCGATATCTCGATCTATACTTTCCCATATGCATGCACAGATCTTTTTCTTTTTCTTGCGCTTGGAGAGTTCTTGACTTGTAGCTAAGCTCAGCATTTCTGTCTTCTTTTTGTTTGCTTCGCAACGGCAAATCGGCAATGGCGAATATGTACGTACGTTTTTTTATGCATGTTCATGGTCATGAGTTGAGCGCGACTTGGGTTGGGTCACACTGACGATCACGGTCGCGGGCCGGGTTCCAGGTTGATCTGTGGAGTGGCGGTACATACAGGGTCGCGTGCATGTAATGTTCAAGAGTCAGCAGCTGCGACTGGCTCGACGTTCACGGGCAGAGACGGCGCGCAGCAGCGTGTTACAGCGAAGCAAACAACGGTCTCTTCGTGCGTGCGTACGCGCATGCATGCATGACAGATTGACAGTTTTTTCTTCACTTCTCTTCTCTTGCATGATGCAGGCAGGTCCTGCAGGATGCGGCTCACCTGGTCGATAGACGCAAATTGCAAAACAAACAGTACTGCTGCACCAACTCTGACTTGGCTACAAACACAATTAATACACCCCAAAAACTAGTAGGTCTAGTAAGAGAAACTGGGGCAGTTCCACGGAATACAAATCGGATTCGTCTGTTCATCTAGTTCAAAAATTAGCTCAGGGAGAACCTACATAGCTCAGCGAATTAACAAACACCCTAGCGATCAAACCTAATGCCTATATGTACTGTGTGCATGCGATGAGCACACGGATCCTTGACCAACACAGCATCGGTCGATCGTTCAGGCTGCCACATGGAAGGTCGGATAAAGGGTAGGCCGCCGATGTCACATCGTACCATGGCTCAACAACTTTCGCCAGAACAGAGTGCATATATCCTGGTGCGTTCAAATGGCCGCAGAGAGAACAGGGCATCCATGCATGCGTCCTGCGTCTTTCAAATTTCCATCCTTCCAACCAAATCTCATCAGTCAATCCATCCACTGACGCCTTGCATGATCCGTATAAACTAGGAGATGATAATATCCGTATCAAAAAAAAGAAGAAGATGATAATATCACCTGCGAAAGGCAACAAAAAGAAATTGGACGATGTGAATTTTACACGGCGGCGCTGCGATCTTAGCCGGAGTTTCTCCTTGGGACAGCAGCATTTAGGAGCGCTGCGAAAGGCAGCGAGACCTTTTGCTAAATCGAAGCTCCGAGCGAGAGAGAAAATCGAAGGAGTTTGTTTTGTTTTTTTCTTCCGCGAGGGGCGTGGGACCACCCGCTCGCTCCGGCGGGGGCCTGTGGGCCCCACGTGCAACAACCCCCCACGCCGCTTGCATGTTCGGTCGATAGCTTGCTCCGCTTGCGTTGCATGTCCCCGCCCGGGTGGGCCCGCGCTCCATGGTAGGCGCCACCGCAGGATCGCCGGGAAAGGAGGAGACTAGGAGAGGCGGACCAACATCACCACGCCGCGCGAACTCTGCCTGGCGTCGTCGCGTGAGCCCTTCCCTCCCTTCCCCGGAACAAAAACTGTGTGCACGCTTGGTCGCCAGGTCGCGATCCGGTGAATCTGATGGTCTAATTGGTATGAAAATTGGAATGGACTGCATGGCTTTGGAGTCGATAAATCCACCTACACTCATTTACGTCCTTTCGGCATTTTTGAAACTCTGAGTTTTTAAAAATAATATCAGAAAAGTTATAATGACAGGTAGGGGTAGAGTATGGTCAGCTGCAAAATTTCAGCCAAAAGCACGATCTGTTATGTATTAAAAATAGATAAATGATTGTAGTCATATTACTAAAAATGAGTATTATCATTTATCTTTTTGTGCAAGACACAAATGATCATATTTTTAGATATATTTCTGCATGTGCACATGCTCTACCAATATCTATCATTCCGAATTTTTTGAAATCTTTTAAAAAACTCACAGTTTCGAAAATTCTAACGGGGTATAGCAAGTGTGGGTGAAAAGATGATCCCTATGCTCCCTGTTTCTTTTGTCGAACGAATTTATTTTTAACTGAAATGAGCCAACCTGAGGCTCTGTTCGAGCACAGGGCACAATTCAATTCGTATAGGAATTATGAAATTTCTGTATCCTAAATGAGGCCTAAAAATGTCAGGTCCGCTTGACTCATGGTCCATGGTTGCCACTTCCTAGTCTTAATTAGTTGTGCCATAAATTTGTAAGCATGTGTTTGATTTATCACTTCAATCGTACACTTCGAGAGCCTCATGATCCAGGTGTCATGGCCTCCTCCCTAAATTTGCCAGACTGACGGTGCACAATTTTTGTGAGAAATCACACTTTGCATAAGTGTAGTCACGTAAAGGTTAGGTATGAACACACGAGGCTAGAGGTTGGTTTTGCACTGTTGCGTGCATGTGTAGCGGATGCATGCACCTACGAAGTTGGGAGGCAGGCCGGCTCGATCCATATAATCTACATTTTTGAAATAGTCGGGCATTAGCCTGATTGGTCGCGTGCCGTTGTATCTGAAGGAGGGAAGGAGGAAAAAAGAGTGAGGAGCAAAAAGAAGAAGGAGATGAGAAAGAAAGGAACGAGAAAGAGGGGCGACGACCCCGAACTCGACGACGGTGAGCTCGATGGTAACAGCAAGTAACCTGAAGGGGATAACCGACGACGGATAGATAACACGGCTCCCCGAGCTTAGAGAGATGGTTTGATCAGAATGTTAGCGTCTCTACTTACTGCTGACAGCTGATAATAGTGTAGGAGACGAAGATGCGGTGACAGAAGAGAAGAGAGGTGGAGCCACCGGTGGAAAAGGTGACAGGCGGAGGCGCCAGTGGACGGTGCTGTAAATATATGCTTCTATCTTGTTCTGTCACGCGTGTATATGCGGCCGCAAACGAAACTTGGCCCGGCCGGCTCTGAGCTGCTGTGTGTTGAGTTTGGCCACAGCGAACCCTGACTGCCAATGGTGACCGAATACAAAGACCTACTGTCTGACGGTCCATCGTTGAGAGATGAGGAAACCTTTCCCGCCAGGAATCGGAATTCTGTACATGTTCCGGTTTGTGGAAAGAAAAAGAAACTCTTCATGGAAACGCATGCAAAAAACATAACCTAAACATGTACGACATGCATGGACAATTAATTAGTACCATTGCGTTGCAAAGCAACCAAAATAAACATGCATGGATCGACCGAGTTCGCACTTGTGTAGTGCTTTACGTACGAGTTTTTTTTAATATTATTTTTTATTCAGAAATTTCAGAAATAATATAACATTCAAAAAAATTATAAAACTGGTCTCAATCGCCATCAGCCGTGGCGATTAAGGCGTAACTGCCACGCGCTGTGGCGATAGGAGCCAATCGCCAGCCGCACCGATGATTCAGTATGGAATCGCCAAGCCGCACGGCGATTGACCATAATCACCACAAAGGATGGCGATTGGGCCTAAATTGTCAGTAGACGTGGTGATTGGCCCCTCTGATTATATAGTCAGGGTGCTATCGCTATCCCTCATGGCAATAGTGCCCTGTGTCCTGGCAGTTACTGACTGCCTATCGCCACCAAGGATGGTGACTGCACCCTATCGCAACCCCGCTTGGTGATAGCACTTAATATCATCGGTGCGGCTGGTAATTGGTCCCTATCGCCATGAAGTGCGGCGATTGCGTTCTAATCGTCACGGTTGGTACCGATTGAGGCTAGTTTTATAATTTTTTTGAATGTGATATTTTTTTTGAAATTTATGAATAGAAAAATAATATTTTAAAAAACTACTTTACGTACCGTGTGACAGGACCGGGGCGGTCTGTGTGTGCAACTGCACTAGTACTAGTAGTATTACACAGCAGGTACAGTGTATTGATTCTTTGGTACCCTTGCGTATATACTCACACAGTGGCACGTACAGTGGAGTAGATTGCACGTACGAAGAGCTAGCTGTGCTGCGTCTGCAGTGCACGCATGTACAGATGACAAAAGCCACGCTCTCTTGTGTAGGAGCTGATCGTACGGTGAAATTACGTCTCTGTCCTCGCCGCTGGCCTTTGCAGACCAACCAGTGACCAGCCCAGCAGCAAGCAGAATTATTAATGTTGTCCCTCGAAGTGAGCACTGAGCTGGGCAGTGTCGATCTACGTTACCGTCCTCTTTTTCCTTTTCGAGAGCTGGCCAATTTACCGTTCTTTAAATATGGAGAATTACAGGCCGGGAATAATACTGCCGCTGTTTTTTCGATGACTTACTGTCCTGCTGTGTTAGTAAGTAGCAGTACAACAGTAACTTTCTTTTTTTAGGGAACTAATTGTAATGCTGCAACTTTTGTGGCCGCGTTAACAAGCATGCACGTACGTGAAATATCGTACACCCCTTTACCACTTTCTGAAGGGAGTGCTTCACGGAGAATATATCCACCAAGGCACGAAGTGAAAAACGAGCAAGCAAAATACAAATATGCTGTCGTCCTCACCTTTGTGTCATATTTGAGAGTAAAACTGTAAAGAGAAGAGAAAAGAGCTAATCGTGGGTGGGCTAGAGTAAGATGAAAAATTCGACCTCCACTAGGAACGGAATTTTCGACCGAAATTCGAATTACAGATTGCAGAGGAAATATGTTATATAACGGCAAATAGAAAATATGATCCTTGCCCGAAAGGTTAGGGTCACTCACGTTGGATCAGGTATCCAAGAGATGATACACCGACCATGTAGCTAATGTGTGCCCAGAGTTGATGACGAAGTTCGGCAGGACGACATGTAGCCGTTGTCCACGGGAAGCTAATATAGTTTGGCAGCGTTTGGACAGAAGAACCTTTGATTTTACGATGGATATAATGGCGGATGATTTGGCGATTATCTAGTAAAGGTCATCCGAGTTTAGAAAAAAGAAGTAATTCTCAATTGTCTAAAATTTTACAAATATCAGTTAACTAAAATTGCATATTAATGGCATATTACGTAGCCTAAAATTATATATTGAGAGTGTGCAACTTTAGTATAAAATTACAGCAGCTAGTTCGTAAGTCATATATAGGGTGAAGGTGGAGATGGAGATGGTTAGATCTTAATCTAAAAGCTTAAAATATGACTAAGATGTAAAAAAAATCAATACCACTTATGAATAAACGTTTCATAAGTTCAACCTTGTTTGGCTCCATGAATAAGTATAGAATTTAAGAATTCAATGTGTAACACCTTGTTTAGCTCCCATGAATTGAGTATAGAATTCAAGTATTGGAATTGAATTCTACAAATTGGAGTAATTGGTTGCCACAAATAAATTCCGACCAGGGGTGAGAACATAACTAAATCAATTATGTACTATCAGCAAAGAATCAAATGAAATTTGTGGGTTGCAGAAGCTTGTGGGGCCCTACCTGCACTTTGGGCCTGCCAAAATGCATAAAGTTGCACCTTGAAATATTGACTCATCTCCAACATGTTTTCAATTGATTCCATAAAAAAAAATTATGGTGTGAACGTGAGGTTGAGATTCTAAATATGGAATTTTTATGAAGCCTACCTCAACAAGCCCGTGGGGCCCACCAAATCGCCTCAGAGTGCTATCAATATGCACAGAGTTGCTCCTCTATGCACTAGTCACTCCCAAATATTTGAGATGGTTTCGTGAAAACTTTATATTGTGAATGCCAGGTTGAAGTTTAAAATATTAAAGTTTTATAAAAGCCACATCTACAAGTTAGTGGGACTCACTTTCACGCTTCAGTCTGCTAATTTGCACAAAATAGCTTCTCTGCACCTGAACAATGTCCGTCAAATTCCGGTTGATTTGGAGAAAATTTTATGGTATTTAACATGAGGTTGAAATTCTAAATACCAAAATCTTACTAATGAAAAACCTCCATTTCATGTGATACCCAAACATAACAATCGAAATTTGAATTTTTTAGAATCAAATTCAAATTCTATTAAAATTCGGTTGGAATCTAATTGAATGAAACAATAGGCCGTATGGTGGGCATATTTAGGATCTGTGCCTGCACAGAGCCTCCAAAAATTGGGGCCCAATTTTGTTCTTAAGTACTACTCTCTTCATCCCAGGGTGTAAGGCATATTTTGTTTGGTTAAGACAAGGCTTTGACTAATAATTACTTTATTAATATGTGGTTTATGTGATACAAAGTCACAATCATAAGTAAGCACTTTTGAATACGAATCTAATTACATCAATTTTATGTCACATGAATCACATACTAATGGAGTAATATTGGTCAAAACCTTCTCTTAACCAAATAAAATACGCCTTACATTCTGGGATGGAGGGAGTTCTACTTAATAATAATTAATAATTAGCTGTGGATAATTATTGATGATGAGAATTTTCGATTGAGAGATTTTCAAATAAATTTTGTATTATTTTGATCCATACTAATTCTTATTTAGAGACCATTTGGATCAAATGAATGAGATCATAATAATTATTATGTATTGCTTCCCTACATTGCAGTTTTATAAGATTTCTAGCAAGAGATTATATCTACTAAAAATTTTCATTTGTGTCTATGACAACTATGAAATGCACTCAATTACTAAATAAAATGCTCGAGCTTTTCGTACAATATAACCTTGTAGCTTTTATTAGTTATTCTTATGTTTTTAATTCCTAAGACTTTTGACATACAATGACATCCAATTTTTTAATTTATCCTATTTCTATGTTTTTCAATTCGTACATCCCAAAGAGACGGAGCACGCCTCTCTCTCATCTCTCCTTCTAGATGCACGTCTCTATCTCTTTCTATATTTCCCCTTTATGATCGCAACACTTGAAAATGATGAATATTCTGAAATGACTAGATTGTTTCTCTAGTGGAAACTACTGTACATATAATTTTGTTGGCTATATATTCCGGTGACCTTGCATTAATGGAGCTAAGTTTTTCTAGGTTGAAATTTTGAAGTCATTTTTGCGCTCGACAGAAGAAAAACTTTGTGGATTGGGTACACAAGCACTTGGAAATGATGTTCCGGAGGAAGGTTGTTTATGAAGATTTAATTGAAAGTTTTTGCATTAAAAAATGATAAAAAGAATGATAAATTTCAAATAAAAGATCGATCCATAGTTAAGGGTTTCAATATTATTTTTTGGCAGCAAATGAATTATTTTATCACAAATAAAAAATACCTTTTTATCATCGATTTTTCTTATACCTGGGGCCTAGTTTAGATTTTGCATCGACCCCTCCATTTCTTAGGTACAGCCCTGTGAAATAAATTAAAATTTGAGAGCCAACGAGGTGTTATGGATTTTACATGAAGGAAGATCCCGTCCGGTCTCTATCCGCAAGGCAACTTCTTCAATTAAAAACCCGAATAGAAGCCACCTTTTATTCATTTACCATTTTTTGAGTTCCGGTCAAACGTTATCCCCTTATTCAAATAAGTTATCGGTGCGTATTTAAAGCACCTACGAGGAAAATCCGATGTCCTATTAAGCCAGCAGCACCAACCGAGGCAAATTTATCTCCACAAGCATGTGCAATTTTATCTACACATATTGTTTCAAAGGAAAGGCAAAAATGCATACCACTAGTGTATATATAATTGACTCGCTCTAATATTTTTTCGCAGTCTAGACTAAGGGTATATATAGAGCACACACAATCAATTTCTACGCACGGGACGTTTTGTCAAACAGTTAATTACTTCTATGCAAAGTTGATTTTGTAGCGTATTAGACTACGCTATCAGTGTATTATCACATAGCATAGTAGCATGTGCAATTTCCCCTCCAAGAGCTTGGCGGAGAGAGATGACCTGACGAGCACCTTCACCACCGCGTACGTACGGGCGCCTCTGGAATTAGCAACCCCACCAAACACCTCGCCGAGTCCTAGAGGCATTTAGACGAAACTGGGCGCGTACGGTGTATTTGTCCCAGAAGCAACCCAGAAAAACGCCAAGTGATGGGCGAAATTGTTGCTCGCTCTTTTTTTTTAGAGGAATACCTGCATTATATTAAACACAGATACATCCGGAAGTAGCAGCCAACATACCCGAAACAACCCTAAAGAAAAGAGAAATTACAACCAGGTCCCTAGGAAATTCCCCAACATCCACTTCGCGACTGTTCTTCTTCTCGTCATCGCTTCGCCGCAAGAAGATGAAGACGGAAGACATCAGCTGCTTGGACACCTCCAGGCTTAAGGACCACCAGGGCGGCTGGCTGGAGTAGAGGAAGTCGAAGAGCCAAGCACCGCTCGAGCACCTGCAAAGAAACCAGAGGACAAAACCTTGGTACTCTCGCCGCATAAGAGTTCCGCCGCAAGGGACGGAAACGAGCCTTCGCTGAACGCCCATCGGCGGGGGCGTCGCCCCGAACCTGAGCAGGATGCCGAGCTGTCCCCAGACGCCGAGATCTCTCCACCAGCCGAACCCACTGACGTAGCTCACAAGCCACACGAGAGAAGCCGCAATCAGGAGGAGTCTCAGGCCCGCCGACGAAGCTTGGGAGAAAACCACCGGTCCTCTCATCAAACAAAAACAAACGCCAGCTCCGCAGGAGGAGCAGCGGACGGGAGACTCCACACGCTCCCCGTCGGTGCCGGACGAAGCACCGCCGGAACGGGGACGGAGCGGGGAGGACAAAACCCTAATCGAAGACGTCGCCGCCGCCTCACCGCCTTCAAACGGGGACCTAAAATGAAGGACTTGGATCAACAGCCCACCCGCCGGCGAGGACCCGCAATCCGTCGCACCTCCGAGAGCCAAGAAGGCCGTCGGAGCCGGGGCGGACCGCCGGGCACGCCAGCGGGAGGACGAAATCGCCTCTGAATCGCCTCAAGACACTGTAGCGTGGGGAACACTGGTCCACGTGGATCGCGGTAGACTCCTTTTCTTCTTCTTTTCTGCTGGATCAAGGACGTACTGCCTCGTTGATCAACGCCGAGTGATCTTCGATCACCGTGGGTAACCGTTGTCCGCTTGTGGTGTGTTAAATTTAAAAGATTACATGCATGGACGCATGCCTCGAGTGATCTTGGCTTGTCGTCCACTAACAACTGACATATATTCTAGTTGGAAATCTTAAACTGAGGTCATGCATGCATGGTATGGTGGTTTAACAATCTGCAATAGCAGCGCTACTCCACTCTTCCTTCAAAAATTATCTTCGGTATACATATATATGTGATTCTGCCGGGTTTTATTTGATCTTTTTTACATACTACCAGAGCTAGTGTAGGAGAAAAAGTATAAATGGATAGAATATGATATATGTTAGAGAGAGTGGGGATAGATTATGTACAGTGAGATAAAAGAATAAAATGAGTTGGACGTAAAGATCACAACTACGAGAAAGCAATGGCAGAATCGATCCGAGATATAAACAGTAAGCCAGAGATGCACGAGAATACTAAAGATGGAAATTCTGGCATAAAGTCCCCATGGCTTTAACCAAGTTGGACGTAAATTTGTGTCTAGTGGCAGGTATCTTGTCTTCCACACCGTATATTCATAATTTCATCCGTCTTCCACACATATAAAAAACAAAGACTGCGTAGGTAGGCACTGACACCACAAGTCGTCGCATCGATCCTATATAAATAAACTGAAAAAAACAGACTCTCCTATAGGTGAGCGCACATAAAAGAATTCCAAAAATACGATACACCTCCTCCTTTTTTTAGACAGCGTACTTGTGACTGTATTTTTGCATAATTTTTTTCAGATGCACATATTCTAACTTTTCGTACATGATGAATTTTATGGGATAATTTTCAGATGCATAAGTACAAAATTCAAAACTCAATATTCTCCAACTTTTTTCGTTATATGAGCAGATGATATCCTTACAAATTCTGACCAGCAAATGCATATGTGTATGGAGAAAGTTTGAATATATGTGTATCATGACAGTGTCCATGAAGAAAATGTATCTTGGCATATATAATCTGCAAGTCTTGTGAATTCATTTGATTTTTTATAATTCGCGCAGAACCAGGTGTTGAGAAGTATGGGATAGGATAAATGAATAGAACAAAAATACAGTCATGCAATTAAAGAGAGAGAAGAGTCGAAAATATAGGGCTCTAGAGCGAGAAAACAGGTGCCCCATGCGGCCATGCCCAATAGCATGTCTGTACCTTTCACCTTTATAATCTCCCCCCAAATCCCCTCCCACTCTCGCAGCCTCGCCCACCACCCTCCTCCCTCTCTCGGTCCTCCAAACTCTCTCTCTCTCTCTCTCTCTTCTGAAAATTCTCCGCACACTTGGGTGCCTAAAGTGGTGGCGGCATCTCGCCGAGGGGGAGATCCTCCCCGGTTTCCACTCCTCTGCTACCCCCAAGTCTCCTCTTTTCTCTCCAATCCACTGCTGAACCCGGAGGCGAGCAAGGAGGGGAATTGGAGCTCGACTCTGTTCCATTTCAGCCCCAGTCCCACGCTCGATCGACCCCGGCTGCGAGATTTTCGGCAAGGTAGCTCCGGTTTTTGAAGAATTTCAGTTTCTTTTGGGCGACGAGGCGGTGATCTGAGGTGGGGAGTGGTGGTGTTATGGGTTTACCTTTTCTTTCTTTGGCCCGGTTTTGCCCTGTGGGGATTTCCATTCTTGGGACCCGAGGAGTAGTGCTTACGCCTTTTTGTCTGCTTGTCTAGTGTCTTGATCTGTCAATTATGTAGAAAAATCTCACCTTTTCCTCCTTTTTTTAACTCAAATTCTTGGTTAAACAGTAGTACTACCACTGCTTGGAGTTCTTAAGCTGAACATGTTCAATTTAGTCTTTAATTAAGTTACAATTGCCTTTGCTCTGCTGAATTTGGGGAAGAAGTAGTTTTCATCCCGTGGTACGTACCCCCTCAGGTTTTTTTTAGTTGTTGCACAACAAATTCCTGCTTCTTTTCAGAACTTACATGGGTTTGTCCTGATCAGCTTCTGGTGTTATCTAACTTCAGTAGCATATCATACACACTGATACACATAGATTTGCTCTCTGATCAAATATTTCCGTTCCTTCTGCACAATTCAAGCAGTACTGTGGTAGTAATCTAACAATTCGATCTTTTCTTGGCGTAATTCAGGTGCCCTGGTACCGGGAGATGTATCGGGTTAAGAGCGAGAGCGACTGCGAGATGATCGACCAGGACCAGATGGACTCGCCGGTGGGCGACGACGGCAGCAGCGGAGGGTCGCCTCACCGGGGCGGCGGACCCCCTCTGAAGAAAGGCCCCTGGACGTCGGCGGAGGACGCCATCCTGGTGGACTACGTCAAGAAGCACGGCGAGGGGAACTGGAACGCCGTGCAGAAGAACACCGGGCTGTTCCGGTGCGGCAAGAGCTGCCGCCTCCGGTGGGCGAACCACCTCAGGCCCAACCTTAAGAAGGGGGCCTTCACCGCCGAGGAGGAGAGGCTCATCATCCAGCTCCATTCCAAGATGGGCAACAAGTGGGCTCGGATGGCTGCTCATGTAAGTGCGATGCGATGTGTTCTTTGGATCGTCTAATACATGCAGTTTTCAATTCAAGATGTCTTACTCCTATCTCTGTAGTTAGTAATTACCCTTCTTGAAGAATAGTTTATGGTTTTGATTTAGTGAAGTGTTTTGTTTCAGGTATTGGAACTGTATTAATCGTTGTGGTCCTTTGTGCCACTTACTTTTATTGCTCTGAAACATTAACTTAGATGATTTTCTAGTGCAACTCAGAAAGTTATCAAACTTTGGTTTTAATATTGGGCGTGATGATTTTCAAAAGAATCCTTGTTTAGTTCCTTATTCAAGCCCTCCTGCTATCAAAATCCCAAGTCCTACCTCGATTCACAACTCCTAAGCCGCTAGGGTAGTCCTGATCAAATGATACCAAGCACTGATCATTGTTCACTTTATACTAATATGTTTCTAGCTTTATCTTCTCAAGTTCATATATTTTGCCAGTGTTACTCTTGTATGGACGTAGACGTGGTCATATAGAATGGTAGTGCTTCGTATGAGCATCAAAGAATAGATACTGTGTCCATCTCTACTTTTGTTGTTACTGAAAGGCAAGTAGGCCTAACATTTAAAAGGTTGTAATTATTGGGTGTATATGTATGCCTTAAATAGGCATCTATTTTTGACTTTGACTGCGTTCAAGGGGGTTGGCTGGCTAGTCTTGCCAGATTGTGTGTTGTCTGACATCTAAGTTGCGTAATGGCAGTTGACAAGGTGCGATAGTTGAGAACTTGAGATCTATTTCAGTGTTACCAACTAGTACTGTTTTTCTTCATAGCTTTATGTAGTAACCATCTAAGGATAATAACCTTGTATTAAATATCATGACTCACAGTACTCAATTACTTTTCCATCATCAATAGTATGTACTTACTACAATTTGGTTGGACATAAATCCTCAAATTGATCGAAGTTTCCTCACAGTGAAAATAGGCTATTTCATATAATTTATCCTGTGTACATGAGTCACATACTTTATCTTATATACTGTTGCTATTATTAACCTCATGCACCTCTTCTCAGTTGCCAGGGCGTACTGATAATGAAATAAAGAATTACTGGAATACTCGAATAAAGAGATGCCAGCGAGCTGGTTTACCAATCTATCCTGCTAGTGTATGCAATCAATCTTCAAATGAAGATCAGCGGGGCTCCAGTGATTTTAACTGCGGCGAGAATCTGTCCAATGATCTTCTGAATGGAAATGGTCTTTATCTACCAGATTTTACCTGTGACAATTTCGTTGCTAATTCAGAGGCTTTAACTTATGCACCACAGCTTTCAGCTGTTTCAATAAGCAATTTGCTTGGCCAGAGCTTTGCATCAAAAAATTGTGGCTTCATGGATCAAGTAAACCAAGCAGGGCTGCTAAAACAATCGGACAGTGTACTCCCTGGATTGAGTGATACCATCAATGGTACGCTCTCCTCAGTGGATCAATTCTCAAATGACTCTGAGAAGCTCAAGCAGGCTCTGGGTTTTGACTATCTCCATGAGGCCAACTCTAGCAGCAATATTATTGCACCCTTTGGGGGTGCACTTACTGGCAGCCATGCCTTTTTAAATGGCAACTTCTCTGCTTCTAGGCCCACAAATGGTCCTTTGAAGATGGAGCTCCCTTCACTCCAAGATACCGAATCTGATCCAAACAGCTGGCTCAAATATACCGTGGCTCCTGCAATGCAGCCTACGGAGTTAGTTGATCCCTACCTGCAGTCTCCAACAGCAACCCCATCAGTGAAATCTGAGTGTGCGTCACCAAGGAACAGCGGTCTTTTGGAAGAGCTGCTTCATGAAGCTCAGGCACTAAGTTCTGTGAAGAACCAACAGCCATCTGTGAGAAGTTCAAGTTCCTCTGTCAGTACGCCATGTGATACCACAGTAGTTAGCCCAGAGTTTGATCTCTGTCAGGAGTATTGGGAAGAAACATCCCAGTTCTTTGCTGAATGAATATGCTCCTTTCAGTGGTAATTCACTCACTGAGTCTACCCGTCCTGTTAATGCTTCGTCCCCTGATGTTTTTCAGCTCTCCAAAGTTTCTCCTGGTAGGTACATTTAATTTCCCCGTCCTTTTTTTCAGAGTGATTGTTTCTGTTATTTATGTCAGTATTTATTTGCAGCACAGAGCCCTCACTGGGTTCTGGAGAGCAGCCAATGGAGCCTGCATATGAGCCTGGGGCTGGGGACACTTCACCTCATCCTGAAAACTTCAGGCCAGATGCATTATTCTCTGGGAATACAGCTGATACGTCAGTTTTCAACAATGCCATAGCAATGCTCCTGGGCAACAACATGAATACTGAGTGCAAACCTATTCACGGTGATGGGATTGTGCTCGATTCTTCGTGGAGCACCATGCCACATGCTTGTCAAATGTCGGAATTCAAATGAATTCCTTATTGATCCTTGTGGTGATGGCAGAGATTCTTGATATCGCTCTTCCTGATTGTTTTGAGGATAATTTCAGGGAAAACCTCATTGATTGTAATGCTGCATAGCCATCGACTGGTCCTTGATGGCATGCAGCAACTACCAGATGTGCTCTTCATGCAACTAGCCCTTTTGCCCAATAAAGTTCATGGAGATAAGCCGGTTATTATTTTTATTGTTTTGTATTAGAGAACCCTTTTTGTCATCTTTATGGCCAGGATTCTGTTGGAAATTCGTCATGCTATTTTTACATGAACAATGTAAGATCAGTTACTGCTTTTGTGGTGTACTATCCTGTTGAACATTTGCCCCCATTGCCAATTGATAGCAATTCGTTGCAACATGCGCCGCCACGTTATATGAATTTCTGCAGCTTGCAAACCTGGTAAATTATTACTCGCTCTTGAGATCCGCGTAGTTGAAATGCACAAAGCGGCTATACCTGCAACATTTTAAATCTCCTGGTTCAGTGAAAGCAGCAGTCTTGTGCCCCCATTTTTGGCTTTGGAACCTGCTTGCTTTAGCTGGTGGCTGAAGGAACAAAAAAAAGATGGCGAGATAAGGCTCGGCGATGAATGATTAGGGTCGATATGTCATGGTTTCATAGTTGGAATCCAACTGAGTTATCATCCGTGACACGATCAGGAGGAAGCTGCGACATTACACAATCGCAAACGTTGTACCTAACTTCCTCTGGTGTTTTTGTGTTGGAATCGTCCCTTTTAGTTTTTTTTTCCGTCGTTTTCTCTGCACTGAGCATTCACATTTTTTGGGCGTTCAGTGCTATGGCATCCTCGTACTTAATCTTTTTCTAATCTATTTTGCGAGAAGTACATGTTCTCTTTGTTTCGACACGTGCTGTAGATATGCAAAAGCTTTTCTAGAGCTAGTGGTGCGCATATACGGAGTCTTGTGGAATTAAAGCTTGCTCCATTAATTTTACAATTCTTCGGAATGCATCGGACATGAAGCATGCGCTGTAGTTTTTGCCAACTCAAAACCTTTTGATATTTGTCCAAACCATTTGCTGAACTTAAGAAGGCATGGCTCTGTCTTCACCAATTAAGAACGAAGAGAAATGGCTCTAGGACTCGCCATGGCTCACCGGGGCCGGCTTAGAGACATCACCCCAAAGATCCGTGATATCTCAAAAAAGAAGAAATGATGTGTCCAAAAAGCACTTCATCAAGGCGCTTGGGTCGGCTAAATTGCCACGCACGAGGCTCTGTCCGTTGAGCACATTTAGGAGTTTATTACCCTTTGGACCAGGCTTGCCAGGTGCACCTTACCCGAAATCCGAATCCTCAGACTCAATCCGATGAACATTCACAGCAAATGAACAATACTCTGCCGCCTCCGCCTATAAGGCACAATTCTTTGGAGCCACTGCCATGCACATGCAAAGCACCATTTTGAAGGCTTGGGCCCCAAAAAATATAAACTTTTCGCTTGACTCATCATCCCGAATAGGGTATGGATTAACGACTGGCTAGCGTGCCGGGATTGGCCCAACTCCGGTCCCTGCCCCCTTTGCAAGCAGGTACCAGAGTCGGCAGCTCACCTTCTTTTCCAGTGTCATTACTCTATTCGCATCTGGAATTTGGTTAGAGATTGGATTGGAATCCCCAACTTCCAGCCAAGTTTATGGCACGGTGCTTGTCAAGAATTGGTGGATGGAGATCGTGTACAACCGCGGTACTCATCGAAAGGCGATGGCCTCCCTTGTCATGCTAGTTACCTGAGAAATTTGGAACGAGCGAAACGCTAGGGTCTTCCGGAACAAATCAACCTTGCCAACGATCGTGTTCATGCAAATTAAGTAGGGGGCGGCAAATTGGGCCACTGCCGAAGCAAAGCATTTGGGATCTCTTGAGAGATTATGCTCTTTTTTTCTTCCTTAGCCTCCGTGCTGGGTCATGTACTAAACTTTTTAATCTACTATATACTAAGAGCAGAATACAATAGAAAAAAATAAAAGAGGCTAGAAATTCCCAAGAAAAAGCAAAACATCCGACCGTCAATCTGGTGGATCTTTTTATTATTAGTAGACCACAACCAATAGATTTTCATAACTGTACCTAAACAGATCACAACCAATTGATCTTCATAACTGTACTTAAACAGATCACAGCAGATAGATCTTCATAACTACATCTAAACAGATCACATCCGATAGATCTTCATAATTGCACCTAAACATATCACAGCCGATAGATCTTCATAACTGTACATAAACAGATCACAGCCGATAGATCTTTATAACTGTTTCTAAACAAATAACAACCAATAGATCATCATAAGTGTACCCAAACAGATCACATCCGATAGATTATCATAACTATATTTAAATAGATGGCTCAGTACAACGACTAGCAGGCCGGCTTGCGATCCGAACTTTTACTTTCCGTACCGATCTAATATCACACGTACAAGTACAAAAATAAAGATAGTTAAAAACATTTTTCGTGAAAAAAGATAAAAATAATTTAAAATGTTTCCCACACAATTATATAGGACATCGTGCTAGTTAATAAAAAGCAGATCTTTTGCCTTCGTTAAGAAAAAAAAACCTAAGAGAAGCAGCGAGGCAGGAGCTATTTATATGCCCGCGACGTGCCGTGGATGCGCGCCGGCCCGGCCGGATCGAAAGACGCCGCCCATGACGCGATGTGCATGGCATGACTCTCCACGAGTCCGCGGCCACCACGACGCAGCACACGACACGACCCCGTGCCCGCGGCGCCGCTCTCTCCAGATCGATCTGCATGCGTGGAGACGGAGGTACAACGCGCGGCAATGGTGGCCTGACAGAGGCAGGGGTAGGCGGCGTAGCAAGCAAGATCGAGCGCTTGCTTCGAATGATCGTCATCAATTAGCAGACCAGTTAGTGCAGAGGCAGGCAGGCCGGAGGCCGGAGGCCGGTGCAAGTGTCAGCGGCAGTTCGAGACGCCTGATTTGGTGTTTACACGAGTACCCGTCGTTCACTTCAGTGAATTGAGTAATTGCTGCCTTTGCGATAGCCCGTGAGATTTGCGAATAGCTCGTGCGTGCGTCTGTCAGATTTGCGAAATTTGTTATTGTGTTTGTACTGGCCGAACTCGGTGCCTGAAGCACCACAGTACTACTGCTAGATCAGAGGATACTATATACTACTGCTCTGAAACTTTGGTTCTACATGTTTAGTTAATGCGCGCATGTGCCTTGTCGCCCTCATAACATTTCAACGCTAGTATAATAGCAGTAGAAACTGGTTTCTTCGATCCTTGTCTCCCTCGAAACAATTCAGCGATAGGTTTTTCAAGATGGTTGGTCGGTTGGTTCCACGTCGCAATGTGCTCGCAATCGCATGCATGGTCATTTCTGAATCTGGTGTATCCGAAACAGAGTGCACGGTGCTTTGTTGCGTTGCATCTGGGAACTCAGCTGCTGCTAACAGTCGTCAGGTTGGCGTTAGAGAGTTCTGATCTGGCCTCGGAGTCACAATGACACGAGGGCCAGTGTCATTTTAAGGCTGCACGAGGATCAGTTCGGCCGAAGGTGTTGATCTTTTCCTTTCTTTTGCTGAAAATGTAAGTTAGCAAAGAAAAATTCTGTAGATTACATGAAAACAAGCGGTTAACCAAGCAAAGCAAAGCAACAACGACCGTTGGCGGCGTGCCGGTGCCGCCGGTTCCGACACGAGAGCCTGGCAGCACAGAAAAGAGAACAGCCTTCCTCTGCACTGACACGGGCCCACTCTCTCCCTCCGCCAGCCGGGCCCCGCTGACCATGGACCCACCTGGCAGTCCAACGAAACCGTCACCCCCGGCGGAGCTACGCGAGACGAGAGACAGAAAGGCCGGGCCCACCACCTCCCGCTTTCTCTGCCGCTTTTCTTTTCCTCTTCTTTTTTCTTCTTCTTTTCCTTCTCTCTCTTCTCCGGGCGATCGCCATCGCCGCCCACCAGACTCACCAAGTCACCGCCGAAAGTGGCTGCCCAGAGCAGTGCTCCTCCTACCTCCATCCACTACGATCCCAACCGCGCCGAGACGCGGATGCACACGTACCAGTACATTTCTACCAGCGCTCTCTTACGCCGCTGTGATTTGACTCGGGCGATCGCTTCTCGCTCTTGGCTTCTTCCTTTTCCTTGCCCGGTCGCTGCATATCAGCACAGAACAGCGCAGCGCGGCACTGGGTTTCGGTTATTTTGTTTCTTCCGCTTCTTGGAGCTTTCCCCGGTCCGGTCTCGCCCCGTGCTGGACGCCTGCTAAGCTTCTTTGGAAGGTATGCTGTTTCTGATCGCCGTCGAAATAAACTGTGGGGGTCTGCGACCGATGGGATCGAGTTTGATTATGTGATGGGTTGTCCTTGCTTCTCTATGTGCAACTTGTTGATTTTTTGTGTCCCGATCAAGGATTGGATTTTCTTCATGTGTCTTGAGTCCTCAGTGGGGAAGATCTGTTTGCCCCTTGCTTGATAGGCACAGTAAAGGTGGTGGTGTCTTAGCTGTCCGTGTTAGGGGATTCTTGGACATTTCCAAGATCAGATTCACCCTCTCAGGTTCGGGTTTAGCTTGTGGAACTCGAATCTGGATGTCTTGGGATGCTATCGATCCTATCAGTGATGATCTTTCTAGTGATCAGCTTGTTGTGTAGAACTTACAACGTTGGATTTATACGTGTCGTGAAGTGCTTGCTAATTGCTGAATAGGAGTTGCTTGTTGAGTTGCCTTGTACTTGCGCTAGGGTACTCCTGATCTAATTAAATTAGTTCTTCTATGGATCTGTTACCTTAAAAAGAGGAACAAAACAAAACTTGCATTGATTTGGGTTAACTTGCAGCGTGGCTTAACTTGGAAGTGTTAAGTTAGCATAACAGAAATTTTTCCAGGAGTCATCTATATGTATCAATCAATCCAAAAGACAGTTCTTTACTGAACTAACCAAGTGATCTCGTTTGTGATTCTCGTTATGCTAGGTTTGCACTGGAGGCTGAGAGGGTACTTGCCATGGCTCTGGAGACAAACAAGTTGCTCTATGTATCAAGAAAATTTTGAGGTTCTCCATTAGAAAAAGCTACAGATGTGTTTCTGAACATCCAGTCCTTTTCAGTTTGGGTGGTTTGCTCTATTTATTGTACAGATCTTCACCGGGATGCTTTGCATTCCTGCTTTCTTCTTCACCTGTAATTATATGTACTACTCTTCTTCTTGGAATCCTACTGAGTTATGGGGACACCAACCTTCCTGAGGCTAATGAGGATACCAAAACTACTCCAGAGATTTCAGCTTTTAAGGTTGGGAACTCTTCTAGAGATGTTCACTTTGAGGCAAATCAGAGAATTTCAGTGCCTAGTTTTAGGCATAATACAGAAAGCTTCAAAGACAGGGAAACTAAGGAGATGGTTTCTGTCAGAGAGAGGTCTAGTGAGCATGTTGAGGTTGATGATGATGTCCCACTTCTGAGAAGAGTTGATGAAGAAGATGAGAGTGACATACCTAAAACATTGACTCCATTTCCTTCTATGGTCAATTTTCCTCAAGAGGTTGGGGTTGGGGAGGACTTGCACTTCAACCAGAAAATGGAATCCAGAGATTCACTTTTTATGACAGATATGACCAATAGGCACCCTAGCCTATTTGAAGGTCTGAATGAGAGAGATGCATCCTTTGGAATGTTTTCATCCAGTGAGACTGTTAATAAACATGGTGAAATGGAGGAGAAGCTGAATCAAGAAAGAGTATTTACGGACCCTGCAGCTAGCAAAATGAGAGATATCTCTGAAGAGAAGTTCACTGACGGGGTAGCTGGAACTAGCAGACCGACTTGTGCTGTTTCCGTGCGCCAGAGGAAAAAGTTTGATGAGCTCAATATTGATACTAGTAAGGCTGTTGAGGACAGCCTACTCGATTCCTCTCTTGGTTCACCATGGGCAACAATTGGCAGTCAGGATGGTTCATCTGGTTTTGACTCTGATGGGGCTGAGAGTTCTTCACCTGATGCTTCCATGACTGACATCGCGCCGGTTCTTGATGAGATTGACCCTCTTTTGGGTGCTGGTTCCACTCGTCCTGATCCCATTCCTATGGATGATTCAGACACTGATTCACACGTCTCATCGCAGGATCATCAAACTGATGATGATAGTAATGATGAGGATGGCAACAATGATGCTAAAGATAGTGGTGAGGAGAACAAGAAAGATGATGGAAAGCAAGCTGCATTTATTTGGACAGCAGATGATGAAAAGAATCTGATGGATCTTGGATATTCTGAGATGGAAAGGAACCGTAGGTTGGAGATTTTGATGGTTAGGCGAAGATCCAGGAAGAACATAATATTTGAAATTGACAATAACTTGATAGATGCCAATAACAATGACTTATCACGCTTCCATGAACAAGTACCACATATCTCAGTTACAAGGAGGAACCCATTTGACCTTCCTTATGATACTGAAGAAACGGCAGTTCCTGGCTCAGCTCCTTCAATTCTGCATACAAGAAAGAACCCATTTGATTTTCTTGAGCATTCCGATGATAGTGGCGTCTCTGCACATGATAATTTAAGCCCTGGGGAATCAGTGATAGCTTCTCATCGTGATATCTTCTTCAGAAGGCACGAGAGCTTCAACTTTGGAACTACAGATGCTACTCAGGAGAGAAGTTCGTCTAGACTGAAACCATATTTGTCCCTGAGACGGTGGAAGGGAGCGTAGTAATTTCCAAAGGCAGTTCAGTGATAAGAGCGAGTCCAAATTGAGTTCTGTCACTGACTCTGATATGGCTTCTTCGGTTGCTGATCAGGACGATCACAAGGACCACAATGAAAAGGATGTGCATAGGGAGCATGAGTCACCGGCTTGCGTGAGACAGGATAGTGACCTTGCAGATGCTGGTAGTGAGTGCTCAGATGGTATCAACTCTGTGGATGTTGAACTAGACCACAGTGACATTGATGAGCGTGAGATTGCTCTACAGCATTTTGTCTTCGAAAGATCGCAAGAAAGAGAAGCATATCTTGCCTCGACAAAAGGGAAGGGTCATGAAGAAGATTACATGCTCAAGTCAGCTGGAAACTCCATGATGCCACTTCATCCAGTCGCTGACCTCCTTAGCTGGGAAGATGGAGATGGTAAGCATGTTTGATCTGGCCACTTTGTTTAATAACTGAATTCTTGCCCCACACCTATATTTGAACCATATCCTGTCATGCAGGTGAAAGCTGCCTCGATGCTAAGTCTTCTCTTGAATCAAACACAGCAGCTGAATTCTCAGAATGGGTTTCCTCTCCCAGGCCAGCTGAAGAGCACGGGTCAAGATCAGGGGACCTTGGTCTTGGTGCAACCAATATAACCGAGGAAGATGGAAATGTTGATTTCATGTCCTATTCGAACAATGAAATCCCATTAGATAACCTGATTCATGGGTCTATGGAGTTGCTAACTGATTTTGAAAAGGAAACATTGCCGGCAATATCTATGGACCTTCACCCTATCCCTGAGGAGAGGGTTGTCGAGAACTTCAGTATGCAAGAAAAGAATGAAACTGCAATATTTACTGATTCTGCTACTGCCTTGACTGATTTACATGTAATTGAAGAGCACTTTGATGTTGGATCTGAAGTAAGCCCGAGCTCTGCGGTTGTTTCCTTGTGCCCTCCTGAAGCAAGTGGTTCCATCCAATCTCCATCAGTTGAGCCTAAAGATATCTCAAATCCATTTTTTCCATGGCTTCTGAACCTGACAGGTTGGATATGGTTGATATGAAGGAAGAAACAACTTCAAGGGATCTACTTGATTCTGATGATAACGCTGATAAAATCTATCCTGAGCCTTTAGAGGATAATGGGATTGATGAAAGTTTCCTGTCGGAACTAGATGCAGTGGGGGACTTCCGGGTAGAGCCAATAAGACTGGATCAGCAGGTGCCTGGTCTTGGCTCTCATACTGACAACCCTGCTGATGGTGTTGCAGAAGACTCCTTGATCAGCCCTCAGATTTCTGGTGACATCACCGTGTCAGATGCTAGAGCATTAGACTCTGGCGAGCTGTCTCCGTTGGTTGATTACCTTAGTGGCACTGATCCTGAATTTGGTTGGTCATTAGGAACATCTCATGATGATCCTGGGCAGACTGTCTACAATCCTCCGCGAAGGATTCTTGAAGCAAGTCCTTTTGAAGCAATGGACACAGAGTTGAAGCTACCATGCGATGAGACAGAGGTGCCTTCTGTCAATACGCCATCAGCAGCATACTTAGCAGTTGGATCAAGTGAACTCGAAGTTACTAAAAATGATCCCGTGACAACTAAAGCTGATGCTGAGATGATGGTTGTTCATGCCAAGTCTCTGGAGAATGTAGAGACTGCCTTTAAACAAGTGAGTGATGCTGGTGTTGATGAGCCCAACATTGACGCTGAAACCTCACACGTCTCAGTTGTTGATATTGATTCACAGCCCTTAGAGGGTTCTGGACAGTTGCATGTCATTGACGCAAAATCTGTCAGTGACATATGTTCTGCTTTCAAGGAACACTCTGGTGTTGATATGAATAGTTGCTTGGAAGAAAACAAAGATAAAGATGAATGCGGAGAGACTGCAGAATTTGCGAGACACGATAATCTTTCAGACGGAACACATATTGAAAATCTGCACGTTGTGGGAGATGATAGGGGGCCTGAACTAATGAAGACTGCAACCAACATGAGTTCTATTGAGGCCAAGACCCTCGATGACATTGATGCGGTGTTCAAGAAGCTCTCTGATGGGAGTGCCAAGAGTACTGTACATGCAATGGAGTCTGAGAATACTTGCGAGAGAAGAGAGGAAAGTGAGGAGCGGTGAATATTTATTACAGGATTGCTAGAAAAGAATGTCATCAGAGATGTTTACCAAGTTGGAACTTATCTTTCTTGATTGAAGGGTGGAGGTGCTTATTCTTGGTTCTACTGATGAAGCACTCCTTTCAGCTCCACGGTTCTACTGTTCTACATATATTATGCTAAATATGAAAAGTTTTGCTCTAAATTTTTTGTGAATGCTATTCTTTCGCCATGTGAGGTTTTGGCAGTTTGTATTCAATTTGATTTTATTTGAAAGCTGTATTTTTGCTGGGACAGTGATGTGGTGACAGGTAGAGAGAACAACCGAATCTATCATGTAATGTAGATTTCTTCCATTACTTGAATGGAAGTGGGATATTTTAATGTAAGAGACCTTGTGCAGTTGGAAGCTTGGAAATAGAGGAAGTTGATAAGGCTAAGTGCATGTTTGCGTTCGATGTGTCCACTTGGACTGCTACTCACATACTGTGAAGTGTGAAATGAAAATCAGATCACTACAAATTTGTCAGATTTTGCAGCATTTTCTCTGCTTATTTTCTCTGCAATTCCTCTTTACCTCGTGAGCAGAACTAGAACTAGGACACTGCTACCCTGTGCTGTTTGGAAGGGGTGTTTCTCCGTTTTTCCTTTTACTGTTATATTTTTTTGTTGTTGAAAAAGAAGGGTGGTAATTTCTACAAAGTTTAACATCAAACAAGCAACTACCAGGCCAAATCTGTCCCAGTAAAGCGCGGTGCCGAAAGAGCCACGAATCTCTGCAAAAGCATGCTGGATCATCTGAACCTCTAAGAACCTGACACACTAAGGTCTAAGCAGACTACTGAGCTTCTATCCATCCAAAATTAGCCTCTGCAATGGTCGCCATCCTCTAGTTGCGTCAAATACCTCATTTGCCACCTGCTTGAAGAGTTTTGCTCTTTACTAAATAGGTTTCGTCTTGCCTCATTTTTCTGCAACAAAGACCACAAATGTAGCCAGTGGCGCCAAATGACAGCAACATGATCCGAAGGTCTAATACGTTGAAAACAAGTTTTGTTTCTAGTTTCCGAAGAAGCTCAAGAATAACAGCAAATTTTACTAATTCTTCACGAACAGAAGGCAATTTGTCTTAATATATTAATTAAACAGAAAAGAGTTGCTCAGTTAATTGAAGAGAAACTGAAGGAAAACTGGGTGAAAACCAAGATTACAACCTATCTAAAGACAAGCCACCGCCGGCTGACCTGGCCACCAACACAGACTCGACACACTACACCGAGAAGACCCCTCCCTCGAGGCCGCTCAGAAGCGTCATTGTCATTACCCATCGTTCTCGATCTGATGACTCCGGCTTCATCGTAGACGAAAACCAACACACATGTCACTACAGCAGTCGCACCAAACCCACGTTGGCCCCACCAAACAATCGGCCAATTGTCGAGGATTAGACAGTTTCAATTTCGGCGACAAACCCCGTAGGAGAACATTGCAAGCCTTGCACCGACAAAGCTCACCGCAACAGCCAGAGAGCGCACCCACCGAACCCACACTCGTGAGTCGTCATCGCCGCCATGTCATCCCCACGACACTATAGCTCCGACTTTACCGCGCCACGGCGAAAAAGATGCTCAAAGAAACCCAATTGCCATGTTGGGCGGTAAATGACGAAGGCCATGCTACGATGCCACACGAATCGCAACACTAAAGTACTCAGGGTAGCCATCTTGACATCCACTGGAGCAAGCCGCAACCACCGGTCCCCCAGTGGTATCCGGCTCCAAGACGATGACTCCAAGGAGAAAAATGACTTAGAGCCATCGTTCGACCTAGGAAGGCCTAGATATGAGATTTCAGGGAAAATGACTTAGAGCCATCGTTCGACCTAGGAAGGCCTAGATATGAGATTTCCCCTGAAACCAAGACCTCGGGAGAAAGAAGCGCAACACCATGGTGACACCTCCGAGGAAGACCTAGATCTGAGGTTTTCCCCAAAATACCAAGGCCAAAACGAGGTTTTCACCTAGAGTTGCCTCGACCTCCTCCCGCCCGCATGAGCCGGCCAAACCTGCAGCCTGCCGCCTCCGTCCTAGCCAACAGTTGTGCCCGGCAAGAACTGGAGACCATGCCACGCAGATCTGCGGCCACACGCCAGCTCCACCTCACAAAGCATACCGGCCCACCGCGGCAGGAATGCACCAGTGACCTTCCCAGCCATATGTTGGCAGTAGGAACTCACCAGGCCGGCCACGCCTCGGCGACCACCCTAGCAGATCTAGGGCCATCCCATCGGGCCGTCACGCTGGCCACCTCACGCACAAAAGGAGCCAATTGTAACATCCTGAAAGTGCAACTAGCCCCTAAGTGTGGTTTTGGTAATTAATGACTATTTATGAAATGACGGTTTTCTTGAGTTGGATATGAGATTATGTTCCATAGGTAATGCATGAAGGATATTAGATGAACTCGGGGACGAATGCCATAAATTCAAGGATATGTATCAAGATAGATGAAAAGATCAAGAGATAACCTATATGAAGTTTATGGTGTTAACTCAAAATGTTCATAAGTGATCAATATCTTGAAGCAAGGAATTCAAGAGAAGAATTCATCGTATGGCTTCAAAAGGTAAAGAAATAGGTTAAGAACTGAATCTCTAGGAGTCAATAATGAGCTCAAGGTGCGAGCCATATATGACTATGATGAAGTTCAAGAAAAGATGAAGATTGACCAATGTGAAGTTCCAGAATTGGATTGAAGATGGTCAACATACGAAAGTAAAGATTGTACCACTTGTCATATTGTGATCAAGTGGACTCAAATGGTGTGCATGCGGTCAATTACCATTCATGGGTGTGCATATTAAGGACGATCCTAACGGCTCATGAGAGGATAACATCTAGAGGTGATGGTCATCAAGATTGAAAAGAACAAGTTCAAGATAAGAATCATGAGAAAATATGTAATTGAAGCTCGCGCTCCATCAAGTGAAGATGATTTCAAAAGAAAGCTTCCCACAAGAAATTATGTGGGAGCTAAATGAAAGAATTCATAAAGTGATGGTGATCAAGGTGATTCTAGTCTGGAGTGAGAATGTCGAACATCATCGAGCTCAAGCTGGAATGCTCAACGCAAATGTATGCTAGACTAGATTTTTTTTATTTTACCGGTCTTAAGGAGTTTGGAGGGAGACCAGGTTATATAATAGATAGATGTACTATCAAGATGGTCTATCGGACGAGTAGCTTGATCATATGCATGTTGAGTGCTCAAACCATTGCATGTCGTCGTGCTTCATTTGTGGTGGAGGTGCTAGAACTTGATGTTCTAGCTTGTCTGGAGGTTCCATGTTGTGAATGCTCGAAGGTTTCGACGGTAGTTCGTCTTGGTAAGAATTGTCCATAGACCTTGTGTTTATGAGTGAAAGATCCTACCTGCCTAGGTGGTTGGTTTGATCAGCCAAGGAGAGTTCCATTTCCAGAATATCTAAACAAAGGTTATGTTTCCAAGGTGTTCCTAGAGTATCTGGAGGTTGCTCCGAATAGTCGAGAAGACATGAGAGCGTCCTCGAGAAGAAGCGGTTTTAAAGAGTCTAACTTTGATTATGAGTGATCAGGTCCTCAACGGAGATGTAAGGTATCGATGGATATCCAAACTTTAGAACAAACATTTATACTTATATTAGAATAATTGTATTTATTTATAGAAATAAAATTGCTTGCTAGGATCGTAAATCTTGACATATATATAGAGTGTTGGTGTATTTAGTGAGTCTAATATATTTAGAATTTTAGCTTGTGAAAACTCGACTAGTTTAATTCTATAATTATATTTAAAATATATATTCACTTCCTTCTAGATGACATTAAGGTTTTTTTCTCCCTGCCGCTGCGCACGAGGAACATAACCGCCCTTTGCCCCCGAGCATAGGGTGAGGAGAGACACGGTTGATGGGCCTCCTAGGCCTAGAGTTCGTATCGCTCTCGTGACGCCCGCGTTGTGTCTTAAAAGGCCTTCAGTTGAGAGCACGATGCTTGCACAGAGTCGTTACTATTCTTTACAATTAGATAATACTCTCTCTGTCTACAAATGTAAGGCGTGCACGGAATTTTAGGTTCAACTTTGACCAACAATTAAGCCAATAATATTGAATTATATAATATAAAAATGATACCATTTGAAAATACGTTTGAATATGAATCTAATGGTACCACTACTATATCATATAATTCAATAGTATTGATTTAATTGTTGGTCAAAGTTAGACCTTAAATTCTGTACAGTCTTATATCTGTGGACGAAGGGAGTAACTAATAAAAGAGAACACTTTCCTGGATCTAAAGACGCACACGTCAGACGTGTTTCTCCATGGACTGCTGGAGGCTCTTTTTGTGTGGCTGTTTGTCTGTCGGATACTCCTCTCATCCTCTGGTATACTGGTATTCCCGGCGTTTACCTATTGCAATACTGTACGATGCTACTGAATTTCTGTACCACCTTTTTAGTTTATCTTGTTCGATTCTGGTGCTACACAATTACATACAGAGGCAGCGATATTTGTCCTTTAAGAATGGTCTATTCTGTACAGCACAAACTGGCTTATCTCCGAATCAGCAGTAGTGGAGTAGCAGTAGGCACGACCACACCAACGCGCAACGGCTCCGCCGGCAGCGCGAGCGTGGGGACGCATCACTTACCCGTGGCCCATGGGACGAGCGTTCCTGGTACAATACATCAATCCAGTTGCTTGCTACTGCAGTAGTATTTGTCTGGTTCTTCAAGCTTATCTAATCTTCTGGCATGTGTTTGACGAAGCTGCTAAAACTACTGAAGCGTAGCGACGGCTTGATCCGTCGTAATCTGCACGTATCGGTGTCAGCGGGGCGCCCAGGCGCGTTCCCAGCTGTGAAACAGCTGCCGCCGCCTGAAACAACGCCCGGTCGGCTACGCGACGTACCCGTGCGTGCCGCTGGAACCTGGTGCTCCTTCGTCGCGGTGAAAGCGATGGCACGTCAGCAAAATTTCACTGAAAAGTTTTCTCTTTTTCTTTTGCCCCCGAAAAACTGGCTACCTCTTCTCGAAGTACTCACAAGATACCAATCCAGCTGGACGTAACTATCCATTCAGTTCGTTATCCATCTCTGCTGGTTTTCACGAAGAGTTCCGCGGTTTGTGAACACGCATTGCTTGGCTGCTCGCCATGCAGCAGATGGATGATTTCACATTTTTCCTTAAACCCATCACCGCTACACGGATTCGCTTCGACTCCTTTCCCAATCGCGTCCTCCAGAAAACCGCGGGCCGGGCCCCCGCCCTATATAACCCCCTCCACCGCGGACCGTCGTCGTCTCCCTCGCCCATTCCATGCTGCTCTCAGCTTTACCTCCTCGCGCGCACGTCCGTCGCCTTCTACCCTCCGAAACCCAAAACAACTCTAGATAGAATACAAGGAAGAAACAGCACCGACGACGACGACCGTGCCCTCACCGGCTTACACAATCCGAGGTGCGTCGCTGCCGTTTTGATCTCTTCCGATTCGTCGCGGGTGTTTCGTGTTTTGCCATGACCGGACCGTTTGTTGTGCCTTTTGCTCGAGGTTTTGTCGACGGCTAGATCGAGCTAGGTCAAATTTTGTTCGTTAGCTGTTTGATGGTTCTTCTGGTATGGACAGACTTTGCAAATGCAAAATGGCAGTATAAGGAAGTATAGGTCTGTTTGTGTTCACGATGTTTTCCTTTTAAATCTTTGGTTTTATCGGAAATATGATAATGTCTTAGCTATTTGGATTGTTTGTACTAATCTGAACAAATAACTGTGTAAAATGCTAGAATAATCAATTTTGGGCCTTTTCAAATTTTGGTCTATTATATATGCGGAAAACACTTAACATGTTTAAATCTGATTTTGTTAAAAATAAAAAATATTTACAGAAAATATTACGTATTACGATCCACGTCTACTGTTGATTTGCACTTACTTTCACCGTATCCACACCGTTGGATATGTATGCGATTAATTATCGTTTTCTTTAGATTTCCTGCTGAGCATATATGCATAAAACGCGCAGATTGATTCGCAGGCGCGCCTCGAGGAGCAGGCGATGATGAACGACCGCGTCCACCCGGCGGCGGCGACGAGCTCAGACTTCTCCGGCGAGATGAACCACTCCGCCTACTCAAGCTCCGACCCCTCCTCCAGCCCCCTCTACAGCTTCCACTTCGAGAAGCCCGTCCTGCCGCCGCCTCCGCAGGGGCAGCAGCAGCAGCAGCACAAGTTGCCGCAGCCCGGCACGTACGTGGTGCAGGTGCCCAAGGACACGGTCTTCCGCGTGCCGCCGCCCGAGAACGCGCGCCTCCTCGAGCACTACACCCGCCGCGCCAAGCGCCGCAGCGGCTGCTCCTGCCTCCGCGCCTGCCTCTACCTCTTCGTCGCGCTCCTCTCGCTCGCCGTCCTCCTCGCCGCCTTCGTCACCGTCATGTTCCTGGTATTCAAGCCCAAGCAGCCGGCTTACACGTTCCAGTCCCTCGCCGTGTCCGGCCTCGACGGCGTCGGCAACGCCTCCGCCCCGGGCGCGTTCTCGCCGGAGTTCGACGCGACCATCCGCGCCGACAACGTGAACAGCAAGATCGGCGTGCATTACGACGGCGCCGGGAGCCACATCGCCGTGTCGTACAGCGGCGTGAGCCTGGCCAACGGCGCGTGGCCGGCGTTCTACCAGGAGCCCCGGAACGTGATGGTGTTCGTGGCGAAGGCGACGGGGTCCGGGATACGGTTCTTGGAGAGCGTGCGCGGACGGATGGCCGCGGCGGCGCGGCTCCGGTCTGTACCGTTCGACGTGTACGTCAAGGTGCCCGTGCGGCTGCAGCTCGGCGGGGTGAAGACGTGGGCCATGCCGGTGACGGTGCGGTGCTCCATGGCGGTGGACAGGCTCGCCGCCGACGCCAAGGTGGTGTCCAGGACGTGCGACGTGAAGGTGCCGTTCATGTTCTGGAAGAACTGAGCAAGCATGAAGTGACTATTGGTTGATTACGAGAGCAGTTCGTGGTAGCAGTGGATTCATGCTTCCCTCATGTTTTTTCTCCTCAATTGTACGTTGGTTTGATCGAGCAATTTTTTTTGTTCCCGTGGGAGATCCAGTATTTTTTTGACCATGTTCAGCTGCGAAATTATGTTGCAGTTGAGGTGTTACTGAGCTGCACCTCTCTTCTGCTGAAGACTGAAGAAAATGGTTTTGGTGGTACGTTGTTACCACTTGAACAGTGCCGTTGAGAGAAAAATAAAACCTTCAAGCTTTGTGGTATGATTTTCAGTAGCAACTACATATTCTGACTCCGATTTGTCGAATATCTAAGAGTGCTTTACAACATTGTGAAATTTTCATGAGTTCTTGAATCTCAAATGCATGAGGTGTCTGTGCATACCTCTGACTGACACAACCAGAAGGTCACATGAACTCGGATGTACTCCAATTAACTGCGGCATTTATGCTTTTGTGATCACTTGGAACTATGAAGGCTAACAAACAGGTCCCATGACAAAATTGAACATGCATTACTATGGCAACAAGAATGCTCCTTTCAGCGTAAGTAACCTCAAAATTCTGTGAATGACAAGAACATACATGTTCAAAGGAACACTGACAAAACAGATCAGCTGATACGTGCTTCACAACAAGATGATCAGATCATCAGAGTACAGACCTGGACATGTCATCAAATTCGGACATTTGCAGTTGAAACACTGAACAGTAGGATTTGAAGAATCATTTAGATACGAAGCGCATTCCAAGTTTCCAACAACATCTCAATCTATATGCCAGATGAAATCAGCAATTCAGCGCAAGGTATGATTCAGGGAGACCGGATTTTCTACCCTCAGGGTAATGCCACCCCCTAGACCTAGCGTTAGTTCGTGCTCTAAGATTCACGTATGTGTGATTCTATATTATGCAACACTATACCTCTGCAATGAACTAATGCATATCTAGCTCGTACTAATCTATTTTCATGCATGCTAGGTATTGAAAAATAAACTAATCCGTATCTATATTATATTAATTCATTTCCATACACTTTTAACACTGTAGATTTGCTTTATTAAGGTGTGAAATGAAGTGTGCTACAGTGATGAGGAAGGGAAGTGGCATTATCCTGGGGTAGAGATATATTTCTCATGATTCAAAGCATTTTTTCTTTCTTTTATGTGGTGTTAATATTTGGATCGGTCAACTAATTTTTGTGATATCCCCCCGCCAAAAAGAAGAGTTGTGATCTTCGGACGACCAGTGGTAGTGTCCTTCACGTCTTGGCCGGCTGATCATTCAAACCATACCAGAGAAAATGTCATAATCTGCTCTGTACTTTTGTTACTTCTCTGTTTTCTGATTTGTATAATCGTTTGTAGTTCTGAAGACAGTAGTGCGGCTCCATGAACTTGAAGTCTTGAACTAATGCTCAAGCCTTTTCAGTTATCCAAAGATCGAAGGAAAACATCTGGTTCGGTCAATGTGATGATATCATATTGAGACATAAACCTGGAGATATCATCAGGGTGGTTAGGATGCAGATCACAACTTAGGTGACTTTATTATCATCAGTGCAGTGATCCGAAAAGAAGCTTAGCCAGTTTGTTCTTTGTCCGAGTATTGGTTAAGATACTGTAAAAAGAAATTTTGTCCTGAACATAAAACATTAATACTTCTTGCTGCAACCAAATCTTAAAAGAAAGAAATAAAGAGTGAGCAGTTCTCTAGTTAGAATATAATCTAGTCGGAAAGCTTACACCACCTTTTGGTGGGGGTGATAGAGTTGTACGGGTATAATTCTACCCACTAGAGTTTAAATCATAATGTCTATATTTAGACATACATAAGCACGTTAAATAAGAGTTTACTGAGATTCATAGATTTTATCTCTCATCTTCGTCAATTCAAACAGTGAGTAAAGAACGTACTCGTGTAAATATGTGCGTATAGTATATATGTGTCGTGGCTCGCGTGCGCGTGAACGTCTACCCTGTAATAGTAAAAGAAAAGGCCTAAGCAGTTAATCCTGCGTACTTGCGGTTCTGTTGCCTTTCAATATAAGGAGGCGTAAGCCTTGCTACTAATAAAGCCTAAGTTACGAGCCATCCGATCTATTTATCGAGAGATGAGATCAACTTAGGCCATACATGTGATCCCTGGTGTTAATCTTGAGTGCTGAGCCGTGAAAGTGTGTCTAATTCATGTGGATACCACGAACAGAGAGGTAGCTTACGTGCTCATCAACATCTCAGATTTTTCTGAACTTAAGCTAGTGTTGCAGTTGCTACCCTGCTGCCGACTTGTACTGTACGGCAACAGCATGTCATAGTATGTGGGTCGCGGGGCGGCGGTCATACCTAACATAGTTTTAACTTTTTGTCGATCACAACGCAGAACAAATTCGTACTTGCACTCACGTGCAGATGGATTGGAAAGGAGCTGCAGTAGCCCTGCAGGAACCTCTCTAATTCCCGGTCGCTGCAACACACCACGCAGCGCACCGGACGTTCGGTGACAAACTGACAAACACACAAAACCATACGTGATGGACACCCTATGTATACATCTAGATGTAGGTTTCGTGCAGCCACGCCCACTGTACCTAGTTGTTGGTACGTCTACGGCTACCACGGAAGATGCCAGCTGGGAGTCTGGAACTACAATTTTAGCCTCTCTTTTTTTGAAAGCCTGGAATTATATATCTAGTGGTAGGCTCTATATGTTCTTCTGCCCTTTGGGACTCTTCAATGAATAAACGGTGTCGCTGTTTCTTCAAGAAAGGGAAAACCCGAAAAGAGTTGGTATAAATGCATATATCACGTCCAAATAAATTTGAGTGTGCACAGCAAAACTCATGCTTCAGAGCTCCTAATCTGATCATTGTAGCGTGTGGTTCGAATTAAACTCTGGAGCTTTAATTTTTCCCCCTCCCAAGTGCACTGATTAGTTTAAGAAGAGCAGTTCAAATTGATGTATTCATTTTCTCCCTCCCTGCATATATCCTGTGCCACTAGCTAAGCATAGTACGTAGGAGCCCACTCGTGCCTCTGAACAAAATCCACTGGCACGCACGTCTCCAACATCGGCTTAATGTACAGGATCAGTGAGAGCTAACCAGGTTCTGGCTGATTTAGTTGCGTAAACACAATTTTCTATCCAAAACAAATTTCCAGTCTAAAAAGGCGTTCAGAGATGCATGTAACAACTGAATTAATCTTCATGTCATCCATCACTTCAAAATTCTAAAGCTTGTGATGACGCTAAACAGACAAAGCTGTCACTGTTATATATTAGTACATTAGAAATTCGTGCCTTAATCAATAGTAGCGGACGGGTCACCGCACATCAACCTTCAGCTAGGCTTATCGACGATTGAAGACGCTCGTGCGATTCAAAAGCTTGCTCGTGCTTCAACAGTAACAGATCAATTGCTTTCACAACGAACAGTAGAAGAAATTGTCAGTCGATCTAGCTTTGAGCTAAAAATCTACAGTACATGTGCAGCTGTGTTGTGCATAATACAACCGTTTCACTCTCAGGCTATCTAATTGTGGAGATTCGAGGGGCAAACGGCCCCACAAAAAAAGGGGGAAAAAATAAAACACTCGCTTGCACTTAGCACTGCTTCTGATGGAGCTCTGAAAGCGACATGCTGCCAATAATTCTTCTCTCTTCATATTCCTGAACGGAAGCTGCCAATGATTCTGCAATGAACTGATCGGATGTGGATCGATACCATGCGCATTATTCTAGACAAGAAGGCGGATATATATCTGGATAAGCATCTGCAGACTGCATGCAGCTGCGCTTAGCTCCAGCTGCATGCTTGTGGCATGAGATCAACGAGGAGGTATTGATTAGTGCAGTAAGTACTGTAGGCGCCATCATCCTAAGATTCCGAGGGGCTAAACAAATCCGGGGAGAGGGGTGAAGAGGAGAGAGAGACTTGGGGCAGACGGGCACCAACCAATCACGCAAGCATTGGGTTTGGTTGAGCGGGGCCAGCTCCGCTGCAGCATGTGCGCGCACTGGGACACAGACATGCTTGTGTAGTTGTGTGCGTTAGGGCCGAGGTCGTTCTCGGCCATAACGCACGCGAGCGGGTCAATCATTCCCGCCATTGTTTGCGGCCTCGTCTCTGTCCACCGGGGTTCTCTCCTCCGGCTAAGCTCATGTCGTCAGGAGACAGGAGAAAGATGTTACTAGTAATTTCTTACTTGCTGATGATGCAGGTTGGAACTAAAATTGCAACACTGATCTTTACTAGAGCTTAATTGAAATGCGCAATACTGTCAGACTATTTTGATATGATCTCACTCACATACGTAAATCAAGGGTAGAACCACAAGGATAATGGCATGAGCCCATGTGATTGTCAGTTGAACGACGAGATCAGTAGAGCAGTTATTTTAGTCCTTTTTGGGACTCCAATAGTTTAATCTCCTTTTGACGAAAGTTGCATCTAGCACTCTGCCTTCTCTCTCTGATGTGGGATGCACTTGGCCGTTTAATTACAACTTACGTGCCGACTACTCGTGACAGAGCAAAATTTCTCCCGTTATCGAATTTGTCTGACATGTACGTTCTTTTGTGTGGCTTTGCTAGTTTACTCCTACTTGCCTGTACGGAACTTCCAGGCCGTAACTTACACGGAGTATATAAAATTGCAGGGTAGAAAATTAAGTACAGAGAGCAAGTAACTAAGGAAGAGAAGGGGCAGCTAAGTACAGACTGCATCCTGGTCGTGGATTGCTCATGTTTGTGGCATGATACGGACGCGGTAGACCAATGCTCGCGGTACAGGCGAGCGCCAATGGTTCACCTTCCCCGGAAACGAAAGCGAGGCTCCATCTCCTCACTCTCCGAGGCTCCGAAACGACGGAACTGCATGTGGTCCGCGTCACCTCGTCGGGGTAGCAGGCATCGGAGCCACCAGACCGATTCCCGTTTCTCTTTTAATTCCTGCCGCGCTGCGTCGCGGCTGTAAGCCATCTCTGTCCTGTCCGTCCACTACCTGGAATACAAAATGATGCGATGTGCAGCGTTGAAGTGCGCGGCTGGCAGGCATCCGGGTGGTTCGCTTGCTCCTGCCGTTCTCGTGGCAGCCGCCCCTACCTGTGCGGACAAGAGCTAGCTAGCCACTGCGACTGTGCTATTTCCATTCTGTGGTAAACGCACTTGGTGATGCTGTGGCGGAAGCTGTGGAAACATCTGTGCATGCGTCGTCACAGACCGAAAGAGTACACCTGCCGTGATATTTCAAGTGTTCTCTTGCCCATCATCTAGCCTTGTGGGCTTCGTCGTTCGTGCCATTCCTGGCGATTTGACTCGTGCTTGTTTTTCCAGGCCGGGTCTCATCCGTTGGGACGGGAACAGGGGATGTTTCTTTCATGATTCATGGTCCTCGACGAATTTATGCCTCACGTAGTCCCACGTCCTCCCCTTTCCCTGTCCAATCCACGAATTGTGGTTTCACAAGGAATTTTAAAATTGAAAGCACGATCTTTTAGTATGATTTACTAACAACATTGGTGTAAACTTCGAGTTACAGTTTGTGGCTTTTTATTTATTTTGAGAACTACAGTTCTTGTTATAAGGTTCAGTGCACAAAGATCATATTCCACATCTTACTAAGGGGTTGTTTGGTTGGGCTTTTCAGCAGCTTTTCACTGGAAAAAGCTGCAGCCCAACCAAACGGTCAGCTTTTTAGCAGCTTTTGCCAACAGTAGCTGTGGGCTTTCCAGTGTAAATTCAACTGTTTGAAAAAGCTGCCTCCTGCTAGCTTTTTGCAATGTGTTGAAACTTCAGTGCTCATTTTCTAAAATGTTGTAGATGATTTGGATCAACCAAAAGCCATATGTTAACTTTCTCACAGCCACAGCAGCTTTTCTAAACAGCCAGCCAACAACAGCTTTGTCAACAGCCACAGCCCAACCAAACAAGCCCTAATAGTACAAACAAAAAGACAAACGCGTGCCTGAATACCTACGTATTGCATTACAAGGATCAAGTTAGTACGTGACAAATTACCTCGCATTATTCTAAGCTAATTGACGCACGGGTGATCTGGAGCCGTCAAATAGCCTTCTGCTTTGTGATCGCCGAGTTCTTCGTCCTTATATGGTGTATGTGTTTTTTTAAGTTAAATTTTGATAATTAGTCTAACTATGTAGCGGTGGAGCCACCTCCCGGTGACCCCGCGCTATTGCCTAGGCTTAGCCAATACACGTTCACTGAAACATAGCAAAATATAAAGATTTAAGTGAAGTTTTTATAGACAAAACATTTATTGATGTGATTGTAGTTAGACCTACTCAGGCTCAGAAAACAGGCTGGCTCCGCCACTGTAACTATATATAGACTATTTATATAAAATCGATATTATTAGAAATATGAATTCAACGATAATAATCTTATATCACGTAATCTATATATTATTAAATAAATTTATAATTAAAGATAAATTTTGATAAACACTTACACTTTATAGTCGTAGACAGCAGCAGTAGAAAATACGCAGTAAAAAAAAGAAGGAAATTAGCCTTGCCGACCAGGGCCAACTGGCCAAGGCGCGTGCATGACTGACCCGGTCACCGGCGTCGTCGACTCAAGTCTATCCACGTAAACGCCGTTACAGAGGCCCGGGAGGCCGTCGCGGAGCAGCACGACTTGGCCACTTGGGTGTCACCAAGGCATAGGATACTATTAAAGCCGCGCCGAGTGGTGAGCGGCACACTTCTCCTCGCACTAAAGAAACCATCCCTGCCCCGGGGCGGAGCCTGCTCAAGAGCAAAATTTCCCCAAGTCTCCTCCTGCCTGCCCCTAAACCCCTCCCCTTCCTCGCGCCAATTCACCACCCGCGTATCGAGTCCCAAATCGAAGCTCGCGGCTGCTCCGGTTAGGTCGTGTAGCTGTTGATTTGCACTTGGCCTCGTGAGAAATTGGACGGTTTGGGAGCTGTAAACCGTTGCTTTTGGCTCGCCGGAGTTGGGATCCGGTTGGATTTCGGCGAAAGACCGGGTTTTGAGACGGGCCAGTTTCATCCTGGAGCATTGTTCTGGCTCCAAGTTGTTTATAGATGCGCTAGCGGCAACCTTCAGGTACAGCCTTCTTGGGTTAGTTTAATTTATCTGCTGCATCTTCTAGTTCTCGCTAAAAGTAGTATATGTTGATGCCTTTTTGTTCGTGTCGCCGCTTTGGTTAGCAGGATTTCGTTGCATTGTGAATATAAATTCTCTAGCATTTGATATGTATTACTAATTTGTTTAGTTCAGGTCGTTTTGCCATCAAGTTTGTCTGTTTGTGTGATGAATGTTACTTTGTTCAGTTCAGCTCCTTTTCCCCGTCAAACTTGTGTTCTTACCGTTGCTCTTGTTTTGTTTCACAAGATTGCTTCAATTTGACGGGCCGTTTCGTTCGTAGCAATTTTGAGTTGGACATGCATCCAAAGGCTCGAATCCACGCGGACCCGGCTCTGGAGTTGGATCAAATCGACTACTTGCCGGATTCACTTGTCCTGCTGATCCTGAACAAGTTGGAGGATATACGCTCCCTCGGTCGCTGCTCTGCCGTCTCGAAGCGGCTAAACGGACTGGTTCCACTTGTCCATGATGTGTATGTCAAGATTGACCGTGTCGTGGCCGTGGATGGTGATGCTGATGATGCTCTCAACCTGTCCTCACCGAAGCCCCGGCACATCTTCTCGCAGTTCTTTAAGCTGATGCTGTTCACAATCATCAAGCCATTTCACAGTATACGCAACCCAAGTGGCACAGGTAGGCCGCTGTTCCCACAGCTCTCTCAGCATTCACCTGTGCAGGTCCTAAGGAACTTCTCTCATGTTCGGAATCTTCGGGTGGAACTCCCCTCAGGGGATGTTGGGACTGAGGAGGGGGTTCTGCTCAAGTGGCGGGCTAAGTACGGCAGTACACTTCAGAATTGTGTGATTCTGGGTGGTACCCTGGTTGATCGCAAGCCTATTGGCGCCGAGCACGAGCCGTCCGTGGAGGACAATGGAAGCATGCCAGAATCTTTCTACACCAATGGTGGGCTGAAACTCCGTGTTGTATGGACTATCAGCTCTTTGATTGCTGCATCGACAAGGCATTATCTTCTCCGGTCAATCATCAAGGACCATCCAACATTGAGAAGCTTGGTTTTGGCAGACTCCGACGGGCAAGGGACACTTTGCATGGGGATGGAGCAGCTCAAGGAGTTCAGTGAGAACCAGTTGTCAGCCTCAGCATGTTCCAATAGGACGCAGGTCCCAGCGTGCAATATGAAGCTGAAATATGCTCCATACCTCGAGCTGCCTGGTGGCTTGGCATTGCAGGGTGCAACCTTGGTTGTTATCAAGCCCTCTACCGATGGAAGAAGCAGCTGTCACAGCAGTCGGAAGGAAACTGAAGCTTTTGTTTCAGGCGCATTTGATGGACCGTTCAAATTTGCAGCGAAGGCACTGATGAAGAGACGCACCTATCTTCTGGAGATGAATGGTTTTTAGATCTGTTCCTTGAGTTGTTTATAGATATCTTTCTCTCTTCGGAGCTTCTCATGAGTCATTTAGCTGTTTTTTTGCTCAAGCAAATGCATCTCTTGAATTATGGTGTCGGATGAGAGCTACATCACTAGTTGATTGAGGGGTGCGAGCTTGATTTCTGCTGCCAGCTTAGTGTATGATCACCATATTTTTCAGAGTAATCCCTCTTTTTCTTTTGTTCTCATTTGAACGCCGCTAGCACGCTGGTATATCTGAGGTGGGCCGCAGTCCACCACTCTAGGTCCATAAGCACATGGTGGTTACCTATAAAAAAAAGCACACGGTGGTTCTTTTGGATCTCGATGTTTTCAAGATCTGTCCCTTGAGTTGTTCATAGGTATCTTATCTTACGATTAAAAAAAAAGGTATTCTATCTTACAAAAGAAAAGAGCTTTTCTGCTCAGGCGAGAGGTCCATCTCTATGAGGGGTTCAAGCTTGTTCTGTCGTGTACTTGTGTTTGCAATTTGTACAGCAGTGCTGCCGTCTTAATGTGCGATGGTCAATTCTGTAGCAGTGTCATATCCTCTTTTTGTTGTTCTTATTTGAACAGAACGGTTGTTACCACGCTACTATCTGAGATCCAGAAGAGAGGATTGAGGGATCTAGGTTTGTCCGAGGAATGCTAGCAACAAAGCATACAAGAGAAGCCAAGGAGGGGAACGCATGCCCGCAGAGATGCAGAGAGGGCGAGGTGGTGGCTCGTCTGAATTCCTCGGGACCTGAGCGCTGGCCACAGAGGTGGAGCTCGTCGGGCACACGGACATGGTGCTGCATGTCTTAGAGGAGTGGAAGCGGACGATATCCCCGAGCCCGATAGAGCCATCGGCAACGATGAGAGCCCTCTTCTCCCTTCCGGACCTTCTCCGCCCTTGCTCCTCCGGCGACTCCTCCCGCGCCGTGTCGGCCCTCCTCTCGCTTAAGCGCACGCACAATAGGGTGAGTCGTGATGTCGTTGTCGCCGATCCTCACCCGCGCCGGCCCTCCTCTTCCCCCTCTGCCCATGGCGTGCTCATGCTGGCATGGCCCGGCGGGCCATTGTGCTGTGTTTGGGCCGGGACTGCGGCTAGGTGTGCCAACACGGCACAACACGTTCAGTTGGGCGGGCCGTGCCGGCACGGCTAGGCTCCAGCCCGAGGCACGACGGGCTCGTGCCGGGTCGGCCCGAGTCGCAACTTTAGCGAGGACTGAGTACGTCTGACTTGACACAAGCATTGCGTCCGATGACATGGCAGAGCTTATTGGTTTCAAATTCCACATCACCCAAGCACCATCTTAAAGCACGTAACAATCCTCTCACGTCACCATTTCTCCGACCGCTCCCTGCTTCTCCTCACCACTGTGGCGACACCGGATTCCTCGGGGAATGTGATAGGGTGTTGTAGCTGCTACAAGGGCTGTTGCTACTGTGGGGACGGGGAGGGGGCTGCCTAAGGCAATGTATACCACGAAGTGCCGGTGCAGCCACGCGACAACGCTGGGCGGGTACGTCGTGCCCAGCACCAGCCCCTAGGAGGGACGACGAAGCCCTCAAGCGTGCCGCCTGCAGCTGCCACCTTAAGGACCAAGGATAGCACCGACTCTTGATCCCTACCTCCATTCCCCGTTCGCCCTTCTCCACCGTTGGCAAGAATGCGAGAACGACGAGGTTTCAAGAAGTCCAAGAGCATAACGGACGCTGAGCTCCTCCGCCTCCTGCTCGGCGACATGATCTTCATTGACCTTCAAGAGCCCAGCACCCACCAGCGCCTGCTTCTGGTTCGTGGCCGCCACAGCGACGCTGACAAGATTTATCTGACCTCTGTGTTCTTGCCATTTGACAGGGCACCAGTAGTTGCTATCGAGAGGTCGGACCATACATGGATTGTCCTGCTGCAGCATCGCGAGGACGCAGATGTTGCCCTGCGAGACTCGGACAGATGGTTCAGCTCTTTGGGGCTGCAATTGGTTCATGTATCTGCCGGGCTCCTTAGTGAGTCTCCCGGAGTGATTGGCATGAGCATGATGGAGACGAACACGGCAGCTCTGGAGGATCGGTTTGTGAAGCGACCTGATGCACCGTCTGGCTTCACATGCGAGGTGGTATATTGTGGAATGGGTTGAGCTGTGGGATGAGACCACTGATAGAGTTGAGAAAGTGATTGGGGCGAAAGATCTGAAGTATGTTTTCTGCAGCATGGATGAAAATTTCTTTTCAAATCAACCATTGGGAAATCTTTGTTAGGGAAAACTAACAATTGGGATTTGACAAGATCATGAATATGCATATCTATTTTACAAAATCTAACAGCATGAATGTGCACAAATATATTTTCATAAAGTTAGTACATAGATATATGCATAGCTCGCAGCATCTTCAAATATCAGCCTTTCAATTTTTGGAAAATCAAATGGGCACATAAACAAGGTGTGAGGCTGGAGCTACAAAAATGCGTTCGCCTAAATTGATGTTGACCTGGCTGCTTCTTAGTACTTGTTGGTCGTTTTTAAAAGTAGGTGTTTCTTCTTTGTGCTTGCTTATTCGATATAGAATCCCAATTCAACAATTACTAAGTATTAGAAATACGTGACTTACCAAGGAGACCACACATAGCATATAGCTTCTATGGATCCCTTATTCTGTTTTTTAGAATTTGTATTTAATAAATTCCTTTGTAAAAGGGGGTCCGTAAAATGACTTTTTATTAGTAAAAAAAAGATATACAGTTAGTCATATAATCATGGTTATATAGATATTTTCTATACTAGAGTTTTTACCCTCGGTATAAGAGGATTAACAAACTAACTGAGTTTTTCGATAAGGGTGTTATCGATGGAATTACAAATGGAGTGGGTCTTGCTAGTTTCTGTATATGAGAAGAAATTAAATATGCACAGGGAGGGCGAATCTCATCTTATTTATTTATTTATTTATGTTATATATCCGTGTTTTTATTCTTTTTTCTTTCTTAACTTAAGAAATTTTCTGGTCTCCTACCTAAATAACTTTCCTATCACCCTCCTCTTACACAAGGGATCTCTCTTATTCACTATTAAAACTTTGATAGAATCTTTTTAGTGGCTACCCTACCACTTCACCTAATGTCACTCATACATCACTCTCTCATATGCTTATGGCTCTTCTTCCCTCAGTTGGTTACATGAGAGGGAAGGGCACCCCTATTTATAGTTACACAAACCCGTTGGATTAGTACCAAGTGGCATCCATCCAAACCATACATTAGAAATATTTCTTCTCTAGAATTCTTTTCTAAAATATCTACCTATTTAGTATTTTCTAATTCTAGAATGCTCATTTAAAATATCTCTACCATACTTATTCTTGATTTCTTTTAGAGCATTCTCCTCAAATATCTTTCTCTTGTAATCCTGCTTCTCACTTTGACATGAAGATTTATCTCTAATATCTTCCGTGGCAAATATTTAAGTATTCATGGGAGTTCTCGAACCTTCTATAAACATCTTGCTATAAGTATGCATTGGATTGTATTCAACAAAGAGTGCCGTGGCGAGTTTGGCAATAAACGCGGTGTAAAAAATTGCATACTTCGCAATCAAGAATTCCCAAGCTTGATGGCTGATCTCTATCTCTGGGCACATGTGATATCATTTTTTATCGATGTAGTTGGTGCTATTTTTCTCTGGTGGCATAGGGGGTATCATGATCCCGACGTGCCTGATTCATAAGCAAAGACAAGAAGTTTGCAGGTTATCCCTATCTGCCTCTACATCTCGCCAATATTATCAATTCGTGTCCCTGGATTGAAAGGTTTTAGTCCAAATTTGGAACGTAGGTAATATGTATGCAGTTTTTAGGTTTTCTGCGTCCACAAAAATGCCTGGGTAATATTCATAGCAGTGTAACAGGAAAGACCGATTTGGGAAACGTGTTACTCGTAAGCACGGAGAATGCCGTTGAAGTATTTTGGTATCCCAGTGGATCAGAAAATCTTGAATGAAAGGAGGGTTTTTATCAGATTTAGGAGGATTCTGTGTGGGTGAGATTCCAGATGTGAAGACTTAAAGTTAGGTGTGCTGATGTTTTTCTCCCTGACTCGAAAATATGGTAATTTGGAAATAGTTCCTAAACGGGAATCCTCTGCTCGCTCACTTTATAATGTCAGGAAAGCACATGGAGTGAGGTATCCCCATAAAGAATATTTCGAAAGTTAAACTTACCCTAAAAGTCAAAATATTTCTCTTCTTACTATTCGGGAATAGCATTTTGAGTTTTTGATTAATGATAGCATGCTAAGAAGTGAGAAGCTCATTCTGGTCAAAGCTCAAAGCTCCTCTCTCAAAGGCTCAAAGCTGTAGTTTGATGCTACACCTTCGTTGTTTCACACATTTTTGTGCTGACCCTCGTTCTTTTATTCAGCTAATTTTTGTCGTTGTTTTGGCATTCAGCAATGAACTTTGGTTTCAATAAATGAGACTAAGGGGTTACGTCCTTCTTGACTTAGAAAAAAGGAGAACTATAGCATGCTTCAGAACCCAATATTCATGTTTTTCGCTATGTCTGCATGTGAGAAGCTAGATAAAATATGTAGTATTTAAAAGTTGACTAGGCAACCATGAGATCACAACTTCACAAAAACATCCTACATTATTTTGTTAGTTATTTTTTCATAAAAATACAAAAACATTGTATCGATAAGTCTCAATTACTCTTTAGTATTGACATTTACAGCTTAAATTTATCATGCATTTCTTCAAAAAATATAGTGAGGATATTGCAGGCTGATATACGGCATGCCAAAAGCGTACTGGGCCTGTGATCAAATCATATTTTTAAATACCGACAGCTGATTAAAGAAATTAAAGCCTTTTCTCGCATGATATTTTCATATTATATGATGGCTAAAGGATTTAGATTAGCAGGAACAAGATATAGTTTGAGGACTACCTTCAGAAATAATGTTAATTCATAGCTGCGCTGATTGACTGCAACGGCAAATGCTAGCCATGGTGTTTTTGCCTGCAGGCATGAGATACTTAATTCTCTTTTACTTTATGTTACAATTTTCCCTTTTGCCTTAATATTTTGTAATATGAAGCCAACTCTCCAATTAACTAATTAGCGGGGCAATAACAAATAGTTTTCTCTTTCAGCATTCTTGAAATAATTTTTAAATTCCAACTTGTAACTTTGGTGCTTAGGATCCCATATTAAGGACAATTTAGCATTTGTATATATAAATATTCCGTCTACACATCAGTATATTTACATATTTTCTTTGCGGGGGAGTACTTTTACATTTAGTATCTTTTTTTAGTAATTAGGGTATGCCTTACGCTATCTTTTTCTTATTTTCAGGGCTCAGTGGAAAAATTGAAAAGTTTGGTCAGATTACCTGGACATGTGGGAAACGTCAGGTACTATGTGCCTTCAAATTCAGTGAACAAAAACTCAAGATAAATGTACAAAAGCACTTCAGATTTAGTAGTTTGCTCATCAAGAGATGGGAATGCCTGCGGAGAGCCGGAATCCGACTAGAAACAAAGTTCTTCTTGGGGTTGATCTTTCCTGATGTTTTAGACCGAGAATCTGGAAAAAGGAAACTGAACTGGACTTGAGATAGATGCTGTACACCGTGTAGAACTATGACAACTCCTGGTCTTGTTCAGTTTGACTGCCCCAAGACATGCTGCATATGGTGTTCTTGAGATATTTGCTTGGCTACATGGTTCTATGCCGGGACTGGATTGCCTTATATTACATGTGAAGACAAGCTGCATATAAAGTTGTTGCGTACAAAATTGTCAAATCAGATAAAGTGGTTTTCAACTTGACATCACCGTTGCAGTTTTGGCGGAAAGCTGCAGATGAACGTGAAGTTATCCTGGTTGACAAGATTATCTCTGCATTCAGGACATTGTAGGCTCTATTCCACGATGTCGAGCTTTGACCGCTGCACTGTTGGACTGTCCATCAACATCCTCGAAGAGACGCGGCGGTGGCATGAGCGCAGGGGCGCGGCACCTAACCCTCACGCTGGTCTCTCGTTGAGCGTAGTGTAGAACAACCAGTTTTTCTCTCTAACCAGGCTCTACGATCAAGTCCTAGTGAGGGGGAGAGACAAAGTTCCTCTTCGGGCTGCTTTTTTACCCCTTTTTTCCTTTGATTTTGTTGGCTAAATCTGTAAACTTCCTTATCTTTGCAATGAAAATAGCAGCCCTCCTGCTATGTTTGAAAGAAGGAGAATTGTCTCTGCACTCTAGAGAGGTGCTGCTACTGTGAAGCTCGAGATGAAGACCGAGCAGCTCTGGTTCTGTTTGATTTCTTGCGAGTTTTTTTTTAAATATTATTTTTTTTTCAGAAATTTCAGAAATAATACCGTATTTAAAAAAATTGCAAAAATATGCTCCAATCGCCACGGCTGATGGCGATTAGGAAGAAATCGCCATGGGAAATGGCGATAGGAGCTAACGCTAGAGGCACCGACGATTTCGACCTCTATCGACACGACGCGTGGCGATAAATCAGAAATCGCCACGAGCCGTGGCGATAGCGGGGAAATCGCCACGAGCCGTGGCGATAGGAAGTTAATTCCGCGCGTTACTCGCCAACCGCCAGCCACGCGTCGTAATCGCCACGGCTCGTGGCGATAACTGCCTAATCGCCACGAGCCGTGGCGATAACGGCTGGCTATTTAGGCCGCGCGCGGCGCCGGTGCTGGGAACAGAGAGCAAAGGAGGCCGAGCGCGCCGCCGGTTCGGGGAGGAAGAGGAAGGGAGAGGAAAAAAGAAGAAGAAAAGAGAGGAAGGGAGAGGAAGAAAAGAGAGGAAAAAAGGAGAAGAAAAGAGAGGAAGGGAGAGGAAGAAAAGAGAGGAAGAAGAGGGGAAGAAGAGAGGAAGAAGAAGGGGAAGAAGGGAAGAAGAGAGTTGTGCAGCGATTTGGAGGTGATTTTTTGAAACTTTTACCGTTCATTCAAGCATTTTAATATTGGTAGTAGTAGATATAGTATTAGATGTAGAATTAGGGGTAAATATATGGTAGATTTATTCGGAGTAGCAATTTAAATAGAATTGTAGGGTATATTAGTTGATACAGGGGTGCTGAGGTCTAGGTTATGAGCTTAGCGCAACGGCTTATACTGCAAGGACCAACGATTATACTGCCGGTTGGCTCCAATAGATAGGTTAGCTCAGGGTATGTTGAAGACGGTGGAAAGAATAAACATAAACACTGTGACGACTAGTACCTACGATAAGAATAAATGCCTGACAAGGAGGTCCACCGAAACCTAACACATATCGTCAAATGCCCTACCTGAATTTCAACATATACTATAGGTCCAATAGCTTTTCGAAATGAGGTATAACCTGAAACAGGCACATTTAGTAGGATTGGGACTTTTCAACTAATCCCTAAAATATTTCTAAGCCCAATGTGTCTAATGTCTCGCTCAGAAATCTTATAGGTCGCTATGATCACCAAACCCTAAGCGAACCTCAGGAATAACTCAACTAAGTCCTGCACACGCCGTATTCCAAACAAAACCGAAACCGGGGATACTCCATCCATACTAGGACAATGGTTAGTAGAAACCCTAAATATGCGTCCATTCCGCGATGGTCATATCCAATTAAAAACCTAAGCATAACGTTCTTACTATACTGACCCAAACGTTGTTAGATGATTACGGAACAATAAATATACATCGATTTAGAAGTAGCAAGTCGACATCGATTTAGGGTTTAGAGTTTATAATCTCTATTAAGTTGAATAATTGTTCGTAATACTCGAAACGTATTAGAAATCGATGAGAACAATTATTGGCGTATGATAGTATCTTCGACTGTATAGGCTAAAATATGACATTTTGGATGGCAGGAATGTCAGAACCAGACGAATTTATAGTTTACTACGGTGTTGGCACCGTCCGTACAATTCCAGAGACTGGTTCTGTGGATCTTAGTAGTTTCCCACAAACGAGATTAACCCTGCAAGATGCAGAGAGATACCACATCAATGACATTAAAGAATGGTTAACACGGGTATTCGGTCTTGATCCGGAGGTCTCAAGTGTAACCGTGCAGGCGTATTTTAGCAAGTCTTGCAAGCATGTCCGGTGGGATCTTTTCACGCTAGATATGACGAAGAACTGGCGGGCTTGGTTGAGGGCAAGTAAGGCACGCAAGGGTCCGCATTATATGTTGGTCCAGGCAGTAGATAAGGAGGTGTCATCTGAAGAAGGCGAACGCGGAGGCAACGGGGCTGGACAGAACAGCGCAGCGGCAGATGAAGTTGTTGGCGAAGAAGGCCCTGTAGTGGACGTCGGTGGAACTTCCGCTGGACCTTCCGCGACAGGAGGTACTGAATACCTCAGCGGTTCGGTGGACGAGGGGGAGATACGGCCTGAATTAGTGCAGATGATGGAGCATGATGATGCCGTTGCTAGAGAGGAACAGGCGAATGCCGAAGACGGTAGCAGCGAAGAGGACGAAGGTGAGGATGAAGACGGAGGCCACGATCCGATTCCTAGTATGTGGAATCTTGACATGTCCGGCAGAATGAATCTCGAGGGCGGAAGTGACGATAGGTATCCGTACAAACCAAACGAGGTTGTCCAAGGCTCATACTATGGCACGAAGAAAGAGGTAAAAGAGGTGGTGAAGCTTTGGGCGATGTCGACACAGAGATCATTTCGAGTGCAGAAAAGTAGCAGGGATCAGTACGCAGTGAGATGTAGGTCTGTTGGGTGTGAGGGGTACGTGCATGCGTCCCTGAGGAAGTATGAAGTGCATTGGGTCATACGAAGGGTTGTGCCGCACACATGTGTAATAAGCGGTGTTCCTGACACCCATCGGAACATCAGTGCTGAGCTCGTGGCTGGGTTGATGTATCACGAGATAGTGAAGAATGTCTGCATTCCAGCACAGTTCATACAGACATCTGTAGAGAGCAAATACCAGTACAGCATCAGCTATGCCATGGCATGGAGGGCTAAGCAGATCGCACTGGAGCGGCGGTTTGGGACATTCATCGATTCATACCACAATTTACCATACCTGCTGGACACACTGGGGCAAAGGAACGACGAGTCATTTATTAGCCGTCTCGTACACCCCTCTGAGGACATACCTGGGAAAATGACGTTGAAGGGGGCTTTCTGGAGTTTGGGCCCCTGCGTAGAAGCTTTCAGACACTGTCGGCCGGTTATTTGTATTGATGGGACGTTCATGACAGGCCAGATGAAGGGTACACTGTTTACCGCAATTGGGGCAGACGGAAATGACCAGTTAGTGCCACTGGCAATGGGCTTCGCTGACTGCGAGAACTACGATAACTGGCTATGGTTCCTTGTGTGTCTGAAGAGAGGTGTTGTGCAGGATCGACCAAACGTGTGTGTCATCCATGACCGGCATGCCGGGCTGCTGCTAGCAATTCGCCATCTTCAGCAGGGAGTAGCAAAGACTGCGGACGGGCATGATTTGCCAGAAGATGGCAGTTGGTACGACATACGGAGTAGGTGGTGCACGCGCCACCTAGCGGCCAATTTCTATCGCCAATTCAAGAACAAGCAGTTGATGAACCTCTTCAAATCGTTATGCAAACAGAACCAGTCTAGGAAGTTTGACGAGTTATGGAGCAGACTCGACGAGTTCACGAAGAAGGAGGTTAGACAACGTAACCCTGCGGATGTAACACACAGGCTTTGTGACCTTCCGGGAGTTGAGGATCCAAACACTAGGAGGAAGGCTTCGGACCGGGTGAAGTGCTTCTCGGATTGGATAAGTAAGGAGCCACTTGAGCAGTGGTCCCTCCTCCATGACACAGACGGCGCTAGGTACGGGATCATGACTAGCAATCTTGCTGAGGTTTACAATTTCGTTCTCAGGGGGTACGCGGTTTGCCGCTGGTAGCCATCGTGGAGGGTTCGTTTCACAGCACAATGAAGTACTTTCAGGAGAGGCGTGCAAAGGCAGTACTGCATATGGAAAAATTCGGTGATACACCGTATTGTGCGAAGACTATGTTGTACATTGAGGAGAAAGCCAAGAAGGGGCAAACGCACAAGGCGAGACGCGTGGGTAACGTGCACCGTAGGTTCGAGGTATGTTTGAAGCAGAAGAGTGGATTTGGGGTTTCCACGCAGGAGATTACTCATGAGGTTACTTTTCATGTCCAACCGAATATCTCTGCTACGTGTACGTGCAACAAGCCGAAGCTTCTGCACAAGCCTTGCTCTCACGTGCTATGTGCGGCTGCGAAGACAAAGATGGACACAAGACCGTTTGTGTCGAACTACTTCACGAAGGAGGCTGTCCGCGATACCTGGACAGGCGAGCTGTATGGTTTCCGTGTGGTCGGTAATTTCACGCAGGTACCTCAAGGCGAACGGATGTATGTCCCCGATTTCGGCCTCCTCCGAGCTACCGTGGGACGACGCCGGACTCGCCGTATTCATAACACGATGGACGAGGCGGAGGCTGGTGGGCCAACCAAACAATGCAGCTATTGCAAGAAATTTGGCCACCGCGTGAAGAAATGTCCGAAGATGAAAGAAGACCAGGAAAGAAGGGAGCAGGAGGCGGCTGGTGGTGCCTCCGGTTCTGGGCATCAGTAGTCTATGTCGCAGTATTGGTATTATGTAGTTTGCTACTGGCTCTGACATGCGTGTCATATTTAGTTAACGTACTTAATGTATTTCGTGTATCCATGTTATATGTACTTCGTTCATTTCATCTATTTGTATTACGTACTTCGTTCATTTCATCTATTTGTATTATGTAATTTGCTACTGCCTTTCACATGCCTCTCATATTTACTTCACGTACTTAATGTATTTCATGTATCCATGTTATATGTACTTCATTTATCTCATCTGCACTTTTTAAAATTTTTGTATCGCATGAATAGGGATGGCTGGATTCGAGCTGATAGATGACCGAGAGGACCGAGATCACCGGTCTAGGCTGCTGGCTTCAGGAGACCGTGATCTCGGAGTGTTTCGGACTCGTACACCTGATCACGCGTGGAGGATTCACGAGTCGTGGATCGAGAGGTACGTTAATTGAATGCATGTACGTTTTCGTGTTTCCGTACTAATTTGAGTACTTTGCTGTTTTGATAGGCTGGCGTGGTCCGGTTGACTACCACTTGCTCGGATGGTTGAGGCGGTGGACGACGAGGACATCGGAGACCCGGCTGCAGCAGGCGCTCGTTCCCGGAGGTTTCCATTCGATGCCTCGTTACTCACCGCACTTGTGGACAGGTGGAGGCCGGAGACCCACACCTTCCACTTCGGCTGGGGGGAGATGACGGTCACGCTGCAGGACACGGCCTGCCTACTTGGCCTACCTTTGGCGGGAGCGCCGGTAGGTCCGCTACCGGTTCTTGCCGGTTGGCCGGAGGATCTTGTACAGAGGTTTGCCGCAGCTGTACCACCTGGGCCGCCTGAGATTGAGGTGGTGACAGCGCGTAAGAAGCACGGACCCAGGCTCATGTGGATTCGTCAGTTCGAGGTACGTATCTCATTTAATGATGTTCGACATATTCGTGCTGGGCTGAACATATTTCCGTTCTATTGTTTTATTCTTGCAGCTGGGCAGCCTTGAGCAGAGATTTGACGGAGATCTCAACGAGTACCAGCTCGACCGGGGACTCGAGGCGTACTTGCTTTGGCTGTTCGGGTACGTCATGTTCACGAGTGCGTACGGAGACAGCGTGGACGCTCGGTACATCAGCCTTGCCCGGCAGATCGCAGATGCTCAGTCCCAGGATGAGGTACCTCCTACGAGCTGGGGGTCCGCAGTGCTTGCGGGCTTGTACCGAGCGCTCTGTGGCGCATGCAAGAGGAAGGCCGCCGCCGCCAATCTCACGGGGTGCCCGCTTCTTCTTCAGCTGTGGTCCTTCGAGCGCTTTCCGGTCGGTCGTCCATGGGTCGACGACGAGGCTTACGGCCCAGAGTTCTACCGTGGACCAGGACCGCTGGACGGACCTACTTTCGGGTCCATCTGGACAAGACGAACAGTGAGTTACTTCCTGTCTTACTCGATTTGTATTTCCATATAACATTTCTACCTCAGGCCGTTAGTTCGTTGTGTATGACACCCACGTACGTACTTCTTGCAGCCTCAGTGGGCGAGGGCACAGGTACGAGGTTGTTACCTCTCTTTCGTGGAGCAGTTCCAGCACCTCCCTGCGCAGAGTGTCGTATGGGAGCCGTACTCAGACGAGAGGACGTCGAGACGTGCGCCTGCCCAGGGGATGTCTTCACTTTGCCGGCGGGACGAGACCTACTGGAGGACCACTTCGAAGATTGTCTTCGACATCTTCGTGGAGGCCTACTCACCACACCGTGTGATGAGACAGTTTGGTCTGTACCAGGCGTACCCGCCTCCGCACGTACCACCCGTCGAGCCGAACGCACACACGTAAGTCAATTTTCCGAAACTCCTATGTACTTAGATTGTCTATTGGTTTTACGGTATACAAATTAATGACGTAAACAGGTGGACTCGCAAGGGCGGGGGTATTAGGGATACACAGTGGGCAGCACGGATGGCCCGTTTCGTTGCCGAGTGGGACACTGCTCTGGAGCACGTCCTACACGAGGAGCGGCCGTTTCGGTACGCGGAGTTCGACGCCTACCTGCAGTGGTACTTGCCACGTACGCGCGTCCACCTTATTCGCGGTACCGAGGCTGCTGACGAGGCCGCGCCACAGACGACAGACACGTACCCGATCATCGGGGCTGAGACTCTGGATTTGGCGGTCAGTGCAATTCGTGCTTTGCTTGTCCGAGTTTATTTTAATAATTGTACTAATGCGCGCACCTATGATTCTCACTCTGCAGGGACAGTGGGCGACTGCGGCGAACACGGAGGTCACGGCAATTCTTCGTCAGATCCCATCCGGCACGGAGCACCACTCAGGGTTGTCCAGGGTCGCGGAGTACACTAGGAGGATCATGGACATCTTCAGGTGTACGCGCAGGGATGACGTCGTGGCCAGCGCGAGCACTAGCCGGGGAGCACAGAGACCACCGCGTCCTACACGGGCGACGGACCCTCAGCCTGGTAGCTCTCAGCCGCCGGGGCCCACAGAGGCGGGAGGTTCTGCATGGCAGCAGAGTGCGGGCCCACGCTTCATGACTCCGCACGGTAAAATCATTCTCGACTCGTACAAGCCTTTTTTGCTTATATTGTCATGCTCACTAATTCGGGTCATATACAGCTGTGACGCCGCCTGCGATGCCATCTAGTCCGCTTGACTACCTCGTCGACAGCCCCGGCACTCATGGCTTCATCGTACACGACGAGGCGGAGGAGTTGTTTCCCACTCATCCACCGTTGGCCACGCAGGATACGCAGGACCCCGACGAGGCAGACCCGATACTTCACGTGGGCAGGCAGGCTAGAGCGGGAGCGGGACAGGCGAGGCAAAGGTACTCACCTTCGCCGCTGATCAGGAGGAAGAGGGGACGACGAGGCGTTTGAATTACGCATTTCTTTCAGTACGTTTTATTGTAACAGCATTATGAATTAGTACACTTGACGTGTGTGTTAGTTCTCGATGGAGCATTGTTAGTTCGTTCTCGTCTATATCATCTCGCCCCTTTCAGCCTACATTGGAATTGCCCCTCCCAAGAAAACCAAGAACAGTAACACAAAGGGGAAACCCCTCTTCAGAAACTACATTCTCTCGGCGCGCGGCAGGAGGCGACGCTCTCGGCGTAGGTGGTGGCGCCGCTCATTCTCTTGCCTCCTCGCCCTCTGTCCTCCGCGATCACATCACATTCTCTCTCTAAGTCTACTCTCGGCTATCCATATTAGACTTACGAAATAACATCTAAATCCGATTACATAAGTATAGGTTACAGAGGCACGTTACACTGGCACATTAATAGTTGCGTACACGCATCGTCGGTACAACAAGCAATTATTCGCCCCTATATCCTCCGGATGTGCCTACACACCGAGAATATGATGTATCTAACAAAAATGGTGCATCAAATGGTTACACGTAAGAACAAATAAATTGTACTAACCCTTATGTGCTTGTTGTACTGAGATTGTGGGATACGTATCGTTCCTCCGCGGAAAAAGCCTTTTGTGTACTTCGCCCCAGGTAGTTTTTTAAGCTCCTCCACCCTCTCCCACATCTTCTGGAACTCTTTCAGCCGCTTGCACACCTGCTTGGATGTAAATCCAGGGAAACCCTTTCTCGCTAACACATCTGCAAGAGCACGCGTATGAACGTCCTCGAAGATCTGCGAACGCATAATTTGACACCTCCACCTCAGCAATTCCGCACCAGTAAGAAGTTCGTAGTCCATTCTCGGGTTCCACTCAACATCACCGCCATCTAGTAATTTGCAAGAAAATTCATTATTAGACAAAACATAAATTGTAGATCTAATGTTTCAACGCATATGAGGAGGAAAAATATTACAAGACTTACCTCTATCGTCGCTATCCATCCGCGAACTAGTACTTCTTCTCCTCCCAAATCTAAACAAGCTACTCCGAGATACCAAAATTTTTTTTGAATAACCCACGGAAGATTATCTATGGGGTGTGATGAAACAGGGGCCCGATCTTTCGATGAGACGAAGGTAACTATCGATTTGGTGGAGTTTGACCTTGACGATCCGACTATACCGTACGCGACGATACGCCTTAGCAATCGCTAAACCAACCTCCGATGGTTATTGACCTTGCCGTAGGCGCGATCAACCTGAACAACGACGTTCGAGTTCCTGCAAGCAACCGAAGAACCAGCAAGAACTAAGATTGCAATCTGAAATTGCGAGTATAAAATTGGCACAAGAGCTAGAAGAACAAAGTGTGGGATTCCACTGGAGATCTAAACAAGGCGGTAGTCCTACACGACTTGTAGATGCAATATTGTAGCAGTAGCTAAACAATTCAATGAAACCCAATTAACCCTAGGGGTGGCAACTACTATTTAAAGAGAGAAGGAAGGGAAAGGGGTACTGTTCACGCGCATGAACAGTGCGTGAACAGTACGTGAACAGTATGTGAACAGTACTAGAGTTTGGCATGGGGCCCACTATGGCTTACAAGACCCTTGGGCCCAAGAAAAAGGTGACGCAGCACCATCTATTAGGTATATGTCGTCCTTCACGGTGATTCCAGCCTTGTATCGCCACCATCTTTCTCCTCATTTGAACCCATGTTCCTGAGTAACATAACATCATCTCCTTTAGGTAGCATCATGGAGTTCATAGCAAATGACGGAGCTCCAAGAAACGAATTTACCTGACAATTAAGTTGGCGTGCTCGAGCTCGTGTTACGGGACCCTTTACTAAGGTTGTATCGATGTTAGGGATGTCCTCATCATCCTCCCCTTCTTGAAATGACGTCGTCCTCGACGGCAACTCGTCACCCTCACCCAAATATGGCTTCAAATCTGCAACGTTAAAGGTGGGACTAACCCCAAAGGCTGCAGGGAGATCAAGCTTATAGGCATTATCATTAATCTTGTCAAGCACTTTGAAAGGACCATCAGCGCGAGGCATGAGCTTAGATTTGCGCAAATCAGGGAAACGATCTTTTCTCAAATGCAGCCAAACTAAATCACCTGGCTCAAACACAATATGTTGTCTACCCTGACTACCAGCAAGTTTATATTTAGCATTCATGCGCTCAATGTTTTCTTTAGTTGTCTCATGCAGTTTCAATATCAAATCAGCACGTTGCTTAGCATCAAAATTAACCTTCTCCGAAGACGGAAGAGGCAATAAATCAATAGGTGCACGAGGTATAAAGCCATAAACAATCTCAAAAGGACACATCTTAGTGGTAGAATGCAGGGAACGATTATAAGCAAACTCAATATGAGGTAAACATTCTTCCCACAGACGCAAATTTTGTTTCAAAACAGCCCAAGCATAGTAGACAATGTTCTATTCACAACCTCAGTTTGTCCATCAGTTTGGGGATGACAAGTAGTAGAAAACAAAAGCTTAGTCCCCAATTTAGCCCATAAAGTTCTCCAAAAATGGCTAAGAAATTTAGTATCACGATCGGACACAATAGTATTAGGCACACCATGCAAACGTATAATTTCACGAAAGAACAAATCAGCAACAACAGTGGCATCATCAGATTTATGACAAGGAATAAAGTGTGCCATCTTACTAAATCGATCCACCACAACAAATATACTATCTCTCCCATATTTGGTCCTAGGCAGCCCCAAAACAAAGTCCATAGATATATCTTCCCAAGGCACACTAGGAACAGGTAAAGGCATATATAAACCATGAAGGTTAAGTCGTGACTTAGCTTTTTGACGTGTAGTGCAGCGAGCAACGAATCTCTCCACATCCCGTCTCATCTTAGGCCAAAAGAAGTGGGCAGCCAGCACGTCCTCCGTCTTCTTAACGCCAAAATGACCCATCAACCCTCCTCCATGCGCCTCCTGTAACAAAAAAGACGAACAGAGCTAGCTGGGATGCATAGCTTATTAGCACGGAACACAAAGCCATCATTAATGACGAACTTGTTCCATGTGCGGCCTTCTCTACAATTCTGCAATACATCTTTGAAGTCAGCATCATGCACATATTGATCTTTGATGGTCTTCAAACCAAAAATTATGAAGTCAAGTTGTGAAAGCATGGTATAGCGACGTGACAATGCATCTGCAGTAACATTTTCTTTACCCTTTTTGTGTTTGATAACATAAGGAAAAGTGTCGACGAGTAAACGTCTCTAGCGGTGGTCCGAATGGACCCCCTTATTGGTTCGGCCTGGGGCGATATAGAGTTCTTCTTATGAGCCGGTGATGGCGTTTCAAGGACGAGGGCGGTTACAATGCTTGATGCCGGAGACACAGGGATTTTTCCAGGTTCAGGCCACTCGGAGGTGTAATACCCTACGTCCTGCTTCGTTGTGGGTGTATTGATCCTATCAAGATTACAGGGGTGTTCTTCCTTACAAACGGGCTAGCTGATCTTCTAATACCGAATAAAGAAATCTAACCAGCGCCCCTTTTTCTCTCTGGAATCCGAACCCTTTGCATGGTCTGGGAACTCCCCTTATATAGCCGGGGGTTCACCACAGAGGCCAAGCAAAGGCTATTGCACCTGGTATCGTGAGCGCTAAGGAAACGCCTATCTCTTCATTTAATGCGCCGCGCCGGTGTTCGCGCCGCGTGTCTTCTCGCCATGCCCTCCGCCGCTGACAGCTTTATGCTCAGCGGGACCCGCGAAGAGAGGCTTGCCGGGCCCCTCCTGACTAAGTCGGTGAAGTATCCGCCCCTGGGCCCCGCGCGTCAGCGACCAAACGCGGGCCACGAGGCGCGCGGTGATTTGACCCAAAGGGGCGGAAAGGGGTGACAGCGACGCGGGCGCGCGGGGCAGCGCGCCTGGCCGGTCAACAACCCTGTCAGACGGACCCCATCCCCTGACAGGGGCTATGGCAAAAAGGGATTTGCCCTGCGGGGATGGGACTGGCCTGATCGATATCATGCCCATACGGGACTTTAGCATTTAATGCCTGAATGACAGGCATTAAATGCCTCTGCCGGGACTAAGGCTTATGGAAGAAGCCAGCTTACTGCTGCGGCAGCCCGGAGGAGGGCCCCACAGGGGGGCCCCACGACCCCCGAGCGCTACCTCCCCCGAGCAGCCCCTTCGGCCTCGGAGAGCGCCAGCTGTCCCGGAATGCCTTGGCCGACCCCGGGCGCTCGGGGAGCGTCCGTCGGGGGGTCGCTCGGGACTCCGCTTGGGGGAGGTGCTCGGGGGGTCCGCCCGGGGACCCTCCCGAGCACTCTTCTGGGCCCACGCCTTGCGGGATGCCGGTCGCTCGGGGAGAGGGCCCCGATCGCTTCCTTGATTCTTGGGCCTTGGACCCTCGGGACCGCAAGGCCCTTAGATGGCTCGCACGAACATGGCACTCGGGGGAATCCCCCCGAGTGCCCGGGTTTGACCACCGGGCCCACCTGCTTCTCCAGCGGGGCTTTTGCCGATAAGGCCGCCACGTGTCACGCCCTGTGGCCTCTGGTTGGCCTGCGCCGGCGGTTCGGGGGACCGTGGGTCCCATTCCGCCGACAGTAGCCCCCGGCCTTGTCTTCCAGCGACGGCCCAATGGGCCGCGACCCGAAGGACCGCGACTGGGGATAAGGCCTTCTTTTTATTTAACGGGCCAACCAGAGAGGTCGGCCCATCTTCATGCGCCCTGCCGAGGAGCGCTTTTAATGCGCGCGTGCGGGGTGGAAGGGGCGGCCAATCCGCTCTCTCCACCTGGCGGCGGCGCTTCGGTTTTTGCCCTGCGCGGGAAAGGCGCGCGCCTTTTTATGCCGCGCGCAGGCGGTTGCGTGCCCCGGGTTTCGTGCGACTGCGTTTTTACTGCGCGGCAGTAATTCCGCAGGCCATGATTGCACGCCCTCCGGGTTTCGCGCGGCCGCAGGCCCACTGTCAGTGGCAGCGGGCTGACAACTGACAACCCACGATCGCGCGGAAGATCAACGGGTGTGGGCGGTCTGCAACTTCCGAAGCCTTTTTTCCTTAAAAAGAAAAAACGGCCCCGCACCTTTTCGACCTTCCGGATTTTGCGCCAAACACTTTGCTCCCAAAGCTTTGGCGCTCTTCTCCGTCTTCTTCCTCTCGCCATCTGAAAAGAAAAAACCCTCTTCGCCACCTTCGCCTCTTTCTTCGCCACCATCCCCGCCGCCATGACTCGCCGCCACACCCGATCGACCCCTCTGGCGCAGGACGCCGACGACGCCGTGCTCCCCAAGTCCCGCTTCCTCAATGAGGAGGCAATGGACAAGGTTCGGAAGGTAGCGGTGCCAGAGGGCCGGCCGCACCCGACAAGGGTTCGGCCGGCGACGTACCCGCCGGCGCCGCGGGCGGACGAGACCGTCATTTTCGCCAGCTTCCTCGCCGCCGGGCTGCTTCCGCCGTTCTCGCCCTTCTTCCTGGAGGTGCTGGAGGCCTACGGCATTCACCTGCTGCACCTCACCCCCAACTCCGTGGTGGTGCTGGCGATCTTCGCCCACCTCTGCGAGATGTTCGCGGGGGTGATGCCGTCGGTGCCGCTGTTCCGGCACTACTTCGTCCTCCGCTCCGTCGGGAGGAGCCGGGGCTCGGCTCGGACGGAGGTAGCGGGAGCGCCAACTTTCAGCTTCGCCCGAAGCTCGCCGACCCTTACATCCAGCAAACGCTGCGGAACAAGTGGGACGACTGGCGTCAGATGTGGTTCTACATCAACACTGACCCGGCGCAGTCGCTCACTCTTCGGAGGAGCCGGCGAGGCATGACAAGTCGTGGGATAATCTCGCCGAGAACGACAACGAGCTGGTGGTGATGACCCTTCGCATCTCCCAACTCCGGGAGTTGGGGTTGACTGCCACCATGGTCGTCGGTGACTTTCTGCGACGCCGGCTGGCGCCGCTGCGGAAACGCGAGCGGCCGGCGTGGATGTACACCGGGGACATGGACGTCACCCGGATGGAGGTCGGCGCCGGACAACAACTGGACCGAGGCGGTGCTAGCGGCCATCTTGAAGTCGCTGCTCGGGGTGCCGGACGCCACGAGCGCCGTCCTGTCGCGGCCGGACCTGCCGCTCTGCGTTTAGCGCAGATCGCCAGGCCATCCTTGACATGATGCCGTCGTGCGACGCGAAGGCATCGTGGCCCCGCCGAAGGACGGCAGCCGCAGGCCTGCGGTGGGCATTCGGATCTTCGCGAGCGGCGAGGAGGCCGAAGCGGCGAGGGCAGCTCAGGAGCCGAGGGCCCCCGCCGTGATCCATGATCCGGCCGATCCGAAGGGCAAGGGGCAAGCCCCTCCCCCTCCGTCCCCGCCACCGAGGCCGCAGGCGCCGAAGCTACGTCCACAAGCACCGCCAGCCACGGGGAGGCGACCGACGGACGCGGGAGGCAGCTCCGGGGCGGGCCCCTCCGTGCAGGGAGGGCCCGCATTGCGCTTTTCTGGCCCGGTGCCTCCGCCACCGCCTCCGCCCGTGCGCCCTACGACGCCGAGGGCGGGAGGCAGTGGCCCTGCACCGCCGCCTCCTCCGCCCGTGTGCTCTGCGGCCCAGGGGGCAGGAGGTAGCGGCTCCGGGCAAAGGCCTTCTGGAGTTGCGCCTTCTGGAGGCGCGTCGGCGGCGGACGCGGGCGCCGCCGCTGGTCAGAAGAGGAAGGATCCGCCGCTACCCCTCGGCGTGGAACGCCATGTTTTAAGGGGCTCGTGGCAGTAAGTTTTGAAAAACTTTCTTCCCTCCAACTTCTCTTTTTACTTTTTTTTGGCTAAGTGTCCTGCTCGGGTGCTGACCCGAACTTGTCTGCATCTGTTCTCTTAGGGAGCGCAAGAGAACTCGCCCGTCCCCGAGTCCTCCTCCTTCGGCGAGGGCTTCAACGACCCCGAGCGCGTTACGCCCCCGAGCGGCCCTTCGGCTCCGAGCGAGTCGGTGGGCCCGCCCCCAGAGCGCGCCCTCTGCACCGAGCGCGAGCCCGACCCCGAGCACGGCGCCAGCCCCGAGTGCTGACGCCGCTTCGCGGGAGGAGGCTGCCCCAAGCGCGGAGGTGGAGGCGCCGGGCGCGATGGAGGCGCCGGCGACGGTGGAGGTGCCGGCGACGACGGCGGAGACGCCGGTGGCGGAGGAACTTCGTGTTGCCGCGCCCGAGGAGCGGGTGGCGGCAAATCCGAACAAGGAACGGCCCCCGGTTGGAGGGGCCGAAGGTATCCGGCCCGAGGGAAAGGCCGGGATTTTGATCGTGGCCGGGCGCCCCGAGCCCCAGGAGGAGGAGCTTGGGGGCCAATGCCTTGCTGCTCCGGCCGAGGAGCAGCCCTCTGCGCGGCAAGGCCAGACGTCTCGGGGGCTCCCTCCGATATGTTTGAGGCCGCGCATGCCGCCATCGATCAGCTCCGCGAGGATCTCTTCTTCAAGGAGAAGTCCTTAGAGGATCGGGAGCGGGTCTTGGGGGAGATGGCGGAGATGCTAGAGGCCCGTGCTCGCGTCGCCAAGCGAGAGTACGAGAATGATCTTGCCAAGATCGAGCGCCAGCGGGATATCCTCCATGAGATGAGGGAGGAGATCATTCCGAGGAAGCAGGAACTCGATCGGCAGGAAGCGAGAGCTCAACCGCCGGGTCGCGCTGGTGAAGCCGCGCGAGCTGGACTTGGCGAGGCGGGAGAAGCGCGCCGCCGACGAGGAGGCGCGGCTGAAGCAGCTCGCCGCCGAGCTCGCTCGCCGCGCAGAACAGCAGCTTCTCCGGGACGGAGAGCTCGACGCGAAGGCGGAGCAGCTTGGCCAACTCAAGCACTCCCTTGACGAGGCGGCGAATAAGCTGGACGCCGAAGTCGAGTCGCGGGTGGCCGTTGCTCGCGAGGAGCTCGCCAAGGAGATGGCGCAGCTCTGCTCGGAGAGCGAACACTTCAAGCAGCGGCTCGAAGACTCAAAGGCGACCAAACGTAATCTCCAACACCAGCTCCGGGAGGCGGAGGAGTTGAGGGAGCGTGAGTCCTTAGCGGCGGCCGCAGCGACGGAGGAGATTGAGAGGGAGAAGGTCCGGCTGGTCACCGAGCGGGACCAGACGGTGAGGGTGATGAAGGCCATCTTCTTTCGCGCGAGGAACGCCGCTGAGGCTGCTGGACTTGGCACCGCCTCCTTGCCGGGCTACGACGCCGACCCGGCGAACGTCGCCTTGGGCTTCGAGAGGATCGCCGAGCGCCTCGAGGGGCTCGGCGAAGCCGTGCGCCGCCGCCTTGAGGAAGAAGGCCGGGAGTTGGCGGTCGTGGTGGCGGAGCACACACTGGCGTGCTACCGCGGCCGTGACCCAAACTTTCCTTTGACGCCAGCCTTGGAGGGGCTCGAGGTCATCGATGAGGCCGCCGAGGAGGAAGCCCGGAAGGCAGTCCGCAGGGCGGCTGATGAAATTGCCCAGCGGTTTCCCGCTCGGGGTATGCCGGCACAGGCGATGGCGAAGGCGCCGGCGACGGCGACGGCGGCGCCGGCGGAGAGTAGCTCCCCTCCCTCTTTCTGTCTTTGTTTTCTTAGCCCGGGGCTTGACCCCTTTGTAAGAACTTTTAAGCTTCTGATATGCAAAGAGATCTTTGGCCCGAAAGCCATTTGATCCTTGTTTTTCTTCTTGTTGTACTTGTACTGGAAATGGCTTCACTTCCTTGCTTGCTTCGGGCGAAGCGTCCGGTTCTTGCTCGGAGAGGGGACGGAGGACGGTCCTCGGGACGCCCCGAAGGCCCCCAAAGCCCCAGCCCCCGAGAGCTGGACGCGCTGCGACTGAAGCTACGGAGGCCCGGCCCATGGGACACAGGGTGTCCCCGAGCCGAGCTTCTTTTATCTTCTTGACTTTGCCTGCAGAATTTGCCCAAGTTTTTGCGCTCGGGACAATTATTGCAACAATTAACTGTTGATATGTATTGCGTTAATCATTGTATCTACATGATTTTTCCTAACTTGAGAACTTTCATTTTAACTCGGCAATGCTTCCTTATGTCTCTGGAAACGCTACTGGAAGACACCGCCGGGCGCGTGTGAAAGCGCGTAGGGTACTTGGGCGGCTTATTTACCAGGCTGATGTCCAGGGTTAAGAAACCAGGCAGGACACCAGGGCTTTGAGCGGACAACCCGAAGCGCTCCCCGTGACTTTCATCGCTGCCTTCAGGTATAAACCCATCGCGAGCACAGAAGGCAGTTGGAAAAAATTGGTGAGGAAAAAACTAGTCGTTCATATATAGTGCTCGGGAGCTTTGAAAAACATAGAAATGCGATAGAAGCTTAGCTTAGAGATCGGGCCTCAGGGTGACTTGGCGCCCTGTGACTTGGTATTGATCTGGCGGGCGGTGCCGGGAACTTCATCATGGTGAACTGCTCACTTTGCGAATGATTATATGGTTTCTTAGCAAAAGGGGTGTTTTCCACAGGTCCCTCGGGGGGGTCTGCCTGTTAACGCGGCCCTCGGGTTTTCGGGTCGGCGACCTGTCCCGAGCGCGAGGAGTGAAGCTATCCGGCTGACATGAAGTTGGGTGGCGCTCGGGTCTTGCTGACCAGCGGAGCACGGTGGCCAGGGGCTTATTTGCCCTGACTCGGACGTGCTCGGGGTACAGCTAATTGCCCGAACGTCTTACGGCCCGACAACAAGTATTTGGATAAGCTTGACTGCTCGGGCTCGGAGCGGTGGGACCTACTCGCACCGAGAGATGGGGGCTCGGGAGCCCCGCACCGCGCGGAAAGCCACGCTTTTGCTAACTATGGAGGAAGTGTTGATATTGATACTGAATTAAGGAATATAAACTTTGCATGGGGGATTCATATCAAGGAAAATTGCATCTTTATAGACCATAATGCTATGTAAATAGCTGGGAATACAAGGGAGCCCCCGAGCGAGGGTGCGAGCGCGCGGGATACTCGGGTGACCTTTGGCCGGACCGGCGCTCGGGGTTCGGGAACCAGACCGAGCGACCGGGGCTTGGGGTGACGAACCCGACACTTCCCATGACTCGCTTTTGGCACTCGAGGAGCCGGCCCTAAAAGCAAAAAACTTACCCGGGCTATTCACGAGAAAAACTTGCGCAGGTGCTCGATGTTCCAGGAGTTGGTCAGCTCCATTCCGTCTTCGGCAGCGAGCCTCACCGAGCCTGGCCGAGTGACTCGAGTCACTCGGTATGGACCTTCCCACATAGGGGAGAGCTTGTTCTTGCCTTCCCGCGTCTGCGCCCGACGAAGGACCAAGTCCCCGACTTCGAGAGACCTTGGCTTGACACGACGCTCATGGTAGCGGCGAAGGCTTTGTTGGTATCTGGCAGCGCGAAGGGCGGCTCGGCATCTAGCTCTTCGAGGAAGTTGACGTCTTCGAGTCTGCGCCGGTCTTGATCTTCCTCCGAGTACGCCGCGACCCGAGGGGAGCGGAAGGTGAGCTCGGAAGGGAGCATCGCTTCTGCCCCGTAAACGAGGAAGAAGGGGGTTTCACCGGTCGCCCGACTGGGGGGACGTCCGGATGGACAAAGGACGGCGGGGAGCTCTTCTATCCCAGCCAGCGCCGCATTTCTTGAGTCTGTCGAAAGATCTTGTCTTGAGCCCCCGAAGGACTTGGGCGTTCGCACGCTCAACCTGCCCGTTGGCTCGGGGGTGTGCGACAGAGGCGAAGCAAATCTCTGTCCCGAGGGCTTGGCAGTACTCGAGGAAAGCGTCGCTCGTGAACTGTGTGCCGTTGTCGGTGATGATGCGGTTGGGCACCCCGAACCGGCTCATGATGCCTCGGATGAACTTGATCGCCGATTGTTGTTGATCTTGACGACTGCCTCGGCTTCCATCCATTTGGTGAATTTGTCGATGGCGACGTAGAGGTACTCGTAGCCCCCGACTGCTCGGGGGAACGGCCCCAATATATCCAGCCCCCAGACCGCGAAAGGCCACGAGAGGGGGATGGTCTGGAGTGCCTGAGCGGGCTGATGTATCTGCTTGGCGTGGAATTGGCAGGCTTCGCAGCGTCGAACCAGCTCAAAGGCGTCCTCGAGGGCTGTCGGCCAGTAAAATCCTTGCCGAAAGGCTTTACCGACCATCGTGCGAGACGATGCAATGGCTACCGCACTCGCCCTCGTGGATATCCACGAGTATATCGTGGCCTTCCTCCCAAGAAATGCACTTCATAAGAATGCCATTGGTGCCGCGCCGATAGAGGTCCCCATCTACGAGCGCGTACCTTGTTGATTGCCGCGCAATTCTTTTTGTAACGGCTTCGTCTTCGGGAAGGATATTTTCTTTCAGGTATGCCCGGATCTCGGAGATCCAAGGATGACCTGAGGACAGATGGTGAGCACGAGGTGCTCACCCGGCGGTGGCCTGACGGGAGGATTTCCCACTGAAGGTGCCGCCTGGGTAGACTCGCCTGGGCGCGAGGTTCCCCCTTCGTCTTGGTCGGCGGGCCTCAACGGACGGCCGAGAGAGCCTTTCTTCAAAGGTCCCAGCCGGGACCGGCTCCCGAGAGGAGGCCATTCGCGATAGAATGTCGGCGGCGTCGTTGAAGCGGCGAGGGATGTGCTGGAGCTCCAGGCCATCGAAACGCCGTTCCAACCTCCTGACTTCGCTCAGGTACGCTGCCATTTGGGGGTCCGAACACTGGTATTCCTTTGACACTTGATTGACGACTAACTGGGAGTCGCCTTTGACGAGCAGACGGCAGATCCCGAGGGATGCGGCGGCGCGCAGCCCTGCAAGGAGGCCTTCGTACTCGGCCATGTTGTTGGTGGCGCGAAAGAGTAACTGCACGACGTACTGGAGGGTCTCACCGGTCGGAGCGGTGAGAACTACTCCAGCCCCCGCGCCTTTGAGCGTGAGGGAACCGTCGAAGTGCAGCGTCCAGTGCTCGGTTCCTCCCTGACCCGGGGTCGGAGGGGAGTCGCTCGCATTCGTCTTCTGGCACCGGCGTCCACTCGGCGACAAAGTCGGCCAGAGCTCGGCTCTTGATTGCATGGTTGCTGACGAAGCGGAGGTTGAACTCCCCGAGCTCGATGGCCCACTCGACGACTCGTCCAGTGGCCTCCCGGTTGCGGAGGATGCGCTCGAGGGGGAAGGCCGTAACCACCCGGACCTCGTGCGCTTGGAAATAATGCCGAAGCTTCCTCGACGCGACGAGCACCGCGTAGAGGAGCTTCTGTGCTTGAGGGTAGCGCGTCTTGGCGTCCCGCAATACTTCACTGACGAAGTACACGGGATGCTGCTGCATGCGCACCCGAGTAGAAGGCTGCTCGGGCCCAGCCCCCGAGCGATTGACTTCATCCCCGCGCAAGACGGGTTGCTCGGGTACGCTCGGGTGATGGGCTGAGCCTTCGGGATTGGGGGCGCTCGGGGACTCGGGTCCGAGAGCTCCACCCGCTCCCCCGAGAGCCTTGCTCGGGAGCTCGCTCTCGGGGATTTCTTCTGGCTGCTCGGGGTCACCACTCGGGAGCGGCGGCCCGAGCTCTTGCGCCGGGTCGAGGGGTGCCGCGAGCTCGGCCCCGACCTCCCGCTCGACGACGAGGACGGTGCTTACCACCCGGGGGTGTCACCGAGAGATAGAGGAGCAAAGGCTCTCGGGTCTCGGCGCCACCGAGACCGGAGATGATGTGAGGTACTTCTTGAGGCCTTCGAGGGCCTGCTCGGCCTCAGGGGTCCACTCGAAATGGCCCGACTTCTTGAGGAGCTTGAACAAGGGGAGGCCCCGCTCCCCAAGCTTGGAAATGAATCGTCCCAAGGCAGCCATGCAGCCCGTTAGACGCTGCACGTCCTTGAGGCGAACTGGCGGGCGCATCTGGTCGATGGCCCGGATCTTCTCGGGGTTGGCTTCAATGCCTCTGCTTGAGACCAAGTAGCCGAGAAGTTTGCCGGATGGGACCCCGAAGATGCACTTCTCGGGGTTCAGCTTCATACGAGTACTGCGGAGACTATTGAAAGTCTCGGCGAGATCCTCGATGAGCGTCTCCTCGCATCTTGACTTGACGACGAGGTCGTCGATGTAGGCCTCTACATTGCGACCCAGCTGCGACTGCAAAGTCATACGCATGGCCCGTTGATAGGTCGGGCCAGCGTTTTTAACCCGAAAGGCATGCGGACATAGCAAAAGGTCCCCGCAGGGGTTGTAAATGAAGTTTTCTCTTCATCCTCTACCGCCATACTAATCTGATGATAACCAGAGTAGGCATCTAAAAAACAGAGAAGATCACACCCGCGGTGGAATCTACTATCTGATCGATGCGAGGTAAAGGAAAAAGGGTCTTTAGGACAAGCCTTATTGAGGTCGGTGTAGTCCACGCACATCCTCAGCTTGCCGTTCGGCTTGGGCACGACGACGGGGTTGGCGAGCCACTCGGGGTACAGGACTTCCCGGATGAAGCCGGCCCCGAGGAGCCTGTCGACCTCCTCTCGGACGAACTCCTGCCGTTCTGGTGCTTGGCGGCGCACCTTCTGCCGGATGGGCCGAGCGTCGGGACGCACGGCAAGACGGTGCTCAGTCAACTTACCTAGGGACCCCGGGCATGTCGGACGGTTGCCACGCAAACACGTCAGCGTTTGCCCGGAGGAAAGTGACGAGCGCGCCTTCCTATTTGGCGGTCAGGCGACCGCCGATCTTGTCGGTCTTGGACGCGTCTTCCCCCAGGGCCACCTCCTTAACAGGGACAGAGTCATCGGCAGCGACTCTGGCCTTGGTTGGAGGCGGACCCGAGGACTCGGGGAGCTCGGAGGCGTCGTTGAAGGCAGCAGCGACTTTGGAGAAAAGCTGCTCGGCGCAGGCGACGGAGCCCTGGATGTCGGCTGGCACGGTGAGGGTGCCGTTGGGGCCCGGCATTTGATCGTCAAGTAAGCATAATGGCAAGCCGTCATGAATTTGGCGAGCGCCGGACGCCCCAAGATGCCGTTGTAGGGGAGCTCGAACTCGGAAACATCGAAGATGATGTTCTCGGTCCGATGGTTGCCCTTGGTGCCGAAGGTGACCATTAAGGACACCTGGCCCAAAGGCATGGTGAGGCCGGGAGAGACGCCGTAGAACGGCAGCGTCGCCTTCAGGTCCCCAGGTGGCACATGCATTTTGCTAAATACTTCGGGGGACAGGAGATTAAGCCCTGCGCCCCCGTCGATCAGCATGCGGGTTACCTTAATGTTGCAGATGGTGGGGGAGACCACGAGCGGGAGGCGTCCCACGCCGGAGATGCTCGCGGGGTGGTCCGAACAGTCGAAAGTGATCGGGGAAGCCGACCACTTGAGCGCTCGGGATGCGTCGGAGCTCGGGGTCGCTGAGCACACTTCACGCGCCAAAAGCTTAAACTGGCGGCGCGAAGAGGGCGTGAAGGCGCCCCCGCTGATGCATGCCACCGCCTGTGGCTCCTGAAAACTGAGGTCTTCTTCTTGTCCGCCGGGGTTGTCACCGCCCTCGGCGAGGCGCTCCTCCCTCTGTTTTTGTTCCTCTCGGCGAGGAACTTGACCGTCCGGCAATCGGAGAGGTCATGCCGCTCGGTCTCGTGGATGGGGACACCACAGACCCGAACTCGGCTGAGGAGCTCGGGGTGGCTTCTTGCCGCCGCTGGGCCCACCGCGCGAGGGCTTACGAGGCTTAGCCTCCGCCGCCGCGACGGGCTCGGACTTACGCTTCTTGCCCTTCTTATCCCGCTTCCCGGAGGAGCGAGAAGGGCCGGCGTCCTCGACCGTCGATTGGTCGGGGCGCGGGTCATGCCAAGCACGGGCTTCCGCCGCCTTAGCGCACTTGTCCGCGATAGCGAACAAGTCTGCGGTGGACTGGACGTCCCGGGTGCCCAGCTTCTCCAGCATCTTTTCGTCGCGGACTCCTTGTCGGAAAGCGACGATAACTGCTTGGTGAGATATCTTGGGGATGGTGTTGCGCACCTGGCTGAAACGCTGAATGAAGTGCCGCAACGTTTCCCCTTTTCGCTGCCGGAGAGCGTGGAGATCGCTCTCCGTGCCAGGACGCTCGAAAGTGCCCTGGAAGTTCGCCACGAACTGGTGGCAGAGGTCCTCCCAGGATGAAACGGATCCTGAGGGGAGGTTCATGAGCCAGGACCGGGCCGAACCCTTGAGGGCCATCGGGAACCAGTTGGCCATGACCTTCTCGTCGCCTCCAGCGGCCTCCACCGCGGTGGGGTAGATCTGGAGGAACTCCTCAGGGTGGAAAGACCCATCGTACTTCTGCGGCAACTCTGGGCGAAATTTATTTGGCCAGGTGACGCGTCGAAGTTCGGGCGTGAAGGCCTGGCAACCCGCCCCATAACGGGGGTTGCCGGTCTCCTTGTCTTGCCGGACGGGGTGATGCGCCCGGGAGCGCGCGCGGCCGGCGACAGGGCCGGAGGAGGAATCGACCTCGTCCGCCCTGTCGCGCTCGCGCTGGCGCTCGATGACGGTGCGTGCGTCCTCCACTTCGCGCCTACCGAGGCGGTGGCGAAGATCTTGAGGGTTCCCCCGTGCCGGAGAGGCGACCGAGGGTGGAAATCCGTCGCGCCGACCACCGGCAGGCGCGCGCGGCAGACGCGCTGGCACCGGCGGCGAAGCCGCTGAGGGGACGGTGCGGGCACCGGCGCGCCCGGAAGAAGCGTGGACGCTCCTGGCCGCTGCTTCGCGTCGGGCGGTGTCGACCAGGTTAGCGAGGTCCTGGAGCCACGGGCCCACGGGGGACGCCGCTGGCACCGGGACGGGAGGATGCCGGAGGAGGTATTGCGCCGCCTGCAGCGTGTTTCCTTCCCCGGTATCCGCGAAGTCCAGCCGACGGCGAGGCGGAGGCGGCCGAGAAGGCCCGGCAACATCTCCAGAGGCCCGCGCGTGTGGCCGGAACTCAAAGCGGGCAGCAGCCGATGACGCCCCCGCCGGTGTCGTTGAGCAGATCGTCGAGGCCGGCGGGGTCCGACTCGTCCGATGCTTCGTTTCCGCCCAAGCTCACCTCATTTTGAGGCAGATCATCTTGGGGCAGATCGGGATTCGCCATGGGAGCAGGCTCGAAAAAACTCTAGACGCCCCCTACCTGGCGCGCCAGCTGTCGACGAGTAAACGTCTCTAGCGGTGGTCCGAATGGACCCCCTTGTTGGTTCGGCCTGGGGCGATATAGAGTTCTTCTTATGAGCCGGTGATGGCGTTTCAAGGATGAGGGCGGTTACAATGCTTGATGCCGGAGACACAGGGATTTTTCCAGGTTCAGGCCACCCGGAGGTGTAATACCCTACGTCCTGCTTCGTTGTGGGTGTATTGATCCTATCAAGATTACAGGGGTGTTCTTCCTTACAAACGGGCTAGCTGATCTTCTAATACCGAATAAAGAAATCTAACCAGCGCCCCTTTTTCTCTCTGGAATCCGAACCCTTTGCATGGTCTGGGAACTCCCCTTATATAGCCGGGGGTTCACCACAGAGGCCAAGCAAAGGCTATTGCACCTGGTATCGTGAGCGCTAAGGAAACGCCTATCTCTTCATTTAATGCGCCGCGCCGGTGTTCGCGCCGCGTGTCTTCTCGCCATGCCCTCCGCCGGGGGGGGGGCTGACAGCTTTATGCTCAGCGGGACCCACGAAGAGAGGCTTGCCGGGCCCCTCCTGACTAAGTCGGTGAAGTATCCGCCCCTGGGCCCCGCGCGTCAGCGACCAAACGCGGGCCACGAGGCGCGCGGTGATTTGACCCAAAGGGGCGGAAAGGGGTGACAGCGACGCGGGCGCGCGGGGCAGCGCGCCTGGCCGGTCAACAACCCTGTCAGACGGACCCCATCCCCTGACAGGGGCTATGGCAAAAAGGGATTTGCCCTGCGGGGATGGGACTGGCCTGATCGATATCATGCCCATACGGGACTTTAGCATTTAATGCCTGAATGACAGGCATTAAATGCCTCTGCCGGGACTAAGGCTTATGGAAGAAGCCAGCTTACTGCTGCGGCAGCCCGGAGGAGGGCCCCACAGGGGGGCCCCACGACCCCCGAGCGCTACCTCCCCCGAGCAGCCCCTTCGGCCTCGGAGAGCGCCAGCTGTCCCGGAATGCCTTGGCCGACCCCGGGCGCTCGGGGAGCGTCCGTCGGGGGGTCGCTCGGGACTCCGCTCGGGGGAGGTGCTCGGGGGGTCCGCCCGGGGACCCTCCCGAGCACTCTTCTGGGCCCACGCCTTGCGGGATGCCGGTCGCTCGGGGAGAGGGCCCCGATCGCTTCCTTGATTCTTGGGCCTTGGACCCTCGGGACCGCAAGGCCCTTAGATGGCTCGCACGAACGTGGCACTCGGGGGAATCCCCCGAGTGCCCGGGTTTGACCACCGGGCCCACCTGCTTCTCCAGCGGGGCTTTTGCCGATAAGGCCGCCACGTGTCACGCCCTGTGGCCTCTGGTTGGCCTGCGCCGGCGGTTCGGGGGACCGTGGGTCCCATTCCGCCGACAAAAAGACTCAATGAACTCAACCCACTTAGCATGTCTACGGCTCAGTTTAGCTTGACTTCGGATATGCTTCAAAGATTCATGATCAGAATGTATAATGAACTCCTTGGGCCACAAGTAATGTTGCCATGTCTCTAAAGTCCGAACGAGAGCATAAAATTCTTTGTCATAGGTTGAATAATTCAGACTAGGCCCACTGAGTTTTTCACTAAAGTAAGCTACAGGTTTGCCTTCTTGTAATAAAACACCACCAAGCCCTATGCCACTAGCATCACACTCAAGCTCAAACATCTTATTAAAATCAGAAAGTTGCAGCAAGGGGGCATGTGTTAACTTATCTTTTAATATCACGAAGGCGTCTTCTTGTGCGTCACTCCAAACAAAAGGTACATCCTTCTTGGTAAGCTCATTGAGCGGCGCTGCAATGGTGCTGAAATCCTTCATGAACCGCCGATAGAAACCAGCAAGTCCGAGAAAACTCCGCACCTGTGTGACCGTTTTAGGAGTCGGCCAACTCTGTATCGCCTCGACCTTGGCTTGATCAACTTCAATACCCTGCGGGGTCACAACATAGCCAAGAAAAGATACTCGATCCGTGCAAAAAGTGCACTTCTCGATGTTGCCAAATAATCGTGCATCACGTAAAGCATTAAAAACAGCACGTAAATGGTCTAGGTGCTCCTCTAATGACTTGCTAAAAATGAGTATATCATCAAAGTATACTACCACAAACCGTCCTATGAAAGCTCGCAAAACTTCATTCATTAATCTCATGAAAGTGCTAGGTGCGTTAGTCAATCCAAAGGGCATAACTAACCACTCATATAACCCGAATTTAGTTTTGAAAGCTGTTTTCCATTCATCACCCAATTTCATACGAATCTGATGGTAGCCACTTCGCAAGTCTACTTTAGAGAACACGACTGAGCCACTAAGTTCATCAAGCATGTCATCTAGTCGAGGAATAGGATGACGATAGCGAACTGTAATATTATTAATGGCTCTACAGTCTACACACATGCGCCAAGTACCGCCTTTCTTAGGAACAAGAATAACAAGAACAGCACAAGGACTAAGGGATTCGCGAACATAACCTTTTTCAAGAAGTTCTTGCACTTGTCGCTGAATCTCCTTGCTCTCCTCGGGGTTTGTACGGTACGGTGCACGGTTGGGCAGCGAGGCGCCTGGAATCAAATCAATCTGGTGTTCAATGCCTCTCATAGGTGGCAGTCCCGGCGGTATTTCTTTTGGAAACACATCAATGTATTCCTGCAAAAGGTTAGCAGCAGCAGGAGGCAACGAAGGAGGCATATCCTCAAATGAAAACAAAACTTCTTTGCAAATCAGTCCATAGCATGCATGAGAACTAGCATCTATTTCTGAAATTTCAGCACGTGTGGCTAGGAATGCGGCACCTTTCAATTTGATTTCCTTAGATGAGCTAGGGGTCGCTTTGTTCAACTTATTAAATTGTTCTAACTCATGAACTACTTGCTGATTTTCAGATTTAGCATGCTCTCTATGTTTATTTCTGCTAGCCCTAGCAAGATCATCCTGTAAAATTTGCTCAGGGGACATAGGGTGTAGAACTATTTTCTTTTCATTATGCGAGAGAGTATATTGGTTAGTTCGACCATCATGTATACAATGTTTATCATACTGCCATGGTCGTCCTAATAACATGGAACAAGCTTGCATAGGCACAATGTCGCAATCAACAGTATCATGATATGATCCTAAAGAAAACTGAACTCTCACCATGCGTGTTACCTTTACTTTGCCGCCATCATTGAACCACTGAATGTAATAAGGATGTGGGTGGGGCCGTGTAGGTAAAGTGAGCTTCTCCACCATGTCGGCGCTGGCTAAGTTATTGCAACTCCCTCCATCAATGATTATGCGAATGGAACGCTCCTTAATGACTCCTTTAATGTGGAAGAGGTTGTGGCGCTGACTCTTCTTGTCTCGAACAATTTGAGCACTAAGCACACGGTGGGCTATAATGCTCATGTACCGGTCGGCATCTGCAGCAGTCACATGCTCTTCGTCTTGATCGAACTTGACGTCGCTTTGGTCATGTTCAGCATGCAAAGCATAGGTATCCTCATCAAGATCACTCGCGGAGTCATACTCGCCATCTTCACGAATGAGCAGTACGCGCTTGTTAGGACAGTCCTTCATGATATGGCCGAAACCCTTGCAACGGTGGCACTGAATGTCCCTTGTTCTTCCAGTGGAGGCTACCGATGACGAACTCTTAGCAGGAGTTGGAGACGCAGTTTTTGTCGGTGCCTGAGAACGGTATGCTGAATTGGATGGAGCATGAGCCAAGCTGGAGGTCGTAGGTGGTGCGGTAGCGGCACGAGTGGGTGGAGCAGCACGTGGTGTCCACGTGGAAGCACGAACTGCAGAAAAGTTAGTACGCTGTCTCGAGCGGCCCTGCACTTCATGTTCAGCATGTATAGCAAGGTGGAATAAACGAGTGATAGATGTATAGTCCTTATAAGCAAGAATATCAGCAATCTCCCTATTCAATCCACCCATAAACCTAGCCATAGAAGCTTCCTCATTTTCATTTAAACCATAGCATAGCATGCCCATTTGCAATTCTTGATAATATTCTTTGACAGACCTATTTCCTTGATTTAAGCGCTGCAATTTATTCAATAAGTCTCTAGCATAGTATGAAGGAACGAATCTATGTCTCATCAGTTGTTTTAATGCCTCCCAAGTGGTTGGGATCTGATGCGGGTGTATTCTACAGTGTTCCTTCCACCAAACAGAAGCAAAATCAGAGAACTCACTAGTAGCAGCCCTAACACATGTGTCCTCTGGAAATTCATGGCATGCGAATTTTTGATCGACTAGTAACTCCCATGTGAGATATGCATCTGGATCATATTTACCCTCGTAAGGAGGTATAGTGAACTTTACCTTAGAGAAAGCGTCATCTCGTTCACGGTCTCTCCGTGGGGCACGTCGCATACCATATCGGTTGTAGCGTAGCCGACGGTGATCCCGGTCGTTGTTGTGGTTGACGTCATCCTCATCTTCAGAATCAGCACTGTAGTCGTTCTCGTCCGCCGGTCCGTGTCGTGCGTTGGCTCCGGATCCCACGAATGCTGCTGGCCGTATCACCGAGGCATTGTTGGTCGCAGACGAAAGAACTCGTTGGGCACGTGGGACTCCATTGTTGGCTGGAAGACGAGGGGCAGGTATCGAAGAACCTGCAAGATTATCAAGGCGAGCCAATATGGCAGCAATGTTAGCGTTAGCAGTCGCCTGTCCGTCCTCAATAGCTTTGAGGCGGTTCTCCTGCATTTGCATTCGCTCATTGGTCCTGTGGAGATCATCCGTGAGACCCTTCAAGACATCTTCTTCCCCACCTGCCATGGTTAGCAAAAGGAAACAAACCCTAGTGCTACTGGAATATGGGGGGAAATGGGTGGCAAGAACCTCAACAATTCAGTAGCAAATACCAAATTCTTACCAGTTCTTACCGTGCTGCAGTGGTTGTCGGCCTTTGGCGGTGTCAAAGATGATCAAGAGGTTAATATAGCAATTACCAAGGTGACCGAACACAATACAATATAGGAAGGTGGAGCTTGGTTGGCTTCGTATGGTAGCAAGGAGTAGCAACTATCAATGCAGCAAATGCAAGTTGAATGAATGTTCAAAGTACTAGTCACTGTTGCTGACACCTAGCTAGACCAATGAAAAGCTAATCAATGTCCTGTAAACAATGCCCCAGAGAAGGTACTGAAACTACAAAGGATGAGTGTTATCTGAGAATTTTTTTTCTTTTTTTTCTTTTCTTTTTCTTTTTTTTCTCAGAACCCACTCAATAACTCAGAGAAAACAACAGTAGTCTAAGACGTGGCGGCCAAAACTCAGCACCAGCCTTGTCGTGGCAGAGATGAAGCAAAGCAAAGGTTCTGCTGCCGTGGCAGCAAATACTGCCGCTTTTTCTCGCCGCGGCAGGAAATTGGCAGCGTCGGAGAGGGAGTTTGGCAGCTCCGATTGTCGAACGGTTTGCACGGCTGTGAGCAGGAGGGCAAGCTCTATATCCCCAGAAATTTTGAGCCAATTCGGAGAAAGTCGACGAAACGGCTCATGCAAATCCCGGCCCGAAATCGAAGATTTTGAAAATGACTCCCGAACGAATTTGCGCGGCAGAAGCTGGGATCAAGGTGGAAAGCAAGTCCTCGACTCAAGCTAACCAAGGAAACAAGAATCATCCAATTCGGAGTCCGGGTGAAGGAGATATGCCCTCCGCAAGATCAAAAAAGTAACGGAAAAACTTCCGGAGCAAAAAAGTCCTACTTAGAAGCCGAATTTCGAGGGTCAAGACGGGTACAGGTGTGTACACGTGTATTTTTTTCAGGTGCGCGCCGTCGTTAGCTTCGATTTGAGTGGTCGTAGACCCAAAACAGACTCCGTATGAGAAAGTTACGGCCGTTTTACTAAAACCTCTCAAACTAGAGTTGGATCTGGACTCTTCAGCTACTCCCCTTGCCGCGGCAGCAGAATTTGCTATTTTTCTTGCCGCGGCAGGACTTTACTGGCTTCTACAGAGAGTTTGGATGCACGAAAAAGGCTGAAACTTTTGGGGCAAGATCAGCACATATATATCTCCCAAACGGCAGAGTTTGAGCCCAATCCGAACACGTAAGTTTTTGGAGACTGAAACTAGTACGAATTGGGTTTGCCCTGGACTCTTCTTCTTCCCGAAATCAATCTGCTCAGCAAAAGATGGTGGGATGGTAATGGCAGCAAGGATGCAAGACACGACAAGCAAGACACCAAGATCTAAACTATGACCAGCAACGTGACACGACAATGCAACAGAAATTCAACAATGCAAATTCACTGAAAGATAGATGCAAGGCACAGATTGGCTTGGACAGGGAAAACTAATCTACTTTTTTTTTGAAGCTTTTTCTTGGACAATAGGTAGAAACAGATCTAACTACGAAAACGATAAATCTCACCGATCAACTTGAGCTCTGATACCACTTGATGAAACAGGGGCCCGATCTTTCGATGAGACGAAGGTAACTATCGATTTGGTGGAGTTTGACCTTGACGATCCGACTATACCGTACGCGACGATACGCCTTAGCAATCGCTAAACCAACCTCCGATGGTTATTGACCTTGCCGTAGGCGCGATCAACCTGAACAACGACGTTCGAGTTCCTGCAAGCAACCGAAGAACCAGCAAGAACTAAGATTGCAATCTGAAATTGCGAGTATAAAATTGGCACAAGAGCTAGAAGAACAAAGTGTGGGATTCCACTGGAGATCTAAACAAGGCGGTAGTCCTACACGACTTGTAGATGCAATATTGTAGCAGTAGCTAAACAATTCAATGAAACCCAATTAACCCTAGGGGTGGCAACTACTATTTAAAGAGAGAAGGAAGGGAAAGGGGTACTGTTCACGCGCATGAACAGTACGTGAACAGTACGTGAACAGTACTAGAGTTTGGCATGGGGCCCACTATGGCTTACAAGACCCTTGGGCCCAAGAAAAAGGTGACGCAGCACCATCTATTAGGTATATATCGTCCTTCACGGTGATTCCAGCCTTGTATCGCCACCATCTTTCTCCTCACTTGAACCCATGTTCCTGAGTAACATAACATCATCTCCTTTAGGTAGCATCATGGAGTTCATAGCAAATGACGGAGCTCCAAGAAACGAATTTACCTGACAATTAAGTTGGCGTGCTCGAGCTCGTGTTACGGGACCCTTTACTAAGGTTGTATCGATGTTAGGGATGTCCTCATCAGGGTGGGAGCGTCTGCTCACCCGGTTAAATAGTAGAAGGGGGTGCCTTTGGTCGTGACGACTATGACCAATCGCTACTGGTTCTGGCGATAACTGACAAATCGCCAAGACGTGTGTCTGGCGATTACTGACAAATCAGTTATCGCCATGGCATCTGGCGACTCAATAATATATCGTCCTGTCTGGTCGGCCGACGAGGGGGCAACTGCAAAAAGAACTGGTGCGATAAGAGGCATATGCTCAATGATGAACAGGATGATACAGCTCTAGTTGCTAGAGGCATATGCTGGAGGCAGAGGACGTGGACGCAGGTATAATAGATCCAGGGGGAGAACGCGAATAAAAAAGGGCTATGATATCAGGAGAAATCCAGCGGAAGGATGGTGTTGTTAGGGCTAGGGAAATTTACTCCGTTAGAGCATCCACCGCGTTTGTTCTAACATGATGTATTACATTATATTCTATCAGCACTTTAGTACTGTATTACGTTATATTCTATCAGCACTTCGTACTTCGAGTATCATTTGTTCTACTGAATTGCATGGAGCACTCAGTTTATTTCTTCGAAATATAGAGTTCGATACATCGTTAGCACTACGCATGGCGTGACAACACGGTACGATAACATTCGCATACAGCCAAACAACCTAATAGAATATTGAAGTAACTACTCAGGGCCTTTCGGATATTTTCCCTTCCTCATACGACGAGCGTGAGCTTCCTCCCCTTCTTCCTTCGCGCGACGCGCCATCTCGCGCTTCCTCGCCCTTTCGGCCTCACGTGCCTCCGCAGCTCGACGTTCCGCCTCCTCCCTTTCTTTGCGTTGCATCTCCTGCCAACGCTTTCTCTTCTCCTCCTCCTCTGCCTCGTGCATGCGTTCCTCAATCCGACCTCGAGCACAGTCAACCATCCACCTGAGTTCTTCCTCATTCTCTTTCGATTGGGTCACGTCCAGCCACTGTATGTAGTCACATATAGTAGGTCGAGACTGCAAGCAAACGACTGTTACCATAGTATTGCATCGTGTTAGAAATGCGGGTATGTGCGAGTTTTACCCTTTCACGCCGTGTGCGCATGCCAAACTTCGGTGGCTCTTCGTCGTAGTTAGCACACATGAAGAACCTTCTTCCGTACGTGTAGCCGAACTCATCCGACTTCATCAGTCTGCACGGATCTTGGCACCAGCAAAGGGGAACTTCGACACCTGCGGGCAGGTCGGCAACCATCTTCTGCTTCGGCATCTCGTCAGCACCAGATGAGGCCATTCCTGCCATTTTGGAATACGCCATAGTTACTATTTTTAGGAAACTAAACAAAATAATAACGCAACTATTTACCTCACACCGCCCTAAACCCTAACCCTACTTCCGAGAGCTTATTTCTTCTCACCTCGCTCCCAAACCCTAATCCCTCTCCCTCTCTTCTCTATATCCCTTTTTTAATTTTCCATGGATTGGTGGGAGGCAGAGACAGCTGAGGGGTGAATAAATAGAGAGCGGGCAGGAGGCGGGCAGGAGAGCGGGCAGGGGACGGGCAGGAGAGCGGGCAGGAGACGGGCAGGTGAGCGGGCAGGAGGCTTCACGGGCGACAAAAGGACGCTGGAGGGGGGCAGGGTGGGGGCAGGGCCACTTTCGGCGCGAAATCGCCACGAGCCGTGGCGATTAGGAGAAATCGCCACGAGCCATGGCGATTAGGAGAAATCGCCATGGCTGGTGGCGATTAGGTCCAACCGCCATGGCCCATGCCGATTCAGTATTGAATCGGCACGTGTTCTGGCGATTACTCCCAAATCGCCACGAGCCATGGCGATTAGCCCAAATCACCACAACGCGTGGCGATTGGAAGCTATTTTTGCAATTTTTTTAAATGCGGTATTATTTCTGAAATTTTTGGAAAAAAAATAATATTTTAAAAAAAAACTCGATTTCTTGCCATGTTTAGGCTTTCCCACTTCCCAGTCTCCACAGCTATGGTCCCGAAAGATTTCAGGACCCTTTTTTTTTGTAGAGTTCATGGTACTATTTACGTACCGTCTTAGTCCAATGAAAGCAGAGCCGGTATAGAACTTGGATCTGTTCTGATAGTCCGCGGTGTGTCATCAATGCTTTACACGTTCAGATGTACTTCTGATAATTTACTCATGTGGTAGTCTTACTTTATGGTACAGATTGGACTAGAAACATGATTCTACTCATAGTTAAAACATCCACATCTTATCTGCATCTGTTTTAAAACTAGTGCTATTTTTTTTGTAAAAATCACATTACTTTATCCATTCTTCATTATACAGCTTTTTTCATTTTGTAAAATATCCCCCAATCTATCATCTTCTCATTCTCAAATCATTTAATCTCTCCATCTATTTATCCACCATCTCCTCTCTCCTGAACACGAGAGCACCCAACTAACTCATAAACAACAAAACTATTGTAATACTTAGTAACATCTGGTGGGATTTAGTTCATCTATAGTATTTATGTTCAAATAAAATATATTGTGTTAATGATTTTTTTCACATTCATGAACGAAATAATCAAGTTTTTTTACACGTTCATGAATAAAGTATTATGTTCATGATTTCTTTTGTTCATGCACAAAGTCATGAACAAATAATGCATAAAAGTATATTCTTTTCTCTCTCTAATAATAAAGAACAGATCATTTAGATCATGAAAATAGAAGTGTAAACGCAAAATAACCATTAAAGTATCCTGCGCAGATCTTGAAGAACTTCAGATAATATAGATACTATGTGGATATTTTACTATGAGTAAAAAAATGCATTCCAGATTGGACATATTACTTTGCTCAATTCTGCTAGAGAGAGATAAAAGTTGATCTCTCGAAACTGCAGTTGCGATGTTTATTTAAGAGTTAATTCCATGTACAGTACATCAACTTACAGCGTGGGTACAATATCATACAAAAACTTATAAATTGACACAGATGTGTCACTAAACTTACTTTGTGGGTTCATTTGTAGACAAAACGAGTTCCGCATCAGCCACGTCGGACGCCACGTCGGCTGGAGGCACTTTGTAGCCGCTGGAACATTTGCAAAAGACCCCCCGCTGTATGGTAAAAGTACATGACACAGTCCTTGGTCTGTTAAATCCCCATCCCGCCGCGTTGAAATCCCTAACTCCCAATTGCCTCAATTCCCCACACCGGCCCAATCCCCACGACCTGCTCGCGCGGCGCCCCGGCGACTCAATCCCGTCGGCTTGCTCGCCCTCCGCCCGGCACGCTGTTCCAACCTACAGGGGTGAGAGGGAGAGCACGCACGCATGGCCACGGAGAGGAGGCCATGGCAGACGGGTAGCCGACATCGAGGTGGAGGCGACCGTCCACTGTCCGGCCTCCGCGAACAGTATGTCGCTCTCGAGCTGGACGGACAACATGCGTGTGCCTGGGCGTGCTCGTGTGCGTGCGTGATGTGTGTTGTACATGGACGTGAAGTGCGTGCGTGCTCTAGCACATGGGCGTGAGTGCTCTGTGTGCATGTGGTGCTCTCAAAGAAGAAAGAAAGGCTGTCAAAGTCAGTATGAGGCAGAAGATAAAAAGCATGGAGACGAGGGAATTTGTTGTAGTTTGTGTCATAGGTGCATGTGCAATTGTGTATGTGCTCAGCAGGGTGTTTCAGGAAGTGATTGAATTGTATGAAAATTATGGAATTTGTGTTGGATCTAATGTGGGAATAAAGTTTGCATATTTTGCTGATTTTTGAACACTTTGCGATAGCCAAATTGAACATTGATAGGATGCATTTGAAATTTAGATCATGTACAGTACTGAAAGTATCCTAATTGATACTTGCTCTGTTTTAAGAGGAAAACATGCTCTGTTTTCAGTTTTAGCCAAATTTTGGCCAAAATTTTGACACGAAAAAAAAAGTGCCCAAAATTTTCTGAAATTTGTACACAACATCAAGAATATTATGTCTAGTAATCTGGGAAAGTTTCATCAAGTTTGGAGAAACAGATTGTGAGATTGATCGAATTTTCAGTTTCAGCCAAAATTTGGCCAAAATTTTGACCCAAAAAAAATGCCCAGAATTTTCTGAAATTTGTACACAACAACAACATATTATTTTTAGTAACTGACCTTTGTACCTACTTTTCAAGTGGCATCCATCAACGAAAATTATAGGCCTATAGCCTGTTAAGAAGCTTCTCTTGCAAGCATCATAAGACCAATACAATGACGACAAATGATCATTTGGCTCCTCATTTTCCCTCTCCTTAACAGGAGTAGTGCTAACAAGAAAGGTACTACCAGGATTACTTCTTCTAAGCTCTTTACCATAATTCCACAACTGCTGATACTGAGCTGCTTCATCACCATGTATCAAATCCAATGCGGCTTTCCGTACCCTTCCTAATTTCACTCTATTTGGTCTGATCTTGAACTCTCTCTGAACTTTGTTCCCAAAAGTGATCAAGTCCATCTTCTTGTTGTCTCTGAACTCCTCGATGAACCTCTTCGTAAGAAATTTAACTGTCAAACACTTGGCATCCCAAGATTTCTTACAAGTGTGATTTCCATTGTATCTCTTAATTACAATGCTGCCCGTCCTGTTGTCCTTTGATGCTTTCATCATCCAGGGGCAACCATCTGAACAATATGCATTCAACCTCACTGCCTCATTTCTACCTTTGCTAATCTTTACTCTGTTCCTGACACTGTATGCAACCAAAGCAACTCTCAGCTCTTTCATTTCACCATAAACTTGTCCAACTTTGAAAATCGGATTGTTAAGGTCCACCTCTGGGTTGAATGCCTTGAAAGAATACTTCAACCTTTCTAGCTCTTTCTTCGACAGATTGAAATCATCATCATCCTTCACTGGATCATCTTCTTCTATATATTCTTTCTGCTCATTGTGGTCATTCACACTCGGATCAACATTCTGCTCAAAGAGGTCATCATCCCCATCACCAACATCATAATCACTTTCATAAAAATCTTCATCCGTATCACTGTTATCTGCTTCCTCTTCATCATATTCCCCTGCTTCCTCTACTTCCTCTTCATACTCCTCCTCTGCTTTCTCTTCAAGATCTGGATGGACATAGTTTTCTGGGTCAGCTTCATTAACCACCACCATAGATGAACTAGTGCTTCTTGAGGTGCCTTCTCCAGGCTGAAAACCACTTGGCATTTCTCTTGGAGTCATTACCCTTGGGAGCTCAGGGGAACCTTTATATATAATATCATCCCATGTTGATTTCACACGATTTCTCTCATCAACAATAACATGCAAAGAAGTGCTCTTTGCCTGCTCTTGCCATGGCAGAAATGGCTTCATCATTATCTAAATAAATCATACCATCCAACATGTCCTTCTCAGGAAAGACCCAGTACACCTGTAGCTCAGGACTACTAATGGAATATCCCAAATGCTGCAATACATAATTAATGACATCCCTTGACCATGTGTTTGCATCGCAATAGTCATAATCTTCAAAAGTGCTTCCCCAATATGTCCTTCTCTCATCTAGCCCACAAAAAATGCCATTATGTTCAAATACTGCTGTAAAGAAACTTGAATTTTCTCCTGCAAGTGCAAGTATGCCATTGTTAGTAACCAAAAAAAAGTATACGAACTCTGAACAGGGGTTGCTATGAACATACGAACAATTCTCAGAACATATACGAACTCTGAACATACGAACAATTCTCTGAACATATACGTACAGGGGTTGCTATGAACATATGAACTCTGAACATAGCACCGAACATGAACGATTCTCAACCAGTACGCACCAAAAAAACAACACCTTTCATCTAAATCGCGGGCGGAAATACCACCGATCAAACCCAATGAAAACCCTAGTGATACACGAGCCGAAACAGGGGACCAAACCATCACAGGAGAAGTCGATTTCATACCGTATTCTGGAGGAAACTCGCCGATGCTGCGAGGACGAGGCTCCATCCAACGTCGATCGCCTCGTGCGGTGGCAAGCCAACGCTGCAGCGTCGCTCCGTCGTGCGTCTGTGCGAAGACGAACAGGTGAAGGCGTCGATGCGAATACGTACAGGCAAAGGGGTTTAGGGTGGGGTTTGCGATGTCAATGCCAGATTTCACATACGTACAGGGGTTCATCTATAAATTTTCTTCTGCCCACTCTCGCTGAGGACCGCGGGTTCGGTTATTGCTTTAGTCGTTTCTACAAATTGACCAAGCGACCGGCGCGTGCCTACTGGCCGACGTGGCGTGCCACGGGGCTGTTTCGGACTAATTTGTATGATTTTGTTCCCGAAATGCAATAGTGACCTGATTGTATCATTTTGTAAGTTTTTGTATGATATTGTACCCACGCTGCAAGTTGATGTACTGTACATGGAATTAACTCTTTATTTAACTACAGAGGAGGGATTTCTCCAAAACATACATGGAGCAACTTGATCCAAACTTCGACAGGGCCCTTTTTATAACCCATTTTTTATAAGATAGGTTGTTAGATAAACTTTTTTCTGGACTTAGATCGTTTCATTAAAAAAAATTCTGATATTGTGTAGTTACATAAACTACTTTTTACCAAGATCGGTCACTTTTTGTTTTTTAGTGAAACCGGGCACGGCACAGCCCAAAACAGTGGTCCAGATTATTTACGTGGTGGGTTCGGTTGGGAGCCGGCTTAGCTGTTAGTTTCCCTCAAAAGAGGAAAGGAAAACGTGGACATGTGACCAGCTTATTGCTAGTTGCAGTTCTTATCTTACAGTATAACACGGTAACATGATTAATTATAAATCATGGATAATTATCCATGCATGAAACTGCATGCGTCCTGGCACCAAGCACACTGTACAAGAAATGAACAGGGAGCATTGTCATATGTTTTCTCACAGCAACAACCATAAGATATATAATTCTGAGCAAAGCTGGATGGTTGCGTTACAGGAGGGATAACCAGTTCCACACATGCACGGACACACCCAACACAAATCCAAGACGTAATATCCATGCACACATTTTTTAAACAAGCATCCAGACTTCATCTGACCTATATATATGGAGATGAGGCTACCTGTCTGACCTATGAGCAACTTGGGAGCATGCACGTACTTGGGAGCGTGCCTTCAGATGGATGAGCCTGATGAGACAGGCTCTAGCATTGCAGTAATCAGCGTTTTGCGGATCACCATTCGGGGTACTACCATAGTAGTCCCAGGCCTTGTCATAGAAATGCACAGCATTGTGCCAATCTTTCTGGTCCGCGTAATACCCAGCTAGCTCCCTGCAGCAGGTGGCAGCCAACCGCAGCTCGTTTCCCCTGATAAACAACGCAATAGCCTTGTGCAGTGCACACTTAATGGCCGCTGCTTCCCCCTCATCTGCATGCACAAGAGATCGATCGAAGGCGTCGTCAGATGACCAAACACCAAGGAATTAATCAAAAGAACCAAGGCTAATCAGTTCTGAGTACTGGATTTTCACAGTGCAAATTAAATTCGTGACCGACCTTTGTGTAAGATCTTTGTGTAGCATATCGCAGAACTGAGGAGTGCAGAAGCCGCATCCAAGCAATCATGTGGCAAACCTCCCTACAGGTACGACAGAGGCTTAGGTTGCATGATCGATGCAATTGTGGACGTGCATGGCAAATTAATCTGACATCAAAGATGTATAGCAGCAAGCAAGCGAACCTTGAGGGCATAGACAGCTTGATTGCCATATGCTGTTGCGGCTTTTCGCCCTGCATCAAATTAAGGAAACGAATCATGACCGAGTAATGATAAAGGCATATATAATGCACGGCAGGTTAATTTCACATGACATAGCTAGAGGGCAGAGGAGAAGTAGCAATAACGAACATTTTTTGGCGAGGATGTAGGAGAGGGCCGCCTCCCTGAAGTCGTCGGCGATGGCGATGCTCGTTTGGTGCCTGCAGAACGAAACAAACCACCGGCTCGACCCTCGCCGGTGCCCCCTGGCCATGAACCGATCGCCGCGCTCCTCCAGCGCCTCTGGCCCTAGACCCTCCGCCTCCAAGAGCACCGGCTCGTAATCCTCCACCTCCTCCTCGCGCCGCGCAATCCGCTCGTAGCCGTGGCGTCTAGTGGCAAGGCGGCGAAACAGCGCCGCCATCGTCTCCCGGAACATCACGGCGGAGGGCGGAGGCGGATGTGGGGCTTCTCTTCTATCGCGGCAGCGCGACGGCGGCGGAGGGGACAGAGTTGGTTTCTAGTTGTGCCACTCACGTACGTTCATGAGGTTGTAGGGCACAGGTTACAGCTTTATTGGGCGGAGTTACGAGTCCGCGTACGAATCTTTGTCGGTGTTGCGGTTGCTTCTTCATTTTTAAGTGGCCCAGCCAACTGGGCCGGCCTATCTACTCTTTTCTGATTTTCTATTTTTATAAAATTTGAAAAATTAAACTATATAATTAGTAAATCATGTATATTAAAAATTATTTTTAATTATTATAATAGAATTTTAAGAAAATAATTTATATAAAAATTTTTAAAAATATATGTTCTATCTTTCATGAGAAATGTTACTGTATATCAAATAAAATATTCAAACAACTCATGAAAATTGTCCCACTAGATAAAATTGTTTTGTATAATTTTTTTTTGGAAAACGCTCCACCGTCCATGTACATGTAAGCGCAGCGAGCGGGAAATATAAAAAAAAGAATTACAAAGAAAGAAAAGAAAATCTGCCTTAGCCGGATGGAGAAGAGGGGTAGCGCAACGAGCGGGAAATTAAAAAAAAAGAACTACAAAGAAATAAAAGAAAATCTGCCTTAGCCGGATGGAGAAGAGGGGTAGCGCAGCGAGCGGGAATTTAGGATATCTGCAGGGAAAGCCCGGTGCTCCGGTGAGTCAGGTTTTGTTGGGCTTCTACTGTTTCATCTCCTTGCCCTCCAGCCCAGCTGTTGAATGGGCTAGATTATAAATTTCCAGCCCACTCGACAATATATTCTGAATGAAATGTTGCACTTCCGTGTTACTCTAGGCTTCTAATTATTCTAACCTCGTTTGGCTCCGAGGCATTCAATTGGATTTCTAGAAATATATTTAAATTCGTCACTTAGAAGAATTAGTTGATTGAAGCCAATTACAAATCCAAATTTTCTGTTTGGGTGTCCCTCGGAATTAGAAATTTGTCCTCTGTTGTTTCCCTTTGCGGATCCCAACTTGTTGTGACACCAATCTTCGTCTAAAATGCGACCACCAGATCAAATATAGCAAAGTTATACTAATCAAATTAGAACCGAGCAGGTGGAGCACTAAAAAAATCAGATCCATAAATAAATTAACTCCATGCCTACAAAACTAACCACACAAAATTAAATTACTCTCCTCCAGGAACCTGATTCGTCTCTTAAGCAAGCGAGGCGCTGACACCGACACCGAAGGCAGTCACTCAGCGGAGCAGAGGAGGTTGGGGAGGGTAGAGGCGGTTAGGGATGGAAGAGGGAGAGTAGCGAGGAATGGAAGCGGCAGCGCGACGAGGATGCGCAGCAACGAAGGAGAGGGCGGCGCGGCAGAGGAGAAAGACGCTGTGGGAGAGCAGGAGAAGGCGAGGTGGCACGGCGAGGGAAAAGCTCGAATCTGAGAGCATCCATGTTCGTCGGGAAGAGTTTCTAGATTTCAGACAAATGGCAGGGCAAACTAAAGAACTCTTTCCAGATCTTTTGCTCCCGGTGGAATCGGAATGGAATCAATTCTAGGTGGCAGCCAAACGCCCTTCACCTTGGAATTAAATTCCAATTCCCATGATTATAGGACTAATTGATGGGAGCCAAACAAGGTGTAGGTGTATATTACCGAACAATTTTCCTAAAAGAAAATTACGGAACAAGGAGATATCTTTTGTAACACAGAAATTATATAGGAAACAAGACGATTCCTTTATACTTCCGTTGGAATCCCTGAATTCCTGTGTTCCAGAAAGCCCTGGGATGTGTGAATTTCGTCCTACGATACTCTATACCAATGATGGCCAAGGTATGGACCATTGGATTGTTTGGGTAGGCCAGCAGCCAAAAGTATGTGCGTCTCGTTCAATGCGTAACTTGTGAGGTAACGGCGCCTGGTTCTGATTCCTCCGCTTTAATATATAGATGTGCCTGATCATTGGAGATTTGGAGTTGCATTGGGCAAAAGTTGTAGCAAGTGGGCGTGAGATATCCATTATTCCAATCGTCGGTAGGATTTTTATTTCTGTGGAGAGATTGCCATCTCGCAAGCAGCAAGAGAAATGGAAGAGGAGTATCAATTGCAGCCTATATTTTTCGATCTAGGATTCATGGCTCACATCATAGGTTCAGGATATCATATCTATATCTGAAGGCAGGAAAAAAGAAAAAAGAAGTTCAGAGAACTCGGAATTCATTTCCAACGTAATCTCCCTCGATGGGCTTCATAGATTGCTATAATTGTCAGAGCCTCAAAGTTGAATGTGACAGAAACAAAAATGCTACAAGTGGGGGAAGGGAAACAAAATGGAAAATTCCCAGCTATATATACTCTCTGTCTCTAGTATACAAAGTATCAAAAACAAAAATTGGGTATTGGCTACAGATATATCACAATCTACTCACTAATATGGTTTACTCTATTAGTATATGGTTTATGTGAATACGAATTTATTGACATCTATTTTATTCACATAAACCATATACTAATAGAGTAATTGTTAGTCAAAGTCTTGTCTTAATTGAACAAATTACACCTTACATTTTGGGACGGAGGGAGTACCAAATTGCGTTCTATAATTTTTTGAGAAAAAATGTGTTTTCATCCCTTAATTATTGTCCGAATATAGTTTTCATCCTTCAACTCTAAAACTATTCATAATTGGTCCCTCAACTTTTAATATTACGTAATTTTCATCTCTTGAAATGGTTTTAGATGACGTGACACTTACATTCCCAGAATTTAGAAAAAGTATAACAAATATTCCAAAAGATGTATTCCAAAATTATTCATGTTTTTTGTTTGTGAATTATATATATTAAACTTTTAGGTTTTTTTACTAAATTAAAGGGATATCATGAAGCAAATTTATTATATGACAGACACATACAGATGATATCGCCTGCATATAAGGATCATGTCATTTCAAAACCGCTTTGGAATGGATAAACCACTTTGAAGGATGAAAATTGCATGATATTAATAGTTGAGGGACTAATTTTGGATGATTTCAGAATTAGGGATGAAATCTACTAGGCAATAGATAATGGATCAAAAACACATTTTTTCTAAAAAGTTTCTAATGCCCCTTTGCATCTGTAGGCAGCACATGGAACCAAAGATGGCATCGACTTCCACGCCGTTGATTCATTTTTGTAGAATATTGTTTCGGTGTATTAAGGTATTACTTTAGTAGAAAGCTTTCAGGTTTATGAAACATCATTTGTTTGCTTTGGTGGCCTATGCTAATTTTTTATATAAGTCTTCAATTCCTGGCAACTGCAGAGAGATATGTAACATCATCAGGCATCAGCGCTGATGTATGTCAAGGAAATGACGTGTAGACTAAGATTGGACGCTTGCGCTTCATGGTAATTCATTCATCATTCTGCTTTCGTTCTGTGGAACTTTCACTACTTCTCTATGCATGATCAAGCTGCAAAGTTCGTTTACGGGGCGGTGGCCAAAATCATCGATCAGCTTAGCTGTGGGAACTGTGAAGAGAACATGTGGTGAAATCTGCACATGATTAGAGACGAAAACTGGCATGAAATCTGGTGAAACGACACAGATCAAGGGAGACGGCCTCCACATGCCACAACCACACGACAGAGGTCGTTGAGGCCAAAAAAAACATCGGGACGACTGACCAGTTTGACCAGGCTAATCATTGAGTCGCCGTCCAGAGTCTCGCATTCGTCCTGATACAAAGTTCGTAGCAGTATTTGATTTCCCTGTCGCGCATGGCATGTGGCAGCAAACCAGGAGTTTGACGCAACTAGGGCGTCGATTCGGTCCTGAGATCAGATGGTGCCGTGGCGGTGACGGTGGCGGTGGCGCTGTTGTTGCTACTATTTTAATGTAACGCGCCGTGACCATGTGCAAGGAGTTGTTTTCAGTCGCGGTGCCGTTCACGGATCCCACCGGTGACGAGCCGGAACTGTAGCCAGGCTCGCGCAGTCGCATTTTTTGGACTGTTTCAGGCGTGAAGCGGCGCCGCGGCCGGCGCGCACGGAGCGATCGATGCAAGCAGGCGAGAGCGAGCACCCGAAATTCTCACGAGTGAAAATGGCCTGCTTGCCAAGTGCAATCGGCAAATTTGACACGACGTGCGCACGTGCCTATGTCCCTCTCGCGCTGCTACGTTTCTTCTGCTACTAGGCAGAAACGTGTCATTTCGCGATCGGATTCGACATGGCACAGGTTGCTCTCTCGCTAATTGGCCGTTTTGCTTCTACGTGTTGCTTTCGCGACTAGCAAGCAGTACGTGTAGCGCTAACTTGCAAAGACGAGTTAGCTACAATGTTTTGGCCAGAGACAAGTTGAACTTTTACATGCTCTGGCTCCTTGCGGCTGTCCATCCAACTCAGGTTGCACGTCGAGGCCGGTGCAAACTCGTTAGAACTCTTGCGAGGATCTGGTCATTTAGACTCACGTCTCACGTGCTGAAACTGAGACTTCTACCTTTCAAACTAGCGTAACAAGACGAATGCGAAATCGCAATTGAGATGCTGCATTTGCGATTGCTGGAAGTCGCTATCTTTTCCTTCACCAACAAAGGCGCAAGGAATTTTGGAACCTCCTTGTCAGCCAACTACAATACCCCACCAAACTCTCAAGAAAAAAAAAGCGTTGAAACGCTATACGACAAGGGACTGGGAGTTAACAGGAAAAATCAACTTTTACCGGCCTGGATTTCCTATCAATTCCAACCAAGAAAAATATCACGCATATATTCCTCTTTTGCCTCCACTCTTTTCTTTGTTCAGAGAACATGAACCACATAGCGGTCTAGGAAAGGGATGACCAACAGGTACCACTGTAAATCCAACCAATATTTTGAAACTTTTGTGCAACAATGACAAAGCAAAAAAAGCAGCAGTAGGAACTATTGTATTTTGAGCTCTGGAACAAGGTCTGCAGATTAGTGCAACAGCACGTCCAGATGATAACTAATGCATTCTAAAGTCCGGAGTTCAAGGCTTAGTTCCTCCAAAATTAAAGGACTAAAACTACAATCATGGAATGTCAACGTGTATAGAATTGTAAATTCGAGCCAGAATATATCTAAGACACGTTCCTGGAAGGTTGTAAAGAACAAATATGATACAATCTAATGTCTAGGTAACTCTGCCCACTTGTTATGGGGAATTTATCACAGTAGCAACCTAAATATCCCCCAAGAAAAGATTTCCCATCTGGGTCATCATTCTCCGGTAGACTTCAAATCGAGACATAATCATTCTCAGCCTCTCAGGTATCCAACACCCAAAGTTAAGCATGAAAAATAGAATTTTCCCAAATATTGCCACCACATTGCAACATCCTTTCGGTTACTAAGGGAAACGCAAATGCTAAAAGAAAGCTGATACTGAGTAGCACTAGCATACCAAAATAGTGAGATTGAATTACCCTAATCATCATGACCCACTGTTATGGCTGGCTTGGCCCTGTGGCCTCATTGCATGAATAAGTCTACTCTTAACTCTTAATAGAATTATCATTTGTCAAGTCTTATATCCTTGCATTGCATAATGTTGGTCAGGATCAGAAAATGCATGCAAATCAAGCAACTGGTGTCATTGGAGAAGTAAACTCAAAGTTAAGGTAATGACTAAATGAACATGCGAGAAAGATAAAAGCTTTATTCTAAGATCAACTAAGCATGTCATCCCATAACACAAAAACACCACAAACTGACTGAACAAAATGTTTCAAGCCTCACTCATTATTACCGACCAACTGATTTATCATCTACAAGTTTCTTGGCCCATGTCCAAGAAGCAGCAAATGAGTCTTGGGCGATGGATGGCGCAAGCAACTGAGCATCCACTTACTTACACCCCTCTCCTATACCCATTTACTTGCCCTCTCCATCCCTTCCCTCACCGCCAACATTCGCAGCAATGGCATTGCCCTCGGCTATCAATTTCTCCTTCGCTTCCGAAGCATCAGAAGCCGCGGGCGCATCCGACTTTTGCGCACCAGTCAGCCTCGCGAGCAACACAAAGGACATCCCACCAAGCACGTTATTCATGCACCGGAGGGCAATAACAGACACCTTGAACACCGGCGCTGGGGCGGCCTTGCCCAGAAGGTACTCAATCCCATTCAGGGTCTGGTACCGCAGGTTGCTGCTGACGCCCATGTGGAGCGCCCAGGTGGCGGCGTTGAGCAGAGTGGGCGGCGGCTTGTTCGGGGTCTCGAACGCCGGGTCCATGCGCTTCCTCATCGCGATGAGACCATTCGAGATCGCGGTGCCCATGAGCCCAGCCGCGAAACCCACCGCCGCGAAAGTGGTGCCCTTGGACACGAGGGTCGCGACGCGAGAGCCGACGGAGTACGCCCCCGGCTCGAACATGTGACTCGGGAGGGCGGAGACTGCGGAGGACGCGGCGGCGGAGAGGCCGGCGGTGGGTGCGAGGAGATACATGAGGACGAAGTTGAGGATGGATCCGACGACGAGGGTGGAGAAGACGAAGTCGAGCTCGTTGAGGCCGAAGTTGGGGCGGGAGGCCATGTCGCCGAGCACGCAGGCGGTGACGCCGACGAGCTCCTCCATGAGGACCTTGAACGGGAAACTGGGGATCCGCGGCGACGCGGGCCGCCCACCCGGCGAGGAACATGCCGAGGATGCCGCCGCGGCCGCCGTCGCCGCCGGAGTCAGCGGCATCGCCAGATCCACCGCCGCCGCCGTAGGAGCGCGGGGGAGGGGGCAGCTTGCCTCCGGGGCCGGAAGGGCAGGGGGATCGGAGGGTCAGGAATGAGGACGAGGAGGAGGGGAGCGGGGAGAAGGAGAGGTTGGCGGTGGGGGCGGGGCGGAGCGGGGAGAGGCGGGCGGAGGAGTCGAGGTGCGCGGACGGGAGGAACTTGGCGGCGGCGAAGGCCGTGGAGGCCATGGCGATCGGGAGCGGAGGGGGTCGGTGACTCGGTGTCCTCGGCCGCGCGGGTGGAAACGACGACGGCGGCGGCGGGGAGAGGCGAGATGGGGAAGGGTTTTTTGGTTTTGGGGGTTGGTGTGGCGTGGTGCGGTGGTTTGGTGTGGGGTGGGTGCGCTATTTGTACATGCGCCGCGACCGCTCGACACCTGACCTACGGCCGCAGCGAAGCCGCTCGTGGAAAGCTTGACGTAGCTGTTCGTCCAAAAAAAAACTTTGAATTGTAGTGTCTCGGCATATCACGATTTGTAATTTTATTCGCTCATACTAATTCTTGGTTGTCTAAAACTGTTATAAATTTCAGTCCCTGAAAATTATATATTATTTAGCTTAAATTCCAGTTATAAAAGTGTATAATTTAGTAAAGAGTTATTATAGTTATTGTCTATATTTATATCAAACGGAGGTGAAAATGAAGATTGTTGAATGTTGATCTAAATGTTTAAAATAGGAGTTAAGAAATTTTCAAACAACTAACAATTAAACAATCTTAATTTTGTTTGTTTCCTTTCGACGAAACGGGTTGAAACTTCAATTTCTCCGGGGATTGTTCGCGCACGAAGCTGCGTAATTGGAACGGTGCACGCTCCACACCATGACCGTCGCAGTTTTGGGGGATTTCCATTGGGAAATGATTCAAGCACGATCTTTTTGTATTGCGACGTTTGATTTTTGACGATTCCGGCTGACATGAGCTGAGCCAGCCGCTGCTTTTTTCCTCCTCACATGCCCAGCTATCTAATATTTGCTTCGTCTTGTTGCCATGGCACTTGCAAGGAGCTGGAGCTTGAGTACCTCGGCAGGGAATGGAGAGGGGACACTTGACCTTCGATACTAATATTAGCTATGACTGTGAACTAAGAACGTGACGATGGCATAAAAGTGTTTCAAGTGAGACAAACAGATAACGAAAAAAGAAGTGGTGTTTCCTCCCACATAAAAAGGAAGAAGAGTGTGGTTTACAGTTAACAACAACCAAACCTGCAAATGGCGTCATTAATCAAGGATGAAAACTTAGTGTGATCTTCATAGCACAGACAAGATCGAACCTTTTTCATCCTCATAAACCACCTAAGATTGGATTCCTTCCGAATAATTTTGTCAATACTGCAGAAAAGCAGACAACTGGTTGTCTGAATGGAGGCCATCGGCGGAGACATGCATTTGTGAAGGCAGTAAAACAGAAAACATAACCAGGACAACTGAGGCCAATCCTTCTCAAAGGAAATATATGAAAGTTAAAGTACAGCAAACATTGACTGCCATTTGGCAAATCATAGAAATATAGACCATGCGAAGAGCTTGTGCACAAAATCGTATCCATGTTTCTTCTCCTTATGTACACTTCCGTGTTGCAGGCTACCCAAAACTTGACTGGCTATTCAGAGTTTATCACGGAGAGAATATCTCTACAAGTTATTCATAAAAAGAAATAAAATCAACTCGTCAGTGTATCCCATGGACAAACCCAGTCTGTCAGACTGAAAACAACACAGAAGTTCATAGTGATCACTTGATTTGCAGCAACTCAAGAACCGTTTTTAATATCTTGCTACATATCCCATCAGCTGCCATAGTTTGTAATATCCTGCTAGTACCGTGATCGAGTGAGTTGTTTGGAACAACAAAATTCATTCAGTTTCCTTATGGAACGCGGTTTGCAAAACACACTTTGCACATTTCAAAAAAATGTATTAAAAAAATCATAGGTGTACAACATGCTATAACATTTGCATCATCAAAACATTATGCAAAAATACAATCGTTTGTGAAATATACAAAAAAATGTGCACCGTACTTGCTATATTTGCAAAAAAGAAGAAAATAATGGTTATCTTTATACATTACTAGCAGAGTATCCGAACGTTGCTACGGTACATAGAGAAACATACAAGCGTATTGATAGAATGATCGTTCTATTTTGTGTATGTGTGACCATTTGCGGTTTGTATTCAAGTGGCACAAATACTAACGTCTTCTCCCCCTCCCAACTCCGTCGAGGCAGCGACCATTGTGCATCCCTTTAGCTCCTTGCATTGTGTCTCCTCCACCCACAACCATCGTGTAGTGTCTTCTCTAACTCTAGCGACTGTCTAGCGTGTGTGAAGACCCTCCCGTAAACCCTACCTTATCCTGAGAACAGCATGGACTCGTTTGTTATTTAAACCAAAGTTCTTCATGGCATGCATATAGGTTCATGGCATGCATATAGGTGGTTTGCGCACGGTGCTAGGGCAGTTCCAAAAAAATTTTTATCAACCAGAATCAAGTTTTCGCGGTGCAATTATTTTAAAAGGTTGGTAGAAAAACTATGGGGATAATCAGATTTACGCAGAGAATTGGATAGAAGATTTGCAACATTCGTAAGGCTAAATTATTCCAGAGTTTTCCAAGATTAAGTTCGAACTCAAATCAGATTACCGTTAACCTAAGAGAATTCAAAGGAATTGAAATTGTCCTAGAAAAAGTTGGTTTAAAACCTTCTAATCTTAAAACCCCTATTTAAACTTTATCTCTGCTATTTTGTTTCGAGTATAGTGATCCATGTTTAAATACTAAAAACAGCTCCAAAAGAGCAAAATACCCAAATTTTCTCCTCCTCTCCCGAACTGGGCCGCCGGCCCAGTTTTCTTTCCGTCTCCCGCACGCCCAAACGGGCCTCGGCCCACTTCTTTCTCCCCTCCCTCCCCCTCACACCACGCTCATCTTCTTCCTCAGGCGCCGCTGCGCCGTGTCCTCCGCCCCGCGGGACCCGCTCGCAGTGCCTCTGCCACGTGGCCGGGGCACGCGTCGAGCGGCGGTCACGCCGGGGCCCCCGCCTCCTCTCTCCGCCCTAGGGTATAAAAGGGCCCCTCGGGCGCTCCGGCCCCTTCCAATTTCTCCCGCCCGCTGTTCTCCTTCCCCAAAGGCCACCGCCTCTCCTTTTCTTTTCTGCCACCACCGGGAACGCTGCCAGCTCCGCTCCCATTCCCGACGAGAAGACCGACGGCGAGCTTCTCTTCTTCCCTTGCCAAGACTCCCACTCTCTTCTTCTCCTCATTTTTTTTCCTTTTCCTTGCCACCGAGGAGCCTAACCGCCCGCACGACTCCTCCCTCGCCTTTGCCGACGACTGTCTCTGTGCTCCGGTGGACCAAGCTCTCTGGCGACCTTCTTCAGCAGTCCGACTGTGGAGCTCCTCCCCAAGCCGGCGTCGTCGACTTCGTCGTGGGGAGGCTTCCCGGCATCTCCAGCGTCCGCGCGTCCGTGGTCCCGAGCCGTCCGCTTCTTTAGGCACCGTCATCGACATTGGGGTGAGGCTCCAACGCGCGCGCCTTCCTCCTTTCTTTCGTCTTCTCATTTCTCCGTTCGGTCGTGTGGATGTTGGCAGCGGCGAGCCCGTGTAGGACATCGGCAAGGCCGAGCGCAATAGCTGCGCTATTGCTTCAAAACAGCCGACCACCCCTGTGGTCTCTAATTGAACCGGATAACTGCCTTTGGGACTAATTGCTACGTTAGCTACCCTAGGGATTAGATGATTAGAGTATCCCACCCGAATGTATTCCAACTGAAGGCAGGACAAATTAATTCTACTAACCATTGTGAACTTACTTCATTAAACCTTCAGCTCACTGTAAATTCGATCGGCTAACTAACTCCACACAAGTCAAAGCTACCGGGTAATGGCACTAGTTAATGTCAGATTACTCTAATGATTGCTCGGTTAACCGTTGCTCTCAATGGCTCAAACTGTTAACCAACCGATTCCTGATTAGTTGCCAACTAATAATAACACTGATCACTGTTAATTACCCAATGACTGATTAACTAACAGTAAGCCTAGTTAGCTTAACGGAAAGCATTCGGTTAAGGCAATCTTGCCACTTCAAGTAATTAACTAGCTAACAACTGATTACTCCCTGTACTTCCATGTCTTAAACATAAAACTCAAAAATGCTGATTATCTTAGCATCTCTCTCTAACAGCTAGGATTAAGCGTTAAAAGTACTAATTTTCTGGTAGATGATGAGTCTGATCCAGCCACGTCTTACCTCGTTTACTAATCTCCTATATACTACTCAGATGATTAAACGATCTAGGGTCCTAGCTGATATCCATATGCCATAATCCCTATTCAAACATCGGGAAAGCTAGCTAAATGCACTAACTATTGAACTTTTAACCTATCTCCCGGAAATTTGGCTGCAACACGTGATTGATGATAATTGCCTCCCACCCGATTCCTACTAACACTTAATTAACAACCAATAGGTGTGTATAGCCACTTGTTTGCGACAGAAAGTTGACCCGAATAGCAAAGATGCAATCATTACTATTACTTAACGACTAGTCATTCTCTAGCTCTCACCACCCAGCTAATTACAAGAATATTTAAAAAAAAATTTACTGAGAAAAATAAAAAAAGACTCTAAAAATAAGTTAAACTTCAAAACATTCATAAAAAATTCCTCCGAATAAGGTAAAACCAGTTGCGTTCGTTTCGTGTTTACAATCTCTAATAGAATGCATTTTATGCACCTCATCATACCTGAAAATTTCAGCATTTCTTATTTGCTTCTTCTTGCTTTTCCGGCGTTTTGGGATTTATTTGCTAGAGCAAACATTGACTGCCATTTGGCAAATCATAGAAATATAGACCATGCGAAGAGCTTGTGCACAAAATCGTATCCATGTTTCTTCTCCTTATGTACACTTCCGTGTTGCAGGCTACCCAAAACTTGACTGGCTATCCAGAGTTATCACGGAGAGAATATCTCTACAAGTTATTCATAAAAAGAAATAAAATCAACTCGTCAGTGTATCCCATGGACAAACCCAGTCTGTCAGACTGAAAACAACACAGAAGTTCATAGTGATCACTTGATTTGCAGCAACTCAAGAACCGTTTTTAATATCTTGCTACATATCCCATCAGCTGCCATAGTTTGTAATATCCTGCTAGTACCGTGATCGAGTGAGTTGTTTGGAACAACAAAATTCATTCAGTTTCCTTATGGAACGCGGTTTGTAAAACACACTTTGCACATTTCAAAAAAATGTATTAAAAAAATCATAGGTGTGCAACATGCTATAACATTTGCATCATCAAAACATTATGCAAAAATACAATCATTTGTGAAATATACAAAAAAATGTGCACCGTACTTGCTATATTTGCAAAAAAGAAAAAAAATGGTTATCTTTATACATTACTAGCAGAGTATTCCAACGTTGCTATGGTACATAGAGAAACATAAAAGCGTGTTGATAGAATGATCGTTCTATTTTGTGTGTGACCATTTGCGGTTGTATTCAAGTGGCACAAATACCAACGTCTTCTCCCCCTCCCAACTCCGTCGAGGCAGCGACCACTGTGCATCCCTTTAGCTCCTTGCATTGTGTCTTCTCCACCCGTGGCTGGCCAATGCGGCCGACTCACGCCAGGCGTTCGTCTCCGGTGAGTTGGCCAGCGGCAACCTCGCGCACCACTTGGCCCTTTGGTTCGGCACCGCGGGGCTTGACCCGGTGAAGATTGCCGGGTACATCGTGCTCAGCCGGCATTCATCACATCATCAACCCCACTAACTCCACTTGGTTAGAGATTTTATTGAGTTGTGGTTAAGTCAATTTATTATGAGTCTTTGTTATATTTAAATTAGTTAGTTTGTTGCTTTTTGTTAGAGACTTTTTAAGAATGTGATTAATGAAGGAGAGGGTTAAAATGGAAAGAGAAAGTGTGACCATATTCACCAACTTCCATATTATATAGCCTAAGATAATTAATCATGGAAGCACATAGTATCAGGAGAGCAGACTTATATGTCACAACTTAATCTGCTCTAGAGCAAATAGGGCAAGATCTCGTGTTTGCTCTATCTCGCCACCAAGCCGTTCTAGTTTCTGGTAAAAATTGGATTGGAACAGGCAGAAAAATGAATTTCAAAATTCAAATCTGACTAGGTTCTAGAAATAGGAACCGTCGAAAACTGGATGAAAACAACACAATCACCATTCACCAATAGGTTCATTACCCACAAAAACAGCAAAAGTAGAAACGACATGATCAATACCCACTAGTACTTGGTTTCTAATAAAGCAGTTCCTTACATCAAAGTCGAGGAAATCAGCAAAAGGCAAATCATCGCTAATTCACCGTCACTAGTTCGAAGTTCATAAGCAACTAGGGTTCAAAAGGATTCGGTACCTTTCATGAGGTGGAACTTAACTAACCCTACATATTAGGTGGCATTAAGACTGGGCAGGCTACAAGCCCTCACATATATTGGTGATTCCATTACGTCGGATGTGGAATGCATGGCCAGGTTCAACGTGGGAGGGAGCACGCCGCTCGTGGGCTGGGTGTCGTGCCATGGTTGGGCAGCTACTCCGCTAGCAAAATTAGTGCCATGTGGTTCACTCCGACCCTTCTGCTCTCCTCACCTCCTCATGACAGCCACCCTCTCCTTTCTAGCAGCGGGCGGGTGAACCCTAGGTCACCACCACCAACATCTGCTTGCCTCTTGGGATTGAGGCTCCTCCCCCCTCCCTACCATCCCTCATTATCGTCCTATGGTTCGTCCATACCCTCCCATGAAACCCTAGCAAGCAAGCAAGGTGATGGTGACAGCGAGCAATCCCGGAGCTAGCATCGATGACGGAGACCAGCAAGAGGGATGTGAAGGTCGGTGGTGAGGATGACTGGACGAGGAGGCGGTGGCAGTGGAGTGGGACAGGCCTCTCTTCTCTCGCGACATAGGGACGAACCCTAGGTGTGCCGCTACCGTTACACCACAGTCGTCGTAATGGCCTCCAGCCTTGAGCCCTTCCTGTCACTATTGCCCGAGCCCGGATCCCATCCTCCTTGCCCGCGCCCACTTTCCTGGGGAGAGAAAGGTCGTGGCCACGCGCCTCCACTCGTTATTCACCTCGGTCCTCTTAGGCTAGGGTGAGGAGGAGGAAGATGAACAGAAGGAGATGGCACGGCGCAATCAGAACACACACCGCCGGTGCGGGGCAGAGGTGAGCGACTGGATCTTGGGTTTCCCTTTTTTAGGTTTTTTGCCTCTGTTTCACTGCCCTTGTCTGCTAGACCCTAGCGGCACTCGAGGCGATGGCATCAACGCATGGCGGCCTCGGTGACAGTGGGAGAGAGGGGATCTCAGTGTGGTCGTGGTGTGCATTGTCCTCCCGTGAAACCTAACCCTAAATTGCGCACCGGCTTTGCCAAGCCTGGTAGCACCACCACACCACCGCACCCACCACTAGATTTGTGGCGTCGTCAGCTCCTCCATCATGTCGCAGCCGTCCACTATCTCGCCACCCTCTGTCTTGAATGCAATGACTAGGGTTCTAGTGAGGCCGTGAGAACGTTTCCGTGTCCACTGCTGATGTTGCCCTGGGCCATCTGCCAGCTCTTTTGCGGCCTCTGCTCCATCTGTAGGTGCCCCTGTACTCCCCATCTTTTGGAATTTTCTTCTATTTTGATGCATACATAGGAAATTTGAGCAACAATGCTTCTTTCAATCATACCCTGGTCCAATTTAACTTAGCCGCTGCAAATTTTTACCAATATATGATGTTCTCTTTAGCCTGTCAGTGTAGGGGCCTTGTGCAAGAAGAGCTCATCAAGTCTGTTTCATTTTGTGAAGATGAACGGCAATGTGACGTTTCAGAATAAGTTGTCTCCATGGCGGTGTCCCTGTAAGAGGTGGCATGGGGTACTTGCTGCTAGTCGTGCATCATCTGCCTTGAACTCTTCTGTCTGAGACAGCAGCCCTCCCACAACCTGCATGTGAGTCCCTCCAATCCAGTAGCATATTCTTTTGTGTGCAATCAAAATTTGGTTTTGATTTGAAAACTTGTCGATTCTTTTAATAATTATGTATGGTTGTATAGTGCTGGGCGTGACAAGCAAGGAGATGTCTCTATTCATCAAACTACTTTGACAGGGAGCCTAGGATCTCTTCTGCTATTTAGTATGCAAACTGCTTTGACAGGGAGCCTAGGATCTCTTCTGCTATTTAGTATGGTACGGTTCTTGTTTTCAGTTTTGACTCCTTGGCTATCCATCCAAAGAATCCTTTTGTTCCAACATTGTTGCATTCCAATTACCGGCATTTCAAGGCCGAGGAACCCTAAGGTGCTGCTTATTATCACAAGTGAATAAACTAAAAAATTATTTGTTGAATTTAACGCAAATTCAGAGATTATGTCATGTTTTGTTGTGGATGCTCCTAGGGCACCAAGGCAATGCAATGCTTATGGACTTATGGTAGTGCAAAAACGGCACCGATAAGGAGTCGAAGAATGAACCTGACCACAAGAGGTAACACATGAACCTTGCCTCTGCGGTTGCCTTTGTGTTTCATGCGCATTTATTTGAGTGCTTTAAATTTGCACTTGGTTGCAGCTAGCGAGACTTTGATGTATGACACCCCATGGAGCAGGAAAATTAGTTAAGCATATGATGGGCTTGGTCATTTGGTGTGAAGGTTGTTAGGGATGTATTTTGTGTTTAATTCTGATATGTTTTTCCTTGTACTTTGCATTCTTTGGTTCTCAGTTTTCACCAAAGAAACTATTCCTTGGCTCCTCATTGTATCTATTCCTTGGCTCCTCATTGTATCCTATCTTGGACTTACATAGCAGAAATAGTGTAACAAATAGAAAATATGCTTATGATGTACAAGAATAGCATTGTCATATGCACAAAAGTGGTTGTAAATTGTATGCCATCGTAGGCAAAGCAAGGATTTAAGAGCATTGTTCCACTTAAGTAGTGTTATCTCCACTCCTCACTTAAAGGTCACGAGATTTCTATTGGAAAATTCCTCTACATGGCCTAGATATCCAACTATTTATTAAAAAACATTGGGTTGAATGTGTCAAATCTCGCTTCCGTCACCGTATTCTCAAGTTTCTTTTTGTTGCAATCAGTTTGTTGTTTCTGCAAACCGCTCAACTATTGTTCTTTACTGTTTTATCATCAAGAATGTGAATACGAAAATACGAATGGTTTTAACTTTCCTTGTGCTATGCAGCTGGAAGGTATCAGCATTGAGTGTGACCCAGAGTTGTCAGAGAAAGTTGATCATACAAGTCATCATCAAGCCTAACATTGTATACTAATGGGGTCTCGTCTCTCAAGCAAATACTCGCACTGATACTAGCTCTCCGAAAGAAGATTTCATGAAAGATGCCATCGATGATGTCTATGGCAAGGTGGAATGTACACACTTGGAGCTGACTATGTCCACTGTTGTGCTACCACGGTTGCCAAAAAGTATGTACAGTCACTTTGTTTTCTCAGTATTTGCCGCAGTATATATATGGTGGGCTACCAGGCATCAACTGACCGTTAGAGTGCAACTGGCTACAACTTCGGTGGATCATGTGGGACTTATTCTTTTGCAAAAACCGCATCTTACATGACGTTTGTTCATCTTTGGACACAGAATTGATTTTTTTTTACTATGCTCATTGGTGTCCCCAGCTAGCACAAGGAACTAGAGACCTAGTTATTCTTTTTGAGCTTCTAGAGGTACTAAGATCATGCAACTGACTTGGTCTTGACTAGTTTTATGGTTTCGTAATTGCATATATAGTACCGATCATCAGAAGGGAGAGCTGCTGTCCCCTAACTCTGCTTAGGGGACATTATCAGATGGAGTATCCATTTCATCATCACTTCCCACGACATCCTCTTCTTCAAGAATCATGGGCTGCTTCCCCTGTTTAGGGGCCGTTTGGAACGCAGAAATTTCACATGACTTTCACAGGGTTTTCACAGGAAAACGCTCTGTTCCTGCAGAATTCACCCATTGATGCATCTAACCAATCCATGAGTGGTTTTGTGCATCAAACAATGTAGCATCCATAGTATGCCCAACTGTATTAATTTCCTTCTCTTTTTCAGCTTCAGAATGTTGCAGGACGTAACCTCAAATTGTAATGGACATATACCAATTTATGGAGCTTGGCATACCTAAGGTGATTTCTCAGTTGCGTGTGTACCAAAGCAAATGTGCTCCAGGTATGCTCGCATCCTCTCGACGATGAGCACTGTGACACAATCCTCAACACAAACTTTTGTATTGCAGGAAATCGTCCTCCAAACGCCATCCACCATGCAGCTGCAACAGATTTGCATAAGTAAATCATCACTTCGTCTAAAGAAAAGGTAAATCACCAACTAATCATACATGTGGAGCTGCTTGCAGCCCACGCCCCATAGGATGCATCAAGGCACTTAATTACTCAAGGTACTATGGAACACTATGAACAGACCTGGAGTCATACGTCACGCACCATCCCGTGCCTGTTGCATTCACAGACTTGTGGAAGAACATGCGGTTGTTACAGTTTATAAAGATGTTTACAATGCTCATCATAGTCGGCTCTGTCCATGAATCACACATTATGGTAACACCATAGATCTCCCATTCTTTTTAAAACTGACGCATGTGTTCCTTCAGTTCTTCCTCATTGACATCCGGATATGTGCCATCTATTTCGACACCGTAGGAACAGGGACACCGGGACCTAGCTGCTGCGTTAGCTCCATCGCACTGTGGGAGTAAGGGCAGTCTGCTTTTCTTCCAGGAATACCATTGCTATGAAACTATTTTGCCCAAGCTTTGCCAAGTTTTAATCTGGTCTCCTTCTTGTACAACATCGTGTTGGTTCGAGTTGGCGTTGGTTCCAGTCTAGGCACAAGATCTGCATCCATGCCTAGAACCCTGTGGTACCCTGATTTGCCAAACGATTTTTGTAGTACCACACCACCTCCCCCAACATAGCTACCTGCATCACTAGCACTAGAACCTGCACCGCTTCCGCCACTACCACCACAATGCTCAAAAGTGCCACCCCTCCTCTTCGTTCTCTGACAAAAGTTGAAATCCCCCAATGATGCTTGCATTTGCTGTTCTTTTTTTGACTGGGATTTGCTGTTCTTGTCTGCCATGTCGACATCACGGCGCGCCATGCTACGTAAAACTGCTTCCTCCATTCCCGCTCGACGGTTTCTTGCCGCACTCTTCCTTTGCTTTACTTTTGCCAGAGAAATCCTCATAGCTTTCCTAACTTCTGGTGGCACTCCTGAACAAGCAACGACATTGCCACGCCTCCCTGCACCCCTACCTTTCCTGGCCGTTGGACAATAGTTGCATTTGAAGCCTGCACCATTTCTGTCACCATGCTTCCACACATTATCCAGGTTTCCACAATTTACCGTTCGTGCAGGGTGGGAAGAATGAAGGACTCAAAACACAAGTCGCAAACCAACCCCCAATCGGACTCCCTATTGCCCCAATCCCACCGCATCTTGTTAACAAAGATCGGCACTACAGATACATTTGTAACACTCTGACAGAAATGAGCTAATAAATAACAAATTCTTAAGGATATCAGCAATAGGAATCCACAAATCAGCTACTAATCGGCGTACCAAGTTCCCAATCTCCCGTGTATAAAAGGTTACAGCCCTATAAATCAAGGTATAGTATAGGCATCTTACTTGCTCCCCTTGAAGGAGGATGCGTGAGGCGGGGGAGGAGGTCGACGTCTTCCAGCGGGGGCGCCGGTGGCGGTGAGGCGGGTGGCCGGCGGCGGGGGCCTGTGGGCTGTGGTCTGTGGAAGCTTCTTCAGCCAGGGGCCAAATAATTGGGGAAATCGAACCGGCGCGCGCTCAAGCGGCGACCGACGGATCGCGCGTCAAGAGGATCCGTTGGATCGAGGATCTACAGCTATACGAGTTTTTGAGCCGCAGTGCGTTTTCACCAGCACACAGAAGCTTTACATGCACTAACACGGTGTTCAACAGAGGGAGCATTCTTTTTTCCCTCGAGAGTCTGAAGCCGTAGAAACCCTGAAACCAGACACTCAGCTTCGTGCTGGTGAAAACACATCCACGTCTTAGATTGGATTGCTGGAATGCAGCAAAGATGTTTTACCAGCAGATGATGCTGCAGCAACTATTGCTCGAAACAGCATCTGATAAATGCCTCGAGGACCAGGATGTGATGCAGCAGCATCCAGGATAGGTAGGTTTTTTACTAGCTTGCATAGCAAACGTGCTCCACAAATTAATGATGGTGACTTAGTGAGGATGATGTAGACAGGTAGTAGTAACATGAATGCGATCATGCATATGACATCGGTTTTTCGGCACCAACATATTAAAGTGAAATTGGTCATGAAAAGGGTAGGTAATTCTGACAAAGAGATCGTCAAGTTACACTCAGCAGCTCTATCAAGAATCTGAATCTTATCTTAAAACCATTCACCTGAGCCAAAGTATTTGGCTAAATATAGATTGCATACTGCTCGCATTTACATGGGAGAGCAGCCCAAGTCACGATGTATAGAAAGCTCTGAGAACTTAAATGTGTCCGACAGATTTACATGCTGGGCTAGTAGCAAGGCCTCAAAAGATAGCAGTGATGACGCGACACATTCTAGGCTCCTGCTGATCTAAACAGTGCAAATCATCGAGCAAATGATTCTAAGCCTCAAAGGATAAGCCAAATAAACTCCCAAGCTAGCAAATGATTCTAGACCCTAGAGGCAAGACTTACAAGCGACAGAACTTTAAATCTACAAAACAAACTATTCTGGACGCAGTCAGAAAGCCGCTGAGCTTGTTCTCCTGAGTTGATACTTGGGTTCTGGTAGAGGAACAGAGCAAAGTATCATGTCCAACTCCTGAAGATTACGCACAAAAGGGCAAACAAGTCAATGCTATGCATGCAGGTTTAGACGATAAATCAGCAAAAGAAATTTGTTTGAAGATGGGCAAATTAATCTTTGGTGCCACAACCTTTTATCAGTGGTAAAGGACTATCATTTTTTGGCCACACAAGAGATGAAGAGATGGGTAATGGATTGAAAGCGTGCGATACCAGAAAATGAAATATGAGAGGAGTATTTCTAGAAACATGCTTCAATCTGATATTAGGACGAATCATCTATCATATATTTAAAGTACATAACAGGTTAACCAAAATTTGGCAATTAATTTGGCAGACCCTCCTTTTATTAGTACATCACAACCGATAGATCTTCATAACTATACCTAGGGTTGGTGGATCAAATAAAACACTCCAAACACACATCTAGGGTTGGTGGATCAAATAAAACACCCCAAACACAACCAACTCAAAAAGATCTCTTCAACGTAAATCAAGAATTTGAATTTGAGTCGTCAATCTAGGTTAGGAGCAGGACCCAACACAAGAGCTTAGCAACATTACATGGGTAACATTATCAAGCAACTTAGTTGATATACCCCTGATCATTAAAAATGAACGATTTGTGTAAACTATAAAGAACCAAGTGTCCATCACAAAGAAACACCAAACAAAGATCAATTTCACTTGCATATCAAGCACTAATAGTAGCATATAAAGATAAGATCAACAGCCATAGCCAGGCCCTGGCCATAGCGTTACTAATACATCTGTATAGCTGAAACCACAAAATAGTGCAGAAATCAAACCTAAACTTCCAAAAAAAAAGTAGAAATATTTAATACATGAAACAACTCCAAATCACATTAAAAATATAACCAGAAAAATGATGGTGGCAATATCAATCTTTTAGATAAGTTGGCGATAAGGAGAAAAACTCTCTTTGCCTTGTAAGATTTATTTAAGGTGCTAATCAACTTGGAGTCAATGGTATGCAACGCTAGCATCATATACAGTATTAGCACTGCGATATTATTTTATAGGTAGCATTCTCGAGTGTCAAAGCTAAGAAGTCACTATTAGCCTATTAACCAACAATCTGTAGGGAATTATAGGACTTCTGTCGCCCAGAAGAACTGCAGCAGACAGTTCCTAGTTTGTACAGACAAATAATAATAATAACTAAAACCTCTATATTGTAACTTACAACTGAAGTATGCTCCTACCTTTAGAACTAGATCAAAGAATTTTGGTACTAATATTTCTAATGCAGGGAGCAAATCAGAATGTTACCGTTGATTAGATTCTCCTAAAAGAACTTCAAATGGTTCTATCATAATATTAAATGAGCCATTTCTGTCTCCTAATTTTTTATCACATGATTCATCTTAGCATAACACAGCCTCATTGGTTAGTATGTATAATATCAAAAAAAAAGTACGTATAATAATAACAGGTGGACGTTTAAAGATATTTAAGGTGAATGCAAGATAACCCCCAATATTCACCAAAAAAGTGGTTGCCTGCTTCCAAGAACAAACCAGAACCAGAGTCTCTGTTGCTACATTGACTCCAATAAATATTTAAAGGGACTAACCTAATAATTATATAAACCAACAGTCTGAATGGTACACTGTACACCGGATTTTAGTTCCTATCCCCACTGAATAATGGCTGAACCGCAGTAGTGGAAGCAAATACTCAGGATTACAAAATGTAATAAATAGTAGGGGATAGCAAAGTTTGATAAATACAAGGTATACAAAGTAGCTTAACAGTAAGAACTAAAAATTTGACACCTGTTGCCAGTATGAGCAATCACATTTATTCACTGCAACTTATCAGATGATATGACTACTATTCAGAAGCAGAAAGTGAAGACGAAAGGGAAAAACTAATTTGTTAACATACCAAGAATTAAAAAAAAACTTACTAGGGAAAAAGTGTGGTATTCCAATATAATTGCATTGAGAAAATAAAGTACCTTTTGCCTCTTTAGCCTCTCATTCTCCTCTTCTAAACGAGATACCTTGTTTTCGAGTTCATTAGTGTAGGCCTATAGCAAATACAATGTAAGTAATACTCAAACTAAAGAAGAACAGGAAAAATTAAGCAAGTCATCATGTTGTAACACTTCTTAACTCACAGATCACAAGAAAACCAAATCTAAACAAATAGCGGTGATTTCATTAATGAATCTTGATCTGTAGCTAGAGCATTAGTGATAAGAAAATAACTAATAAATAAATAAGGCATCAAATATATGTCGCAACCTGCTTCCTAGCCCTTGAACGGGCAGCTGACTCCCTATTCTTGATCATCCTCTTCTGCCTTCTTTCAACAAACTTATTTGTGACATCTCCTGGTATACACGCTTCCTCCCAGGTGTTTGAGAATCAGAAAGTGCACTGATCATTGGTAAAGTAGTCTGGTCATCAGAGTAAGCAGACTCCAGAAAAGCACCAGGCCCAACATTCAGTGGCTGAGGGACTAACCGACTGGGCATATAAGCACCTGGCATAATTTGCTGCCCATGCTGATGAGACTCGATTGCTGCAACTGCAATCTGCTGCTGATACTGCTGTAACCACTGTGCCCCAGATGTCAAACCGGCAGCTCCAGCTGCTGTAGCACCTCTCCCAACCAGATCCGCATTCCCTACATCATTCAAGTTCTTCATATATCCTTCGGTGACGACCCCTGCTTTGACCAAGAAATCCTCAAGTGTCATCTCCCCAAGCGTAGGCTGCCTCTCCCGCCTCCGCCGACCACCCTCCTCAACATTCCTTTTAGGTGCATCCTGGATGCCCTTCCACACCTCATCCACAGTCTTCTTGCTGAGTTCAGGTGGCATTGTGATGCTCCCCTGGCGCAAGAGGCCAGAACTCGGCTTATACTGGCTAGTAGTTGCACCATCAGGGTCAACGTCATCAGGAAAGACAGTCCTAAGCAGTTCATCAAGGTTCATACTTTGCAAGGGTTCCCCCAAATGGTTCTGCACCTCATCAAGGGTAAGGCTATACAAAGATCCTTGTCTTGCCAGGTTCTGCATCTGCCCACGTTGTGATGTGCTGGCGTCGCCGTCACCGCGTCCAGACTGTGATGCCATGAACAAACAATCCTATCTGGATTCGATCTTTACCACTACGAACCTCAGGAACAATGTTAGATGGCCTCCCTTTCAGTGCCACCCCGTTCACTCAAGTAACACAAATCTCACATTCACGTAACACAAATCTCACATTCACGGATTGCCAAGCTCCACCCTGAAGATCCATGATACAGGAACAGCCATAAGGGAAGTGTCAGTGAACAAAGCACAAATAAAAAGATACGTTTCTACGCAATAACCGAGATATCCACTTGTGCCCTTGGATGGTTCCCTAATGAAACATAACAAAAATGCTAAAAGCCTAAACTAAGACTACGATTTCTCACCATAATGACCTGAAAGCGCACAAGTACAATCCACCGCACCATATTACCGAACCCACAAGGCTAGAAAGTTCCGTATAGTCGAAAAAATGGGCGGATTACTAGGCTGCCACAGACACGGGCCTCCTGACCGCCATGGCCCAGGAAACGTACGGAAACCCTCGGAGTATACAACTCAAATCGGCACCAAATCAAACGAAACAACTGCGCTATTTCCGATTACCTGGTGCTATATCGCGCTGCTGAGACTTATCGGAAGGCCGCCGCCGCCGCCTAGCATCCGCCATTGGGGGTGGAGGAGGCCATGGGGTTGGTGTCTGAGGTATTCATGGGACGGGCAGCCAAGGGGAGGAGTACGGAGGAAGGAGGGTGGTGTTTGGTGTTACTAAACTGTAGACTTGAAACTGTCGACCGGGCTAATAGCTAAGGAGATGGGCCCAGCAGCAGAATAAAGAAAAATAAATAGAGGAAATGGGGTGTGCATCACGCTTTGCCTTCACCCAGCGAGTGAAAAAAGTTTGAGACGCTGAGCTGGCTATCATAGTGATAATCCGAAATAAAGGATTTTGGTAAAACCATGTGATTATATTTTCCCAGAAAATCCTTCTTGCCTATTGTACTTTCAGATTCATATTTATGTTAGGGGTTTGGGCCGACCAAGCTCCCAACCATAGAATTAGAGTGAGCAACAAGATCACGAGCGGGCTACGCGATGACAAATATGACGCAGCTACGTTGAGGAAGACCACAAATGTGTAGTAGTGGCAGTGGAGGGAAAAATAATAATAATATTTGCTAGAAATATAGGTCGAATACAGCTATGCTAGAAACATGGTTGCTACATGTGCGTGTTGGAGATGAAAATGGTAGGATTGATTTCTAGTAACGGGTTATACCAACCTTAATATAACTTCAGCCATTGAAAATTGACCGATTTGAAATGTACCCGAAGTCCTAGATTGAACCTAAACCTAGAGCCCAGCAATGGTCTATGGTACGCTATTAAACAAATATTAATCAAGGTCCGAGACGGGTTTCAAATCCTAGTTCGGGACTTTTATGAGTAACCGAACATATAGGAGGAACAACGTGTTTTTTTCAGTAAAGAAGAAATATGCACCAAAGCTCAAGCTACAAGCCTATGAGGACTTGAACTTGGATGATGATATTGTACATACGCTACCCGCTCAGCTGAGTAGGCTCATTCCATATTTGTTAATTGTTAAGATGCATATTTAGAAAGCTTTGAGGCCATCTTCTTGATTAACCTTCAAAGCCTTTATATTGTACCTAGTACGGTAACTAGAGTATTCAGTTTTGTACACCAATCAAATTCACTCAAAAGTTTAAGATGTTAAAGATAGGTGGTCAGTATATTCGTACTTCAGTACTCGAGATTGACCCTACGCAAAGTCCTTAGCAAATTTCATTGGACGACAACATGTGCATCCAAATCATATATCTGCAGGCGAATTTGGTTTCAAATAAGATATACGGACGGCTGCTAATATATTCACCTGTTTGCCTTGTTTATTACTCCATCTGGGATACCAGTTCTAGCTCCTGATTAGCACTAGTGGTCTGGAACTTTCTTATGAGAGACCGCAGGCTTGGCAAGCCGGCAAGGTGGCGGTGTGGGCACTGGGCATCATATCTTGCTTTTGCTTTGCTCTACTAGTACTACTCCAATCACCAACGCAGAAAACAGGGAAAACACAATATAATACAGCAAAGCTTGGTGATAGAATGATGGCGACCATCCAAGCAAGAACTCTATAAGCAGGGCTTATTACCTTTTCTTTGCGAGTGTGCCTAGTACAGTAGTACTTGACATAAACGGGCACTCTTTGCAGGCGCCTACCTCCTTTTTGTACGATTCCTTAAAGATATCTCGCCGCGTGTAAACTTTTTTCATTAAACAAAAAAAAACAACCAACTGACTGATGCTGATCTCCTCCAGAAGCTGAACTCTCAAAGAATCACATTATTCAAAGGCCGGCCAGCTCCTACGTAACCGACTGATTAGAAGAATGTGCCGTCGCGCCTAAGGATTGCATGATTAGGACTAATTAATCAAGCAGCAAAGGTGGTGGTGACCGATGAGAGAGAGCGGTGCCATTTGGGCCATCATCTTATCTCCTCCCTGCTAATAAGATGGGACATTAAGCACCCGATGGCCCGGGCTTTGCCAGAACCAACAACCGCGCGCACGCAAAACCGCTTATCTCTAAATCCGTCATTGCACACCCAGAAACTAGTGTTCATTTGCGAGATTGTGGAAAAGAAAAAAGGTGGTGCGTCATCCACTCCACTAGTTATGATTCTCTGTCACCGATGGATGGATGCTCCGACGATGGCAATGGAGCATCGGCACCTGGGTCTTGGCCCCAGATTAAAATCGTCGATCGCTCGTAGTCGTAGGGGCGCAGAGGAATGATGTGCGTCGAAGTCACTCGACTGCACTTGCGTCGGTGGTGCTCCGGGGGCGCGGAAGTGGAAGAAGAAGATGGCTCGGTCACGAGCACCCAACGGAGACGGAGAGGTGAATGGTGGAGCCGGTGGTGGTGATCCCGTGGAAGCGGGAGATATGGCGTAGCTGGGCTAGCTCACCGGGACACCAGCGGCGTGACGGATTCGCGTGGCGTGGCCCGTTTTTCTCCGCCCCTCGCGCGTTTGCGCTAGTCTCTTGCCGCTGCTGGCCCAGGTCTGTGCCAGAGGAAAATGGCCCGAGATATGAACCGTCAACCGTCTCGGGCGCCGCTGAACGGTTTTGTACGAGACTTGGAAGCCAGCGCCCATTTTTGTGCCCAAACTCGGTTTTCAGGGAGACCTCTGAAATTTTCTGTTGACAGAAGCCAGACCACAAATACACGAAGTTTGCGATAGACCCAGCTTGCTGTGTGTGCGTACCACCACAGTGCACAGAAATTAGCAACTCCGATCATTCATACCTTCTTTCTGAACGTACGATCATTCATACCCATACTGCCGCAATAATATGTTACGTGCATACGCACACGAGCGCACGTGTCTGCGTGCGAGACAGAGATTTTGCTTGCCCGGATAGATTGCTGACACTGAGCAAGAGCTCAAGTTCTTAAGCAGTGGAGTCTCATCCATATCCAAATTGCGCAGTACGATCGGGTGTGGATTTTGTGCACACGGCCGCATTTGCCCCGTTGTGCAAAATCTGATTTTTTAAATATACATATAAGTTTTAAAAAAATCTAAAAAATTCATACCAGTTTATGATGGAATGAAGCATGCACACGTAAATTTTCATAAAATAACTAGATGATACCCGCGCGTTGCTGCGAAAATTGTAAATATAGATTTTGTGGAATTGAAGTTAGATCACTTAATAATTTTTTAGTAAGCATGTAGTGGGGTAATAATTCTATTTTCTTGGTGTATAACAAACTGCAAGCTTGATGTCTATAATTTGGTATGGCAATAAGCCAACCATCAACCGTGCAGAAGATTTTCTATATTTGTAGTCACGCTCAGACCATAATAGTGATTATTTACTTCTCTTTCTTGAGATATTGTCAGTAATCTCCACTACGCAAAGAACTCGTGAGCTGTTATTATGTAAATTATGCCAACAGCAAGTAAGCATGTTGCTTTCAAGCCATATATGCATCTATCCACGTAGTCACAAAAGAGGCAAAGACTACATAAGTTCATGTTGGACGACAACAAACCAAATCAAACATACCTCCAAAGATCAACAAACTTGATAGTAAAAAATTATGTGTGCAAATTTGTATAAAGGATATCACCACAACTCATAAGGCCAACATTTTCTGTAAAAAAAGATGCATAAAGAAAAATTGGAGAGGAACTAAACTAATTGGCAAGCAATAAATAAATGAAGATGCATAAAGAAAAATTGGAGAGGAAGTAAACTAATTGGCAAGCAATAAATTAAAAATAAAATTAAGATGACGTGGCCTCACCACAGAGTAGGAAAAATAGGTAGCGGTGAGTAGCTATTTAGTAATAGAAGATATGCTCACTTGTGACCTGGGTAAAAAAAAACAAATATATGCACTGTTCACGATTGTCTACTGTTTATTACTGTTCACAATCCTAAATGTGTTTCTTTTTTTTTCACAGGTCACAAATAGGTATATTATTTTACGAAAATTTAACCGTGCATATCTCCCTCTATGATATATATGTATGAATTTTTACAGATTTTTTTGAAACATAAATATATAATTTTTAAAATTTTAAAATAATAGATGCAAATGCACTCGGTGCACCCTGTGCTTTACCAGTACGATCCCTGTACATACGAAACTCCCCCAAGACCTTGACCATAAAAAGGCTCACCTCCCATCGCCATGGCACCACGCCAAGTGTCGAAGCGGCCGCGCGCACACGCACACATATAAACCCATGCGTGCGATGCACCCACCAGCCACCACACGCTGCTCCCAAAACCTGAGGCCCCGTTCGTCTTAACCCCGGTTCCTCCTTTTTCACCAACACCCACCCTATATGTAACCGCGGTTAAACCCGTCACATCCCCAAAGGAGTATGTGTGGTGGTGAACTATACAGGCAGCCTCACCTGCCCTGCTCTCCTTCCCATTAGTAGTAGGAACCCTCCTCCCTGCGCACCGGCCTGTTCCCAAAGCCATTCGAAGGAAGCGATCAAAAACAAACCGCAGCTAGCTCGGTCATGGTCACCATGACGAAGAAGCCTCGGTGTGCCGCAAGCACCAACCCGCTCTCCCCTTCTCCTCGGGCCTCCTCATCCTCCTTCCCCCATGTCTCCTCATCGTCCTACTCGGGTTCATACATTGTGCTGTCATGCGCGCACAAGCACAGGAAGAAGAAGAAGAAGAAGAAGAGCAAGCACAAGAAGAGGGCCAGGAATGGCGTCGGCGACGACGTTCTTGGCACGGCGAGGGGTTCCTCCATCTACAGGGGCGTGAGCAGGTGAGCATGCAGTCCTGCAGCCCTTTCTTTTTCTTCCGCTCTTGCTTTCATCAGACACGTCGTTTTGCGATCTTGCATTCTTGCTTTGATTTCTGAGAGGTGCGCGTCCTTGTGTTGTTGTTGCCTTGTTGGTGTAGGCACAGGTGCTCAGGGAAGTATGAGGCACACCTGTGGGACAAGCATTACTGGAACCCTGCACAGAACAAGAAAGGCAGACAAGGTACAAGCCTGCAGTCTTTGTTTTGTCCTACTAATGGGACAATCTGTTTTCATTTGTCTCTCTTTAATTTGATTATTCTTGATCGCTCTGTAGTCTATGTGCTGACATTCTTGGTCCCTTTATCTGTTTACGATCTTGTTTGCAATTTTTGTGTTTGCCTGCCTGGGAATCCGTGCGGTGATATGCGTCCATGTCTGATGTCTCCTTCGCTTCCACTAGTTTATTTGGGTGAGTCAATATTCTCCCACGTCCTGAAAAAGCTCGCGAACTTTTCATTGCTATGATTCACGAATCATTCCGTGCAGTTCCTACATCCAAATTGCATTATCCATAGTAAAACCTATGCATTGCTTTCCTCTGATTAATTTCGAATTTCGAATCTGCAACAACTTTGTTCTTTCTTTGAGGGGAAAGGAGAGTAAAAAAAAGCAACACTTTGGTAAAGTGGAAAGCACATTTTTTATGTTTGTCCCCATGCATGCGTCCAAAACATCTGTACAAAATCACCAGAGATTATGTTACTAGTACATGCATGGATTAAGATTCTCAATCTTGTTTCTTTGCAGGAGCTTATGACAGTGAGGAGGCTGCAGCTCGCACCTATGATCTCGCGGCACTCAAGTACTGGGGCACAGAGTGTGGACTCCTCAACTTCCAAGTAAGTTCAGGGAGTTTCGATCAGTACCTGTCTTATCTTACCTCAGTAGTACTAGTACTACTTCTCCATTGCGAATTCTATTCGGAGTTACAGTGAAACTTACTTAGCAGATTCCGTTGCGAGAAATGCAGGTGGACACGTACAAGCAGGAGCGTGAGAGGATGCAGCGCATGACAAGAGAGGAGTACCTGGCAACACTCAGGCGCAAGAGCAGCGGCTTCACGAGAGGCGTCTCCAAGTACAGGGAGTGGCAAAGTACGCACGCACTCCTTGAGCCGGTCACTGTATCTTCTATCCAATCAAGCACTGCATATCTTTGTCCAATGCATGGCACACGAGGTGCTTCTTTTTCCGTCCAGAATCGATTCCTGGTAGACCCACCACAACAGCGAATTGGCATGAGAAATTAAGAATAGTACTGTGCGATAACTGGTTAACCATTTATTCGGTCCAGCTTTACTGCAATTTTGCTGCAGCGTTACTCGATCTTGGCGTGACACGAATTTTGGCTCCGCAGGCATCACCAGAACGACCGGTGGGAGGCCAGGATAGGTTACGCTGGTGCCAGGAAATACATCTACTTGGGGACATTCGGTATGTCTTCTTCGTCCTTCAACTACATTTTGTAACTGGTCTCTCAAGAAACGGCAATCTCTGTTACAACCATAGCACGCAGGTTAATGCCGTATCATCATGCATCCTTATCCCTGTCGCAATACACGTGTCCCTACGAAGAGGATGTTCTTTGCATTTTTCATGTGACTGTGATTTTCCTAACATAATTGTGATTTTCGTGAGATGATATATTGTCGTGTCATGCCATCTTCTAATATGCTTTTATGCCTCCTGATGTAGCGCTGTTTCATAGGCCCCACAGAGTGTACTTTCTTTTCTTTCGTTTCGTTGGAGAGGACACAGAATGAACTACTACTTCTGAAAGGTGAAGGTGTGTTCTCTTCGACCTTTTCCTGCAGATACCCAGGAAGAGGCAGCCAGGGCCTACGACCTCGCGGCAATAGAGCTCCGCGGCCTCGGCGCCGTCACCAACTTCGACGTCGCCTGCTACATGGACCACCTGCAGCTGCAGCTGCAGCCGCCCCTCTGCACTGCCCATCCAGAGCCGGCGGCGCGTCCGGGCCCGGTACCACCACCGCTGAAGCCCAAGATCGAGCCCAAGGACGAGCCCTGGTCTCCTGAGCTCGAAGAGCCCGCCCCCGCCGCGCCGCCCTGCCCGTCGCTCCGCGACGCCGACGACGACGTGGACCGCGCCATCGCCGAGATCCTGCAGGCGCTCTGCGTGGACCGCGCCGACTTCGAGGCCCGGTACCCGCCCCGCCGCGCGCCCGATGTCGCCGCCGGCTTCTGGCCGTCGTCTGAGCCGACCGACGACGTGCGCGACCTTCCGGACGACGTGGGCTTCGAGGACGACATCGAGAGCCTGTTCGTCTTCGACGCGCCGTCCGGCCCCATGGATCCTGTGGCAGCTCCTGATGACGCTTCTTCTCATCAGGCCAGCGCAGCGGTCTCCTGCGCGGCCGCCACGATCAGCTCGCTGGCGTCTGGCCGGTGGTGGTGATCGATCGATGTTTTGCCGGCTCGCACTGCACGCCATGTCGCCATGCATGCATGCACGTGCCGTCCGTGTAAGTAACATGTCCGTGTCTCGGGCTTGTGTAGGTACGTAGGGTGCGTTTTGGTTTTTTGGAGATGCAAGTAAATGCAGTGGCAGTGATGTGGACGCTAGCTGTTCCTTGTAGCACGTGAAAGTGAGAGAAACTGGAGAAGGCTCGCACTTTCGAGCTCTTCTGTGGAAGTGCCGGTATTTGTACCTTGTCGGCTAACGAAAACCGAGTACTAATCTCTCTCTATCTCTCTCTCAGTCGTGTTGATTTGACAGTAGGTGTGTGTGGATGCTTAATCATGAGGTGCCATTAATGTTTGGTGGTGTCGCCCTTCATCGATCATGCATAAGATTTTGTCGACTGGAAACTACAAAACGGGTAGACAGATCACTGACGAGTTTATAGGTTCAGAACAGCTAGAAAGTGAGGGCTACTCCTGGATGGTCTAGGCTTCGTGTACTTTTTTTTCGAAGTAAGGAGCTCAGGCTCTCAATTTCATTCAATCATGAAACTGATAAAACAGTGAACAAATAAAACAACACAGATAATGCGTATGATCTCAGAAGACCGGAAACGCCTATTCTGAAACAAAACATAACAAACACTCCTAATCTGAAACTCTGACACAAACAAAAACTTCCATCAGATTAAAAAAGCTCTATGGCTGTGACATGCTGGCTGCTTCCAGTCGCTGAGCCATCGGCCCCATCCTTTACTCTTGTGAAAAACTTCAAACGCTACTCGCCACAACATTCACGTCCCTCTGCGTTGCCTGCTTCGCAACCCTTGTTTCTGGAGACCAGCCCACGAAGATAACAAATGTGAGATAAAGAACACAGCATTAGTTGGATCTTGAGGTAACATTCCTTTAAAACAGGCACTATTCCTACTCTTCCAAATAGCCCAAAACACCGCTACTACTCATGAAGCAATTAACTGTTTAAGCTTACCAGGAAAATTCAACACCCAAGTACAGAGATCAACCAAATTATTCGGAATGAAGTCTATATTACAGGCACATTTAATAACATTCCACACATATCTTGCCAAAGGACAATGAAAGAAAAATATGCTCTACTGATTCAGATGCCCTGCAAATCAACCAAATTATTCGGAATAAAGTCTATATTACAGGCACATTTAATAACATTCCACACATACCTTGCCAAAGGACAATGAAAGAAAAATATGCTCTACTGATTCAGATGCCCTGCAAAACATATAGCGAACATCCCCTTCCCATCCTCTATGGGACATATTATCTTTAGTAAGAATGCTCTTCCTAAATGCCAACCAAAGGAATACTTTGATCTTTAAAGGAACCTTGATATACCAAAATTTTCTAAAAGGCCATTGGACTTGATTAACTTTCAAAGCTACATACATTGAGTGAACTGAAAAAACTCCACTCTTATCTAATAACCACTTACATTTATCTTCTTCAGCTGTGAGAGTAACTCTTCTACATAAATCTTGCAGCAGCCACTGTTACATGAGAACTAAAAGTTAAATTGTACAGCCTAACAAATCTCTTAGCCGTTGTCGTGTAAAGATTGACAGCAGTTCACGACCGATCCATGCACATGACAATAGGGCCTGCATGAGAGTCATCTCCGGAATTGATAAGCATCGAAGCATATTTGAAACCGTAAAACTCAGAATCTATTTTTAGTTGGCAGCTTCCTAGTTCGGCCTTCGGTTGTAAGCAAAGAAAATTGGTCATGCATGCGATGGTAGTTAGTTGGTTGTTCTCCCAAGCTACCTCGAAACATTCTGTAATCGCCAACGCATTACAAGGCAGGGAGCCAACTGTACTAATAAGTCGTAGGTTTGTTGAATAAACAAAGGAGTGAGATGCTTGAGCACGAAGGAGCTTCTGGTTGAGGCACCTCCCATGTGTTTATGTTTTTTTGCATGTCGTAGATTTGTTGAACAAACAAAGGAGTAAGATGCTTGAGCATGAAGGAGCTCGATCTTGTTGAGGCACCTAGCCTTGTACTGTATCTTTTTGCGTGTTGCCGCTGATAAGTCAGGTCTTCGTCTTTTATGAAATCCTTTTCTCAGCATATGCTATTCTTTTCGGAAGCTAGCAGCGAATCGTGAAGAGTAGCACGGGATTCCGACGGCCGTTCAAAACTAAGCTGAAAGTAACCACACGATAACGAAACGGGGGCAGTACCATTGCTCTACCATTAGCTGTATCTAAATTATGTTACGTTGGTTTAGAGTTGAGATGTGGTAATTAATAAAGAAAGAGATGAAAATTATGTTTACATACATGTGGATACAGTATCGTATCTCAAGCTCCGACAATTTGTGGGACCTCATTTGCACACAACTAATCAAAATTCTATAGAGAAGAAAAGATCTATATGCATTTAATTGCTAAGTTCATCTTAGGTATTATCATTGAAGAGGTAGTATCTAAGACTGTATCTATATGATATGGAATTGATAGGTTATAATATTTTAGTTTCATCGAAATTGCCCTAATAACAATTGACGAACAAATCCAACAAAATTGGAGGTTGGGCCCGGGCCAAATCAAACGCGTTCGACTTCCACCAACCCAAAACGAAAGCGGCTTTTCGCAGCGATGCTGAAGATCGAACAGAATCTAATGGAATCCACTAGTACTTGACTCGAGCCGACGAGCCCCATGCCAAGAGAAGCCCCACACGGCAGCCGAAGCATCGGAGGAAGGGTCCATGCGGAGGGGGATGCGCGCGACCGGGCGCGGGCACCCTTCTATATAGCCCGCCTTCGGGCCGCTCGGGTCCGCACCGCACCGCACCGCAGCCACAGCCTCGCGTTGCATTCGTGCGGTTCCAAGCTCCATCTCCCCCCGCCCCACGTCTCCGCCGCCGAGACCAGGAGCCCGTGGCGTAGCGGAGCGGAGCGAGAGCGCGCGCGCGCGGAGGAGGAGGTGCCGTCGCCATCTCGGTGAGTGCCATCGCCTCAGCTCTCCCTGCCGAGCCTCTTCTCTCTCTAATCCCGCCCCTTAGCCTCGGATCTGATCGGCTCTGTCGATTCGATTGATTCGCCTCGTGTATTTTTGGTGGGTGGCGCGTATCCCGCTCGACGGTTTTGCTTCCGCGTGATGCAGCAGCGTCGCTTCCACGCTAGTGTTGGCGAATCTGTTCGTTCCTTTTGCTTTCTGCTTTACATGCTCGCGAACCCGATTCGGTTCCGCGGCTTGCGCGCGCTGATGGTGGATCGGCGAGCCGCGAGGTTGAGAACTCGCGGATCTCGTAGCTGGGGCTCCATCCATTTCTGCTGAATTCCGCGGGCCGTGCTCCAACTGCTTGGGCGGGTGGCTCGTGTGGATCGAACTGGGTCTGTGAATCTGTGTAGATCTGTGGGTTTGGCTAAAATTTGTCTGTTCTTTTTTGCTTTGGAGCAGGAGGAGAGATGGGGCTCACGTTCACCAAGTTGTTCAGTCGCCTCTTCGCGAAGAAGGAGATGAGGATTCTCATGGTCGGTCTCGATGCCGCCGGTAAGACCACCATCCTCTACAAGCTCAAGCTCGGAGAGATCGTCACCACCATCCCGACGATCGGTAAGCGCTTCCTGCATCCTCTGCTTGTGCTTTGCGTTTTGTCTTAATTATGGGAAGATATTATGGAGTATGGATCACATTTATTTGCAGAAATGCATACTTAAATCATATCACGTAAGAACAGCTACTGTAATGTAGATATGTAAGGTAAATTTAACTTGTTACACTGTCACAGGGTGAGTGTAAAAAATTACCTGATCGTGCCATAAGTCATGTAGCAACTCAGACGGTAGATTTTTCAATCTCACTTTGGTTACAACTTAGAAGTAAAGCAAATAGGAGCCAGTTACTACCGGCTGGGTCTCACTTTCATTAATAAAATCAGCTTATTTTGGAAATTTGCAGGATTTAACGTTGAAACTGTCGAATACAAGAACATCAGTTTCACTGTTTGGGACGTTGGGGGCCAAGACAAGGTAATAAAATCTCTGCTTATAATTAACTTATTTTTTCAGATGGAAAAATCGTGTCATCACTTTGTTAATCTGTTCCTTTCCCTTAGAGGGGAAGGACATCAGACCCCCTTTTGCATTGATGTTGTTAAGCTCCATAACTCTGTTGTCATAAACTTAAAACTTGTGCCTAAGACTTATCATTTTATTGTTTTCTACTACAAAACAGATCAGGCCCCTGTGGAGGCACTACTTCCAGAATACGCAGGGACTCATTTTTGTTGTCGACAGCAATGATAGGGAGCGTGTTGTTGAGGCCAGAGATGAGCTCCACAGGATGCTGAATGAGGTAATTTACTAGTGTTGTGTAGTTGTTCCGAAGTGTTCTAGTTTGCAAATATCCTGTCTATATATGGTAATATGAAGTTTCAGTTCACCAATCTTGCAATCATAAATTTAGAGAGTATAAGCCGGCTTGCCAAACAAGTTTTTTGGAGTCCCATGAGCAGTTTATGGGAACAAGCAAAATATGCAAAGATAGGCCAACATTCTTTTCTTCTATGTTCCTTGTTTTATTTATTAAGAACCTACTAAGAGAAATTTTAGCTCCTGTTTCCATTCTATATCAGCTAATTCCTAATTAATAAGAGACCTTTCTGTGATATAGGATGAGCTGCGTGATGCTGTGCTGCTTGTATTTGCAAACAAACAAGATCTTCCTAATGCCATGAATGCGGCTGAAATCACTGACAAGCTTGGTCTACACTCCCTACGCCAGCGGCACTGGTAAGGGGATTTCGTACATATAGTCCAGAAAGCTCTTTACTTTCTAATAGCTTGGTCAAAGTTGCCATGATGTTATGCAGTTTTTCATGTTATCTATACTAAATATGTATTGATAATTGAGAACTTCTATATTGGATTAAGATTCAATTGCAAGTACATATAGTTTTATCTCCAAATCAATGTGTGGAGATATCCTTTTCAGGAATTATATAGGACGCGAGGCATTTCTGCAACAATTTATACCATCGTGGCTGGGTCATGAATGTTTTATAAGCATAATTTACATTAAATTTATAGTTTAGTTATCAAATGTGTCTTAAGCTGAATTTTCAAATCTCATCTGCAAGTGCTACACTACTTATCCTGTATAAAATAATTGTCAGTTTCAGTGTTTGTCCTTTCAAATTCACGAGGTAAGCATGCTGGTGTTAAAATAAACTATTTCCTGGGGTGCAGGTACATTCAGAGCACTTGTGCTACATCTGGCGAAGGGTTGTACGAGGGACTTGACTGGCTCTCCAACAACATTGCCAACAAGGTATGTTATCCTCATACGGTCATCCCTTAATTGAACGTCTTGTTTGTACTCTGCTAAGTGCTTCCATAAACTATTGCACTTGTTCAAATACTAGGCCCTTACCGGCTGAAATAAATGATCAGACTAGCCCACTATTCGATCTGCTTACATTTGGCACAAACGTAGTTGAACAATCTGACACAAGCACTTCCTCTATGTTCTGTGCTACCTTACTTGACAATATTGCGTAGCATCGTGCACCAAATACTTGGGCTTTTTGCTGTAAGCTTCTGCGACTGATGGCATGTCCATCTCATTTGTTTGCGCAGGCTTGAAGCCTTTCGACAAAGGCTACACGGAACAAACGCGCTGGATGTCTGAACAACTTACTGCTGCCTTTTTACATATTATGATATATATACATACACTCTACAACAGATAGTGTGGGTGCTTGTGAAGACAGAAGCTCTTCTTTGAGGGGGGCTAGTATCAGGTTGTTTCTTCGTGGGTATTGTCAGTGTTTCTATTTCGGTTTTACAAGGTTTACTGTGTCGACCATATGCATGTACTCGTATGTTTTTGAGATGTAGTGAAATTGACGTGCTTTGCCATAGCTTATTGTTGCCAATTCTTTGATGTGGATGGTATAAATTGCTAACGTATGAGGTGAGCTTCGTTTTTCTAAGACCTGGCTATGATCTAGTGCCATTTGGCTGTCGGTGTCGTTATATCACCAACATATGTGGAAGCCCTGTCACATACTCGCGCGGTGATCGGTGGATATGGCATTATGGCAAATGATGTGAGCGTTGTTTTTTCAATGAAGTCCTCGCTATGATCTAGTGCCAGTTCGGCTCTGGTTCCTTATGTACTTTCGGTTTGGCTGTCGGTATCGTTATCGTGACCGAGTCACGTACTCGCGGTGATGGGTGCATATGGCATTATTGCTCATGACTCATGTCCATGGGGATGACATTGCCGCACACGGCACACAGCATCGAGTTGCGAGTTGTACGAGAAAAAATGAGAATAACTTGTAAAATATTTAAATGCCGTCCATGTACGGAATGAATCGAAGAGCCATGACACAGTGAAACACCTGGTTTTCTCCAAAAAAAATGTAAACCACCGGCAATCATATGTGCCTTGAGACATTAGCAGCTTTCTTTTCTAGTAAGGTGAAAGCATTGCACAAACAAAATCTAAAGATACAGAACCAAACTAAAGAGCCACTTTCTGCAGCAGCTTGTATCAGGATATAACTCGATTTGCAGTACGTAATGACCGGCAAAGAAAAATGTTGCCATCATTACATGTCTTCCTCTGGTTCACTCTTGTTTGACTGAACAAGAAGCGCCAACGTAATCCAAAATCCTCACTTCAACTTATAATTACAGTGCACATAAAAGTCATTACATCTTGTAAATGAGATACAGAACGGCGGGATATCCAGGCAAAAAACTCACATCAAAGGTTCAACGAGCGGAACTCCGAACACTTCCCCATCAATCCAAATGGTGTCAATGTGCTGCCGTTGCCACGGAGATCCAAGCGTGGTATAGTCCATGAGTTTTTGGCCTGGAAAGCTCTCAGTCAATAAAGTGCATACCGCTCTCTAAGAATAATACAAGCCAAGCTCTGAATAAAAGCAACATGGTAGACAACTAAGGAACACATAAGAAGTTCCTTGAAATAAAATTGAGTGGGAGGCAAGGGAGATATCTACTTACAGATAAATATTTTTGGGATCAATTTCATTAAACAAATTGATGTAGAAGCGGAATCCATCTGGACTAACATCTCTGCAGAGGAGGCCTGAGAAAAAAAGGGTATTAATTAGATTTTTCACGTTTGTTGAATTAAACACATGGCTTGCAAATACTTGGAAGGGAAGTCGTAGAAGACCTTTGTTTTCTGCGTTTAGAAGATGCTCCTTCGCTAAAGCTGGTGCAATCCCCAGTGTAAATGCAGCGTCGCTGGCGCTTATTCCCTTCTGAAGAGCATCCGGCTTTTGTGCAAGTGATGAGATTCTTGCAAATACCTATGTTTATCGGGGAAAGTATCAGTATGTGCAACTGCTAAAGATGATAGTGCAAGGCAACTGTTGACAACTGCAGGGAAACACGTGGATACTCCAGAAAAAAATGAACCAGGATCAGTCATTCATTTCATACTTTTGATTTCAACAATATGATTTGGATAGGAATCAGATTTGCCAGGCCCAGAAACAAAATGTATGGCTGCTAGCTCACTCTTGTTATGTGGTGCGGCACTATTCAATATGCATATAAGATGACATCTACTTATTATTGCCATGGATTACCTCATCATCACTATGCGTCTTGGTTTGGATCACCTTCACTCCACTATCAAATTTCCGGAGCATTACTGGGCTGCTTATTACAAATCAACATCTATAAGCAAAACATCAAAACCATAATTAATGGCTGGCGATAAACCAGCTGAAAAGACATCTAGAAATTAGATTACTCTTGTTTTTTCACATCATCTTGGATTTGTATATTCATACAATTAAAGACTTCAGCAATTATCAAGAAATACGATATACATACACATCAAATTTCTCCCAAAGGGAGCAAGCTTGCAAAAGATCCTCTGGTGAGATCAACTCTAGAAACAAATACAAAATTAATTTCAGAACACAAATCACGAGGGAATTTCATAGAGATATTCATCAGCAAAAGCACAGACCTGTTCCCCTAGCACGGTTGAAGAGACAGTAGACATCAACTAGTGCTATCATACCACCTGCTCTCTCAACCGGTGTTCTTACAAAGTCAGCCAGCTGGTGATGAACGTCACAGGATGAAAGAAGCCTCAATTAGTCTAACTCTTAGCATTATGCAGCTTAAGGGGAAACGTGGAAAGATGGAAAAGAAGGCTTTCAAAGTAGAAGGAAACTATAGAGGCATGTTTTATGGGTTCCTTCCAATTGAATATGCAAGCAAGAGTGTGAGTGCAATTATTAGTTTGTTGCTGTAATATATGAAAGTCCTTCAGGGCGTGTTTGGACACGCAGAGGATACTCAGGGAACCAATTTCCCTAGTCCACCTCGAATGTGTGTTTGGATGTACCCGCGGGGAGGTTTTGGCTTTTTCCAAGTGCCCGTTCTTCCTATAGCAAATCGTAATCGTGAAGCCACCTCCTACCACTTTCTCTTGCAATCACCTCACATCCACATCAGCTCCCCTCCCTTCCAGCTCTGATCTGTGGCAGCACGGGCCTCCGGCAGCGAGATCCCAGGCGAGACACTCAGGGCAGCACTTCTAGTGGCAGTTTCTGCGCGCACGGTGTCATCAGCGAGGGGCCTCAGAAGCTCCTTCCTCTGATCTGATCTCCAGCGCTGTGACTAGATGCCGTGGCTCCTAGCGGCATGTCTTCTACGGCAGAGCGGCCCTTTGGTAGCGCGGGACTAGGCCCCACACCGGTGGACAAGGCAAACACACCGAGCACAACGAGCACACCATGGTGCAAAGTTGTTACTGTGTTGCATACTTACATGTGTAATGTGTTCAATTTCTTGTTTTGTTGATTTGCGTGTTTAGATGTATGCATTGGGATCATGTGATTTTCTATTTTTATTTTCTCTTAAATTTTGGTTTTCTGGAACTGCACGGAAATTCGTGCTTTTAACCAAATATTCTGGTTGTTTTTAATGGACGAGAATTTCCCCTACTCCTCGCAAACTCAGAGCAAGTTTGTTTTGCTCAGTGGGATTATTTTCACTAGCTCGAAGGGGATGTAATCTGATAAAACACCCTGTAGCCCAAATTCACTAACGACTCAGTTGGGGCTTATCCCCTTCTGGATTTTTTTACACAACTAGTCAAACAAGGCCTTGAAGGGTTTCCAACTTTGATCTAACTCATGTCTAAGCAACACGAAATAACTGAAGACCAGTAAGTACTATTCAAAATTATTGCTGTGCGTACATCCTATGGTGATAAAGTCCCCAGTTAAACATTTGGTCTAACTGGCATGTGATTTAAAAAAATTCATGAATTATTCCCAATTCAGCTACATAGCCAGTGAGATCTTCCACCATGAGTGCAGGAAAATCATGAACAAGCGCACATACCTGTCGTGACAGCTGCTGATGGTACAAAGCACCAGCAGTTTCTTTTGTCACAGGAGATACGATGCCAACACTCAATAGCCAATCCTGCATGTCTTGCTTACCCATCTCCTCATCGTTGGAATTCGGTTGAGCAGATGAGTTGGTCAATAGCTTTTGCCTCATCCTCTCTGCTAGCTCCATCATTTCCTTGGCTTTGTTCTGCATACGAAGGACGTCCACAAAATTACTAAGAATTGAGTTGCCATTTATAGAATGATGATCCAATCTCAGATGATTGTACTTCATTACAGGCACTAATTGACGACATCATCTCAAGCAGTACGCAGCAAAGAGGAACGAACCATGAGGGCGTTGAGATCCTGGAAGGCGTCCTGCAAGTTCTGCCCCGCACTCTCCCACGCCTCCTGCTCCATCCGCAGTATCCCCGACACCCCAACCACGGGCATCCTGATCGCGAGATCCTCCGCCGCCGCGCGCCCCTCTGACACCGAGGCACCGCTCGCCGGAGCAGCCGCGGCGGCCACCTCCCAGGCCCTGGCGCGCATGGCCTCGATCAGCCTCCCGTAGAACACATCCACGTCCGCCTTGCAGGTGACGACGACGGCGACGACCTCCGATCGCGAGGGGGGCAGGGAGATCTGGAGGCGGATGCGCGGGTGGTGCGACGAGGAGGAGGAGGAGGAGGAGAAGAGGGAGCGGAGCGGGTTGTGGTTGTGCCTGCGGTGGGGAGGGTAAGGGTGGACGATGGAGGCGAGGGGGAGAGCGCGCGCGGAGAGGGAGGGCTCGTGGAGGAAGACGAGGCGGTGGGAGGTGAGCGTGAGGAGGCAGCCGCGGAGGGACGGGAGGCTGGGGTTCTCCTCCGGCTCGAGGTCGGCGAGCGGGAGGAGGTGCCGCTCGACCTCGCCGGCGGACAGCACCGGACGGCCGGAGGCCGTCACGGTCGCGGACGGGAGCCAGTCGGGTGCGGCGAGGGACATGGGTGCCTGTGCTGGGTTTGGGGGGTTTTCCCGTGCCCGGCTCGCTAATCAGCGCCACATACACGGACGCGGTCTTCAACTCGACGGAACATCGCCGCCGTCGGCGCGGCATCGCATGTCCAGAGGGCTGCGTTTTACAGCGGAAACAGCAGCCACGCCCACGGCCCACGCACCGCCACTCTATTGCCTAATGCCTCGCGCCGCATGCCTGCGTGATCAGAACAGCTCCCTTCGGAGACAAACCCAACGGTGGCAGCTCCTATTCCTTTATTTGATTTGATTGTTCACACAAGCATTACACATTCTGAATCCCTGATTGAACTCTGCACAAGTGCATACGTACATATATGTGTCCACCTCTCTGGTGTGCGTGCTGAGATAGTGTTTATACATGCACCGGACTCAGGAGTCAGGACACGGTGTTCAGCGTCAGATCCTCCTGCATTCTTGACACCAAAATAGAGGTTCCGTTCTTCTTCAGGAAGTCGGAGTACCAGCGAGCCGAGAGCCTGGCGGTTCGTGGCCGCCTCTCGTCGTCGAAATCCACACGGTACAGGCCGTACCTCGACTGGCATCCTGCTAGGAGCTCGAAGAGGTCCATGAACACTCCGGTCAAGGAGGTGTTTGGTTGGGCTTTTCAGCAGCTTTTTATTAGAAAAAGCTTTTTATTAATTTTTACCAACGGTAGTTGTGGGCTTTACAGTATAAATTCAGTTGTTTGAAAAAGCTACCTTCTGCCAGCTTTTTGCAATGTGTTAAAACTTCTGTGCTCATTTTCCAAAATGCTATAAATGATTTGGATAAACCAAAAGCTATATGTTCACTTTCCCACAGCTACAACAACTTTTCTAGACAACCAGCCAGCCAACAGCAGCTTTGTCAACAGCCATCCAACCAAACATGCCCGAAGTAGCCTCTCACATTAGCTCCGTTCCTGCAAGTGCAAGAGAGCATCAGGGTAGAATCCTGTTTATTTGCAGTCTCAAGTACTCGCGTCAAAACGCAGTCATGTTCTGAAAATTTCATATATGGATATATTTTGGTCGTGAGGCACCTCACTGCTTTTAGTGTGCTTTCCATGTAGCTGCTCAGGTAACCGATCCTGTCAGTGTCATCCAGACTGTCGTTGGCAGATCCCATACCTGACGAGATGTAAGAGTGGCCAAATGATTAATGAGGTTAAAGAAGAAACTTGATTCGTCAATTCACACTTGCCTCTCGTTAGAAACTGTGCTTACCGTTCCCTTGGACATAGAGGGGAAGGTTCCCATAGGCTTCTTTCAGGTACTCCAGTACAAGCTGCAACCCTCTGGGATCACTTGAAACATTCATTGGGGCACCCTGCAGACCAATAAAATTGTATATTTGGCTGTTACAAGTCGAAATTCCTTTGTCAACCTTAATTAGATCAATTTTAAGTGTGTCTTTCTTGTCTGATCTCTTGACTCAGTTCATAATTTCTAATCCCATGGTTACTGTGCATGGCCAAATGAACTTACCATGTTTCACTAGCTCATCTATGAGGTTATTATAGTACTCTAGCCCTTTTGGACTGACAGCTCCCCGTCCACCTACAAAACCAAATTTTTTGCACAAACAATTAGATAAATTAGAAAACTAAAACAGTTTGTTGTGATGAAGCTTATGAGTTATGAGGAATTCTGTACTTGGAATAAGCCTTGACCAGGAGATGGAGAACCTATAGGCCTCTAGGCCTGTCTCAGACATGAGCTTGACATCCTCCTGAAAAATCAGATAAGTCAAATTTCTTCTGGATATACTAAAGCAGAGAAATGCTGGAGAATTTCCTTCCAAAACAAAGAAATGCTATTTTTGACAGGTAACGCAACAGCGGCAGAAGATTTTGCAAGGCCCCATATTACTTACCATGTATTTGTGGTACCCATCTGCAGCAACATCTCCTGTGCTTTTGTCTGGCATTCTGCCTGTAAGCACAAATCAAATTGTCAAAATTCCCAACTTGAACCTAACCACAACGAACGAATTCTTGGTCAACCACATGCATTTACGGTCTTGGCTATTGTCAATTTGTCATATTCAATTTAGTTATGCTTCAGCAACAGAAATGTTGTGTTAAAGTGGGAACTAGCCTCAAATATCTACTCAATGCACCAGGAAAACAGATCACAAATTTTGCAACTCTATTTCTTAGGCATTTGAAATAAAGACGAATGTATCCACAATTATATGCTTCGATGATAAAAACAAAATATAATCAGACGTTGCAGCACCCGGAAACCAGAAACAAATTTCACAAACAGTTAGAAACCAACCTGCGTGAGTGAAAGTGTCCCAAATGCTTGGGCTCCTGCCATCCTCACTTCCTCAGCAACAGCACCCTCATACTACATGCAAAATAAACATCGAAATTCAGTAGGTACGAAAAACTCATACAATTATGGGTCACCAGAGCAACTAAACACACAAGAAATTTCAGGTCAAACAAGATAGATTACTTGATATGCTGAGGTTCCAGCTCCAAAGACGAAGTCCTGTGGGAAATCACTTCTTGTGAAGCCAAGGATGGCCGTTGCATCCTGAACCCAGAGGGACAGCAAGAGGTAGAAGAAGGCAATAACACCCATCTGTGCTTTTTGAGTGCCTAATTGATCCGTGCGCTTCGGAGAGGATTTATATGAGCTTTAATATCAACCTTAACCTAAACCTCGTGGAAAGCTATCAAATTAAACAACATTTGTCTGAAGTCAGAACTCATGCGGACATGTGCAGCTACCATGTTGGCAGTGGTGGTGTGCCTGCACTCTTCAATGGAAACGTTTATCTGAAGGCACAGACCTTTTCTTTTAAAAAAATATCTGCGTCTTGAATCTTATATTATCGCTCGTGATCGGTGCGCTGCCTTCAACTGCTCCTTCAGCATCCCGCGAGCACCATTAAACAATTGGGACAGATGCGCCACGGATCTGGAGATAATTGATCATATGTTCCGTTTTCTAGTGGCACTTGATTATATGCCCCATTTTTCTTTGTAATTGATCATATGCCCCATTTTTCATTACCCATTTGATCATGTGCCTCATCTCGCCCTAAACCATACGGAGAGACCGAAATACCCCTGTGCCAACCATTTCATTTGACTCGGTTTCTCTCATCCTCTGGTGTTCGACGGCACTCTCGCGTCCGGCAGCAGCAGCAGCAAGCCGCTGCGGGCGGCTCTCGAGGGAGGATATGGCTTCGGAGACCGCGCTGTTCTACGTCTCGGCGACGACGGCATGAGGCAAGGCGGGCGCGACGAGGCCGCACGGGCACGTCGTGCTAGCGGGGCGTGTCCATGGCGCTTGTCTTCACGGCTGGGGCAATGGCGGCGGTGCTCGTGCTTCTCGAGACCGCGTCTGCCATAGAGCATGGGGCCTATGCCGCTCCTCCGCGCCGTGCTCTGCTGCTTCCTCTCCACGGAGCCCCCGAGGGCCCCGAAGCTCCAGAACCTTCCGTACCGCCTCCGCCGCACCGCCGTCCCCGCCGCCGTCTCAGACTACCTTATCTCCACGTGCTGCCTCCCCTCCTCCCACGCCGACTCCATCGCCGCGATCTCCTCGTGCTCCATCCTCGCCTTCCTCGTCGGCCAAGTCGTGTGGCTGTTGTTGTAGTGCAGAACCTGTGCGTATATGTGGCTAGTGGAGTTAGTGCTAGCGTGTTAGTATGTGTTATTTAAGTAACCTTGTAATCAGTCCATTGATTTGAACTGAGAAGGAAAAAGGCACAAGTTGTGGTGCCGCAAAACTTCCTCGTGTGTTTGCTTGTGTATCCAGTGTATCTCACGTACGTTGATCTTTGGGCAAAGCCTATGGTTGGTTCGCGCACTCCGCCACGCTCGCCACGGCGCCGCGAGAACTCAGCCTCGCCGGTACACCGTGGGCGGAGCCCGACGCGGCGTGGGTGCCGCGAGGTGGTGGTGCAGGAGCGCGTTGTGCGCGAGTCCAGCAGCACCGTCGTCTACCCGGCGTTGACAGCGACAAACTACATCGAGTGGGCGTTGATCATGAAGGTGAACATGCAGGCCCAAGGCGTGTGGGACGCCGTCGAAGGCTATGCGAGCTTCCGCGAGGACAAGACGGTGCTTGCGGCAATTCTGCGGGCCGTGCCGCCGGAGATGCACACCACTCTTGCCGTGAAGCAGACAGCAAAGGAGGCGTGGGACACCGTCAAGTCCATGCGAATGGGCGATGCGCGTGTCCGCAAGGCCAAGGCGCAGGCTCTTCTCAAGGAGTTTGATGGAATCCGTATAAGGAGTGACGAGACCATCGACGAGCTCGCCATGCGCGTGAACGGGCTCGCCAACAACATCTGCACCCTCGGTGAACCTCTCGCTGAGGAGAAGGTGGTCAAGAAGCTGCTCCGTATCGTCCCGTCCAAGTACACGCAGGTAGCTATTGCAATTGAGCAGCTCCTTGATCTGAAAACAATGTCTATAGAGGAGCTCGTTGGACGGTTGAAGACCGCGGAGGAGAGATGCGATGCGGACGAGGGCGTCGGCGACCACGACCATGACGGTGGAAGTCGCTTGCTCCTCACATAGGAGGAGTGGCTTGCTCACTACAAGAACCACCGTGGCGCCGGCAAGAAGAAGAGCACCTTCGACATACGCAAGGTGCGCTGCTACAACTGTCAAGAATACGGGCACTTTACAAAGGAGTATCGCAAGGCCAAGGTCGAGGCGCATCTCACCGTGGCCGATGCGGACGACGAACCGGCACTACTTTGAAGGTCAACAAGGAGGTACTCAAATAAAATGACAACAAGATTAAGGGGGTGATTGTTGGAGTTAATCTTGTTGTATAGATGTTTAAATGACATCATGTTTATTTTGTCATGCATGGCACGACTAGCGTGTGACACCTCACTACTGCAAATTGACTCTTTCCTGAACGTAATTACTGACGGGCATAATTCGGACCGTCAGTGCTAACAACACCACTGACGGGCGGATTAATATAACCGTCAGTGGAGACTTCAGCTGCGCAAAGTTTTGGTGGAAAAAATACCACTGACGGGCCTGGAACTATGCCCGTCAGTGGTGCTGTCCCTCCACTGACGGGCTACGAACTCGGCCCGTCAGCGGATTTTTGGCCCGCTAAAAACCCACCCCGAGCCCGCATTCCCTTTTTGTTATAAATACCTAACAACCCTAGCAGCTCGCAATCCCCTCCCTCTCTCTTCTCTCCCAGCCAACCCGAGGTGCCGCCCCTCTCTCTTCTCTCCCCGCTCCTCCCCTGCCACCTCCCACCTCTCCCACATCGCCTCCCTCCTCCCTTGTCGTCTCACTCCTCCGGAGCTCCTCCCCGTCTCGTAGATCTGCGCCTCCCGAGCTCCTCCCCCGCCCCCTCCCCTCCACCCGCTCCTCCCCCGCCCCCTCCCTGTCTCCTAGATCCGCGGCTGGTGGCCAGGCTAGGGAAGCAGATGCAGAGCACGACGGGGAGGAGGCGCACTGGTGAGCCGTCGGCGGCACGCCTGGAGCCCGAGCCGACCATGGAGAGCTCCTCGGAGGCGGGTGATGGAGCTGCGGCAGCCGACGAAGCACGGGAGGCAGGGCTAGAACCGGTGATGGAGCTGCGGCGGCCGACGAAGCACGGGAGGCACGGGAGGCAGGGCTGGAACCGGATCCAGCGGCGCGGGGCCAGCGGCGACGGGCCAGCGGCGCCCGGGCAAGCGGCGCGGGTCCGGCGGCGGATCCAGCGGCGCGGGGGGGCAGCGTTGTGGGGCGGCGGCGCGGGGCTAGCGGCGAGGGGCCGGCGGCGGATCCAGCGGCGCGGGGCCAGCGGCGAGGGGCCAGCGGCGCCCGGGCAAGCGGCGCGGGGGCAGCGGCGCGGGGGCAGCGGCGGATCCAGCGGGCTACCCGGGCCCGGCCCAATTTTTTTTGTTCCCCAGCAGTATCTCCACTGACGGGCATGGAGCCCGTCAGTGGATTTTTTAGCACCACTGACATCTAATTAGTGACGGGCCCAAATGCCCGTCAGTAGATGCCTTTTTTGCCCGTCAGTAGTGGGTGATTCTGCAGTAGTGCCTGAGTGTGGTGATGTGCTTGTATAGCGCCATACATGTGTGTATTAGTCTGCATAGTTGAGTTAGTTAGTTGCATGCATTAGTAGTAGGGATGAAGCATCGTACATGCATGCATAGAGTTAGCTGTTAGATGGGCTTAGTTGAGGACCTGGTAATCAGATGTTGTCTCCAGGTTGCGAGGAGATCGGCCGAAACGCGTGGCCGTGTCGCGTGGTTATTGGTGCCCGTTTCTACCGGCTAGTAGAGTCTTCAGTGGATCAAGCAGTTGTGGGCTTGATTATGTACGTGTGTATTAGTTGGTGACTAGCTTATGCATGCAGCCGTGTGGCGTACGTGCATGTCTTAGTGGTCAAGCTGGTGTACGACCACGTTTGAGCCGTTTCGGCCAAGTCGTGTGGCTGTTGTGGTAGTGCAGAACGTGTGCGTATATATGTGGCTAGTGGAGTTAGTGCTAGCGTGTACGTATGTGTTATTTAAGTCATCTTGTAATCAGTCTATTGAGTTGAACTGAGAAGGAAAAAGGCACAAGTTGTGGTGCCGTAAAACTTCCTCGTGTGTTTGCTTGTGTATCTAGTGTATCTCGCGTACGTTGATCTTTGGGCAAAGCTAACAACGACAAGGTGGCCATCGGGTTTGCTAGGAAGCTGCCACTCGTTTTATAGAAGCTAGAATCGTCCTCGACGTCTGCACCAACGGAGCGGATCACAGCCACGCGGCAGCATGACACACATTCGAGCTTGCCGACTTTTGAGCAAAACGACACCGGCGCCAAAAGCACGGCGAACAGTAAAGCCGAAGGAGGAACCCTAGGCACGACCGTTGGAGAAAGGAAGAAGCACTAGGGCCGTCCGATCTGGTTCAAATCCTGTCATGGCCATCGTCTGATTCCCTTAGGCTATGGCATCCCTGGGAAAGGTCTCTCCGCGAGTCAATTGGCCCTAAGGCTGTCAGAGGATCGGGCAGCCCAGAGGCCAAGAGCCTCCTGGCCGAGCCAGGCCTGTTGCGTTCCGCTCAGGTCTTTTTTCTTAGGCCCGTCAAGGAAGCGGGGGCCAAGCCCAGTGACCGCACCGAGCCTCGTCCCTTTTTCTTTTCTCCTCGAAATTCCTAGAATAAGGTGAGACAACTACAAGAGCGGGATAAAGTCCGGAAGCCGCGCCAAGCCATTTCTCCTTTTCCCTAGAAATTTCCCAAGACAATGGCAGTCTAAGAAAGAATTAGAAAAAGGAGTACCCAAGTAGAAGAAGGAAAACAACCGGCAATGCTAGGGAACTGACCCGCAGCCATCCTCATGACCATGACTCAAGGGGGCTCCTGTTGAGATGCTACATATCCTATATGGGCCAGTCCGGAAACGTCGTGCATGGCGCAAGGGTCGAAGAGAATATTGGGTCAACAGGGTCAAAGGCAAGTCAAGGTAAGTTGGAGGTGCATGAGGAAACTAGTTTATCACGGACTATAGACCACTCCCTCCCTCCTAGTCCATTATGAACTCATACACCAACTTACCAATTTTACTCCTCAACTTCTCATCCCTTAAGGGTAGCCATGGTCTTTTGTCATGGACCTCTTGCCTATATAAACCCCCAATGGGATGTAAAAGAGGGACCCACAAATGAGAAATCTCAAAGAGAGGCCTAGAGCTCCAAGTCTCACATGGGGAGTTCTAGGAGAGACTTCGGGAAGTCCCGAACGGCTCAAGTCGCTAGTCTAGTCTCACACGATGCGCCTCCCTCAACATAGGATTAGGCCGGACTCCCCGAGACGGCCGAACCTATTCAAAAAACATCGAAGTGTCGTAATTTGTCGAGTGTACGGTGACTTTCCAATAAGGCCTTCGTACACGGCCCATTACTATTATACTCTAATCATCGAGTTCTCGACACCCCCCTCTTCTGTGTTGTTTTTATAATGATAATAGAGTAATTGTTGGTTAAAGTTTTATCTTGACCAATTAAATATGTACTATATATAGGGACAGATGAGTACTAGATAAAAGCGGAGCAGTGAGTAATGATATGCAATGACCCATTTAATTTAATTCGATGACCTAGATGTGCAAACTAAGGGTACAATAACTACCTATTTGACACACTTAAAATAATTTTACCGACCCAAATATAATTTACGCAACATAAACTATGGCCGCAGCAGCAGGAGACAACAGCTCCGTGCATCAGGATTTTAAAAAGAGAGGGAATTGGTACATTAGACCGTTACTTAGAGCATCTCTAGCCCTTCCCCTAAAAAGCTTTAGTGCCCTAAATTTTTTTGGTTTGAGGGATTAAACCCTACCTAGCCCTTCCCCCAAAATCTTTACTCCCCTAAAAATTTAGCTTTTTCCCCCACTAGCCTACATTTAGTCTGGGAGAGGCAACTCTCAGTAAAAATAACTTTTGTCGCTCAACTCCTCCTCTCTCCCGCCCGACCACGTCGAAGCCGCCGCAACCCACGCCGCCGCTGTCCGCTGCCCCGATGACCGGGGAAATGGAACCCCCGACCCCTGCCGCACCTCCGGCCACCCTCTCCGGCGCTGGAATCCCGCCGGCGGTGGTGAATTCGGCGCCGACCGCACCGAAGCCCATGCGCCCGTCGTTGGCCCCGCCGGTCGACAAACGGGAGCGCCGGCCGTCGGCGAAGGCGTTGGACAAGCCCGCGCCTCCGGTGAAGAAGAAGAAGGCCGCGGTGCCGCCTCTGCCTCCCCCTCGGCCTCCCGTGGCGCCGACGGCCGCGCCGACACCTCCGGCGACCGCGCCGCCTCCCCCTCCTCCTCCGACAGCCGTCTACGAGCCCAATTCCGACGAGCTCTCGAGCGAGGACGAGGCGCTCGACGAAATGCCTGAGAGGTATTTTTTCTTTTTCTTTTTGTTTTGCAATGATTCAATGAATGACGAATGATGTGATGCTCATTGCTACAATCTTTGTTGCTATTGTAGTGAGCAAATGGAGCCGGATGAGATGGCCGAGTTCATCACTCAATTGGATGAAAGCCACACCCTCGGCCTCGACGACATTGCCATGTCCATGGAGTATAGCCAAGAAATGAGAAGGAGTGCCGAAGAGGAGGTCGAGGAGGTCGACACACAAACAATGAAGAAGAGGCAATCGAGGTCGCGCAACTACAAGATCGAAGATGATCTTGCTTTGTGCGATGCTTGGTTGAACATCTCTCTTGATGCCACGGTCGGAGCCGATCAAACCAAGGACACATTTTGGAAAAGGATTGAGGAGTACTATGCTAGCCATGTGTCCATTCCCTCCAACCACACAACCGGTTCTCTCACTCACCGTTGGAGTGTCATCCAAGATCAATGCAATCGGTGGTCCGGTTGCGTTGATCAAGTGAACCTAGCACCTCCGAGTGGAGTGCCCATCAACGAGTATGAGCCCATCATCCAAGAACTTTACAAGCAAAAGAACAAGAGGTGTGGCGGCAAGGGATTTAACTTACATCATTGCTACAAGGCGCTTGTGGGAAATGAGAAGTGGGCAAGGAGGAACTATGAAACAACACCGAGGAGGGCGAGAATTAGCATCTCTCTTGATGATGATGACATTGTAGAAGATCCCTCCACTCCTCAAACGCGTCCAGATGGAGCAAAAATTGCAAAGGAGAGGAAGAAGAATGGAGGGGTTGGAGCATACAAAGAAGAGCTCGTTGCAATGGTCGAGGTGAAGAGGTTGTTGGCGGCCGAACGGAAGGAGGAGAAGATGACTAGGTTCTACGAGCTCAAGATGATGGAGGAGGAGAGATGGAAGGCAAAGGCGGCGGCCGAAGAAAGAAAGGTGCAAGCGGAAGAGCGTAGGCTTGCAATTGAGGAGCAAAGGCTTGCAATGGAGGTCGAGGAGAAAATGAACAAGAGGAAGATTGAGGAGCACCGGCTTGCAATGGAGGCCGAGGATCAAAGGAACAAGAGGGCGGCCGAGTAGCGTGCTATCATGTTCATGGATCCAAGCACAATGGACGATAGGGCGAGATAATATTGGGAATTCACTCGTGGAGAGATCTTGGCAAGATCGATTGGTGGTGGTGGTGGTGGTGACGGTGCGAGTGCATGATTCGGTTGTGGTTGATGATGGCTTTTGATCCACCATGTGCTATGAGGTGGTTTTTTAGAATGAACTTCATGAATTTGGTGCCTTTTGGCTCAAATATGTTTATGTTTTAGTTGTTTGTTGGATTGGATGAAGTATGTTTATGTTCATAGTTGAATTATGATGTGGTGCATTTGAATTGTTTAAGTTTGTGTTGAAATGTGGTGCATTTGTTTAGAATGTTTGTGCAAACGTTTGGAAGAAATAACAAAAGAAATTTTGAGGGAATTAAGTTTTAGGGGAAGGGCTAGGTGCGCCAAAAATTTAGTGCCTTATATATTAGGGATTAAAGGATAGAAAAAGTTTAGAAGATTAAAGTATAGAAAAAGGGTTAGAAATGCTCTTAGCACGGATCTATGCTTCGCTTGCTTGATCGCAGGAAATCAAATTGACACCCGAGGCCTCCGACTCGATAAAAACAACAAGCAAAGGTTGCCGTTCAAAAATTCCAAGTTAAAAAATGTCCCGAACCCCGTCGGCTTCCAGCCACCAATCCCCAACGCCCTTTTTCGCTTCGCCTTCCTTTCTCCCATCCCTCTCCTCTAGACTCGCCGTCGCCGCCATTCCCATTTGCCTCCTCCTTCTCTCCAGTAAACCCTAGCCGCCGAACCCCCAATCCCCCGTCAGCGCCCAAATCTGTAGCCCCTCGCGGGCCCCAATCGAGCTAGGGCTCGCCAATTTTGGACCGAGCCGTCGAGGCTTTCTACTTTCGCCGATTTTTGGGGGTAAAACTTTCGATTTTTTTCCGGGGGATTTCTGCTTCTATCCGGTGGGCATGGCGAGCCGGAGGGAGGAGGAGAGGAACGAGAAGATCATCCGCGGGCTCATGAAGCTGCCGCCAAATCGCAAGTGCATCAATTGCAACAGTGTGGTAGTCTCTCCTGCCTGTTTATTTCGCTGTTAAGCTTATTGATGCATTTGTCTTGTTTGTTCGTGGATCGTTGAACGGGAGGATTGTGAAATTGGTCCACTGGATTGGAATGTTCGGTGATTAGCTCAGATTTACCAAATTTATTGCCTCTGGTGCGAATTTTTGGTCCACTCGTGTTTAAGCTGCAGCTCTTGGTTGGGCGATGATAAGGATTGCTCATTTGTTGATGAACTCCGGAAATACTGAATTCATTACTATTATTTGTGATTATTTTGTTTTGTGAAGTCATATGGTTGGTTGATCAATAGGGTAGTTCGTTGCTGAGTTACTTTGGTTACGAAACTCCTAATTTTGTTGCATTAAGTAATCTAGATTTCTGGTTTGGTCTGTTATAGAAAGTTCTATGATTTGTTTAGAGCTCTCTGATTTTGTTACTTCTGTGTGCTGTTGCTCTTCATTATGTGATAATGAAGCTACTTAGTTGGCTAAATTGCTGAAATTTTTAGCGTTTTTCATGTCAGTGAACACAATTTGTGTTGCTTATGTAGTTTTGAGGCAGCAGATAATTTTTTAATGGATAGTTGCTTAGTTTAACTGACAAAGTCACCCCATTGCTTAACTGTTGTTGAATCCTACCTTTGCAAAGTTGCATTAAATATTATGTGATAATGAAGTTGCTTAGTAATATGGCCATACTTTATTTTAGTTACTGTTTGAAATGATGTTAGATCTTGATATTACTTGAATCACACAAGTTATATTGTTTCTGTTGTAGGGGCCACAATACGTATGTACCAATTTCTGGACCTTCACATGCTTGTCATGCAGTGGAATACAGTGAGTATCTGGCTCCTTGTGGATTTTTAGCCGTTTCCATTCTCCCTGTTAGTCTGTAACCATATGTTTCATGTGTAGTTATATTCAAAATTCACTTATGAAAGAAATATTATGTGGTATTGATGCTTTCTAACAAAACAAGGCAACAGCTGTGGTTGTTGTCAGTATTAGCAATCTAAGATCAGTGTATTCCACTATTCCTCTCTAATTATACTCCATATGAAATATTCCCATTTCATGCTTCTAGAACTCTAGGGCTTGTTTGATTTGAATAATCGATTAGTTCTTGTATAGGTTGACTCATCATGAGGTCATTCCATGATTGTTATGGGATGATCCCGTTTGTCATTTTCCTATTAGCATCGTGGTTATGTGGAATGGGGTGGTGATCTCAAACTGAACACCCCACCAATCTCTGGGCATAGTCTCATACAGTCAGTTCGCCATTTGGGAAATAGGCAATAGAGTTATGATATATTGTTTGGCTATGTTTGATACTTTGATTACTACGCTTTGCTGTTCTACTGATGAAAGTAATTTTTTTTCCTCTGTGATATAACAGCCGTGAGTTCACTCACCGTGTTAAGTCAGTGTCAATGGCTAAATTCACTACCCAAGAAGTTCGGGCTCTTGAACAGGGTGGTAACCAGGTAAATGTGCCCAGAACTGTTCTATTTTTCCTTTCTAGAATGACTTTTCAACTTTACAAATTACGCTGGAATTAATGAATGCAGCGAGCACGTGATATCTACCTAAAGGATTGGGATTGGCAACGAATGAGATTGCCTGACAATAGGTGAGTTTTGTTACATTCTAAAGTCCTCACTGGCACTTCCTGCTTTCTGTGCTATGGATGCCGCTATATTTCCTTATGCCACTTTTCCCCCCAGCAAACCAGACAGGATAAGGGAATTTATCAGAGCTGTTTATGTAGACAAGAAGTATGCTGGTGGGAAGTCCACCAACAAACCAGCTACTGATAATGAGGTAATGAGTTAGTAAGTCTAACGAGTGCTGATCTGGAATTCTGGATATCTAAGTATTGAATTTTCCCTCACCTAACCCCTGAACATTTTTAATGCTTGGTACTCGTGCTGCAAATGTTTTCACTATTTGCCACACCTATGTGCTAAGTATAGAATTCCGATTTTTCAACAGAGTGTAAAGAGCAATGAAAGTGACATGAGAAGACCTGACTCCTATCATTCATACTCGCAAAGCCCACCTTATGATTTTCAATACGAAGATAGACGATATGGTAAGCAAGTTGACACACTTGCTCGAAGGCCTTCGGATAGGGCACTCTTTGATGGGAAACTCGGCAGCTTACTGTACAGTCCAGGTCGTTTCCGGGACCAGATGCATGAAGATCGATTTGCTAATGAGAGTTACGGGTCAAGGTTTTCTGACTTTTCAGCCTCAAGCACTGGTGACTTAAGAAATGATGTGCTTTCTCCCAGTTCTCAGGATACAGGGTACAGCAGTCCTTCGGTCCACCATTCAAGAAATGTATCGACTGAAAATCCTCAGTCACACAGGCATCCAAATGCAGCTTCACAAATGGATCTTAATGGAGGTCGACGATCACAGGTTATTTGTCCTTCTGTCTGCATCTTCACTTTCTAGTAAAATTGCCTATTGACTTGTGCGATTCTTGAAGTAGAGTGGGTTAGACATAAAATGTACCTTCTTTCTATGTGCAGCGAACAGCTTCTTCTGGAAGTTTTGGATCATTTGATGGTAGCTCAGCGTCTAATAAATCAGTTGATTCAGGTGCACTACCTGATACACCTACAGAAAGGCCGGTGCATTCTGCTGTAAACCGTCAGACTGGGGCATCTTCTGTAGCTCATTCGACACAACCATACGCCTTGCAGCGCAGTTTATCAGTCAGCCAAATTGCTCCCAGCCGAGAATCTGTGCAACATGGTGGGGTCCACATGGAGGCCGTGGTGCGTTTGCCTGTTTCAGCACAACCTCAACCAATGACCTTCGCAACTCAAGACCTCTTTGATCAGTCAACAATGCCACAACCTGTTGCTTGTGCTGCATCAATAGATCTGTTTGCTGGCTTTAATCAACAGACCCCATCAGTTTCTCATAGAACAGTTGATATAGGTAGTCATTCTGATGTTGCTAAAGAAACTGTGCATAATGTTGTGGTTCAGAAGGCCGTCATGCCTTCATCATCTGTACCAGCAGAAGCAATTACCACATCTCATCCGGTGCACCAAGATCTCTTCAGTCTGTCAATTTTGCAGGAACCAGCAACTTCCTCTTCCCCTCCGTCAATGGATCTGTTTGCTGGCTTTGACCAACAACTGCCACCTATGTCTAGTGTTCATCATACTACACCAGCAGCTACATTGCCTCCTAATGAAGGATGGGCGTTGTTTGATACACCTCAACATGGATCTTTGACTTCTGTTTCAAATGTGCAAGCTCAGGTGCCCGCTGCATTCCCTCCAAGTGATGGTACTGCCAAAGTAGTTGATCAATCAACATTGACAACTTCACCACCAAATGCCATTATGTCACAAACGTCTCCACCTATGATGGATCAGTGGAGTTTAAATGCTGAAGAGTTGAAGATCCCTGTCTCCAAGGAAAACTCCCAGGTACTTCACCATTTGGTATATGGAGCTATGAGGTTTGTTGTAACTTTATATCTTTAATAAGTAAAATATGAATTTTATTTTTCTTGGTTGCTTTCCAGTCCTGGAATGCCTTTGGTGAATCTACTGGGAGCATGCCTAATAATTTGTCCACATTTGATACTATGTCTCAAGTAGCACCTCACCAATTCACCATACCCAGAACTCAACTGGTGTGTAACTCTGTCTTTTAATTACTAGAAAGCTGAAAAGAATATATTTCTCAAAGAAGGCTAGACTGAACATTTTGAATCATTTTGGTAGGACTTGGCTAGGGGTGAGCCTGAAAGGGCAACTCCTGGGGATATGTTCCCTGGCTTCAATGTCTCACCTGGTGTCATGGCAGGGTCCTCATTTCCGGCACCACTTCAACCCCAACTGGTATGCGTTATCCATGATTGAAGGTTATTTCCTCTTCTATGCTTGTCAGTTGGACATTGGTTCAATACGATTGGAAGCTAACATGCATTCATATATACGAGGGATGTGTTTGCCATATGATGTGTATTTTCTTTTCCTTTGTTTCCTGTGGTCTAGTTCACTTCGGTATTATCTAGCTTATCAGATGATCTATAGAAAAATAAAATAAATACATCTTATTTTAGGCCTTGTAGTTTTTTAGTTTTGACTGTATGCTGAGGCATCCAAAATGCATGCTTGTGTTTTTGCATGCACAGAATTTAGTTGATTTGCATGTTCTTTTATCTTTTATTATAATTTGTACTCACCTGTGGTGACTATTTTCACTTATTTCTACATTATATTGAAGTAGGCAGGACTTGCGATGTTTTATTTGCTTTATTTGCCTGTCATGGAGCTAACAGATAACTGGAGCGAGTTTGCTCCACAAGCGTCCAAGAAGTATCAATTTATCCCTTTAACTGTTCTTTTGAATTCGGTTTCAGGGCATGGTGTCTCAGCCTGGAAAATCAACAAACCCATTTGATATGGCATTTGAATCTGACATCGAAACAAACGACATGGTGTGTATTGCTATTTATTGGTTTGCATTTGTAACTATTATAACGTGAACGTTTGTTTGTAAACATAGTGTAAGATGTGTTTTAGAACAAGTTTTACTAGCCCACACAAGATCCTAGGACTATTGAGATGTCCTTTTGTTCTTGGCCTGTTAAGTTTTCGTTATGTCCTTATTTACTAGTTCTTTCTTATTCCTCTTTTCAGTTCATGGATTTGACCTCGCTACAAGCAACATTGCCAGATCCTCATGTTCCTGTGGAGTACTCAGAAAACTTAACAGAGTCATGGATTTCTCAGGATTCTACTGTGCCATATATTCCTTCTGAATCTCAGGGTATCGGCCTCTTATACCAAATTGATCCTCACGCACAAAGTATACAAGTACTTAAATGCAGAAATTCTCATTGTTAATGCATTATCTGATTCTCTTGTTAATTCAGGAGGGTTGTCATACATGGCAGGACAAGTACAAGACTCCCACATGTTGTAAGCTCCTTCGAAATCTGCTCTTATAGTTTGTAACGGACACTAGTTCATAAATGATCCCCTGAAACAGGAACTCAACACATCAAGGACCTTTTCCACCAAGAAATCCATTTGAATGAGAGTGCTGATAAAGAATGGTGCTGATGGTGATGGACAGATGAGAAGGTCAGTTGCACTGCTTGGAAGTCGGAACCCAAAAGGACCATCGGGTGTACTATATGCTCGGAACACCACAGTAGATATATATCTTGGATTTCATTGTCTGACTCTCCGCTCTCCTGTTTATCGGAAAAGGAATGTGCAGAATCCTAAATGACAGGTGTGCTGGAGTCTTTTTGCCCGATACAAGCTGTGTGTTCTTTAGCCCTTTTGTATCCCTGGCTGACAGTCTTTGTCAAACCCGTGAATTTGCTTTCAAGTTTCACCGGTTTGTCATTTGCATGTGGTTTGCGTCTCTGTTCTTTTTGAGTTCAGTTTTTAATTGAAAAAAGAATACCATTGACTCATTGGTCTTTCATCATGAACCTCTACTAAAAATATCTTGAACAAAAATTAGTGCTGCCTTGCTTGGTATGTTGGAACTGGGTGTTCGTTCTACCATTCAGACATTTGTTTATGTTAATCGGGTGATCGAACTGTTGTCAGATATGGCATTCAGGAGTAAGTATCGCTTTTGCATGGTACTTTGAAACTGGGTCTTCACATTTGTGTTTCAATTTCATCCTGCTGTACAGGAGAGTAAGCATCGCAAAGCCAACATCTTCATTGCTTTTGCTGCAGACGATTCAAAACACGCTGGGAGTAAACGTTTGCCGCTCGCATGTGTTTATAGCGTTGCATCTGCTCAAAGTTCAATTTGTGCCCTCTCCCAATTGATCAGGAAACAACTTTGTCTTGGATAATCTATTCCGTCGAGTCTTTTTTGTTTTGTTTTTGAAAGAGGGGATCCCTCCGATTTCCATTAATAGAAATCAGCAGCCTACAAGGTTCATGCAAAAACAGAAAGGAGACCACGAATATAGCGCTAGCTTGACAACTCCCAAGTCTAAAGCAAAAACGTGAAGACATGACAACACACGGCTAAGCATAGCCAGATGACAGCAAGATGATTCCTACTATAGAGTCTACACCAAGACTGCCATCAAGTCCCTTTTATCCGAGGAATAGTTGGTCTCCATCCTCGAGTCGCATCGAAGATTTCCATCAGCCGGGCTCCATGAATCAGCACCTCGCTAGTTGCTTCTTTTGTCTGCAACAGTGCCCAAGTCTTAAGGAAGTTGCATACATGACAAATAACAGTCAAAGGGTTACCGATTTGTGTCGAAAACATGCATCATTGCGTAGTTTCTTGCATACATGACAAAATAACAGTCAAAGGGTTACAGATTTGTGTCGAAAACATGCATCATTGCGTAGTTTCCACATTGCCCAGAGCAAAACAGCTACTCCAACCAACATTAACTGACGAGTATGTCCATCAAAACCTTGAATCCACTGACCAAACATATGATAAATACTTGTAGATCTAGATCCTAGATTGAAGGCACAACTAATGATGCCCTAAACATATCGCGCCATCGGGCATTCAAAGAATAAATGATCAATTGTTTCATCAGAACCACAACATTGGCAAGAAAAGAAGGCGGGTACGGTCAGACTCAAGACAGCAGACAAGCCTCGTCTCCGTGCCCCCGACTCCTAAAACCCTACCCAAAATCTCTCCCCAACCCGCCTCCTCCTCCCCGAGGAAAAATCCGACGTCGCCATGCGCCCCTTCCACCCTCCCCGCCCCAACGCCGGTCAGCCCCTCCGCCCGCGACCCGGCGACCCTGGCCCTCCTCCCTACCATGCCGTCCCCATGCACCAGCAGCTGAACCCCGCCGCCTTCCCGGAGCCGGGCCCCGGCTTCGCCTCCGCCAACCCCATGGCCGCGGTGGCGGCGGCCAACCCTTTCCTCGCGATGCAGCTCTTCGGCCAAGCGCAGCAGCTCCAGAACCTTGGCTACCTCGCTGCCGCCGCGCTCCAGCAGCAGCAGCAGCAACAACAACAACGGCCGTTCTTTCCGGGAGGCTTCCCGCCGAATCCCAACCAGTTCGGGGGCTTCCCGGGACCGCACGCTGGTTTCAATAGCGGCGGCGCGTTCCGACCTGGTGGTGCTGGGGTGAGCGGGTCGCGGCCGCCCCGGCCGATGATGGGCGCTGTGGGAAACGGTTGCAACGGCGGCGGTGGCGGCGGTGTCGGGTCTGGTGCGCCGAGGCCCATGCTGAACGCTGATGGGAAGGATCGGAACAGCAATGGTGGAAGGGGCGGTGAGGTTTGTGAATAATTTGCTGCTGTTTGCCGGAATTTATCAATTGGTTATTGAACTAACATTAGGCTTTTAGCCTTTAGAGTCGTATTATCGCACACCAGCAGTTATTGGGATATTCTAAATTCTTCTTTTCCCCCAAGGAAATAGCTGCAATTCTTGCTTGTTGCATTTTCCTCCGGTTGTGTATTGCATTGGCATAGCTTTCATGTCTTTCAAGCGATGTTTTTCAAAGGATATTAGTATGAACAGTTAAGATCAGGACACTGTATGAGGTCATTCTGATCATACTGTACCACAATGCAATATTAGTTGGGTACCCAAGGATGATGTTTCGGTACACAAGTAACTTTTGACCGCATTCAAATATTGAATGTTCAGTCTGCGACACGTTACTGAATTATTTGTCCATGCCTCTTGTTTCCAATAGCTGCCCCTATGAGCAAAAATAGGCTCCATTCCGAGTGCCCTTCCGTTCTTTCGGGCAAAGTTTGTTGGTTAATCTCGTCGCTTCGTAGTTAGTTAGTTAGCAGTTAGTTAAGTTTCAGGAATAAGCACGTTCAAACGTTATCGGCATTGGCATGCAACGCCATGTCCGCTTCCTTTGCTTTCTGTTAGCGTAGACGCAGGCCACGACGAGCTGGTCGTGGGATGGCACGACGAAGATGGCGGATCGTGGCCGAAGTAGCTGGGCGACTAGCGCCATTATCTCTGTATCTTTGTATAAATAAGAGAGAAATCAGAAAAGGCAGTAAGTTAGTACGCTGCGCAAAACACCTGTGTCCACCTAGTGTTCGCGTCGAGTTCATCGTCTTTGCAACAACACATGGTATCAGAGCTTCGTTCGATCCATGGTGGGTTCCCAGTGTTCGCGCGCCGCTGCGGACAACACCGGCAATGGAGGAGGCGGGTCACGGACGCCGCCGCCGGCACGACGCAGATCGTCGCCGTCACCCGTCGCTCGGCGCGGTCGCAGCCCGATGCGCCGGGGCGGGCGTGAGCTTGTGGTGCGTGAGCGAGTTGTGAGGGAGAGCGGCGGCTCTGCCCAATACCCGATGCTCACATGCACAAACTACACGGACTGGGCCATGGTGATGCGGGTACAGCTGCAGGCGCAAGGCCTGTGGGAGGCCGTCGAGTTCGGCGACGACGAGCGCGACGACCGTGTGGCGTTGGCGGCGCTGCTGCTAGCAGTTACGCCGGAGTTGGTGCGCACGCTCGCCGGCAAGGACAGCGCCAAGGCCGCGTGGGACACCCTGAAGACACTGCGCATGGGGTGCGAGCACGTGCGGGAGGCCAGAGCGCAAATCCGCCACCATGAGTTCGAGGAGCTCCGGTTCCGCGACGGGGAGTCGATCGAGGACTTCGCGCTGTGCTTGACCGCCATCGTCAACGACCTGGAGCTGTTGAACGACCCCGTCACCGAGCACAAGGCGGTGCTCAAGTTCCTGCGCGCGGTGCCGGCGCAAGTACAGGCAGATGGCAATGGCCATCGAATCGTTTGTCGATCTCAAAACATTGACAATCGAGGAGCTCTGCGGTCGCCTGCTGACTGAGTGACCGTGGAGGAGAGCTACGACCTCGACGACGTGGGGCACGGCCTCGGGAAGCTCCTCCTTACTGAGGAGGAATGGGCGGCCCGTCAACGCCAGCGCGGGTAGGGCTCATCGTCTGGCGGCGACAAGGGCGGCAAGGCGGCGTTCAAACCGAAGCCGCAGAACGGCGACAAGGCCGCTACCGACCGCGGCAAACCTGGCCACTGGGCCAAGGAGTGCCGCGGTGAACCTCGCGCGCGCTGAGGAGGAGGAGGCGCCGGCACTGTTGATGGCGCAACTCTGTTCTCTGGTACAGGTTGCCGACGACGCGCCCCAGGCGGTGTACCTGAACGAGGAGAGGGTGATCCCTGTGCCATCTCCCGATGGCCTCTGGTACCTCGACACCGGAGCGAGCAGCCAGATGACCGGCGTGCGCGAGATGTTCACCCACGCTCGACGAGTCAGTGCACGGGACGGTACGCTTTGGTGACGGCTCGGTCGTCAGCATCTAGGGCCGGGGCACGGTGGTGTTCCAGTGCCTCACCGACGATCACCGCGTGCTCGCCGACGTCTACTTCATCCCTAGCCTCTGCAGCAACATCATCTCACTCGGGCAGCTCGACAAGAACGGGTGCAAGATCACCATTGAGGGCGGCGTCATGTGCATCCTCGACCGGCCGCGCAAGATCCTAGCCCGTGTGAACCGCGCCGGCAATCGCCTCTACACCGTCCGTTTGCGTCTCGCCACACCGGTGAGTTTGCTGGCTCAGAAGGACAACGATGCGTGGCTGTGGCACGGGCGCTACGGTCACCTTCACTTCCGCGCCCTGCGAACGCTGGCGTGCAAGGACATGGCGCGTGGCATACCGGCGATCGAGCATGTGGAGGAATTCTGTGATGGGTGTGCACTCGGGAAACAGCACCGGCTCCCGTTCCCCCAGGCCAGCTCGTACAGGGCGAGACGCGCTTTAGAGCTGGTGCACACAGATCTTTGCGGCCCGATCACTCCACCGATCGTCGGCGGAAAAAGGTACTTCTTGCTCATAGTCGATGATTACACTCGATTTATGTGGCTAGAGGTGCTCAGTTCCAAGGACGAGGCGCTACGCTTCTTCAAGAAAGTGAAGGCCGCAGCGGAGGCGGAGCATGAGTGCAAGTTGCTCGCCTTCCGCTCTGACCGGGGCGGTGAGTTCAACTCCGGCGACTTTGTCGAGTTCTATGAGGTGAACGGCATCAGCCACCAGACCACAACACTATACACGCCACAACAGAATGGCGTGGTGGAGAGGCGAAATCAAACAGTGGTCGAGATGGCTCGTTGTCTGCTAAAGGCAATGGCCGTGCCTGGACCGTTCTGGGGAGAGGCAGTCAAGACAGCCGTGTACATTCTCAACCGCGCGCCGTCCAGGAGCTTAGACGGCATGACCCCCTACGAGGCGTGGCATGGTAAGAAACCCAGTGTGCATCATCTGAGAATTTTTGGATGTGTTGCACATCTGAAGAAGCTAGGTCCTGGACTGCACAAACTGGCCGATCGCTCCACGCCGGGAGTGTTCGTCGGATACGAGGAGGGCGTGAAGGCGTACCGCGTCTTCGATCCGATCGGGAAGCGGCTACACGTGACGCGAGACGTGGTCTTAGAGGAACACCGCGCCTGGGACTGGTCCGAGTCCGGTGTCCGCAGAGCTACTGGCTGCGCCTGCCACGTTCACTGTGGTGTACAACACCGAAGCCGAGGCCGACGCGGTGCCGGCGTCGGGCACGCCACGCACTATTACGCCCACGTCGACACCTAAGGAGGCGGAGCTGCGCACGCCTTCACCCGTGTCGGTTCAGTTCGCCACGCCACCGGCACACGACTCCAACCTGGACACGGACTCCGGGGGTGCACACCGCTACCAGCCGGCTCGACAATGTCTATGACACCACACTCGAGCTGAAGGAGGGGAGGAGCCTCAGCCTCCTAGCAGCTGAGGAGCCAGCGAGCGTCGAGGACGCACTCGCCGATGCAGCGTTGAAAGGAGCCATGGAGGCCGAGCTCCAATCCATCCACGATAATGACACTTGGGCGCCGGCGACGCTGCCTGCCGGTCACCGCGCAATTGGCTTGAAGTGGGTCTTCAAGGTGAAAAAGGACCCCGCCGGCAATGTTGTGAAGCATAAGGCGAGGTTGGTGGCCAAGGGATATGCTCAGCGCGAGGGGGTGGACTTCGAGGAGGTCTTTGCGTCGGTGGCGAGGATGGAGATGGTGCGCCTGTTGCTCGCGCTCGCCGCGCACGGCAAGTGGTAGGTGCATCATATGGATGTCAAATCGGCGTTTCTGAACGGGGACTTGACTGACGAGGTGTACGTCCAGCACCCACCAGGCTTCTTCCACGACGAGGGCGACGGCAAGGTTCTCAAGCCGCGCAAGGCCCTATACGGACTGCGCAAAGCACCCCGTGCGTGGAACTTCAAGCTGGACGCGACGCTCACTTCGCTCGGCTTCACCAAATGCCCGCTGGAGCACGCCGTGTATAGAGAGGCGAAGACCACTCCTTCTTGCTCGTGGGCGTGTACGTGGATGATCTCGTCATCACCGGGGCCAGCGTCGACCAGATCGTGGCGTTCAAGGATCAGATGCGGCAGATGTTCGAGATGAGCAATCTCGAGCTCCTCAGTTACTATCTGGGGATAAAAGTGCGCCAAACCGAAGGGGAGATCACGTTGTGCCAGAGAGCATATGCAGCAAAGATCCTCGAGCTCGCCGGCATGGCGGGATGCAACTCCTGCCACAATGCCCATGGAGAATCGTCTACGGCTCAAGAAGCAGGACGGGAGCGCTGCGGTCGACGCGTCGAAATATCGAAGCATAGTCGGCAGTCTTCGCTACCTGGTGAACACCCGGCCTGACATAGCTTATGCCGTGGGCATAGCAAGCCGCTTCATGGAGGCACCAAGCGTGCGACACTGGGCGGCGATCAAACAGATCCTAAGGTATGTGCAGGCATGTTGAGCTATGGATGCTGTTACAGGTTAGGGGGAGAGGTTGCACTTGTTGGTTATAGTGACAGCGATCTTGCCGGAGACGAAGATGATCGGAAGAGCACTTCGGGCATCGCCTTCTTCTATGGGGGCAACATGATCACATGGACTTCGCAGAAGCAGAAGATAGTCGCCTTGTCTTCCTGCGAGGCGGAGTACGTTGCGGCGGCAGCCGTGGCATGCTAGGGCGTCTGGTTGAAGCGGCTCTTGGCGAGCTCACCGGGTGCGATCAAGAAAAGTTCAAACTGCCGGTGGACAATAAATCAGCCATTGCTCTGTGCAAGAATCCTGTGCAGCACGGAAGGAGCAAGCACATCGACACCAAGTTCCATTACATCCGGGGGTGCATTGAGAATGGCGAGATGGATGTCAGTCACATCAGCACCAATGGACAGCTCGCTAATATTCTGACGAAGGCGCTACCACGGAACAAGTTCATAGAGATGTGTCAGAAGCTCGGCGTGCAGGAAATCAAGGCGGAGCAACGAGATTAAGGGGGTGATTTGTTGGTTAATCTCGTCGCTTCGTAGTTAGTTAGTTAGCAGTTAGTTAAGTTTTAGGAATAAGCACGTTCGCTTGTGAATGTTATTGGCATTGGCATGCAACGCCATGTCCGCTTCCTTTGCTTTCTGTTAGCGTAGACGCAGGCCACGACGAGCTGGTTGTTGGATGGCACGACAAAGATGGCGGATCGTGGCCGAAGTAGCTGGGGCGACTAGCGCCATTATCTCTGTATCTTTGTATAAATAAGAGAGAAATCAGAAAAGGCAGTAAGTTAGTATGCTGCGCAAAACACCTGTGTCCACCTAGTGTTCGCATCGAGTTTCATCGTCTCTGCAACAACAAAGTTCGTTGAACCTTTTGTGTGATATTCTAATGCAATTCTTCTAGCACTTTTTAACTTTTCACAGATGTGTGTCAAATGGTTTCTTGCCCCTACACATTTGTTATTATTACTGATGTTTGTTAGGAATTGGTTAGATAATTGCTATATCATCACTAAACTCTCATGAGTAGAATTGATTTTTCAACTACTGCCTTTGCCACTATTTTCACATTAATTAGATATACCGTTTCCTGTTCCTGTACAGCGCAACCTTTCAATTTTATTGCTGTTTCTCTGAATTTGTAACAGGTAAACCACACTAATAACAAATCAGATGGCATATCTAATGTTGCCTCTGAAAATGGTGAGAGGAACTATAAAACAGATCAGAAATCGCGATTCAACTCTGGAAGAGATGGTAAGGATGGAAGGCAATTTGGTCCATCTGGTGGAAGGGGGAGAGATGGTAGGGGTGGAAGGCAATTTAGTCCATCTGTTGGAAGGGGGAGAGGAAATGGTAGGGGTGGAAGGCAATTTAGTCCATCTGGTGGAAGGGGGAGAGGAGATGGTAGGGGTGGAAGGCAATTTGGTCCATCTGGTGGAAGGGGGAGAGGGAGACTTTTCAATCAAGGTCGTGGAAGAGGTAGTATGATTTATGGCATACAAACTGTACTTTGTACAGTCTAAAAAACTGTACTTTGTATCACCTCATGCTTTTGGACATACATATTCTTTACTGCTACCAAGTGAAAGCCGCGACTACTATTCTATATCCTCACCAAGAGTTGAGAACTTGAGATAGTATGTTTTGTGGAGAAGCCGTGTTCATCACAATGAAGCAGCACTGCAGGAGTGTCCAGCAATAGAAATGCATGATAACTCATTCCTACAATACATTCTTTTTTCCACTACAAATGTATAAGTAGCTTGCTCGTTCAATTCGCCTTGAACTCTTAATGTGTGAGTTGTTTGACAAAAATTATGGGTACTTAAGCTTCATTTTAAATGCTTATTATTCACTAAGTGTAAGCAAAATACAAATGAATATACCGCAGTTCACATTTGACCTGTCTTCTTTTTATTTGCCACAGTTGTGTATAGCTTTGTGCTATTTCATGATACACATGTTTGATCACCTTAGCTACATGATATAAGAGCATGCCTTTGATACCTACAGTATTATCAGTATTTCTAGCTACCATGAGTTTACTGTATCATTTTATCAGGAAGCAACGACTGGAGAGAAGCAAAATCCGATTTCGCAAGCAGTGACTGTCCAACATCCGGAGGATGTCTCATTGACAGTCCAGCATCTGGAGGGTGCCGAAAGTATGTAATACTGAATGCTGATATTTTTCTATATAATGTGATTGCTATCAAGAAAGAGTTTTATAACATGTTTTCCTATGTGCACCTCCTCTGGTCTGTTGTAGAAACAACTTAGTTCCTGTGTTTTTCCCCACATTTTAGCTCTAACTCCTAACTGCTAACTAGCTTGTATTAACAATTTCCATTGCTCTAGTATGCTTATATTTCTGTCCAACAACCAGGCCTTTTCATCCCATGATTCTAAATTATTAAATCCTGTTCGTAGTCATCTGGCAAACTATTAAATCCTTGTATGTTGCTCTAGCCAAAAATAAGACCATTGACTAAAGTAACAGGATTGAACAAGCTGTCCTAAACTTTTTGGGATTATATCTTTAGTTGTTAACTTGTTAGTTTCTTTTCTGATTCATGTTTCAAAGAGTATCTCTTTGGGATTACCAATTTTGTAGTGATTCAGTGTATACTTGCAGGCGCCCTCCTATCTTTTTATGACACAAATGAAGTTAAACAGTGGGTAGAAGCACGCAAGAAAAACTACCCTACAAGTGTCAACATAAACAAGGTCAGTGTTTATATAATTATGTCTTTTACTAGACCCGAGCAACTTCATGTCAACATGGAAGGAGCGTTTACTGACCGCTGACTTCATAATGCAGAAGTTGTCTCAGAGTCAATCAGATGATCAAAATAAGGATGAAGAAGCCCAGATCCGCCGTCGTGTAAGCCGTTATAGTATTATGATTCATCATATACCTTCTTTAGATTTTAAAAGTAAGGGGAATTGATCACTTTAATGGTTCTCTAAGTAGAAGCTTTGCCCACAGTATTCAAGACTTCAGCTTGTGGGGATATGTCCTTAGACGATGCAGTTCATTATTTCCATATATAATGTACGTTGGTCTTCAGGTCTCGGTCTTACGTATGATTGTTTAATTTGGTGCAGAAACTCAAGGAAGTTCTAGCAAAGCAGAAAGAATTGGGATTTGAACTCCCTGAACTACCACCTGGCTATCTATCTGAAAATGAGGATCAAGCCAAGGAACCTCAAGCCAATGAAAGGAAAAGTAAATGGAAAACTGAACACAGGGATTCTCGTTTTGGAAACGGGACCAATAAAAGACAGAGGTATGACCGCAGAGATTTTCAGTCTAAAAGATCCAAGGTGTGGAACCATACTCGTGGTGATGATGGTGCAATGGTCAAGAGTAGGGAACCAACCCTCTTAGAGAAGCTTCTTAGTTCTGATATCAAGAGGGACAGGCATAGACTTCTGCACACATTTAAATTCATGATCTTGAACAATTTCTTCAAGGACTGGCCTGATAAGCCGTTGGAGTTTCCTAGTGTTAAGGTGAACCAGATTGAAATTGAAAGTGAAATTGCTGCAGAAGACTTAGATGACTTGCAGAATGCTGAGACGACCAAAGGAAGCAGCCTTGATTTTAAGGAAAATGGTGATCAGCAAGACACTAGCTCTAGTGATAGAGAAGCTGGAAGTGAGGACGACAATGACGTTGATGAAGACCATGACGAGGGTGCTAATACTGAAATAAGCGACAAGGTTGGGAATGATGATGCCAAGGCAGAGCAATGCATTGCGTCGGAAGAAGATTTGCCAGCCCGAAAATTTTGACTAATCCAAGTATCCAACAGTCCAACTGTATCTTTGGTGTATAGTCAAATTCACACAGAATATTTGTAGCTTCCTTTCACATTTTCTGATTCGCGTAAGCTATGGTTTCACCGTAACATTTTGAAGGTTTATGATTTTGTTGTTTGAATAGAGAAAAAAGGACGTGTGATGTAATGCTCCTTTGACGTGAGCACATCTTGTAGCACAGTGAAGTTTTTTCAGCCTTACATAGAGTGAAGGTCACCAGTGGCATTGCCTAGGTAGGCAACGTCCGATGTAACGTGACAGTAGCAGCATCTCGTTCCGGAAAAGAAGCGCTCCATCTTTCCCTTCTCCTGTCTGCTCTGAATGCCATGATGCTACATATGAACATCGCCGTCAGTCCTGCTGTGATGGTCATCTTCGCTACGGTATGACGGGAGAGAAACCTTTGCTTTTACTACCACATCTACATCTGCATGTATATATTCACCCTCCCAAGGACGGCCAATCAATGCGATCGATCAGATTTCCTTCGATTCCCCCAACAGATTTTTGGAGCACATTTAAAGGCTAAACACACGCCACGTTGTCCCTGTCCCAGCTGCCTGTTCCGCGCAGCCGCATTGATGCGGCATTCAAAGTTGATGCTCGACTTGGATTTCCAAGCTGCTTCGCTGCAGCGATGGGCTGCGCTACAGCTACTCAGCGAGCGTAGCGCTGCTACTCGTGCTACAGCGCAGCTGCCGCATTCATGAATCGCATTCATTCGTGATGAGGAGTAGCCGGTCTTAACGGCTGTCCTGTAGCCGATGAGATCGGTCCGGATCAGGATGGGCTACTGGACCCAACCGGACGGTTTTCCTATTGGATCTGACCACTCTTAAACCTAATCAAACCAGGACGAAATCGACGAGTCACCAATCATGTGCCGTGTGTTCCATTAAACAGTAACGATCTCGGACGACGACGCCGCACGATACTGACACGTCTAGTCGCCTCCCCAATCTGCAAAGTGCAGAAACTTGTGCGATTTGGATCTTACTTCGAACTCTTTTTTTTCTTTTCTGGACGCTTCATTCCCGAACTACCAGCTCAGCTGGATGTGCATGCATAAGTGCATTAGCCCATCTAAATACCAGAAAATAGTACTGCTAGTAATAGCAAATTAATGTCCAAAACGAGCATGCACAGAGCTGTACGTACACGCAGTTCCATAGGGTCCAGTTGGCTACACCGCTACACCGCCACTCAGTCACGACGCTTGTGCTATTCCTGCTATATATAAGCACACACACATCGCACATGTACTTGCACACATGCAAAACTTCGCCTCCACACGACATCACTCCTCCCAAGTGAGCACTTCTCACCAAGCACCAGGAAAGCCAAGAATCATAGCTCGAGTATTTCCCACGGCAATGCTGCGGCGGTACTCGGCGGTGCTCGCCGCGGTGGCGGCCGTGGCGCTCGCGGTGGGGATGGCGGCGGCGCAGGCGCCGGCCGGCGCCCCGGCGCCCGCGGCTGGGATCAGCCCGGAGTGCATGAACGCGGTGCTCAACATGTCGGACTGCCTGCCGTACGTGCAGAGCGGGAGCACGGCGCGTCACCCGGACAAGCCGTGCTGCCCGGAGCTGGACGGGCTGCTGCAGTCCAGCCCCGTCTGCCTCTGCCAGCTGCTGGCCGGCGGCGCCGAGTCCTACGGCGTCAGCGTCGACTACGAGCGCGCCATGGCGCTCCCCGGCATCTGCCGCCTCAGCGCGCCGCCCGTCAGTGCGTGCGCAGGTATGCATATGCACCGGCGCCTTGCTCGATAATTAGCGGAGAACAGGCGTTTCATGCTAGCTAGTGACTAGCGAGTGTGTAACTAACTGTACATAGACGAACATCAAAGAGATTTACATGGCCCGGTTGAAACTGAGACCGCCCCCCACATCTGTCTACGCATATTTCTTTCTTCTTAAGAAGGAAGATAATAGAACAAGGAAAAGCCATATTTTCTCACATCAGTGTGTAGCGTGCTAGTGTTATGTGATTACCCAATTATCAAAGAAAATCAGTCTAATTACCCTGATCAAATGTTATTTTGCTACCATATGGTGTGATTCACCTTTATTATTTCACTGAACTATTGTTATCTGGTAATTAATTTGGGGTTAACACACGCAAAAAAATGCAGCTTTTGGAGTCCCTGTGGGGCCTTCTGCAGCGCCATTAACAGGCCTCTCTCCATCTGCCACTGGACCACAAATGCCTGGTAACTCATTACTCCTCTGCTTGCTGTGGTTCTTCTTCTTCAGTCCTTTACTATTACTGCATTGGTAGTACTCGTATTACTTTGCACACATCAGTTACATATCAGAAGTTTTGTAGATTCAAGCACTCCGTAATTGTAAAATAGTAGGTCTCAGAAAGAATATCTGTACCTCCAACAGAAAAACAGGGAAAATGGAACTGTTCTCGCCTAATCTTAGTTGCAAATTCTGTAGGTATTTCTGCCGATTTCTACTACGCAATAGTATAGTGGATAGTACAACTCAATGTCCATTAATGCTCTTAATTTGCGTGCTGTCTATGCTAGCTGACCGGTCTCATTGTTTGGTGGAGCACTTACGTGTCCTTAGGTAGTCATTAGGGCTTGTTTGGTTAGGCTGTGGCTGTTGACAAAGTAGCTATTGGCTGGCTATCTGGAAAAGCTGTTGTAGCTGTGCGAAAGTGAATATATGGTTTTTGGTTTATCTAAACCATCTATAGCATTTTGAAAAATGAGTATAGAAACTTCAACACATTGTAAAAAGCTGGCAGAAGGCAACTTTTCCAAACAGTTGAATTTGCACTGCAAAGTCCACAGCTACTGTTGGCAAAAGCTCCTGAAAAGCTGGCCGTTTGGTTGGGCAGCAGCTTTTTTCAGTGAAAAGCTGCTGAAAAGCTCAACCAAACACCCCCTTACTCTGCTAACTTTTCTTCCGACGCTGCGTCCTGCAGAGAACCCGCCGTCCGGATCGCCGCCGCAGTCGCGTAACCACGCTCCCGCCCGCTTCACCTCCCGCGGCCTCGTCGCCCTCGCCGCGCTACCGCTCGCGATCACGGCCACCGTGATGTTCTAGACCGGCCAGTCGACTACAAGTTAACATCTGGGGTGAAATTATTGGTCGATCTGGAGGTTTAATTAGCATGATGATTCTTCTTCATTCTTGCCACACATATGGTTGTGTATTATTATTATGAATACTTATGACACGTACAATTCCATGCATGCACGACATTTTCTGGTTCGTTCCTTGTAATAATTAATTCCTTGGTGTAATTTGCTAGGGTTTGTGACGCTGTGTATGTACGTAGTTTTGTCTTCGTACCTTCCTCCGTTCCATGTCGCTTACTCCTAGACCCAACGTATCTATCTGCTACGGTATTTCTACCTGGGATCACATGAGATGTTGGTTAACTTGTGGAGTTCGAGAGACGTGCCGTGCGGGGAAGAAATATTGGAATCGTTGGTTGGCAAGCTATTGCGGGCAGAGACACGCCGGCACCGACCGATCTCAAGCGCTATTGGTTTCATCAATGCTAAGATTCGTTCCATTCAATTCCTCAACTGTTTACTTGGTTGCTCTCCCATCCCATCGATCCCCATCTGAATTCGGCTGCAATGGTTTCTCCAAATTTCCTCCCATCATGTAGACACAAGATAATCATCAAAAAAAGATTAGACGTATTGCACGAGCTCTGTCAGTTCCTTATAATAGAGTTTAGATCCTACGACACCCATCCTGAATGGACTCGCCAAGAAGGAAACGCTCCGAAATCCTCATGATTCAGAAAGCTCGCCACACAGTTTCTGTTCGTAATCCATGCAACAGTTGAGTTGCAGCTTCACGTGCATGCATAATGAATCCACAATTGCTGCCGCCCACGTACGTCGTGCGACCATAAAATCACTCCAAGTTAAATAGAGGGGGCCCAAATTCACTGAAGCACAGACGAACATGTTCGAAACCGAGTTACTTCTTTTGTTTGAACTTAACTTCGTCACCGATTTAATTCCATGGTTGCGTTGTATAAGAGATTATTTGCTGCCAGCTTCAGTTACACATGCAAAATTTGACATCCGAGCCACGAGAGTACAAAAGGAGAAAAAGGCATCATGTCTGCTGATCGATTGCACAAGTGCCGTACACAATCATCGTGAAATCGGCACAAAGGAGGAAAAACAATCTTGTGTATTTCAAAACGTTCGTGCTGTCTCAGTACAATCATTCTTCCACATAGCTCAAATGAATTAGGTCGAGAGACCTACACTATTTCGCTGCAAAGAATACCTTCTTTTTTGCGAGGGCGGTTGGAAAGAATACCTAAATTTCCTATACAAATTAGACGTTACCCTTCATCCTCCCAGACATTTTGCTGAGACCTATAGCCAACCACTCCAGGGCCTGTTTGCCCCCTCATCCAAACATAACCTTAGAGTGATTTTTGAGAACTTGATGCGTAATCGTTTTTCTTTGTAGAACTGGCATATACATTACTATGGTATTTTCGAAGAGCTCATATGTTGTGACGTGCCTGCAAAAGAATGGAAGTAGGAACATACTGATCAGTCTTATGTATTGAGTCCAGGGCTAAAGTGCACGTAGTTAAGAAATTTTAATATTTTTATAGGGACTCAAAATACTTAAGCCCGATTCTTGTGATAGTTGTAGGTATATATCTTAGGAAAGAATTGTACAAAAACTTCTGTAATGAGATGATTAATCATATTCGTTGCTGTTAGCGAACCAAAAACGAAAATGGGAGCCAGCATATCATTATTTGTCCTGGGCTTGACGTATGCACACCTGTTTAGTTACTATACTAAAATTTGGCATATGAAACATTTTGAAGAATGACCACTGTGTGTGAAGAATTGGAGTACCTTGACCCTTATTCTTGTCCGTTGGTAAGAGTTCTTCAGCACCAATTCTCATGTCCGCATTAGATAAGCGCCTCGTTCTCTTTCCACAATGAAGGTTCCACAGACAGGACGATGATCAGAAAATCTGGACTCCCCACGGTAGTAGGATAACTGTGAAATACCATCTCCATGCCACAAAATTCTATCACACCTGTACAAGTTCAACTAGTTGAGAGGGACGTAATGCAATAAGTCAAGAAACGGAGAGTTCACAAGCAACATTTTCATAGTACTGGCAGCCACTGGAAGAAAAAAATTCACCAAATCATTTACACAAAGGATCGCAAACTGGAACTTTAATAAGTTAGAGTATTATATATTAGAACTACATTATGCAGCGTTTATTTTATATTATTTATTTTTGGCATGGAAGTAATTAGAGAGCTATGTTTCCTCTGTGGAAAGTCAAATAGCCTTGCCTCTTGTAGTGAATAGCAATGGTAATATTACATTACATGCTAAGTTTGTACCTATAATGACAGTGGGGTCGAATATTAAGACAACTACATTTTCCCAAACAGATCTTGTTTGTCACAAAACTAGTTCGAAAATGGTACATACCATGCTGGCGTTCTCCTCTTTTTCTTTGACGTTGCAGTCTCACCAGCATAAGTATCCGAGTTAGAAGAATACTTGTATGTGGGAGCAAAATATATCTTCCCCTCATTCCATTCCTTAAACACTCGTCCAGCATACCGTTCAATTTTAAGCTGAAGAGCAAGATATACTAAATATTAGGGAAGGGAAAATTTGCAGCATAGGAAAAACTATGATTTGAACGACTATAAGAGGAAGTTTTTGACAGGTTTCATGGCACCTTTTCTGATTTCCTTTCTTTTTTACTTTTTAGTGCTTGCTAGCACAGAGCCACAGAGCAGTACCCTCTTTTCATTTTACCTTCTTTCAACGAATAGTTTTGAATTTGATACATATCTGGACTGATTCAACTAATGAGAAGTTACCTGATCCTTTTCGAAAAGGGCATCCCAGTTATTTTCCATCAAAAGCCTTTTTGTATCTGCGTAGCTCAGTGCAATACGGTAGTTCAAATCCCCAAACCATATCACCTTACTGAAACAAACAGTACATTAATTAATTATTAAATAGCAAATTGACAAGAAAATATATTTAGAAACATAAATATCACCGCATTCTTACTCATGCTCAAGAATTGTCTCCGGGATTTTTCGCCCAGCTCTCCTGCAAATTCTCGAAAACAGTGTGAGCCGCAGTATCTCTAGAACATCAGAGTTTCTCTTGAATTCATCGCCTTCTTTCTGACCTGAAGCCAAATGGCTGCAGATGAAACAAAAGCTTGTCTGGTGCAGTGTCATGCTTACTGATATACATCCCTGCAGTAAAATAAGTGTATTCAGGAAACGGATAATTAGTTACAGGATTACGTCAATCTGATTCACTCCTGACCTTGTTTCCAAGACAGCCCAGAATTCCTCGGCCTATGCAAGACGTCCTTAGATGGCCGATGTGCTGCACTAGTTCTTTCTTCACCCACACAGTAACGAAAATACCAACCATTTTTTTGCATACTATGAGATTATATTTTAGTTGATCCCTTGCAGTGGGAGCAGAAGTTACTTCATTTAGCACAGAGCCGCAAGAATCCCTCGAGTTCTCTTTCTCTTCCTCTCCCGAGGAATCAGTCTCGTTGGCATGTTTTTTTGGACGTCGAAAGCAAGCATCCCTGTAGGATGATTTGTTCATATCAACTGGGCAGTTGCAGGCCTTAAGCTGTTTTCTCTGGAGTGGCATGAAAGATTTGCTAATGGCTTTCAGAAAAGACTTCTGGAATATTGTGGAACTATTTGCTGCTTTTGTCCAGTCAGTGAATGAAGCATCAAGGCTGGAAGAAGCTCGAGAGAAAGTAGAATCGACGGAGGGAGATGGCTGATGCTGAAAGACATTGGTATCAGTCTCAGCTGGCCGGTTTAGTGCTTGGTTTATAAGAACAAGCCATCTCGCAGCTGGTTCACTGTCTTCTATCACAAGCACATTACCAGCATTGAGAGGAACAATTTCCTGAAAACTGTTCAAGGATAAAATGAACAGAATTGATGGAATACAGGGCTGTGTTAAAGGAAAGATTCCACTAGATACCCTTGAAACTTGAAAGTAAATCATGATCCATTGTGCTGAATATAATTACCAAATGCGTCAATGACAGCCAAATAACACAGCAATGAAGAACTTTATCTTTTTCAGCTACAGGTTGAATATTTTTATATGAGAAAATCAATATTCAAAAGTTAAACATTAGGTGGAGAAAAAATAGAGAACACTGGCACTGTAATTAGTAATGTTGGCAGGGAATATTTGTGTATCTATTAGAAACATATCGGTGTAAGACCTACCCCAACACATAAATGTCTGAATGATCATGAGGGGGCACAAACTCATCCAGGTTCAGGTCAGCAGTAGGTGCCTTTCCTCCAACATTCCAGGTAGAGACAAATATTCTGTATAATGGAAGAGAGTGGAGAGTTTGGTCTATTTTCATAAAAAGGATGGAAAAATTATTGGACATGAAGTTTAAGTACTGACGGGCTTAGTTGCTGTAGTATTAGGAGATTGTTGGCTGAGACGTATGCTCTTAACTCCTGGTTTGGATTATTTGAAAGCGGCAGAAGAAGCCAAATTGAAACCACAAATTTTTTAATTTGGACCAGCTTCATCCATATACTCGGACAAAAACACAGAATTTACTAGATATTAAAGTACCTGAAAGTGTACTCAAGGGGGAAGACAATGCTGCCTTAGAAGAACTTGGTCCAAGCTCACCTGCTGTAATATATAGGTGCGTACGACACAGTTAGCTGCTCCTAGGATCCCAAGAAATTTTTTTTAAAAAAAACTGGTTAATGGGAGTAGCTACCTAAATTTGTTCACAATAAATGTACAGCTCATTTCATGACTATAGTGGAGCTTCACAGTAATCTCTAGGTAAATTAAAACTGCATTAAATGTATGCTTCCTAAACTGAAACGATGCCATGTTTTTATTCTCAAGAAAAAAATGACATGTGTTATAAAATGGAATGATGGGTGATAGTTAATGCCTTAAGTAGTCTTTTGGATTATCTGTTAATTACTTTCTGGACAATGTGTTTTCAGTTAAAACTCACCACCGTAGATTCTAAGTGATAATTCCGTTAGGGAAGCATTTTGTGAAAACATTTTTTTTTCTCTCGAAAACACATTGAAATGCGCATCACTGTGTGTTAGCAGAAGAACACTGAGTAGGCGCATTTTGTGAAAAAATTGCTTGGCTAAATTTGGTTGTGAGTTGTTCTATATTTCTATTTTGAGTTTTGCAGAAAAACAGGCAGGAGTCTTTTTTTTTCTTATAAACTCATAATTTTGAGTTCTTAAAATACTGGATTTGTAATGGTTTTATCCTATTTTTAACTAAACAAGGTTTTAGACTGGCGTGAGGTCAGGCTCTAAAACTATTTTAATTAAATCTACTTTCTAAAACTTAAGATCCAAACAGCCTCTAAAGATATTTTTATACGTCATGGCCTCATGGGAAAGTAAAGCACAGACGTTCGACGACCATCACTAATGGTAGATACATATTTTTTTGGAGATACATATATTTGGAAACGGGAACATGAACCAACCCGCGGGGCAGCTTGGACTGTCTGTCCTCTTAGCAACTTTCTTCTTTGTACCGAAAAGTTTGAGTGACAACCCTGGAATACAAATCACATTTTCTCAAGACAAATATTTCATTTCTACATAATGCAATTGTGGAAATGCAATCAGAATGTCACCTTCATTGTTTCCTCACCGGTGAAGGCCATTAATTGCTAAACTCAGCACATAACTTTTTCTTTCCCAGACTCAAGTCTGAACACCAAGATCATATTCCAACGTTATAGAATCTACAAGCAGTTCATCATATGGTTCATAAAAGTAAATAGCACTAAATGAACAATTCAGATATTAAGCAGTAAATAAGTGAAGAAAGCGTGGCAGCGCAATGGTTACGTTCCTCGCAGAAAAGAAAGGGCCATAAAATGCAAAATTTGAACCATAGTCTTGCAAATTGCGTTCAGGAAACAAACGATTCAAGACAAACCAGCCAGCCCCCTGAGATAGAGAAGGAAGAAACACATGAACACACGCGGGTCTTCACAGCTAAGAATCTCCTAAACAATTGTCAAACCCAAAGCCTCACGAAGATGCAATTTTGAATCCCAATCCTCTTTTACAGGGTCTCACAGACCCCAACCAAATGTACAATGCCGCAAGAAATATACCCACCTTTAATTAGTCTCCCAAAACCTCCAGATCCTGTCCCTCCCAGGATCCCAAACCCCCCAGCCAAGAAGCCGATAACCCCCGCGCTACTCCTGCCCGCGTCCAGCCACACCAACCGAGATCACCAACCCACTCGCCGGCGCCGCGCGACGATCCCTCGAACCCTGCAAAGCCTAGGAGGAGCCCGAGGAATGCACCGCCATTGGTGGGGGCAGCCCCTCCCCCTCCGAGGACCTTCCTTTAAACAAACGGGGGAGACAGCTGCATGCAGCGGAACGAGAGAATTGTTCAAGGGACGGACGCTTCTGCCGTGTCCCGCCGAGCGAAGGAAGGAATGCGTTTCGATCCGCGGCTGCACTGCATGCGCCGGCGGGCGGGGGAGCGAGTTAGAGGGGCGCACGTGCGGCCGCGGCGGAGGCGAGCGGGGGAACAGAGGTGGCCCGGTGGTGGGGAGAAAGTGAGGGAGGATGACTCGTACGGACGCACACAGTGCCAGCAGTTAACGGAATTTTTTGTTGGATTCGGTTGGACGGGGTGTCGCTGCTTTCCTTTGGATCATGGTTGCTTCCCTTTCTCTTCCTCCGTCGATGCCAGATGTTTGATTCGTTCGTTCGCCTTTCAGGGTTGCTCCCTCTCCTCTCTGCAGAAGTGGAAAGAAGAATCTACCGAATAGAACTATGGAACGGAGAATTCTGGCGCCAATCTGCGGTGCGCTGCGAACTACGGCGACCCGCCGATCGCATATAGTGTGTTAGCTCGAACAGTGTAAGCTGGCTGCCTCGTTCCGATGAGATGCACCGAATGTTCTTTTTAAGTGGAGAATACATGCGGCTGCTGATCAGACGGGAACGATCGAACCGTGTTTTGGTTTGCACCGCGAGGAAATCTTCTGAATTGGTCGAATCTATGCTTCGTAGATTTTTTGCTTCTAAGGCTGTAAAGCGAGTGAGACTGGCCTGATATTTTTGTACAATGAGCTTTGGTCTATACTCGCCATTTCGAGGCAGACCAAGTGTTAAGAGATGTTGAAGAAAGGGGGGAAATATGGTACATCAACTTTTTGATGGGGGTGCATCACGCTTTTAAAATATACATACTAGTACGATGGCACGTGGAATACTAAAACTTTTTGCAAATAGGCTAAACAACGCAAAGCAACTGTGTCTCGGAGTGTCCAACTTCACAAGGATAAAAAACTACAGTGTCCAACTTCATGAAGATAAAAACTACCATGTAATTATATTTTAAATAGAACAAAGTCGTATTTTTTACCATTTAACTATTACTTAAGTATACATTATATCCTTAAACTCTAAAATCAGATAAATTTATGTAAAATTAGCTATGGGACACTGTTATTTCGTGGCAATTGCTTAGCACACTACAAAAACATCAATTTTTCCAATATCATTACAAAAACAGGGTAATTTGCTAGAACACGTTGCATCCATTAAAATAATGTTACTTGAGCTATCAGGAGAAAAACACGCGTAACATATCTCTTTTGCCCTTCGGGTTGTGACATGCTTATAGCTATTTCTCCTCTGCCGTGAGAGCTGCAATAGATCCGTTGTTTTTTCCATTTTGCAATAGACGATTGGATATTATATGATAGTTGCATTTCTTTATAAAATATTATCCATAGTGTTTCTACTAGAAACATACAAGTTAGACATGAAGACTCTAACGGGAGCCATCCTAAGAGAGAGTAAATACAAAAGGTAGACTTCAGTTATCATATTTGAACTACGAAAGTTCAAGATTTTGATTTATTTAGAAAAATCAAACATTGATAATTGCTTTATTCTTCGAAGTATATTCTACAAAATAAGAATGTAGATTGAAACATCAATTCTCAAAGACTTAGCTCTAATTGAAATTTGCTTTGTACATGTGTGCATAATTCAGGGAGAGAAGTTCCAGAGTTAAGAATTAACCAAGTGATATAGTAATGACAAACATTAAGTAAATATCATTCATTGATTAAATTAATAAAATATTAACAAAACTCAAATGGTTGTACTCCTTTTCTCTTTGATGAGTTTTGACAAGGAATTTTTCATCCACAATGTTTTTAATTGAGGCAACTAGTGCAATATAAAGCGCCGAATGTAATGCATTTTTCTTTATTTTTTCACACTGGGTGTTTCTAAGTTTTAACGAGGCATGAACATTTCACAATAATTGTCCAAAGAAGAGTGTTATGAAACCGGACCTCTTAATAGTAGGCCATCCGGTGCATCCCCCCTCCCCCTAGGGGGTCCATATGTGGTCAATTACAAAATCTTAAACCCCACGGTTGGCTTATAAATAGAGATGTGATCTCCAGTTATTTATAGACATTATTAAGACTTTGTATTTACGAGATCTAATTTAATAAAGAGAAAAGCATCATCATATATCCTCGTGTCTATTTGCTTTTCTACAAATATTTTGATCTATTAGTTGCATGGTCATCAGATTGGGTTTCAACATAATGATATCCAGAATTTTAACCGTACATAAAATCAGTGAATATCGTTCTCCTCTTACTGCTATCTTCTACCGCGTGGCATGCGCGGTCAGCAATTTCAGTCCAATGATATAGACCAACTTACTGCTATCTTCTGCTGGATGTTGCCTCCGCCGTTCCTCGTCACCTACCCTGTAACTAATGTCGTTGCCACCACCAACTGATACCTCCCCGCCATCGGGTCTAGCACATTGTGGAATTGCCGCTTCCCACTACGGCCCTTCCGATCCCAATGCCAGTCGCCTGCCGAAGTTCCAAGGTCGGGACATGTAAATTCAAGAAGAGATGGACGTACCACAGTCACTTGAACGATCTGAAGAAAATAATCGAATTTGAGCGAAATTCAGTAGCACTTTCACCGACCGCGGGAGGCAGAGGCGTAGAGCGCGAGCAGCCCGGCGGCGAAACCGCCCACGTTTTGGATGATACGAGGCCCCGCCAAAAAGCCGTCGTCCTCCCGGGCCTCGACGCTCGCGGACCGGACTCCAGCCCAACCCCGGGCAACGGCTCCACTTAGAATTTACATGCCCGATCAGTCCGCGGCTCGGCCGATCCAGCGCGACGCCGCGCTACCCGCAACGCCAACGCCGACACCACCTTCGTCACAGCGCAAATCACGAAGGCGACCACTAGGCGTCGGACTACCAATCATATAAAATGATCGAACTAGTTGTGTTGTCTTTGGATAGAGTATATCCAGGCCATTTGAATCAATAAGGGCAAGATTTGTGTCTGAGTTGTTTCGAGAAATCCCACAGATCATGATTTTTCCCAACTAAAAAATTCCGCAAATCTCGGAAATTACTCCCAATTTGGTTGGATGGAGCACGGTTTCGTAGCAACTAAAGTGTTCTAATTTGAAAATATTTTGTATACATGATGGTAACATAGTGCGTTTTGACATCTTAGAAGCATCTACCGCGTGTATATGAAATAAAGAGTTCGAATACTCTCGACATGGAAATGGAAACTGATATATAGCAAATATGAAACAATGTTTGTGAATTGTTGCAAGACGGAAACAAAATTGGTTTTATAGCCAAACATTTTGTATTTATGGCCGCTACACGAGAATAGCCCGTGTACAGTTAAAAATAATATAAGTAGTAGGAAGATTTTTCACATAGACAAACATATATGATACATAGTTTTTGACTTTTTGCAACATGAATTGCAAGACCAAGAATTTTCTCCACCATTTCTCCTGTGGACACAATGCAAATCTCTTTACAGTTGTTCCTAAATTCACAGAGTTCTGGTTGATCTTTTCAATCATTAGTTGAAGTAAAACATCGAGAACAAAGAAATAACCAACTCCCGGATTAGTCCATCCACGGCATCCTCTAAACGTTTTGCCAAGAAATGGCTTATCAACATTGAATCCGCATCAGCCTCCTTCACTTTGGCACATCGGTAAGCTGAAATCCAAAAAAGTCAATCCACCAACTAAGGGGTGGATAGAGAGTCCGTGCAATACAAGTTCTCTACCATAACAACATATGTGAGCAATAAGGGAAGCCTGACTGCCAGTAAACAATAAATACCTATTACCATCATATATCTAAGGAGCATCACAAGATATATCAAATTGAAAGAACCAAGAGGTACAAGGAGTCAAGGGGAGTGAGATCCTTACTTGTCTTGCTACACTACCATGGGCTAAGATCGAGAGTCGCTGCTGAAAGAGCATCTAGGCCCTAATTTGGTTTTGATGGTTAATGGCAACCTAAACCGGAATCTAATGTTTACATTTGAGTGTAAGCAGATCTTACAGGTTCCATGATGAAGGGCTATCCAGAGAAGGATGGCCACCAAAAAGGTACATGGTGGGTTCAAGGACAAAGAGATGGTTGTGCTAGGCAGCTGTGTCACAGCTGAGAAGAAGCCGGTGCTGTGCAGGGAGATGCAAGCAAGGTGATGGTGGCTTGATGCGTCAAGAGCCGTGACTTCAGTTGGTGGCAGGTGAAGCCTAGATTTGCTAGTTTCTTTGAGTCCATAGGAACCACCCGTACTATCAAGAGGGATGAAATAGTAGCAGTTGTCTAAGGGAACCTTGCTTATTGCTCAGAGTGTTGGTCAAGGGGGTTGGTGCTTTGAGGCCAATTGCCCTGTGTCAATAGCTTTGCACAAAAGTATGTAGCTGTGTGAAAACCCTAGAGCCTTAGGCACCTGTGTGACACAGCTGTGTCACAGGTGGTCTTTTGCTCTATGACTCAGGTACACCTCTGTACCAGGAGAGAGCTTGTAAAAGCTAAGGGAACTGCTCTGCGATAGGGTCTGCTGTGTCAGGGGTCTGTCGGAGGTTCTCTCCTTTTCAGGTAGCTTAGGTAGAGTATGCTGAGGGCATGTAGTGTGCCAGGACCGGGCTGAGTAGTGCTGCTATCAGCTGAGGGTTCACCTGTGTGTGCCGCCGGTGACACAGGTGTCGGTCTGCCTGAGCCGGGTACAGTTGGGCGTAGGATGTAGCTGTGTCACCGGTGGTTGACACCGGTGGCTCACTTAATCCTACGTGGCAACAGGGTAACGGTCAGGTGCCTGTGGACCCTATATATAGGGGACCAGGGGAGGACTCTGTCCTCAACCTTGCTCAAATCAGTGATTCACATACGACCGTTGAAAAGCCTCCAACCACTCCACAAGAGCCAAGCGCCTAAGAGTTAGTTCGAGTGGGTTTGTGAGCTAGAGCACGAGCAAAGGTTCCTCCAAGAGATTGCTGCTGGATCATCTGTTACTCTTGGAGTTTGTCTGCTCCTAGACGGGTGTAGGAGTTGCTGGTATCACCCAAGCTTGTGTGGACAGAACCAGTAGTTTGTGAAGGTGCTCTGAGGTCTACCTGCTGCAAGGCAAAAGGATCTCCACAAGCAAAAGGAAGAGTCCTGAAAGATCAGGTACTCGGAGAACAAGCACGATTCAGTGCTGGCCAACTCTTAGGAGTGGTCTCTCCAACGGAGACGTACCTTCTCTGCAAAGAGTTGGGAACTTCGGTGAAAATCCTCTGAGTCTCCTTTACTTCCTGTATTGCATGCATATCTGCTCATACTTACCTGCTTGTGTCTCTTAGACTTGATCTGCTAAGCTTACCTTTTCACCTGTGCTAGATCACCTTTATACCTGTGTGTGATCATCTGTTACTCAGCTGTTTTATTCACCTGTATTCACCTGTGCTAGCACCTGTGTCACTGTTAGCTTAAGTAGAGCACCTGTGTCAGGTTATCTCTTCACCTATGCCTTTCACCTGTGTGACAGCTGTGTGTTAATTTACACATAGTTTTCATCTGTGTCACTCACCTGTGTCACAGCTGTCCACTATTAACTTGTGAAGTTAATCTGATAACTTAAACAGAAGATTAAAAAGGGAAATTTTATAAGCCAACTATTCACCCCCCCTCTAGTCGGCATCTCGGTCCTTTCAGCTGCTGGGACGAGATGGAGGAGACAACTTCGCTTCTCTCAATTTGCTACATTTCCACGGGTGGAGAGAAGGGGAGGCAGCTTTGTTGTGCTGCTGTGGATAGAGGGGTGGAGGAGGCGCTTGTTGTTAGGAGAGATGTAGGAAGCGACACTATCAGTCTACTGTGGTGCCGTGGGTGGAAATATGAGAGAGACGATGAGGATTGATTTGTCGTAGAACAGTGTTGCTTGTTTTTGAGAGAATGATTAGACTAACAATAGTTTTTCTTAATTTATGGAAATTAGAAAAAAGATTGTTGTGTCTATTGAATGGTTATATAGTCATCCGAGCAAAAAACTACGGTTGTTTCCTAGAGTTTACCCATCACCGACCACCAGCTGTGATAGTGTCACTGATCACCGGTACACCACCCAGACTGTACAAGCCTAATCGCCACGCCATATGCCCGCGCCGTGCGCCCGCGAATTGGGGGGGGGGTTTGGGGGGGTTTCCCCGGATGCACCACCAACTGAAACCCTACGAGGTCGCCTCACTCCCACGCCACCTCCTCGAAGCCCACGTCGTCTCGCTGATCTGCCAATTCCCCGGTTTAGTCTTTACAGTGAAGCATATTTGCCTCTATATTTCTGCGTTACTGACCTATGTAGTTATGTAAGATTGATTAACCAAATTTGAGCTAAAGTCTAGCCAATGGTAAATCTATATTTGATATTTTTGAAAGTTCTTTGATTATCTAAGTCTTAATGGACCATTTGTATTATGTTCATTTGACGTGCAGTAAATCCGGAGGCGCAACTATGAATATAGTAGCCTCAAGGGCTGTAGTTGATACTAGTAACTCTGTTGGTGGAGTGCTAGGAGGGGCCGATGGATCCGATGTTCGTCCTAATGTTCCTATGCAGGTTGATACTCAGACAGATACAGAAGAACGTGGTGCGGATAACATTCCTCCTGTGAAGAGGCAGAAGAAGTCCACCTCTAAAGTGTGGAATTACTTTAAGAAGGAGTGGGAGATAAAAAAATGGTATTGAGGTGCAAGAACTTTGGGCAACATGCCTCAAATGCACTGGACCTAAACCATATAGATCCCGAGTTGAGAGCAACAAGGGCACAACGGCATTCAAGAATCATTTGCGGTTGAAGCACAATGTGGAGATGGGACAACAAACACTCAAATTAGTAAATGGTGAAGACAACACTGCAACCGTTCAGACTCAAAAGTATGATGCAGATGTTAGCCTTAAAAAGTAGCAATTGGCAATTTGTATACATGATTATCCCTTTAACATGATTGAGCATGAGTACTTTGTAGACTTCATCAAGTCTTTGCGCCCTGGAGTTTCACTGAAGTGTCGTACAACTACAAGGAATAATATAGTAGAGATGTTCATAGAGGAAAATGACAAATTGTATGCTCATTTCAATTTTGTTTCATCTCACTTTTCCGCAACCATGGATATGTGGACTTCAAATCAAAATAAAGGTTATATGTGCATCACTGTGCATTGGATAGATAATAATTAGTAGATGCAAAAAAAGGTTATTAAGTTCATGCATGTCAAAAGTAGCCATATAGGAAAAAAGCTAGCCAATGAGTTTGTCAAGAGTGTGGTGACATGGAACCTTGACAAAAAATTATTTGCTCTCACTTTGGACAATGCATCTTCTAATGATAAATGTGTCGAAGAAACGGTTCCAATACTAAACAAGGTTTCCCTCTTAGTATGTGATGGTGTCTTTTTTCATATCAGATGTTTATGTCATATTTTGAAACCTTGTTGCTCAAGATGGCTTGAAAGTAATTGCATCTTCTGTGAGTAATATTAGAGCTACTATTGTAATTTTAAAGAATTCTCCATTGCAATGGGAAGAATTTTAGAAGTGTGCATCAGAAGAAGGTTTGGATGTCACTAAAGGTCTTTCTTTAGATGTTTCAACTAGGTGGAATTCCACATACCTAATGTTGACAAATGCTATTTACTATAGAAAGGCTTTTGATAAGCTTTTGTTCTTGAGAGTGGGATATGGCATTGACTCTTACTAAACCTTTGAAGAAGTTATATGATGCTGCTAAACTTTTTTCTGGAATTTTGTATCCTACAACTAATCTATTTTGGCGGAAATTTTGTGAGATCAAGTTAACTATTGCAGAATGGTGTCTGAGTGAAGATAATATCATTTTTAATATGGCAAAGGCCATGGCAAAGAAATATGACAAGTATTGGGGTAAGTCCAACAAAGCTCTTGCTGTAGGATGCTTTCTTGATCCAAGGTACAAACATAAACTTGTGGAGTACTTTCTTAAGAAGATTTATCCCATCAAACTTGAGTATGAAAATAAAATTAGTGAGTTCATGGAGGTGGTTAACAAGTTGTTTAGAACTTACAAGTCTAGCACACAAGAAGTTCAAAAATCATGTGTTGCAAGAGCTAGTGAGGGCTTTTGGCCACATGATGATGATGATTTGGACCATGACATTGATGACTTCTTGTATGATGATGAATTTAGCCATGTTGGTGAGAAATCCGAATTGGAAAGATACATGGGAGAGACAACAATACGGTGGATTGATGGGCCATTTGATATATTGTCATGGTGGAGGGCTAAACAAGAGATTTATCCTATTCTTTCACAGCTAGCTCGTGATGTGTTGTCTATTCAAGTGTCAACTGTTGCTTCAGAGTTGGCATTTAGTGCTGGTGGGCATGTTCTTGATCCATTCTGTACTCGTCTGGACCCCGAGGTGGTTGAAGCACTTATTTGTATTAAGGACTGGACAGCTGCAGGGAAAAGAGGTAATAATAGTTTATAAAGTCTCATATATCATGCATTTTTATTTATTCTTTCAATAATTCATATATTATTGCAATTGTGAAATGTGAATTTTCAGCTTCTAAGGAGTATTGCATCCCTGATAGATGATTTAGATGTGTTGCCGCTGCAGCCTAAGGTTGGTGACCATCTAGTGACCTTGTTATAATTGATCATTTTCTTAGCCCTTTTTTCTTCCACATGGACCGAGTATAAATAAGATGAACTAGCATGTGATCAATTTTAAGTTAATACTATACAGAGAGACATAGAGAGAAGGAGAGAAATAAATGTAATGCTATATATATAGCAGCAGCATGTGCTCATGTCATTTCATTATTATTCCTAGAACCTATAAGTGTAACAATACCAAAGTTAGCTCATGTGTTGACTCACTTGCTTAATAATGTTTTAAAGTATGACTGGGTTTGTTCAAATATTATTTCCAGGACCAGGCTAAGGACCATGAGGTGATGAGTGAGCCCGAGAACGAGGTGACGAGTCAGCCCGAGGACGAGAGCAACTGAGTGGCTTGCAAAGAAGCGGCCATGTGAAGAATTTGTCGCGTCGCTATCACTCATAGAACTATTTTTGTGTTGTCATTTTGGATGAAATAGTTATATGTCGTATCCCGTATTACTGTCTATCGTCGATGCACTTTTTGAACTTATCTTTTGTATTGACCCCCATGGTTAATTGTGATATGTTCTATATTACTATATGCTTGCGGTCATACCATGTCCGATATAATATATGTTCTATGTGTGCGTTATATGAATTATATCTTTCATGCCATATCCAATATGGTATTCGTTACCGTACCGTATTCGAAAGGTATTCGTATCGTATTCGTTACCGACATTATTCGTGTCCGCTATTTGTATCTGATACTATCCGCTCCAATACGTATTCGAATAAAAATATGAAAACAAATATGGTTTACGAAGTATCCAATCGTATCCGAACCGATTGCACCCTTAACTACCATCATATATATCTGAGGAGCATCACAAGATATATCAAATTGAAAGAACCAAGAGGTACAAGGAGTCAAGGGGAGTGAGATTCTTATCTGTCTTGCTGCACTACCATGGCCCGAGATCGAGAGTCACTGCTGGAAAGAGATGAAGGAGACAATTTCGCATCTCTCAATTTGCTACGTTGCCATAGGTGGAGGGAAGGGGAGGCAGCTTTGCTACGCTGCTGTGGGTGGAGGGGTGGAGGAGGCGCTTGTTGTTAAGAGAGACGTAGGAAGCGATGCTACCCGTCTATTGTGATGTTATGGGTGAAAAGATGAGAGAGATAATGAGAATTGATTTGTTGTAGAACAGTGTTGCTTGTTTTTTAGGGAATGATAGAGAATAACAACAGCTTTTCTTAATTCATAGATTAGAAAAAAGATCGTTGAGTCTGTCGAATGGTTATATAGTCTTCCGAGCGAAACTACGGGCCTTTTCTAAAGAGTTTACCCATCACCGACCACCAGCTTTGATAGTGTCACCGACCACCGGTACACCGCCCAGACTGTACAAGGCTACCTGACGCGCCGTGCGCGCGCGAATTTGGGGGGTTTTGCCCGGATGCACCACCAGCTGAAACCGCACGAGGTCGCGTCGCTCCCGCGCCACCTCCTCGAAGCCCACGTCGTCTCGCTGATCTGCCGATGCCCCGGCCTTCTCGCGCTTCGCAGCGCCCACGCGCGCCTCCTCAGGCTCCGCCTCCCGCGCCTCACCTACGCCTTCGCGCTCTCCAAACTCCTCGCCTCCTGCGCCACCGCCGCCGCGGCCTCCTACGCGCGCAGCCTGTTCGACCAAATCCCCGACCCGACCGCCTTCTGCTACAACTCCCTCATCCGCGCACTCTCCATCCCCAGTAACCCCACCGCCGACGCCTTCGTACTCTACCGCCGCATGCTTCGCGCAGGGTCTCCGCCTCCCAACAGCTTCACGGTCGCGTTCGTGCTCAAGGCGTGCGCAGCCGTGCCGGCTCTCGGCGAGGGCCAGCAGCTGCACTCGCAGGCTTTCCGCCTGGGGCTGGAACCGAGCCCATACGTGCAGACCGGGCTGCTTAACCTCTATGCCAGGTGCGAGGAGGTTGCACTCGCCAGGAACGTGTTCGATGGAATGGTTGGGGACAAGAATTTGGTCGCGTGGAGCTCCATGATCGGCGGGTACTCAAGAGTGGGGATGGTTAACGAGGCGTTGGGGCTGTTTCGGGAGATGCAGGCAGCGGGCGTGAACCCGGATGAGGTCACTATGGTTAGTGTCATCTCGGCGTGCGCCAAGGCAGGGGCACTTGATTTTGGGAGGTGGGTGCATGCTTTTATCGGTAAGAAGGGGATCACGGTCGATCTTGAGCTGAGCACGGCATTAATTAATATGTACGCGAAATGTGGTTCGATAGAGCGGGCCAGGGGGGTGTTCGATGCGATGGCGGAGAGGGATACCCATGCATGGAGCGCAATGATAGTTGCATTGGCGATACATGGACTTGTAGGTGATGCATTGGACCTTTTCTCAAGAATGCTACAGCTTAAGGTAAAAATGTTGCACTGATGTGTTTATAGTTATTTTCACTTGGTTAGATATTGGTGATATGCTCATATGCAGTGACTTGCATAAGATAACGTAAAGCCCATTGTATATGACCGCCGAAAGAAACTATTTTATACAACATTATAGTGACGATTCAGCTTTGTTTTGCATCTGGTGTGTATTTTGCTACTACAAATCTGGCTCACTATTCCTGAATGCACTTAACTAGTTCCACACTAGATATTTTCAGAGAATTAGTAAACGTTACATAAAGCTTTGGTTCAGAATAAGGATGTTTTCTACATTGTCTCATGTATAAGCTTACATGCTGAACTTGGTTTTCCAAGAAACTGCTATAACGGCATAACGCTCAGTCTTTACAAAGATACTGTAAGTATGTAACCGTCCTAATAGGTCTCACCTCAATTCTTGCATTTATATTTCAGGTGAGGCCCAACAATGTCACCTTTATAGGTGTGTTGTCAGCCTGTGCTCACAGTGGGTTAGTGGATGATGGGCGACGTTATTGGTCTACTATGCAAGAATTGGGAATCAAAGCTTCAATGGAGAACTATGGTTGCATGGTTGACCTCCTCTGTCGGTCTAGCCTTCTGGATGAAGCTTACACATTTGTTAGAGGCATGCCTATCTCACCAAATTCAGTAATTTGGAGGACTCTTCTTGTGGCGAGTAAAAGCTCAAACAGAATTGATATAGTAGAATCAGCTTCAAAGAGGCTCCTTGAGCTAGAACCTCACAATCCAGAGAACTATGTTCTGCTCTCCAATTTGTATGCATCGAATTCCCAGTGGGATAGAGTGAGGTATATGAGGAAAAAGATGAAGGACAGCAATGTTACTGTTGTTGCTGGTTGTAGTTCGATTGAAATAAATGGCTACCTGCACAAATTTGTGGTGAGTGATAATTTACACCCTGAAATCAAGGAGATAAGACTGGTACTGGGGGAAATAGCTGACCGGGTGCTGCGCGCTGGCCACAAGCCTTGGACTACAGCCGTGCTACATGATGTTGGTGAAGAAGAAAAAGAAGTTGCACTTTGTGAGCATAGTGAAAGGTTAGCCATTGCATATGGGTTGTTGAAGACAAAAGCACCTCATGTCATTCGGGTGGTAAAGAACTTGAGATTTTGTCCGGATTGCCATGAAGTGGCAAAAATAATAAGCAAGTCATACAGCCGAGAAATCATTGTCAGGGACCGTGTTCGTTTCCATAGATTTATTGGGGGAAGTTGTTCTTGCAAGGACTTTTGGTGATTACTTAACTGATCGAATCATTTATATTTGATTATCTAAAGCCTGGGGGACATGGTGCCATAAGAAATAAGCTTGTTCCATAAATGAGAGCATGTATCTTTGGAAGTCCAATATTGTACAGCAACGTCTGTTGAGCATACTTCCACATCCAGACAAATGACCCCAGGTGCGGACTGGAGCTTATAATTCTGATAGCACCTCTGAAAGGTATTGAACTATATTTTACATCACTGATGAACTCTTTTTTACCATAATTTGATGTTGTGTGCTGTCGTTCATCTCTATAGTGCTGCTATCTAGCCACAAAACAAGCAGCATTAGTGACCTAGTGGGTGTTCAGTGTTCTATCCAACTAACTGAACCTAAAAGAGAAGGCGACTGCATTGATGTCATAGTATGTTTAAACGTATCTGTCATATTTTATTGTCCATACGTTAACAAAGATTGGTTACATCATTCATTAACAACCTATACATGGTCAAGTTTAAACCTCTCATTTGGATGCATAGGCATTTCACTGTTTGATTAGTGTTTCTTGTTCCTTTCTGTCAAGTTGGGTACTGGATAGGCAGTTTTCATCTTGCAGTATGCACTAGCATATCAGTATTACACACTCCACATGATCCAATTGGTGCTTCCGGCAGGCAACAAGTCTAGGAATTACAGACCCCCAAAGGTCCAAACTGTGGAAGCAGGCTTGTTCAGGTTATCCAAGGTCGAGATACCAGAACATGTCGTGTTTGTCAGGCAAATTAGCTAAAGAACATGCCGTGGTTGATGGCTGCTCGTGCCGGTGCTTGACTGAAATGCAAATAAAAGATCATATTGCTGCACTTTGCAGCAATACTGAAACTTACGCTCGATGGAGATCGTCAAGCGAAAGCCAGCTGGACGTAGCAAGAGTAGAGGAGAACCAAAGGCCACGTGTATTTCAAGGACGAGATTTGGAGTGCTGAAATTAGCGTTCCAATGTAAATTCGGAAAATGATTACATGACCAGATTACCTTTTATTATGGGTTACACCGCTCCAGTTTTTCTGCATAATGTGCTTGCAGCTTCACAATCATTTTCTGATTTGTGACTATCAAGTAATCAACTAAACTGAACAGTACCTGTAACAATGAAATGATGCTCGAACAGCCAACAAATACACACGACAACGTGCTGATTACAAGAAAAAATAGTGACGACAGTTAACAAGCTCAAGGACGAACATAGAACGTACATACTTCAGCCGAAAATTTTCAAAACCATGTTCTCTGATGATCAAACAAAAGTGGAGCAAGCAGTTCAACAATGAACGCGATACCAAACCACAAGTTCACAGATCAAAACACCAACAATGTAAGGCTCTGCTGATACCCAGAAGCAGCTTATGAGTACCCCGCATTAGGAGGCCTCCGCAACGAACAGATATGCTTAAGAAGCTAGTTGGTTCTGACTCCACAAAGAAAACATCCCCTTGTACTTTGCAGCCACAAATTGGCGTGACAGCATGCTTAAAGGCTGCTCCTTGCAGCAGCTGGCGCTGCGCTTGATCTGCTCCATGGTCTTGACTACAGGTACAGGTACGGCCTCTTCAAGTGAGGCACTATCAGCTGGCACCCACGGAGATACCTTACGATATTGAGGAACACTAGTGTCAGTTCTGCTGCTGATACTGCTGCCATATAGATTGCGGTGTTGAGGATCACTAGTGTCAGTTCTGCTGCTGATACTGCTACCATATATCTTGCGATGTTGAGGATCACTAGTGTCAGTTCTGCTGCTGCTGCCGCTGTTGATACTGTGGCAAGAAGGTTTCTTGTCTCTTTTGCTGCTGCCGCTGCTGCTACTGTGGCGAGAATGCTTCTTGTCCTTTTTGCTGCCATTGCTACTGCGGCTGCTGCTGCTGTTGCCCTTGGGGGGCTTGTATTTGTAGTGAGCCTTCCTTGAACTTCTCTGGTGCGCCCTCACAGTGTGTGACTCAGAAGTAACAGGAGGATCATATACATCAGGGGCCCATGAAACACTCAACCTTGTGACGATTCCCCGCTTTGCACGGCTTCCTTTCATTGCAGAAACCAACATAGGAGCCCCCTGCATATATAGAGCATGCATATATGTTGTTAAAAAACATAGTTTGGTCAATCCATTTCAAAAATAAAATACTTCACATAATCAATAGAAGAATTGGAGAACAATAGAGGTTCCTATACACTCATTACATATTTCAAATAAAGAAAAGACTCCAATCAGGTATAATGAAATACAAGTAAACATATAAAAGGTGGAATAACAGAAAATAATGAACAGCACCATTCTGTCCTTAACTTCCAGACAGATATAACTTGCATCAACACAATCAGTTTAGCCAAAAAAGACAAGCAATGATGCCACCTCCTACCAGATTGAAAATGAGTAGAGAATCATAAGATACGCACAACACCGCACTATCCAAAATTCTAAAGCACAAGTAGCAAAACATTATAAGCAGCCAGAGTCAACGGGCAAGAATTAAGCCTGTAATGCTTGTAAAAATAATATATATCAAAATGCTGCACAGATTTTGGCCTATTAATAATTTGACACCAATATAACAAGAACAACAAACACCTTGGCCACCATGATATGCTGAAAAAGAAAGAATCCATACTTCTACAGTTCAGCAATCAAATACTCACATTTGTTGAAGAATTTCCATCCACTAATTCCCCAATTGAAGATTCAGATGCATTACAACTAGGAATGGCTGATGAAGTAACCAGTTCAGTGTCAATATCCACTAAATCATCAGTTGAGTCTGATTCCAGAGAAAGGAGTGACTCATCATTTTCAGAGTCTTCATCCTGATCTGTCCCTTCATCATCATCATCATAGACATGCATCACTTCAGCAAGAGCCGTTCCAATCTCCTTAACAACCATATCATCTTGCCCCAAAGCTATTCCAGCTTTAAAACTTTCATTTTCGTGGCAAGCACAAGAGCTGTGCTCAAAACCTGCTTTTTCACAGGTGCTGTGGCAGAGACATAAGCTGCTGCCAACACCTTTGGCACTGGAGTCTACCAAAGGTTCGCCCATCCACAAACTTAATCCCAAATTCAGAAGAGAATTTTCTGCTGGAAAAGGACGAAGCATACGTTAGAAGCAAGCCTTTGAACAAGTTAAAAGGGCTGCATAAGGACCATCACCGAAATACTGGATACAGTTTTTAAGATCATAGTACATAAAGAGGTGCACATCTATGCGAGTGTGCGCGCGGGTGTGTGTATTGCTCATATTTCCATATTCATTCAACTTGAGGCCATAGTTCTAGCAAAATAAGTAAATTAAGAACCTATTTGATTTGTCTCTTACTTTTACCAAGCAACTAAGCACAATAAATGTTAAAAGCCTCAATCAAAAAGAAAAAAGAATACATAAGAGCATGCAATACAATGTTTGCCATGGTGTTAATCAAGAGTATATGGCAACACATATTCAAGAGAATCGTATTCCACGATCAATATCTAAACAGTTCCATGGCATTTGCAATTGAACCAAACCAATAAAATAGCATATTTTCAATACCTCTTTCCTTGAAGCAAAAGCAATCACCACCTGCAACACACCAGGTCGCTTCCGATCGGACCTGCGGATCAAACCCAGACACCCAACCGCCGCAACCAGGAAAGCCGGAGATCGAGCAACGAACTCTCACGACCAGACAAGCCTCGGACCGAGCACAACCAGATCGAACGTGACGACGCGAACGACGCGAGGCAACAAGGATCGAAGGTCGTGGGCGACGAGGGGAAGGCAAACGTCAAAGACAATTACTACTACTACCAATACTACTACTACTAAAACGATGGGAGGACGAGAGCTTGAGGCGGTGGGAGCAAGGGAAGGAGGCTGACGAGTCCCCGGATGCGATGGCGGCGGCCGCTCGGAGGCTAGGGAACGCGGCGAGCACCGCAGGCATCGTATCCTCGCCGGGGCGCCGCAACGCTACGATATCCTCTCGAGATCCAACTCGGCGGATTCCGGCGACCACGACCACGGACGGGAGAAACCGGCGGGATCACAGGGGACGACGGCGACGTCAGGCCGTGCTGCGCCTGCGCATGGATCGGATCGAAGCTTTGCTTGGATCGATTTGGGCTGGAGAAGACAAGGAGGACGAGGACGAACAAGGCGAAGGATTTGGGGATCGGATCAGGGCGAGGTTACGGGAGGAGGCGCGCGGATTGGCTCTTCTTGCGGCGACAGGCCGGGTCGAGTTCCTCTTTATATTTTGCTTCCTGACAAGTGGGGCCGGACAATGGAAATCGGATACGGACAAAGAAGGTGGGTGACAGGCTGGGTGCGTGCCCGTGGGTCCCGGTTTGCAGCGAGAGGCGGGAGCGGGAGGGTGCGGCACGGAAGGCGTGCCACGTCGGGCTGGGTATTCAGACGGGACGGGAGGGGCCGTGGCGGTTTTCGTATTCTTGTTTCGAACCAGGCAAAATGATGTACTGTTGGTATGATCGACACGGATATTCTTTGTATCTCAAAAAAGAAAAATACTCAGATATTTTCCTGTCCGATTTTGGGGGTTTTACGTCCAAGGTGTGTCGGCGAAATTTCGATGAGTACCATATATAGACACAGAAGTTATGCGTGACATAATAATAGATGTAGCAATAATTTTTTTTTATGTTCAACTATAGTGCATTCACGAATATCAATATAGCTTTATTGTGCATCTCCTTTTTGTGCTCCTTTCCCGTCATTTCTCCTTAAATGTCGTCTAACATGTCTCTCTTTGATTGCTGCCTTCTAACGGCCTACCTACTTCGTATTCTTTGATGTTGCTGTCTAACATGCTCCATCCATCCCTGTCGCCTCCCACGGCCATGCACTCTATCCTCTGGTTGCTATTTTAGTCCCACCCATCTTATGTATGGAGCTTGTTGTTGTGCCACTTGCTATCGCCACTCACCTCCCTACGTTGAATCCACAACAAAGGGTGCTACGGCCTCGCTGCTTCCACCCCTCAGTATTGGATTGCCTTCCCTCTCCCCTCCGATCGCAAACCTAGTGAACCCTAAACCTAATCTCTCGTAGCCAATCATTATCACTAGAGAAAAGAGGAGGGAGAAGTGTCGATGTCTGGTATACGAGGGGTACTCGTATAGCAGGTATTTGTACGGTAGCGGGGCAGAAACTTAGGTCAGCTACGTACTTCGACACTGACTTTACCTAGGTTCAGGCCCCGAGTTGGGTAATAGCCCTACGTCCTGCTTTGATTGATTGATATGCGATATGGAATACCGATGATTACAAGGGGAACTCGGTGAGGTGGGAACTCGACGAGATCTGGCTTACAGAAAGAACTCGACAGGTAGGGAACCCGGCGAGATCGGTTTCGAGGCCAAAGGATTTCGGAGATGACTAGTCGAGCTAGTGCTTGTAGATCTGATTGAACTTGTCCCCTCTTCGAGGGGTTTCGTGCTCCTTATATAGGCGGAATACGGCGGTAACCCTTGTTGTGAGTCCTCGTAGTACACGGGTCGGACTCCTTCTTCATGCCATATCCTGAGCCCCCGTAGTACACGAGTTGGACTCCTTCCGTATGACGTGTCGAGAGTTGTTCTCCGATCCCGATTAGTACACATCGACTTGAGACCTACGCTTCCTCCTAATCGGGCCTTTGGGCCACATCTTCTCACCGAGGCTCAGTAGGAACTCCATGGGCCTTTATACGGTAGTAGCACTACCCATCATCAAGCCCTCCATCATTATGCGTGATGAAGCCGCGATCCAGGCAAAATAGGCCCAAGTGATGTTCCTCGGTGATATGACTTGGCGGGCTTTTTGCCCTTTATGGTAGTCTAAACCTACCCGGCGGAATTCACGGATGGTGATGTCATGATCCCACTTTGTTCGGGTACTACGCCGGTCTGTACGCCGGGTTGGTCGCGATTCCCAGCAGAATGCGCCGAAACGTCGGATCAGATAGGATTGTCCCCGAGATTAGCGCAGTTTCGGCGCCTCGGTATGGGCTGGTTTAAATGACGTCGGTTACCTTTTCTTATTCTTCATTCGCTTCACAGTCCCCACTTTTCACCGTGCTTCGTCTTCCATTCGCTTTTGCTTTAATCTTTTCCACTGTGCTCCGCCTCTTCGTCTCCCTTTCGCTTTTTCTTGCGGCGGTTGGAAACTCGATCCATCCCAGAGCTTCCGAGTGTCGGTGTACTCGCACGCCGTCATCTTTTCTGTCCAATGTCGTCGGCGGAGTCAAGGCCGGTCGCGGAGGGGCCCATTGAGGGGGACTGCCGAGGTGCCGACGGGCGACGTTTCGCCGGCTGCTACGGTGACCAGAGATCTGGCCCGCGGCAAGGCTCCGGAGGTTCCGGATACGGCCACGTCGACAGTGCCGTCGGCCGTCGCAGGGGAGCGGCGTGAGTTCCGGTCCGGGGATAACTGGGTTGCCCACCTCCCGTGTCTCCCCAGAGGACCTCTCACGCATGGTGCGCGAGGGAGAACTACCGGAGTCGGTGGCCTTTCGAGCTCCGGCGGATCGAACCCGACCGTTCTCCCCGGGAGGAGGACCTGGTGGTCTTCCTCGAAACTTCTTCAAGTGTGGGCTCGGACTTTCGATGTTCGAGTTCCTACGAGATGCTCTGTCCTTCTTCGAGATCGAGTTGGTAAACCTCCCTCCCAACTCGATATTCTTCCTCGCTGTTTTCGCTCATCTGTGCGAAGCTTTCGTCGAACGATGCCGGATGGAGAGTCGTCTGATACTTTTACACTCTCAAAGTGTCGACGGCGAGCCAAGTCTACAGTGCCTGCCGCTTTTCTCTTCGGGATGACGTCAAGGCGAGCTACATCCCTTTCTCCCCGAAGGATTCGTGGGGGAAGTGGGCTTCCAACTGGGCTTTCTGTAATCGGTTGACGCATGACCCTGATGACGCGATGTGAAGTTCCCGGCCCCGCGGGACTTGTGGAAGGACCATCCCCGACCTACTCGGGAGGTCCCGGGCCGTGAAGGATCGCATCTATGAGCTTCGTCGAGATGGTTTGACGGCGGTGCATGTGGTTGGCGACTTCATCACTCGCCGCATCGCGCCGCTGGGAGCTCGAGGACTACCCGGGTGGTCGAATGAGGTCGGCCTTCTATTGGCTAATGACGGTATGTTCCCCTTGCCTCTTCTCTTTCGACAAATCGAGTTGTTATCGGTAGTTTTTTCTTCTGCGACTTTATGCTTCTTCGTTTCAATGGAAGTCCGGAGCCGAGTTGACGACCTCTTCAAGGCCGAGTGGGGTGAAGATGGCACTCGGGTTTTGCCCTGGGAGTCCCTGGGTTCATCCGGAGATTGAATCTCTCACTTATGGAGACGAGACGTCCCTGAGTCCCTGATCATCTCAGTGAGTGTTTCCTTCCTGTGTTCTTATAGTTGCACATTTCTAGTCTTCGGGTGGCTGATTGTAATGATATTAGCTTTTTTTGGCTCGCACACAGCGGCCCCTTCATGGGGCTCGGTCAATGGGAAGGCTCCGAGGTCTTCGTAGAGGAGTCGACGCATGCCGTGGGCGGTTCGGCCCCGGAAGCCCCCACCGTCTAAGGGCAGGAAGTCGACTGCGACGTCGAGCGGGAGAGATCAGGGCCGCCCCGGTAAGTTTTCTTGCTCTGTAGTTCCGGGGAGTCGGCGTCGAGTTGCTTTACTCGAGTTTTTGACCTTGGTTCCCTGTTGTCTTGATAGCGATATGCCCTTAAGCGGCCTTCTAGTTCCATGACTTCACAGAGATCGGCGAAGAGGGCGATCCCGCCCAGCTCGACGTAAGGTTCTCCTTTGACTTGAGTTCCCTTTTTTCTTCTTGATGTTGCTTGGGTTCTAAGTTCTGGATTTCTTCTAGTTCTGTACTTGTTCCCCCTACCTCCTCGTCGCGCTCCCCCTTCTGAACATCGGGAGCTCATTGTGATTCCGGAAGTGGAGCATTGCGGCGTTGAGGGGCGTTCGGAGGTAGGCGCCGGATCCTCCGGTGGTAGCCCTCCTACGGGAGTGCCTCGGGATTTGGGGGCCTCTGCCACTGGCGTGAGGGAACCCGGACTTGCCGGTTCGGAAGCCATCCCGGAGGTTGATGATGACGAGTCGAGACGCCCCTTGCCTCGCATCGAGTATCGGACGTACATCGACTACGCCCTAACTTGGATGAAGGTGAGTGATATCTTTCTTGGCTTTTGACATCTTGGCTCGTGTAGTTGCTTTCCTTGAATGTTTTTCTTGCTGCGTGTCCTGTGGCAGCGCGCGACTTGTGCGGCGGCCGCCAGAGAGGACACACTCCTTGGTCGACTCCGCGGGAGTGGAGAGGAGGTCTCGCGGCTGCAGGCGACGAATGCCGAGTTGGCGCTCCAGTTATCCGCGGCAAATCGTCGAGTTGAGGAGGCCGAGGCTCGGGCCAAGCAAGTCGACGAGCTCGAGGGGTTGCGGATGGCCAACGTCGAGCTAAGGGAGCAGCTTGTTGCGGTTTCGATCTGTGCCGAGACGGCTGCTGCGGCGGCCAAGTCGGCGACTGATCTTCACCAGCTAGTCTGCGAGGAACTCGAGGGGGTGAAGAAGAATGCCGAGCTCTCCCGGGAACGTTTGTAGGCGCAGGCCCGGGTTGCCATGGACGCGTGCTCCCTCCTTGACCAAGTTATGGCGAGTCTAAAGTTCCCCGGCCGCCCCGATTTCACGAAGTTTTCTTTGGATGACTTGCCGAGGGCTGTGACCGAGAATCAAGCTTGCCTGAGAGATTTTCCGAGCTTCGTCAAGGAGGATGCATCCGTGCGGGCGAAAGAGTATGGCCAACGTGGCCATATCCTATGCTTTGGCTTTGGCTAAAGACTTGGCGCCGGAACTTCCTTCGAATCTGCTGGAGTTGGATCTTGGCGAGCCCCCACAACCCAGGGCGGAGGATACGCGGATCGACTACTAGCGTGAGCCAGTAGAAAAGTTCCTTAGTGAATCCGGCTTTGATACGATTGAGGATGCTCCTACTGTGTCCGAAGGCAGTGAGGGGGCTTATGTATCTAGGGGCAGTGCTTCTGCCGGGCAGGAGGATTAGATCCTTCCTCCTTTGGTTGTACACTTTTGGGGTGTAAAGAACTTTAAATCACGCAATCTAGTTTTGTGGTTGTTTGTCATCTTATGCTTGATGTGCTAGGCTCCTTTCTGCTGCTATATGACTGTGTTGCCGTAGGGTTGCACAGTGGGTTGTATGCCTCCGAGCCCCCGACTATTCGTGTGAGTTGGCAGGAACTCGGATGAATAGTCTGAAAAAACTTCGCTGTGGTAGCCCATCGACTGTTTGTGCGAGTTAGCAGGAACTCGGATGGACAGTCTGAAAAACTTCGCTGTGGTAGCCCTCGACTGTTTGTGCGAGTTAGCAGGAGCTCGGATGAATAGTCTGAAAACTTCGCTGTGGTAGCCCTCGACTGTTTGTGCGAGTTAGTAGGAACTCGGATGAACAGTCTAAAAAAACTTCACTGTGGTAGCTCTCGACTGTTTGTGCGAGTTAGCAGGAACTCGGATGAACTGTCTAAAAAACTTCGCTATGGTGGCCCTCGACTGTTTGTGCGAGTTAGCAGTATCTCGGATGAACAGTCTGAAAAACTTCGCTGTGGTGACCTACACGGCGTGAGCAGTTTTGTACTGTGGCCTCGGGGTAGGTTGCCGTAGTCAGGGGAGGCGAAACGAGTTGAGAAACTCGTGCCGTGCCTAGCCCCGCGCAGATGCAAGGTAGCTGTCCGCCATTTGCATATGTGAAGGGGTGACCCGAGTTAAGAAACGTCGGTTACTCGCCGAACTTCGTATAGATGCAAGGCACTGATGCCGCCGTACCCGGGGCGGGGAGTTGAGTTGTGGAACTCGTGCTTTCCCTTAGCCCCCGGGCGAATGCTGGGCGTGATGCCTGTGTGCTGGTGTCTGGGGGAACAACATAGAGTTGAGGAACCCGCGGGGAATTTGACCCCTGGATGTCGTGGCAAGGCTTGTGGACAGCTGACCGGACCCGGGACGGCAAAACGGGGCGCGAACCCTGTGTACGTGCCAGCCCCCAAGTGCATACGAGGCGGTTATACGGCGACCAAACTCTAGGAGGCGGAACGAGGTGCGACCTCGTGTTTCGTGCCGTACCCTGAGCTGTTGAACACTTATGTGCCTTAGTCTGAGGAGGCTCAGGGCGCGATCTGGCTCCGGGTATGTTTGGAGACAATTGTGCTTCGTAGATCCCGTGGATCAGAAGCATATGGGTTGAAGCTCGATCGGCCATGTGGAGTAGCGATGACTCATAGAGCGGTAGGAAGAGGTTGATTGCTCACCATAGCGAGATGACGCCGAAGGTGGCGAGCTTCTGTTTGATCAGGAGGGTTGGTGCAGCTGTTGCGGGATCCGGATGAGACATCGTAGAAGTCTTTGTCGTTGAAACCCGTGTACACCATCTTGTCGGTGAGTGTTGTCGGAGTAGATCCAAGCTGACGTAAGGGCCCCACGGTGGGCGCCAGCTGTCGATGTATGGTATACGGAGGGTACTCGTACAGCAGGTATTTGTACGGTAACGGGGCAGAAACTCAGGTCAGCTACGTACTTCGACACCGACTTTACCCAGGTTCAGGCCCCCGAGTTGGGTAATAGCCCTACGTCCTGCTTTGATTGGATTGATATGCGGTATGGAATACCGATGAATACAAGGGGAACTCGGCGAGTTGGGAACTCAACAAGATCTGGTTTACAGAAAGAACTCGATGGGTAAGGAACCCGACGAGATCGGTTTCGAGGCTAAAGGATTTCGGAGATGACTAGTCAATTAGGGCTCGTAGATCTGATTGAACTTGTCCCCTCTTCAGGGGGTTTGTGCTCCTTATATAGACGGAATAAGGCAGTAACCCTTGTTGTGAGTCCTCGTAGTACACGGGTCGGACTCCTTCTTAATGCCATATGCTGAGTCTCCGTAGTACACGAGTTGGACTCCTTCCGTATGACGTGTCGAGAGTTGTTCTCCGATCCTGATTAGTACTCATCGACTTGAGACCTACGTTTCCTCCTAATCAGGCTAAAGGCCACATCTTCTCACCGAGACCCAGTAGGAACTCCACGGGCCTTTACAGGTAGTAGCACTACCCATCATCAAGAAGCATAGTAACAAAGTTCAAAGCAAAGAGCCTTACACAGGTAGAAGGCGACCTAGGTGCATGTGAAAGATTTAATAAAATATTTCATCTTAATTTATCTTTAGATTAAATATCCGGTCACACGTGAGGAGGCATTTGATTAAATCGTAAATTAAGAGGGGTATTTTATCAAATCCGTCGGATAAGGCATGTTGGGTACTCTTAAAGCTTACGCCTACCACAATGTGCGATAGCAATTTTTTTTTCTCTCCTGCATGGTCATCCCACGCAAGTAAAAAGAAAAACGAGAACAAATAGAAAAGCTACAATATTTGATTTAAAGAAGGGTACGGTTCAACAATCACAACATTGTACTCTGCCAGTCATACGGGTGGTGTCCCAACTATCAAATAGTACAAGAGAGAGCCCATCCATCAATCGTGATAATCGAGCTGCTGCCTTAAAAAAAAGTTCTCTTAAAAATGATAATCGAGTTGTACAACATATATTTCCAAACGCGAAATGGGAGGCAATATGGAGAAACCATAGTATGCTATAGTACGTCTCTACAAACCATAGGTCAACCGAAGCAGTCCGGTCAGATCTGTCGTCCTTCTGCTATAGAATAGTTGACCGCCCACAGTTTCGTGAAGGGCAAGCACCAAGACGGCAAAACCAGACTATTCTGCTATGAAATAATTGGCATCCTCGTGCTATAGAATAGCTGGCAGCTGGACGGTACACAGAAGATGAGAATAAGATTCTTTCGGCAATTGGGAAAGATCGGCTGTGCACTTGTGGTTCAATCATTCTGCCTGGCGAGTAACAATTCCACGTACACCAGGTGCGCACGTGCACAAAGAAGCTTTGCTCTGCAGTGCATTAACACCTTTTCCCCTGACATGAATACCTTAGCCCTTGCTGCATCGCAGATATTTTCATCTGCACAAAATAGAATAAAAGAAGCTGATACTGTTAAATACTGAATTCACAGAAAAGGTAATATATCTTCCTCATGACCAGTTATCGATTGTGATTATGGTAATAATGACTATGCGTGTGTCAGGCACAATGTTCCTCTACCTTGAAAGCAAAACATGTTGAGAATGAATAGAGAGCAAATTCTAAAAAAAGAAAAAGTAACACCACAAGAGGAAGCATAATATATGGTCAACCTTCTCAATAATTATGAAGAACTATTTGCTGGTACGTTGAGGCAAAGGAAAATCTGAAGACAAATAATAGTCTTACTTCAGTCTCTTCCTCTTTGCTTGTGGTTCATTTATAATTGGGCTTGTATGACTACTATTCTGCAGTGGATGATATTTTGCTCGTCTCAACGCTTCCTCGTACTCTTTTAGCTTCTGCATTTCCTTATTCTAACAAGAGCAATAAAAGCACAACTATAGTAAGGCTAGCCTTGTCCATCTTTCTGAATTTTAATAAAATCCAAGATCACATACATAAACATTCTTGTGAGTTGCTATTTGTTGCTTACAAACTTTCAGCTCCATGTTCAAATCACTAAGACGGGAATCAACAGAAACAGTGCATTGCTGAACCAACTGTTTCTGACGACCACGAACAACTTGAGGTTGCCATACGTTTAATGCCACAGAAGCTCTCCTGTAGACATTTCAGACAACAATGAATTAGGAAATCAGCACATAACAACAAGACAAAAATGCAGAAACACACTAGAATAATCTTCTGTTTCCCAGGCTGGGAGAGATCGCAGAGATATTTTTTCTTGTTCTCGTTCTTGTTGGTGTATTTGAGATAACTTAAGTGCCCTTTTTTAATTTGTGAGAAACTTAACTTAGCTGTCTGTTAATCCAGACAAGAGCCTGGCTTTAACTCTATCCTAGCACTTTCAGTTATCGATGCTTAAAAACAAGCCAGATTGCATTCAAGGTCTTCATTTTTCTCGTATATGGGGCAGGACTGCAGCACCAGCCATTGAAGCAACACCTCTAACAAGGAGCTCCATACATCCAGGAAGTGGTGAAGAGGAACGGTTTGCAACCTGCATTGTCTGATATGATTATGTTGGACTGGAGAATTATCTGTTTCCTGGTGCTCTACCCACTAGCTTTTACGCATCATATACTTTTGCAGTCAGAGTCCAGGAGGCGCTTTGCTTTCATGTTCATGTACACCGACGATAGATCTGAATTTGTTGGAACACCTGGATTCACAGAAATAACTATATCTTCAAGAAAATACCTCCAAATAGGCTCTACCTCCACAAGAGGTTGCTGTTGCAAGACTTAGAATGGCTAAAATCTAGAGCTAACTCTAAGATAACCGTAGCTCTCACAAATTGGTAAACTGTAGTCCCGTGACCTATTTGTTTTACTTTTTGGATCCTGTGGACCTTTGTACATTATTTGAATTATATCATAATAATGAAACGTAAACATGGTCCTTTTACCCTGATTCAACAGAAGCGGAAAAAAAAGCGGACTCCTAAATTTGATGCACAATTCCAAGTTCCAACAGCCATATATCATAGATATGAGATAAGTGGACTTGTCCTATTACAGCTCAAAAGGCAGCAGGAGGAGCTTTTTTTTGTTGGACATGTGAGTCGAGAACAATCTCGGTACAGCTCTTGCAAAAATAAGCAGCTCAACTAATCATGGAAGCAATTGTTTTGGGCAACATTTTTGCCAATTAAATGACCGTGCAGCAAGTCTTAGCTCCAGGACAGGGCTGCGAAAGACTGTTTCAATAATAAGTGACATATAAGAGGCCTTTAAATTGGAAGATAGTACCAACAGCAGGAGATCATTGAGATGACCGAACCAAAGTTTTTTCTGCTACAGTAGAAAGAACAATCTTGTGCTCATGCGTAGAGAAGTAGCTCAATAGATCAAGCAAGTAACTGTCTTGGGTAATTGGATAACTGGCACTCCAATCGCCCCAACTTCGAAAATTTCCAAGGCTCTTAAGCTCTTACGATTTCTTACAGGTTCAGGTAAATTGCTGTTTCTACTCTCTCCATCACACTACAATTAAATAGCATCACGAATGCATGCAACACAGAAAGAAATCCACAATCGAGGAAGCAGTCGATAAACTTTGGAGAATACAGTGACATCATTGCACACAAGAAACGGACCTGACCCTGTCGAGGTTGTCCAGCTCCTGCGCGGCGGCCCTCATCCTCTCCGCCTCCGCCCGCATCGACTCCTCCAGCTCCGACAGTCGCCAACGGCACGCCAGCACCCGCCCCTCCGCCTCGTACACCGCCCGCCGCCTCGCCTCCGCCATCCGCACCTTGTGCCTCTCGAACCTGCAGCAGAGAATCATAAGTCACACACACACACACACACACACAGAAAAAACAAATTAACTGAGCAGAGGGAGGGAGGGAAATTACTTGGTTTTGTAGAGGGATTTGGGGTGGAGCTGCTGCTGCTGCGAAGAGGAGGAGGGCTGGGATTGGGAGGGGAAGTCGCGGGAGAGGAGCCCCGACCAGAGGGAGGGGTGGAGGGAGAGGCGGCGGAGGCGGCGGGAGGCGATGGCGAGGCAGCAGAGGTCGCGGAAACCCAGCGCGGAGGAGGCGGCGCCGAGCTCAAGGATGCGCGCCCACAGCTCGTCGGGGAGATCAGACGCCGACATGTTCGGTTGAGTTTGGACCGGGGGATGGACGACTGCGGCGGAGAGGCGGCCGGGCGGTGCGGGTGTAGAAGCTTAGCTATGCCGTTGCGCAGTCGCTGCAGCCTTCGTCAGCGCATCGGCGGACTAGAGAAATCAGGAAGGCGCGCCTAGGGCCTCCGAATCGCTCCCTGCCGATGAACGTCTGGACTTTGGACGGTTATCTACTTAATCTCCGAGGAAATTTTCACCCGCCGACGCTGAAATTTGGTTCGTTCTAGACATTCCCAGTTTTAGCACTTCCCTTTGGCAAACCGATATCCCCAACTCCCAACCATTTGGGCTAATCTGCAAAAAGAAAAAAACCATTTGGGCTTGGACTCCCAAAAACCTCGTCACACGTAATCCAGATTTTAATCTGAACTATGGCCTTTGACGGAACGAATCAATCACCGAAGGCTATGTGGGCGATCCTGAAGCTCCCGCAGAAGTTCTCAATATTGGACTAAGAAAAAACTAGTACCGTGAACCAGGGGCCAAATAAGAGATGATATCATTTAGTAAGAATGTAAGATCAGTTCAGATACCCATCAGATTACAAGTCTGCTTTGTTCTCGGCCCTAGACTACTGGAAGAAAGATCCTAAGCGAACTCCTACATCTAATTCTGCATATTTCATCGTGGATGTGTAATCAGGTTCCGATCGAACGTCTGAGGCAGATGGTATACAATAATGGATCATTTTTGCTCGGGTTTTCCTGGAACCAAGTTGCAGGCTTGCAACCCACTTGCCAGCAACTGCGCGCAGTTTCAAAACTTCATTGAACAGTGCCCTTGGCGAGAGCATTTCAAAACTTCAGACCCTACTTGCTGCAATCCACCAGAGACTTCACTCTTCAAAGTTTGTTATGCCATGGAAGCCCGTCAGTTTTATAATGATATCCTTCGTCCCCTTGGAGAGGCAGTAGTTAGTTATCTCTTCCTCATTCTTCGAACTGAGTTATATATCGGACGGAATAATATGCTAGAGATATATCTCTCCCCAAAGCTGGGGAAAATAACCTGAAAATTCATGTGACTAATTAACTATCTGTATGGGATATAAGGACACTATTACAGATGAACAAGTCTTAACTATAAACCAATACCCATGACATAATGCCAACATATTCAAACAGATGAAAATAAAATGCTCTCACCGCAATCAGCTTTCCAGCATTTTCAGGCCTTTTGGCAACATTAATAGCAGCAATTGTTGCAGCACCTGATGAAATGCCAACCTGTAAAACAACCCACATAACATGTCATGGATCTCATACAAAGACTTTGAAGAAGAGGCTACCATAAACAGAACACCAAATTGGCAACTCAATAGTAATTTATCTAGTTGTGCAGTTGCTCACCAGCAAGCCCTCTTTTAGTGCAAGTTTTCTTGCAACATCGACTGCCTCTGCAGTGGTAACCTGCAAGTTCAACAACCATAACATACTCAGCAGTTTGTAAGAACTGTCAAGTGTCAACCAAATCTGCAAACATAAAAAGAGTGCTAAAGTTGATATTCCAGACCTTCACAACCTCATCAAGCAGCTGAACATCTAATATGCTTGGAATATAACCTGTTGTTGTGACATAACCAAAGGAATGTAAATGCCAACGGAAAAATATTCAACAAGCTCATCTCCCAAATATGTTGAATTGCTGAATTGCGATGTGCTATTGCATTTACCTGGGTTGTCGCCAGAAATCACACTGGTTTCAGCAGGTTCTACCCCAATGACCTGATAAATGATAGGACAAGACACAAGTCATAACTGATTGAATTTCACTGGAAAGTATATGAACATAGTCAAACAGTTTCAGGTATATGAATTGTTAGGTAAGATAAATCACAGCCATATTGATATCGAACTTGTAAAAATCACCGTACTAGAAATTATGATAATCCAACAAACAGCTTAAGAATGAAACATAGGACAGATATTAGTGGCTGTATGTTCTCCCAAAAGCTAAAGTGCACAAATGTTGAAGCAATAAAGATAGTAGCGGAGCGCCGGAGCGGTGAGTTATTGCCAACTAAGGCCTCAATTTTCTTTAGAAATTATGTTTTTCACTTTCCAGGAGAGCATTCAAGCACTCAAAGTTAAACCACAGAGTTATTGAGACCATCTGCCAACTCAATAACAATGGCAGCGGTTATAATGCAACAGCATTGAGAGGAGTACACACACAAAAATAACACAATACAAGATAATCATTATAATGCAAAACTTAATGAAGGCAGAAGTGGAAACCTTAATATCTTTGTTCATCCTTTTCAAGTAACGCCCAGTGCCGGTAATAGTACCGCCTGTCCCAATGCTTGCTACAAGTATGTCAACAGTACCCAATGTGTCTTCCCATATTTCTGGGCCTGTGGTTTGAAAGTGGATCTGTAATTACCCAAGTGGATTCTCAATAGATAGTTTATAGAAGAAGTTGGCAAATGAATTTCACATGTGTCGTGTTACAGATACCATATGAGTAAATGATAATGGCCAACCTCACTATTAGCTGAATTGTTGAATTGCTGAAACATGTATGCATTTGGGGTCTCTGAAACTATTTTCTCAGCTTTATCAAAAGCTCCTTTTAGTCCTGCTGTAGGATCAGTTAACACAATCTCTGCTCCCAATGCACGTAGAAGAATGCGTCTCTCGACATCTATGGATGAAGGCATAGTTGCTATCATTTTGTATCCTCTAGCTGCAGCTACAGAAGCAAGGCCTATACCAGTATTCCCAGTAGTCGGTTCTACCAAAATGGTCTGCACAGGTATAAAGTATCTGCATAATTTAGCATCTTCATGATGATAATACTGTAAAGCATATAAGAACAATCTAACCTTATTTGGAGAAATTAATCCTTTCTCTTCAGCATCATTAATCATGCTTAATCCAATCCTGGAAAACGCATTGAATGAGAGAGGTGGCACAAACAACATTGCATTACATACTGGCTACGGCAATAACAACTGTATACCTGTCTTTGACGCTTCGGCAAGGTCCCATGTACTCAAGCTTTGCAGCAATATTGGCGACACAGCCTTCAACAACATTATTTAGATATACCATTGGGGTTTTCCCGATCAGCTGATCAATAAGATAGGCAATGTTATATCAGAATCAGAATTATTCATGATCAAAACGACAAACTGGGTTTTAGGATTTTAGCAAAATACCCCTCAAACCATTATTAGTTCACAGAAAGTAGAAAATGACCTATTTTGGCAATAAGATTCCCAGTCGTATCTACTTTGATGTTGTTGTTTTCTAATTTATATTTTCAATGACAACACCAGATGTTGAGTCCAATCAAGCAGAAAAAGTTACCTAACTAGCATGTTATAAAAATCCCACCCCCATTTCCCCTCGAGCGCAATACGAATGCTTAATGTTAATGGCCTTAGCCAACATCCCCATATCACTCTATGAAGCATAAAAATAATAAGGAAAGATGGGAAGAGGCCATGAACCTGGGTGACGTCCAGCGCAATGTTCACCGCGTCAACATCATCCACGTACTCCTCCGGAATCTCGACGGCGGCGGGGGCCGCGGCCTTAGGAGAGGAGGCCGTGGGAATGGGCCGGCGGGCTGAGACAGCACGCGGGGAGGCGAGGAAGCGGGGCGCTTGCGGAACACTAGTGTACGTGGATGCGGAGGAAATGGCGGTGGCGGGCAGGAGGAGGAGTGAGCAGGCGGGCGGCGAGGTCATCGCCATGGTCGCATCGCCTCCAGAGGTTGTCTGCGTGGGGGGTTTTAGAGAGGGGAAAGGGAGAAGCTGTTTTTCGGATAAGGCAAATGGGGAGCGGGTTACCGGGTCGAGGGGTTTTTAGCCCCACCCCGATCAGTGCTACACTGCATAGTGTTCAGCATCTCCAAGAGATTATTTAAATTTTACTTTTTATATTTTTATATACAGAGTCGTTTTAAAAGATTTTCTTTCTATATCTCTCATATTTTCAATAACTCCTCTATATTTCACTCTCTTATATTTTATTCATATATTACAAATAATAATATATGTTTAACGATATTATTTGTAACGGCTAGTTTTGAACGATTATTGTAATAAATATATTTTTAATGATCATATTTTATAATGGCTATTTTTTTAAGAGGGAATTGCCTCACTACCACTAAGTTTTTTACCACTCTCCAAAGTACCACTCAAACATCACATCTTTTCAAAATACCACTCAATTCATAGATTCCTATCTAAATTACCATTATTGACAAAATGGAGTTTGAAAAGACATTCTTGCCCTTATCTCTTCACACCATGAAACATAACATTTTTCATCTCAATCTCACATCTTCCTCTCTTTCCCTAATTGCTGCCATCTCATCCTCACCTCTTCCTCTCTTAATATTTTGTATAACACTAGTACTTGTGAACTATGAACACTTGGACAAGGCTTTTGGTAATGAGGTATGATGTGGTCTAATTATAGTGGCATGATGCTATTATAATGTTGTTTATTATGTTTTATATTGCTATTTGGTTGCTGTCAAAATGTTGCCAAATTGAGGCAAAATGTTGTTGTTTTTTCACAAGTTGAGAAGTGTGGTACAAGTGTTATACAAAACATGAAGAGAGGAAGATGTGAGGATGAGATGGTAGTAAGTAGGGGAAGAGAGGAAAAGGTGAGGATGAGATGAAGAGTGTTATGTTTCATGGTGTGAAGAGGTAAGGGCAAAAATGTCTTTTTCAAACTCCATTTTGTCAATAATGGTAATTTAGATAGGAATCTATGAATTGAGTGGTATTTTGGAAAGAGGTAATATTTAAGTGATATTTTAGAGAATGGTAAAAAAACTTAGTGGTAGTGAGGCAATTTCATCTTTAAATAACCACAAACCAACAAGCAGTTATTTGAAGCACGCAACTACAAAAGACCACCAATAGGTATTTTTTTGCTGCAGTGGCTAACACACCATAAAACTAAATGAGAAAATCCCAACACCACCAAACTATCTCTCCCTAGAGCCACACCCACGCCGGACATCTCACTAAATCCATCAAACTCAACGCATGCGGCTCGTCTCGGGCGCACCGAGAGCTCTATTCCGGTGGCGGAGAACTCGATTCGAGCGTACCATCGTCGATTCCAGCCATGCGACCTCGAATCCTGCTACCCCTTCTTCCTCCTCACCCGGCTGGCTTTGGCGATACTAATTCCATTTGTGGTGAGCTCGAATCAGGCGGCGGCGACCTCGATACCAGCAGCTCCATGATGGTCAGCAAGTTCAACCTGGCGGTCGGCTTCTCCATGTCGTGGCCACAACAGCGAGTCCATGGCGATGGTGAACTCAATCCGACGATGGCACAGCTCCATCCCATGTGGATGACGAGTGCATGCCGGCTTTCTGATCCCGACGCACTCTCCCCCCTCGGTGGTCTCCGTCGCAGGCTCCGTGGCTGGAGGAGAGAGGTCCAAGCTCGAGAGGTAGGGGACGGGAGTTGGGTGATGGAGAGCGGCTGCGGCTCGCAGGGATGGAGAGCGGGCTCGGGTGGATGGAGAGTGGGATAAAGAGCCGAATGGTGAGGCTGTTGGAGAAAGGTTTTTAGGCCCCCTTCTAGACAGCTTATGGGGTGGCTTATGGCCCCAGGAAGCCATAAGCTGTCTAGAAGGCAAAGCTTAGCTTAAGCTTAAAATTTAAGCACCTGATTTTCCTATTGGTGGGAGGAAGCCCAGTTTTGAGGCTTCCCGAGCTTCTATTAGCAAAATTTACCACGAATGACCATTTTATCCATGCTAGTTCACGTTATTTACCCACCACTGCCACTGGGTATATAAAAAAAACTTCCCAATTTTTTTCTACCTAACCCGCACTCCCTCCTGCCCTAGCCCACCCCATCGCCCCCATCGCCCCGCCGCCACCGGCCCCGCCTCCCGCCCCCGACCCCGCCCCCTCCCGTCGCCCCCGGCCCCGCCCCCACCGCCGCCGCCGCCGGCCCCTCCTCCCGCCGCAAGCCGCCCGACGCTGGCCTCGCCTCCCGCGGCCGTCAGCCCCGCCTCCCGCCCTCGACCCCGCCCCTCCCGTCGCCCCCGGCCCCGCCCCCACCCCCGCCGGCCCCGGTCGCCTCCCGCCACCGCCGGCCCTGCCCCCACCCCCGGTCGCCTCCCGCCGCCGCCGGCCCCGCCTCCCGCCGCAAGCCGCCCGACGCCGGCCCCCGACCCCGCCCCTCCCGTCGCCCCCGGCCCCGCCCCCACCCCCGCCGGCCCCGGTCGCCTCCCGCCGCCGCCGGCCCCTCCTCCCGCCGCAAGCCGCCCGACGCCGGCCCCGCCTCCCGCCCCCGACCCCGCCCCTCCCGTCGCCCCCGGCCCCGCCCCCACCCCCGCCGGCCCCGGTCGCCTCCCGCCGCCGCCGGCCCTGCCCCCACCCCCCGCCGCCCCCGGTCGCCTCTCGCCGCCGCCGGCCCCGCCTCCCGCCGCAAGCCGCCCGACGCCGGCCCCGCCTCCCACCCCCGACCCCGCCCCTCCCGTCGCCGCCGGCCCCGCCCCCACCCCCGCCGGCCCCGGATCCACCGCCGCCCCGTGCGCTGCACCCTTGCCGCACCACCACCACCTCCCCGCCCGCGGCCGCGAGCACGCCGCCGGTGCCGCAGCGCAGGGAGCTCCAGCGCGGGGAGCATCCCGGCCGCCTCCCCCCACCTCCGGCCGCCTCCCCGACCTCCCTGCCCCCAGTTCCGGCGGTCCTTGGTCATCATCGAAGCTCCCTCCCCACCAGACGGCCGTGGCGCTCCCTCCGCACCTCCCGCTGCGCCTCGCGACCAATGCCTCCCTGACCAGCGCCCCTCCCACCGCGCCTCCCCGACCAGCGCCCCTCCCGCCCCAGTTCCAGCGGTCCTCGGTTGTTTGCAATGATCTGTGCTGTGATGCTATTCTCCATTTTTAGTTGAATTCTTTGATACAATGGAACATTCACTGAATAGTTGTTCTTTGTCGATGCTAATGTGTGCTTTAGAACACATGGAATAGCATGTATGCTATGACGAATGTATGCTGTGATGTATGAGGCATGTTAATTTTTGTGAAAAATGGATGCTAGTTTTTGTGAAAAAAGGATGTGCATTGATGATGATGTGTAGTGATGATGTGCAGTGATAATGGATGATGTTCAAAATAGATGAGATGCTTATTTGATGTGTCTGTATGTTCTGCTATGTCTGCATGTTAAGGATTGATTTAGAGATGATTTTGGAGCCTTATCATTCAAATAGCAAACATATAATTCAAAGGGTATAATAGACTTTCTACAACTCACTCTGGCTATAAGCTCAAAACTCAGAAGCCGTCTAGAAGGGGAAGGTGGGGCTTATCAGGCTTCCCCACACTGCAGCTTCCCCACACCATTAAGCTTAAGCCGGCTTATGCACAAGCCGAAGCCGTCTAGAAGGGGGCCTTAGTCACTTTTGCTAAAAATGGAGATAGAGAGGGGAATAGAGAGGCTATTGGAGATGCTCTAAGTTGCTTGAGATTGGCCTCATTTCGAGTTAGAATTTGCAAACGAGTGTTTAAATTTCAGCCCATGTTTGAAACAGGCTAAAATTCCCGCAATATATTTGCATTCCAGTCAGGCTCTCAAAATCTCACTACCACGGTGGAATTTCATAGTAAAGCATGTTACTCCCTGCGTAGTTGGACTGTCCAAATTTGAACTTTGACCATAAATTTCTTGTACATATTTTATTAATGGTCCATAAGAAATCGTTTTATGGACTTCTTATTAGTCAAAACTTGAACTCAGGTAGTCAAACTATGTCCTACATTAAAAAAATGGAGGGGGAAAGTTGTTAACACCAACAGAGTCAAGCAGCTCATAAGGTACGAGTGAAAAGCAAGCCGTTTTAATTTTCTTCTTAAACAGGGGTACCATCATGTGAGATTGTACTGCTGTTAATGGGGAAAAATACAAAGTTTTACCAGTGGTGGTGCCGTCAAATCTTTTGAACCGACTGTGTCGCCTCCAATGTTCACATTTTAAACCAATAATAAAAGTGGAGTCAAAGGAATGTGGGCCTCTGCCAAGGCAGCTAACATTTGCCCACAAAAATGGAGAGGTACATAAATTGTTGTCTCGACTAATAATGCATCCATGCTGTCGGCTAACAAAAGGGACCGTGAGGCGTTATTTTGGTACTCTGCAAGCTTAGAATTGGAACTGCATCTCCTTCGTGTACCCAAGCTCCTCAAGGTGTGCGGCCATTGCCTTGTTCATCGGAGGAGGACCGCATCTCAAGATCTGAAATGGTCAAAACACATGATCTTGGAGAGCCGATACAGATAGGAGTTTCCTGAAAACGACCACTTGCTTGTAAACAAAGTACCAAGGAATGAATACGTGAGTTTTACCTGAATATCCTCAGCAGGTGCTGGACAATGAGTCTTAATCATTTCCTGGGACACAAACCCAACACCTCCGTTCCAGCCTTCAGGAGGCTGCAGGTGCAAAAGGCAGAATGAGAATCTGTTCCAAATGCTTCTGTAGTACAATGCAAGTCAATCTGTTCCAAATGTTTCTGTAGTACAATGCAAGTCATAATTCTTGATACAACTCTCTATCAGTGGACTAGGGGCCATGAGAGCACAAAGTTACTTTTTAGCAGATAAAAGACAACAATTAGTAATGCATGTACATTTCAGAACTTGACTTTTATCCAACCAAAATATCTTTTGCACATACACTCCTTAATTATTTTTAACGGATTTGCTATTTCTAAGTCGCGTGAGAAATTGTTATTTCTAAGTTGACCAAGTTGCACATCATCAGACATGAAATTGCACAAAAAAGTTTGTGCAACTTTAGGTCTAGAAACGTGCAACCGCCCATTTGTATATCTCTATATCTAAAGTTGCACTAATTTTTAAAATATGCAACTATCTTATTAACCGTTAAATAAAGGATCAATGCTCATAATCATCGACTTAGAAATACACACTCCCTATTTTTAAATAGTCCAGTAATCTTCAAAACTTATTTATGTGATCATCTTTATGCATACAGTGCTGCTCTGCAATTATCTCTCCATGCTACATTACCATGTCTTCAACAGTCCATCCCTTGTTATGCCCATGAGACTCGTAACAGAAATTTTGCACCAACTTCTACTAGTCCCCAAATAAATGGAGTAATATGTTTCTATGCATCAAATGCAGTGTACTGATTTGATACGCAAATCTAGTTAAAACCTGAGAAGAATATAGGGTGCACCTGATTCAAGACGTAGTAGATCTTAAAGCGATCTGGATATTCTTCGGCCATGCTGTCCAGCTCTTCCTGCACAGATTCAACAGACCTATAAGTTTGGCACCAAAAAAATAGCACACTACTAGCGAAGTGCATTCATCATGAAGGCATTTGCGCACTCGGCCTAGTGGGTTACAGAAAAACTTGCATATTGAGATAAAACATTATCACAACCCAAAAAACATTTCTACACGTAAAAGAAGTAGAGACCTGCCCTTTTTTTTTGGAATCAAAGTACAAATATGTCTTTAACATTAACAGATTAACTCTTTGCTCAAGCACATGCTGCTGTTTCCTAAAAAAAAAGCACATGCTGCTGTCATGGACTAGAGTAACTCTATCATTCATTCATGTATCAGCTAAATGATTTAAGATTATATCAAAAAATAAATCTGGAAAAGCTATATGTAAGTTTCAGTTTCAAATTCCTCACAAAGAAAAGTTTCAGTTACAAACTACTATGTATGACATGTTCCCGTTTCATGCAGTACAAGTTGCACAAGTTTTGTATTACTTAAGCATTCTAGATTTTTTTACACTGAAAATATCCTAAGCTGAGTACAAAGAGAAAAATAATACTTGACATTCAACTGTTGTCATGAACAACTAAATGAACTGTACATATAACTGATAACAACCTTATAAAGTGCTAGTGAATATGTGGCAGATATGCGCCACAGTAACTCTGGTCTAATAGGTCAACAGTTGGAAAGTCTAAGACATATCTTGGATATATTTTCTGTATTAGATGACTCCATGAAAATCAAAATAAGGGTCTCTACAAGAACAAAAACGTGATTCCACCTTCAGAAGAATGTCTTCAGATGTGACATTTGCATAGATTAAATGAACTTTTGTTTTATCGTTAGGGTTCTCGAGAATTGCCCTTGCAACCTGTGAGAACAGAAGAAAGATTGTTAGTCAGGACTAAAGGAAGTGGCTTGTAGCATCATTGACTGCAATATAGAACTTTGAACTTATTGTTACTTGGAACATTGGAGTAATGCCTGATCCACCAGCTAGCATTCCGAATGCTCTCACTTGCCCAACTTGGTACTTGAAACGACCCTAGATCAGAGAAGAAATCATGTTAAACTCATAACTAAAGGGAAAATAAGCATGACATTGTGAATGTGGACTAATAAATAAGAATATTTATGCTGGCTAAACGAGAAGCCATAGCAGAAGGAAAACTTTCAGGCTCGGCAAGCATCTATCTCTTATGAACCTAACACAAGTTGCTCATGACAGAAAGAATATCACCTTAGGTCCCTTCACAGACATATAATCGCCAACTTTCATTTCACGGAAATGATGAGACATTCTTCCTTGAGGGTACATCTGCATTTTGAGGAAAGGAAAGATATTAAAGAAGAAAACCACAACTGAACACACACTTGTGTGGCACAAAAAGATACGGTTCAAGATTGTCAAATAATATATTTACATAGTATAAAGATGTGGGAAAAATTTACCTTTATAACAAGCTCAAAATTTCCGAGATCAGAATCCAATGTGGTAGGTGTGTAAGGCTTGATTACTTCTTCGCCAGTAGCATCTTGTCCTCTGCAATAATAAGAGGGAACATAGACATGATTTAAAAAGAAATGGTACATTCTAAAAGCAAAGTTCAGAAGCAAGATAGAATTCAAACCTGCAACTGATATGTTGACCAATTGGAAGGCCTAATGCAGAAGTAGGGGTTGGAAGAGCAAATCGGAATTTGGCAACATTATGACTTATTTGCTTCTTTTCCACAAGTTTAAACTTCTTGAAGTTCTCAGGATCCAAGCAGCCTGAGGGGGAAAAATACACCACAATTTCATTGAGCTATAGTCTATTAGCCTCCAACGACAGAAAGAATGCTTAAGCATAGTTTATTTGGGTGCTAAAATAAAGAAGTAATGGATGCTGGAATGAGTTGCAAAATTCTACAAACAACTACTTAAAGACACTACAGAATCACGCACATCAAACAACAAAGTAAAAACGAAAGAGTACCAGGCGCCCAGTCATTAAACTCACATCAGTACCACGACCTAAACGCATAACCTCACCAAGCTTAACCGATATTTGCCACTAGGCAAGTAAAAAAAATCCATGTGCTTAGATCATGCAGTTAGGCAATAATTCTTTCATTGGTACTTGTCATGATAACATGGTAAGGCTAACGCAACCAAGACAAATGGGGAAAATCGGCCCGCAGTGTAGCTCAACTTAGGCCCTCCAGAAATGGAGCTGGCAGTCAAAAAAACTGGAGCATTCTATCCTTGAGGTCCACTGACAGACGCATGAAAATTGAAAACAAGTAAACAACTCCCTACTATATATACCGGCTAGTTCTTCAATAGACTACTCCAAGCAGCAGCAACACTTAACAGGTTCAGTTTGGCAAGAAGAAAACTCAATTTGTGCTCTTATGTGCGTACAATTGGCGGCTTCGAGGCTGCAAATTGGAAGCATCTCCGGAAAGAAGTATCAAAAGTTCCTCTTATCACACCAACTCACGAACCAATTCACGATCTAATGGGAAGGCCTCGCGGGTTTACCGCTCAAATCGCTTTCCACCAAAACCAATCGAAAGCCCCGGGATTCCGCGCAACCAGATCACATACGAATCACAGGCATCTCATCCGAGCATGCATGTACCGGCGGACAAATACGCACAACCATACATACCCTTGGGCTTCCTGGATCGTTGGAGGAGGAAGGCACCGCCCACGGCGACCGCGACTACCGCGACGGCGACGGCCACCATGGTCTCGACGCTCCGCCCCAGCAGGAAATCCATGGCTGCCGACCTCCCCTAGCACGCCGTTGTCTCTTCCTCTCGGTGGCGGGTCTTGTTGGGCGCTTGGTTTGGGTTGGTTTTGCGGGGTTCGGTGAGGGATTTTAGAGGTAGGTTGCGGTGCGGAGGTAGGTGGCTCGGGGTGGGGGGAGAGACTGCCAGACTGGTAGTGTGGTGGTGGTCACTGGTCAGTGGCGGAGATCGCGAGGTTTTCGTGTTCGCCTTTTTCCGCTGGTCAAAAGTTCAAAACACGATTCTGAACTTCGGACGCGTCAATATCACTGTAATTCAGCCGAAATTTTACAAAGTCAAGTATTTCCAGAGCATAAACAGTGCCTTACTTCAAGAGAAATGAAATGAGACGAGACGAGAAAAATACAGCAGAAAATAAAATTTTACTGCTAGTGTCAGTGTGCACTCGAGACGTGACCGCCTGCTCCAAGGTCACTTTCATAAAGCACGGTCCAAATAATGCAATCTCCTGAATACCTTCAAATTCATACATGAATCACAAGTTCAAATATGTACCCATTCACTGTTGTACTGAATTAGTAGTATCGGTATAAAGCAAGGTTAAAGCGCCACTACGCAATAGATCTATGCCGTATCTCATGCTCAGATCAATCACTGTCAACTCTGGGAAGTTGGGTCCCAGCTCGTTAATGATGTGCTCCCCAATTCAGTAGGTGGCTCAGTCAGTTACCGCTAGTGCAGTTTTTTCCATTTCCGGTGGTCGGTTAGCGGCTGATTGGTGGTTTTGGTTTTGACTTTGGAGCATGGTCGTAGATTAAAAAAACGATGCAATTTGACAGATCTCGCCTTCTTTTTTTTAAGAAAACAGACTAATTTCATTAATACCGTGAGCTAGCTAACTCGCTAGCGGCACGTTCAGATATAAACTTCGGGCATTCGTCGAGTCACACATATTGGCTCGAAGATCCCAGCGATGCTCCAAAGCTCACAAGCTCGTGGGCAACATAATAAATACAGAACGTGGATATCAACAAAGTTGCACACAATAAGTTCACGAATTTCTCTAAAAGTTACACCATTTGGTCCATCGTCCACCGCATCATCTTCAATAGCATGACGTAGATTAACTGCATCAGTTTCGAGAACAAGCCTATTAACACCCATATAGCAGTGATTTCTAGGCCCTTAACGCAAGTCGAAGCCTCTGCATGTGGGGCGTCCTGCAAACCTGAAAGGTGTCCCGCCATGGCCATAAGCACCTTGCCAGATTCATTCCTTAGAACTGCACCTCAGCTTCCACTGCCATCCGGAGGTAAGAAGGAACCATCGATATTGAGTTTGAGGATGTCTTGTTGCGGCCTGCACCACTGAGCTGTTCGCACAGTTTTCTGAGCTGGGGTCTTGATCAGATGCTGCTCAAAATCAAAGCATAAACACAACACATTATGGCACATTTCAGAGATGTTCAGGGGCTTCTGCTCATTGATAAATTTGTTACGGGCATTGCCACCAAGTCCACAATAGCACAAGTGTCTTCAAGTTCACTTGGGCATCAAGGCTCCATATATGCTCCAGAACTGAAAAAAGGAGAAGCACAAGCAATCAGCTGCAACCTAATATCTTCCAGGAGCAATTCTCTCCAGACATGCCTTCTTTACCAGAGGCTGCAGCTGCAAGTGAATACAGACACGGAGGGGCCTTGAATAAACTGCTTGTTGGCCAACAACTGACCCATTCGCTCGTGTAGGGCTGATCAGGGCCTCCTCATTACCGCCCTGATCGCCTGTGAGTTAGGCCTTCTCAGGTCCGGGCCTGAATGACTATCCCCATCAAGTATTGTCTAAACTTCTGAATTAAGAGTATAAGCGAGACTGAACTGCTACATACCGCGCGCGTGGTGCGTAAATACGCGCTGCGCACACGACCCACGATGTGTTTTTGGGCAAACAAAATGGTTGTGCTTGATGCTAGGTTCAAACGCGGGTCGTCAAGCTAGAACGACAGGGGCTGTCTCAGGGCAAGCAAAATGGTTGCCGCTTGATGCTAGGTTCGAACGCGGGACGTCAGGCTAGAACGACAGGGCTCTTATTGGGTGGCCCATGACATGTTTCTAGGCAAACAAAATAGTTACCACTTGATGCTAGGTCCGAATGCAGGCCATCAGGCTAGAACGACAGGGGCTCCTATGCGTCGAGTGCCTCAAATTATCGTAGATCAACCCATTAAACAAGTTCATTATGATAGAGTTTGTATTGCTTGATCTGTTTGACTATTTTAGCAGTATGATATTATTCCTATAAAACGAAACCAGCTGGCAGTCCCATGAATGAAAGGGTCGCCTCTGAGAGCTCCACCTAGACATGGCCAAAGCTGCCGGCGACAATCAGGATCGACTGGACAAAGCCGTTCGCTTCTGAGAGCTCCCGGTACGACATCCTCGGGAGCTCCCTCTCCTCTGGTCCTCGATGTTGACGAGCCACATGCAAGGGGCGCCGCGGTAGCTAGGCAGAGGTAGGTGCCTCTCTCTCTCTCTCTCTCTCTCTCTCGCTCGGCCGGTTCAGACTGTGAGGTTATTGCTAGAGCATGGTATGATTTGTTGGGGTTCAGTTTTGTACTAGTATGTAGAAACATTAAGTTTGGTTCTGTTAAGGCTGTAGTTAGCTCGTGAAATTAGCTTCTAGAATATCAAATTCAATTCTTGCTAAGGATTCTGCTTTACTGTTTACACCCATGGAAACATAGGGTTTGGTAGTTAGGAAATTGGGAGATTCGATTATTTCAAGTTCTGCAGCTTTTAGTGCACAGTGGTTATCACATCCTCATAAGCACTAATGCAGCCATTCCAATTCCATTCCACCCATGGCACCAAGTGCCAGGTGAGATTGTGAGTTCCTATGTTCTTTGCATGCTTTCAGTTTCGATGAGAAGTTTCTTGCTGTGAATAGGAGCAGTGGCCCATATAGAGTGTGGATTTATAGGCATCTGAAGATGTGGGTTATCTCCTCTGCCAAGATAAGCAGTTAGCGATTTTTCTGAAACATGCATCCATTTATTTTCCTTGTTTTAAGTGAGCTTCTGACTTGTACATTTCCAGGGTGAAATATTTGGTGTCTGCTGATTCTTAGAAGGCTGACAACAGCCAAATCCTCTTTGCTACGGTAATGCAAGATGACATCAAGATTTGAGTTTACCCTTATATGATGGAATTGTTTGCTAAATTTGAGTCCTGACACTTGTAGAACAACTCTTCTTCTTAGTTGATTATGAGAATTTATTATTTAAGAATACTACCTCATGGATGAGAATTGGATCAAAGAAAATAACTCATGAGCCAATTTCGGCTTTTATTGTTCTGCATGATGGTGCGCTTCTTGCAATGTCAGTGAAAAATTAATTTTGACAGCTTATAGCATTTCAGTATCAAGCATATGGATAGTACAAACGAGGTTGGTTTTTTTAGTCTAATTTGTTTTCCTTTGCATATCCAGTGGAACAATTGTGAGAAGCATCATTTACAAGGTTCAGAAGACATGAGACTGCCGGATATCTCCTTGCTTTACCCATGTGGTTATCTGATCTTTGACTTGAGATAAATGCAGAACTGTGACAAAGTTAGAACAAATTTTGTACTTAGGTCCAAAGTCAAAACTATCCAAATCTTCTACTAGGTCCGCTGGATGGCAAAAACCCTCTAGGGTCCAAGCCTTTACCATACCATGCTTGCATAATAAGGGTCAGGCAGTTTGTGGTTTGTAAAATTGATGGTCCTCTGTGAGCTTATCCTTTTGCCCCAAAGTTTATCCTCCATTCCTCTTGCAACCTGATCTCAGACAAGCAAATATCGCTAGTGTCCAAAGCAGAGAATTTGGGACCAAACTATTGATAATGGAAGCAGGAGAACTTCTCTAGTGTTCTATTTTTGTGATGCATGACCAATCTTTATTGGTTACATGTGCTCGTGCGTTTTCATGTAGCTAATCTGCTCATGTACTATGTTCAACAATGTGAACTTCTTGAGACTTCATTTTCGAACTGAAGATTCAAGGGAACGTTCTTGCAAGGGCAATCTTGTCAGAAACAACTAGCTTAAGAAACAAATATCACAAAGCTAAAATGCAAGATGTTCGTTATCCCATGAGCTTATCCTAAACAACTTGTAGAGGTGCGCCCAATCAAATCACATTTTCCCCAGTCGTCCTGAAGGTGCTTGCTTTCTACATCGCTCACACGGTTGACACTTACGCATCTCACTTGATGACCAACAAGGACCTGCAACAGATTCCCCGACAGCATCACAAGTTTCACATGCCTCCTCCGTTCTTGGCCTTATCAGTTATCAGTGTTTAACGTAGATTCAAGTGTATTGAAATTAGCTAGGCGCACATTTAATTTACCAGTTTGCAACTTGAAACCTTATTAACATGCAGACTATGAGGCTTCAAAATGGTAATATTCCATTATGAATCAAAAGCAATGGTCCTTAATCCTAATTATCTGGTATCTGAAAAATTATAGGAATCACCACGGAACCATAGAAATACATATCATGGTGGATCATGAAAGATAAAAACAAACAAGACATCCATGAGCAAAATTGAAGCAAGAGATGCCCTTAGGCGATATCATTCATGAACCACACTGGACTAAGATGCAGTAGAGATCTTCGTATCAATCAATCTCCCGTACAAAAACATATTTCTGTCAAGAATTCTTATTTAATTACAATTTTTGACAATATGCAGTGCATGCACAAGCTCATGTTATTTACTCCAAACTTTTAATTACTTCATAGAAGCAGCAGCATAGAACACTTGATAGTAACAACTTGTCGACATTGATGCCAGTGTCCGACGGGCAGCTCACTGCGCCGAATGAGACCAACCTGCCCTCCCCGATGCCGGCCATCTCCGACGCTAGTGAAAATTTGAGCAGTCTACCGATCTATACTAGGCCCATCTCCCCCTCCTGCACACTGTTCGACGCCGGTGCTCGGAGCGAGACGTCCACGCATGCAAGCCTCAAGAGCGCCACTATGGACGCGGCCAGCCTCATCAGTGCCAGCACCACCAGCCATGCCAACACTTGCCACCTGGGCTCGCAGCCGACTGCGGCTGTGAAGGCGACCGGCGTGGCATTGCCGGAGTTGGCGACCTTGACGGGCGCGTGGTAGAGCGCACGATAGCATTACCAGCTAATTAAGACGAAAAGCATGGTCATGAATGCACGAGTGAAGGCGAGGAGACGCGGCAGCTGCGAGGACGACGAGGGCGGCAGCAAGAGGCGGAGGGAGCCGAGAGGGCCGAAAGCAGCGGCGTTGCCTAGGTCGTAGTAGATGGGCCTTAGAGGAGAGGTTGCCCATCAAAACTACGGATGAAGATGCCCTTACGGACAAAAAAAAAGGAGCATATGTAAATACTCTACATTGCCCTCGAAAATCAACGACAATATGAAACTTATACTACTCATCTCCCCCGGCGGTACAAGGTACGGTAAAAACCCTCAAAATCTACTAAAACAATTCACGACTACCGGTGGAATAAAAATTAAACCTAGTGAAACACTTCACAACTAGCAGAACAAAAAAGTAAACCTATCGAAACAATTTAAAACTACTAGTAGAACAAAAAAAAATCTAGCCGAACAAAAATAAACTGTTATAAGGACAAATCTAAATTTTTTTATGGAACAATTCAAGATTATAAATGAAGCAAGAAATATACGAAGTCAGCTGAACTAGAAAAAGAAACAAATGAAAGAAACAAGAAGGGAAGGAAACAAGAAACATAAACCTAAAAAAGAAATAAGAAGTAAAAAATAAAAATGAAAAGTGTTATATATGGACTGGAAAGGAAAAGAGAAGAAAGAACAAAGAAAACAACGGAAAAGACAAAGAGAAACAGATAAGAAAGAAAGATCACGATTCCTTCAAAAATATCAACCACTGCTTGCTTAGACGGTTAAATCTTGTGTCGTTCTAACGGAAATGCTACATGCTGCGCACGGAGTGTAAAAATAAGCACCACGGACGTAGCCCACCTGGGCCATGACGTGTTTCTGGGCAAACACGATGGTTGCCGCTTGATGCCTGATTCGAATGCGGGCGTCAGGCTAGAACAACACCAGATTTAGCCGGCCGGCTGAGCAAGTGATGGTTGATGTTTTTGAAGAATCATGATTTTTCTTGTTTATTTTCTTGTATCTTAGAGCATCTCCAGATGGGACGCCATCTCAAAAATAGCAGCTCGATGAGAAAAAACGGCCTCCAGCAGAGCCTCCATCGCGCACGCCAAATGTAGAGGGCCTCCATCCCGGCCGGTCAAGATGCCAAAAATGGCGTGGCCTCGGAGACGCGCCATCCGCAAAAACTGCGTCCCGGAACATTCTCTCCCGCCAACTTCTTCCGCGCCGCTGCCCCGATGAGGTACATCCTTGCCCTTCCTGTCCCGCTCCGCCGCTCGTTGCCCCCCTCCTGGCCCACCGGCCACCAGTGCTCCTCTCTGCCCCGCCGCCATGTGCTGCTCCCCTGCTCCAGCCGCGCAGCCCGTGGTTCGCCGCTCTCCAGCCCCGCCGCCCAATGCCGCCAGACGCCGCCCCGCCCCGCCTCGCTCCAGATCTGGGAGCCGGTGGAAGGGGGCCGCGGGACAAAGCGTCGGGGGAGAGCCCCGCCGGGGGAGGTGAGGCACCGGGGGAGGGGAGGGGGCGCCGGGGAAGGGGCGTCGGGGGAGGAGAGGGGGACACCAGGGGAGGAGAGGGGGGCGTCAGGGAGGGACGTGTTGGGAGAGGAGAGGGAGGCGCTAGGGAGGGAAGCGTCGGGGGAGGAGGGGAGAGGGAGCTCCGAGCTCGGTGGAAGGGGATGGGTCGCCGGTGGAATGGGAAGGTGGCGTTGGGGGTGAGATTTGAGGGACAGGGGGCTGGTTTGAGAAAATGAGAGGAAATGAGAGAAAATAGGAGAGGAGAAATTGTTAGTTATAAGATATTATTAAAAATAGAAATATAGAATATAGATAATGATATATAGATGTGCTGTTGAAGTGGGTAGATAATATAGAGAGAAAATCAATATAGATGGCCATCCATATAAAGATATGAAAGATCATATTTAGATGGCCATCTGGAGATGCTCTTAGCTGGCCCCAGCCAGTGCGGCGTGTCGCTAGGGGCCGCGCGGGCGGCGCATAGGATCCCCCTAAGCAAGGCTCCTGAGGTTAAGCTGAACCACGCCAGGTAGCGAGAGGTACATACAGGACTGACCTACTGGGAAGCTGGACTAGCTGAAGGTTATTGCTAACTCGAAGCATGACCCTTCAATGGAGATCACATCATCTCCCGGAGAACACGAAGCAGGTGGCAAGGGAACTGCGCCTGTGACTAAAAATATGTGGAACATGGTTGTAATTGCACAGCTGAAAACAGAATTTCACTTACAGCAAAGAGCAATTTTAATCTGAAAAATGTGGGAAAAGGTAAAACAGCAGAAAATCGAAAACTCTGACTAACAGTAGAAAGTAGATACACCTTATTCCCTATCAACAGATGCTCTATTGCCATCAACAAATCAACTGCTGCCAAGCGATCCGGAAGAACTGCTACGGCTTCAAAGTTTGTCAACTCTTGATTTCTTCTATGGCTTGGGACCATGTATTTTTCTAAGGATTGACACTTGAAAATTTCTCTTAAGTCCTGGTTCTTTTTTTTGCGCGGTTTGTGTTACAAAGATTCTTTTAAATGAGGAACAAAAATCTTTAATAAGTTCAATATGTTGAGCTCTATTTGCCAAAGAAGTAAAGCATCTGCAGCTAAATTAAACAGTAAAGGAGATTTCACTGAAGACTATGTTATAACGCCTGCAAATTTCAACGATCTTACGATTTATTAACATGCTGCAGTGAGACGGTGTATGCCCAAATAACAAGATCTAATACTTCACATTAAACAATGACCGCTTTCAGTCAAAGAAACATATCGTGCATACTATTTACAGTAGAAAATTGTAATGTAAAGATTACTGATTCTAACCCAAAATGAAAGACAAAATGTACAACGAAATCTACAACTCTGCATAGAGTGACAGGGGATACCTAGATGCAGTTATTGAGCAAGCACAAGTAACGGCATAATCTTGGGCCAACGCAAATCCAGTTTGTTGAAGGATTGATGAATAGCAGATGGACTGCCACTGAAGAATTAATGAATAGCTGATAGGATGTCCCGTTTCAGGATAGGATAGGATGTCTCATCTGCGAAAGTATCAGTGTTCCCTGAACAGAACCCTGAGTAACAGGATGTATAATCTGCACAGTGTGAAACAATACAAACTGCAAACTTTTGAAATGACTGCAAAAACTATTGAGACCCAATATGTTAAGAGCTCACAAGGATTTGCTAGGCAGCAGCAGTATTTTAACAATAAGAAACAACCTGTTGAACACCCAACATAAACCAACTACAATATTTTAACATGTTTCGGGTTGAATCCTGATTTGAACACTCACAGCATCAGCAATACTAATCAAGGCTACCAGCATTTTGACATGAAAAACTTCAACTAGAGCTGCAAATAAACAGGATGATCAAGGTGGAAAAAAATTAAGTAAAAATGATTTCATATGAACATTCGTATCGCTTTTACTGGATGATTACACTGTAAAATGTTGCCATATATGGGTTGTACACTGGCGGTTTGTTTATATGACTGAAGCAGTAAATCATCTCATAGGATACAAATCCATTGTACGACGATAACAAGGAAACACAACTAAAGAATTGTAATAAGGTCTGTTTCTGATTATGAAACTGCAGTAACTAAAAGTATGTTTAGTTCAGGAAGTGACCCATGACGGAATTGCCAACCAAATGAATGAGGAAACTACAATAGACAAAAGGTAAGGAAGTAAAACCATGAAAGGATATTCAGAACACAAAAAGTAGGTGCTTTGATCAACACAAACTGGAGGTACAGAAGATAAGAAGAATACGAGTTTACATCGCAACACATGAAAGATTATTTATGGTGAATAAACAAAAAACACAGCAATGTTAGTTTATTTCCTAACATGAGACAATGGAATGACATGGTAAAAGAGGCACGCGATGATACATAATCATTTGTCAGAGGAACAAGAATGGACAGAGCAAAATTAATTGGATCTAAGAGGAGCGAAATGAAAAAAAAAGTGTTTCTTTCCACTAACGTGGGATGGGGAAATATGAGGATTGCACCACTGAAACTTGCCAATATGGCACAAGCATGTCATAGGAGAAAGAAAAGATATTATTTCAGCACAGAAATTCCAAAACTTGATTGGCATAATCATAATAGAGATATAGTGAATTAGCCAAATACCCTTAGTCATGTTACTCTCAATATTTACATGTCAATTCATCAAAAAAATTAGCCATAGATATCTGAACTTATTGTAAAGCTTTCTTTTGAGCGAAACACATTTATTTCAAATTCAGTAAGGCTATTGATTTTTCGGTTTGCCCTGAAGCTACTCTATAGCCCGCACACATAAAGTTCAAGCGAATTTGAAAGCAACCATCTTAAAATTTAACAGAGTATATTGGACAGACAAACTAGGACCCAGTGGATCAACATACAAGGAAAATGCAATCTCAACTCGTACTTCACCTCAACACCAATGAAAGATAAGTTATCATTTACGCCATTAAGGAGCTAAAATTTACCCAAAGACGGCATGGATCAAGAAAAAACATTTCATTAATGACAAAACAATGCAAACTACTGTCAGGTGGAAAATGCAAACACAGTGACATCAGAGAGACATATCCCAGCAGCATCAAAGAAACTCATTATCCAAAAATTGTAGACCAGCAGAGATCAATCAGGCATTCAAAAAGCAGCTAGCACGAACAACCACCATGTATGACAGTATCAGTGTGTATGCTACGGTGATTTATCCAGAATCTCATAAAAAACAGAGAATGACCAAGTAGCAATATATATTTATGTCCAAACATCCTCTGCATAGTAACACATAATCTATAGTCTATCATCTGATATAACTATTTCTATCATCCGTTTATTCCCTCTCCCTATACTTATTACCAAGGCCCAAAATATATTTCAGCTACTACTTATTACTAAGAAGGAACAGCAAGGATTCAAGGAACTAGTAACCATCTAACCCTTCTTCCCTCTACTTCTTGATCCGTCGCACCTTCTTTGCGCCCCAGACCTCCATGCGACCCTTGGCACAGCCGCACGGGGCGCGGAAGATGAGCACGGTGCGGCCGTTGGGGGGCGCCATCTTGCGGAGCTCGACCTCGAGCTCCCGGTGCGCGTCTCCGAGATCCACGGGGCGCGCCCCCGCGGCCGCAAGCAGCGCCGATCGCGCGGCGGGCGCCGGGCGGCCGCGCACGCACTCCTCTGTCTCGAGCTGGATGTCGAACTCGACGGCCTTCTTCAGCCCCCTGCACCGCGGCTTCCCGCACTTGCGCGCGTGGTGGCCCACCAGCTCCCACCCGAGCACCGCCCCCGCCACGGCCACCGCGACCCCCGCGAACGCGGCGACTGAGAGGCACGATACGGCCGGGTGTAGCAGCGCGCCCATCTCGAGCAGCAGCAGCTTCACGTACGGGATCACGAGGAAACCCAGCGCGGCGAGGACGGCGAGGAGCACGAGCGCGTCGACCGCGGCCATCGGCGAGTGGTCGCAGAAGGCGGTGAGGTTCCTCGGGGAGGAGGAGGAGGAGGAGGACGGCGAGGTGGCGCGCTTGGATCGGGAGCATGAGGAGTCCGCGGCCCTGCGATGGTGCTCGAACGCGCGGAGAAACTCAATGAGGCTGCGGCACTCGGCCATGGCTGGGCCGCGGGGGACGGCAACGGCGGGTAATTCACCCGTTGTTCTGGTGCGGGAGTTTCGGGAGGGAGGTGGGGCGGTGCGGTGGGCGCGTCGGGATCTGTGGGGAACTGCTGGGGATATGCCGATCGGATCGGTGGGGTTGGGGACTAGGCACGCACGCACGCCCACCACCCCGCGCGGTCCGTCTGCGTCTGCGCCGGCGCGTGCGGCCTGGTGGTTTTCTGGGGCTTGGCTCGGTTGACGTGTCCCATCACGTGACGTGCTGTGTGGGGGCAAAATGCCATATTTAACCCTGTATCGTCGATCAATTACAAAATTAGCTCTAATTAAAAAAGTTTTAAAAGACCACTTGTCCTAGATAGGATCTGCGGTACTCTACCTACCACGGGTGGGATCCGCGACACGTCACCTGTCGTGGGTGGGATCCATGACTAGTCGCAAATCCTACTCGCGGTAGCTGGGTGGTGCGGATCTCAAGTACGATAAGTGAAAGATTTTTAAATTTATTTTATTAAGTGGGTTATTTTTGCTATTGCTCTCTGTGATAAGGAGATGGCTTTTTTGCCCTGGGTGGGGCGGAAGCGCCAGCAACAGCGGTGCGATTGACGGAGGGAAACGCGGAGGTCACGTCGGCTCGGGCGACGGACGTGTTTCCGGAGTGGTCGCCGCGCACTAGCAAATCCCGTGCCGCAGGCAGGGTCAGGGATGACGCAACGCAACGCGACGCGCGCAGCCGCTATTGAATGGGAGGGTGAAATATGAATGGAGAGTCCACGCCGCAGACGTTACAGTGACCGGACTTGTCACGCTGCCTGGTTCACACTGATTGTTCGTCCGGCTGGCTATAGTCGTACTCGTGGCCCCGTACGCTAGCCTCTCTCTGCTTCTATGTTGTTCCTGGGCCACGAGTTTTCGTGCACAAGTGCACAACGATGTCTCAGGAAAAAAAAAGCTTCGTGGCGCACGTCTCTGCCGCTGCCACCACGAAGAATTTCACTCGTTGAGCATGGCTTTCGACTTTTTCGGTTCTTCCTTTCTTCCGCCCGGTGTCGTCCTGATATGGTGCTTCCCTTTTCCATCTTTCCGTGGAACCTTTTCTCTTGTCGCTCTGGTGCATTCTGATCCAGGAATGTCCCGTCTGACAAGAGAATACCAGTCCTGGCAGATCGCGATGGATTGCGAACTAGCCGTGAAGGAGGGGCACTATCTTGGTGATACTCCACGATCGCGTGGCTGCTTGATCGAAGATGAGGAAATGAGAGATGTGCCAAACTCAGCTTTCCGCCCACTATACGGGAGAATTTAGGTCCATTTGGTCAAATTACGACGTCATGGTGCTATGTATTGTGGAAGAAGATAACTCTTGACGTGAAACCATTGGACTCGTGATAATGGCGTATGGAAACATGGTCAAGCAAGTGAAGCACATTGTCAACCCCGTGACCACACTCCGTCTCAAATCGAGAGAGGTTTTCCTCTTTTTTTTCACATGGGATGGGACTGCCCTTCATTCAGAGATCAACTGAATTAATTACTGTATTTGCGTCCTTGACCGTACCTGGACGTTAACTACGAATCCGTTGCTGAAAATTGGATCCCTTTGATGGTCACTTGGGAATTGGGATGTCAACAGATGAATACTCCATCGATCGACGAACAGCGATCCCATGGTAGTGAGATAATAATAGTCTTGGATCTTCATCGATCACACAAAATGAAACCAGTGCAATATATACGAGTCTCGACTTGCATGCGGTAATATTTGTCTCGATCTAATGGCGCCTTTTGTTGCGTACATCTGTTGTACGCGTGCATGTATGGTTCCAGATGGAATTGGAAGACATGGCCGACTTATTATTTTTGTTGTGCTCGTCTTAGTCAGGTTATGCGTTGGATTTAGTCAGAAAGGGGTAACTGATTAGCACCTGCCATCAAGATTGATAGTGAAATTGAAGAATCCTACACGGCCTATCACCTCGCCTGCGTGACTAGAAACTGAAGCTTCTCTTTCACAAAAGCCACAGTTGACACGTTACATTGACGCATTATAAAGCTTTCCCGCAATCGTAAGGAGATGATGAGCAAGGAGGGGACTGAAGCAACCGAAACGAAGTTCAATCAGCCTGATACAACCAGCTTTTATCTCTGTAGGTGCACAGTGTAAAAGAAGAGACTGCTAACCACTTCATTACAGGCCACACAAAACACACATCGATCGATCACAACTGCTCCGCCTCTCTCCTTGTTACCAACTACAGGTTCCACCCAACAAGAAAACATGCTTAACAGAAGGAACAAACACAAGAGGAATAACTTAGCCATCTTGATAGTCCTTCTATATCACCTTAATCTGTATGGTGAAATTATATAAGCTAAAAAAACATATTGATCCGTCTCACTAACCTATGGTGAAATTATATAAGCTAAAAAAACCTATCGATCCGTCTCACCAACCCATGTAAGCAATCCATGACCGATTGGCCATGCGTGCATGACTGCAGGAGCACAGTACAAGGGCCTCGTTTCCACGGTCCTGTTCACGGGCATGTGAGCTCACATGGGTGGACAAATGGGGTTCTAAATTTTTATCTCATGCTATCAAGTCCAAGGAATTGAGTTTCCTGCCTGACTTGAATTGCAGGTTTAACGCTTGTGTGACTTGTGATATCCCGTCTTGGCACGCGAGCCCCAAGCTACATGTGGCTAATGGTTGTGGATTTTTGTGGTAACGCGCACGGAGATTTGGTTCGTGAGTCCAGACCCGGGGACCTAGTCATCGCCGGAACGTGCCTGCACGGATGGAGAAGAGATCAACAGGCGGGGCGAAAGAAAACGATTGGACACCGCCGCACTGGTAAGTGGTAAGTTGCCAACGGGTGAGAATTCTTCGCAGCATCACTGGATTGAGCTCGACAATTGGAGTTAAGAATCTTACTGGGTCTGGACATAACGGATTCAGCAAGAGAATCGAGATGTTTACGTTTTCTTACTACTATTTATTAAATACGAGTCGGTGGTGATAGTGATTGTTCGTCGTCTTTTTTTTGCTAGTTCTTTAACTAACTAGCATACTAATAGCTCTCTTCTCTAACCAACTCGTACATACAAAATTCTCTTCTTTAAAAAAACAACACCGGCAGATGGACCAGCGGCTTGTTCAGTTCCTTAGTGAGCGCATGTAATTTCTTATTTTCCAATCAGTTCCTCCAAGTCTTCTATTTGTACTCAACTTCGTTTAACAAATCACAACAAAGATGTTGTATTTCTTAATCTGCATCTCTCTTGTCTCTCGTTCACATATATTCTCATTCTTGGTTTGCACATGTGCAGAGAGCCTACGTGGTGCTGGACATGTGGAAGATAGGGGCTCGTATGCGGGATAGGTGTGGTCAGGCAAGAGCAGCCCAGTCGGCGATAGGCAGGTTGTGCGCTCCGCTGCTATGCCACGCACCGCGCTCGCTAGCAACGCCACCTCGACCTCGGCACCATTTGGATGATGCGGTGACGTTTTCCAGTAGCGGGATGGATGCTTAGATTCCTGATGTTGGTTCTTTCCAGTTCGGGGGATGCGCTCGACGATGCATGCTTTGTTGGGGCAGGAGGGATATTTGACTCCAAGGTAGTTTATTTATGTGTTGTTGTAAATAAAATATTATATTCTACCTGGATATATCTATCAGAATTGGCAATCTTCCAGCCGTGAATGTCATCTATGCGCCTACGGCAATCAAATACATTAACAAGTCATGGCCACGGGGTCTAAGTTGTGCTTAATCAAAAATGTTGTTGTTTTTATTCTCAATCAATGCATCGGTGAAATGTAATCTTTGTCCTTAATCACTTTTGTATGGAATGATATACACCCTACACATGTTTGGTATATTATCTATATTGAGCCTTCAATGAGCATGACACAGGAGCAAAGCTGGGTAGCTGGATTACTTCGCTCATTAGATTGTTTTACTAACTATATTTTAGTTTATTTGCTAATTCAAGACTTTTTATGTTGGATAATTAAGGAGTTATGATTGAATTTGATGATGTATTTGTAACTCAATGTCTCATCGATTGATTTACATTTTCTCAACGTTCTAGCTAGTCCATTGATATTGCTAGACTTTTTGCAACTCTAAGGTAGGAGAGGATCGCACACCAATATTGTCACCATTGCCAAATATAAGGGAATGAGTGTTGCCATTGCCATATGTCCCTTTCATTATCGATATTGAGGAGGGTCAGTTATTGCGCCGTCATGCGGTGACGTGAACCACGTCAGAGATTAGACAGAGTTCGAGAAAACCATGATGCAAAACTGCGGAGCAGCATGTTGTAGAGCGAATGGGGAAATAACGAAATGGGATGGAGCCAGAGGCAGAGCCGAAGGGTTGGCAGAGAAGGAAGATGTTGCATTTTCATCATGCTATGTATCCGTAGCAACGCATGCCCCGACGGGGCTGGTGGACAGGCGGATAGAGAGAGGAAAGGAGGAAGAAGACGACGCCTTGTCTTCTTATAATTATGGTATGTCTATTTAAGATCCATAGCAACGAGTAGACACTCTGTTGTTTATCTATATCTATCTTTATCTTTACTATTTTCTTATATAAACGAAAGTAAATGAGGGTTGTGATTCATCACCACCTCACACCTTTTTCTAACCTTCCTAAAACAACTAACTAACTGAAACATAATGAAACACCTACGTAGCAAACTAACTTAACCACCTCCCTAAAAAGGCCACGACCATAGCAATGACTTAAAATGAGTGATTTTTTTACTGTAACAAAGCGTGGGCATTTTTCTATTTTTCTTTCCATTGCGAGGTAGGCATGAACAACATCAAGCAGCCGAGCCGACAAAGTACATGGGCGTGTAAGTAGAGGAAATTTTTGGCAATGGGTACATATGAACCCGAAAAATAGAAGCACCAAGAAAAACCGCACCTAATTTTTTTAAAAAAAATTATATATATATATATATATATGTATATTATGGATGAAGAATATACATATTTGATTAAAAGACATGATTAGTAAAAAAAATAAAATAGGTTACTCTCTACAATAATGAATAATAACGTGTAGAATGGTTTAAATTTATTTTTTCACATAGATTATAAATGGCCATATTTTTGAACCAAACTTTTCTAATACATTCTTTGTCCCAAAGCCTATGTGTACGAGTTTTTTTATATTTTCTTAAAAACTTCTTTAGTGATATTTATTCTATTAAAAACAAATTTATGTGTATACATGTTCAAAATAGCACTTCTGCACGTGTAAGCAGATACATAGCACACGTCTGAATCACGGATAACTTCAGGGTCTGAATAAGAGCGGCCATGCATTGGATTTCTCTTCCATCTCTACCGAGGATAATTACTTCAGGTCTGTCTGACTGTCTTCTTTACAAGGGCAGATACCAACGTGGTAATGCTTTGCACTGGGCTCGTGCCTGGGTTGGGCCGCATTGGAAGAATGAAAATCAGATCATGTATGCCTTTTATTTACCTTTTTATATAGTTTTTCTGTTCTGTTTTATGTTTGATCAAGGAATGGACGACGATACAGGACAGTTTGGTCGCGTTTGTCTTAAACTTATACTCTCTGCGTCCACAGATGTAAGACGTGCACGAAACTTTAGGTTCAACTTTGACCAACAATTAAACCAATACTATTAAATTATATGACATAGTAGTTGTCGGCGGTACGGGAACTAGGGTTCCGTAAACCGTTGGCAAAGGGCCAAACTTGATGCCACGTCGTCAAGGGCGTGAGAATCGAGAATACGCGCTCGGGGGCTTGCCCCCGTCCCCCCCGAGCACTGTGTCCGCTTGGCCCCTCTTGGTTTGGTCAAGTGGCCTACATGCAGCGAGCTGGCGAAGTGGTGGGCTCGGGGGTCCCCGAGCTCGGGAACCCCGAGCACCTCTTGTTTCTTCCTCGGTGCCACGTGGCAAGGCGCCCCAAGCACCCCTCGGAGGCCCTTCCCCGGGTAGTCCTCGTGGGTCCTTCGACCAATACATGTGGCGGGAGTCCCGCGGCGCCCTCCGAAGGGCCCAGGAGGGCCCTTTCCATGTGTCCCATCGGGCGCATTTAATGCCTGTCAACAGGCGTGCCTACTCCAGGCCCAAAGCGGGCGTCCTCCGGCGTGATAAGGCCTGTCAGTTATCATCTGACATGCTTTTAGACTTTCGGGCGCGGTACGGCACTCCCAGGTGCACCCCTTTGGTCCGTGGGACCTGGGTGGTTGGAGCCGTGGCAGGGAGCTTGCCTGTTAAGTCTTCACCGGCGCGTTTCAACCTATCATGAAGACCTGTTTTCCGAGGACGGCATGTCAGAAAACATCTCTTCCGTCGCAGCCTTCGGCGGCTGGCGTGGCGTGCCCACGCCCCCTACGTAAGCAGCGTGCCCGCTGCATTTAATGCACTTTCGGTCATTGTGGTAAGCCCCTAGGTATATAAGGGGAGAACCGAGGCCATGCAAGAGGTTGGATCTTCTTTTTTAGAGGTTGAACTCTTCTCGAGCTAGAAAAAGTAAGAACATCGGAGCTCCCTGGAATAGAGTTTCGGGCTGCCTCTGTAATCTCTAAAACACCAATACACACATCGAAGCAGGACGTAGAGTTTTTCACCTCCGCGGTGGCCTGAACCTAGGTAAATCTCTGGTCGCTCTCCAAACATCTAAAGCCTGCTTAATACGACCCTGTAGCTCCGGACCAGCACCTCCCCGGCCGAATCCCAAAAGGGGTCCTTCCGGACCATCGACGCCGGGGTTTACACGTTGACAGTAGTGGTATCATTGGATTCATATTCAAACGTATTTTCAAATGGTATCACTTTTGTATTATTTAATTCTATATTATTGGCTTAATTGTTGGTCAAAGTTAAACCTAAAATTTCGTGCACACTTTACATTTGTGGACGGAGGGAGTATGTCATAAAAATAATCAGTAAGGTGAGGTATAAGGACATCTACAGATGTAGAGACAATCATTGACTCTTCCATCTATCTATATCATCTAGAGTTGACTATTAATTGACTTGTATAATGATGTTGTCTCTTAATCTGATTCTACACGAAGAGTTAATATTAAATGTAATAACATGCAAAGGCACGAGGCTACGTTCTGTTTTATAGTTTGACTCTTCACGAAGAGTCAGTTTTATTCTTCTTCTCCTCTTTTTTTTCCTTTATCAACAATTATTTTAGGTGACATGATAAAGAGTTAGCTGATGTCATATTTTAATAGATATTTTAAGTTATGACTTTACTAGGTGGCAACCGTGGGCCTCCTAGTCATACGGTGCGGCATCTCCCTTGCATGCATCATGCATGTATAAGAGTAGATAATGCTGACATCATCAAGATTCTCTTAATTTTATAAATTTAAAATATTTTTTCTCTCAAACCATTTATCTGATTTGAGATCCGTTTTCACCGTTGGGTTCCTCACGAGGAGAGCTTCAAAACTAGATCACATATTTATATGTTTTGACGATATTTTTTTAAGGCATCAGTTACCATGCTTATAATACACATACCATAATATACTGATGATGTTACCATAGATAGCTGCTTATTAATAGGTTGGTAACTGGCGTATTACTGCCTGGTAACTAGTAACGCCGAAATAAAAGTCATTAAAATATGTTCCCAAATAAGATCTAATTTTGAAGCTCTCATTGAGATGAATCCAACCATGAAAACAGATCATAGATCGGATTAACGGTTTGAGAGATAAAATATTTTAAAAATTTGGAATTGAGGGAATCTCGTTGATATCATCAATTTATTTTGTTGCTATTTGCATGCACTTGTCGATGTCATTATATTTGTTTCTTACTATTTTGCATGCAGAAACCATTCCTCCAAAAATTTTTGAACTGTACCGTAAGACTAACTGGCACACCGATTTTTCGTTTAAATTAAACAAACTTTTTTTCCCTGTCGCGACGTGTGGTTTACCTTCAAAGTTGCACCCCACGCAGAGTCTAACTAGGCACACTCTACCCGGCTAGATATCCTTTTATTTCTGGCAGGAGAACCTCGTGCATCTTAACTTCATTTTGGTATGTCTCTAATCACTCGGACGGGACGTGCTGGGGGCAATAAACACCGAAAACGTCGGGCCTAAACTGACAACGAAGTACATGGATCCTTTTCGCGTAGCAGCTAGCCGGGCCCAGATAGATGCTAAAAAGGACGGGCTTTCTTTTTCGTGGGTCAGAGAACAGTGGGCCGAATGGACCGACTCCTTGAAGCCCGGGGTTGCAAACTCTCTACGCTAAGTGGCAACGTGCAACTGGTTTCAGAAAAGAAAGTAAAAATAGTGGCAATGTTAAAGTGCAACACGCCTCCATCACGTTGGAGGGATAGCATGGACCCAGAGACATATCTGGTAGAGTGATATCAGTATTTTTTTTAGTCATGCTATATAAAATTTTATATTAAGATAAAAAAAAGTAGGTTCATGATTCTAAAATTAAGAATACTAGAGACACATTTGAAAAAAATAATTTTTTCTACTATTATACTATATATTCTCATATCATTAAATGACTTGGACCATTCACAAAATCAAAAGACTATCTTCTCTATTATTTGAGGTATCATGACACACACGGTTACGGCCCTGACATATTGTGAGACCTTGAAATAATGCGCCGTAGAGTAGGAGACAGGAGAGATCTTTTTAGTAAAACTTGACATAACTTTTACAAGTCATACATAATCATATCCAAGTAACTCTTTGCTCATCACGTAGTCGAGTTAGAATCTCTGGTATGAACAATCAAATGTGATCTCTCCGAAAACGGAGCTTCAAGGAAGCGTGGCTTTATAAAGTCAAAGCTAAAAAGGAAGCAGAAGATGAGAGAAATCGAGATATACTACTACGAGAAGTCTACTCCTGCCGTGTGATCACTCCTGCGCCAATCGAAGAACAGGACGAATCTCCGTGACAGGAACGTCGGAGTCCGGTAGCAGTGTCTCGCCACCCGAAGACAGGGGCGTGTTTTTGTATGCTTCCTTCGTGGTCGGCAGCCACTCCCTCCACTCCGTCATCCGTCCACACGTTTTAGATTTAGAAAAAATATATTTTAAATCTTGAACTACTGTTTTTAATCTGGCTTGAACCCCAAACTATAAAATTATTTTAAACCTTAAATCTTCTAAAACTGTCTTAAAAAGTTTGAAAAAATTCATAGGTGTAACGAATGCTATGAAGTGATGACGTGTAAAACTTCATCAAAAAATATGACTATTTGTGTCGTGTGCAAAAATGACAAGAAAAATATATTTATCTCTTGCATGTTTTGTATAAAACATGATTGTATTGTTTGATGAATTTTCTTTGGTTCTCATTTTATAGCATTCCGCACATCTATGAATTGTTTCATAGTTTTAGGAATATTGCGAGACAAAACCACCGTCCAAACCTTAGCTAGGTTTTTTAGGGTAGTTTTGTGCCTCAAAAGTTTCACAAAAGTTTACAAAAAATTTAAGAACGTATGAAGTGCTACATAATGAGAATCTACAAAGATTCATAAAAAAATATGATTATTTTTGTTCTATAAAAGAGACAAGAGAAATATATTTATGTCTTATCATTTTTGTATGGAGACACAAATAGTCATATTTTTTATGAATGTTTGCATGCCATCATTCCATAGCATTCACTACAACCATGAATTTTGTTACATTTCTGAAAATCTCGAAATGTAAAACCACTATACAAAAGTGAGCTAGGGTTTAGATTAAACGGTTTCAGAAAGTTCAGTATTCAATATGAATAAGTTTAAGATTTTTTTTTGAGACAGAATAAGTTTAAGATTTAAATCGGTCTAAACATCATGGTTCAAAATTTATAATATATTTTTTCCTTTAGATTTTAATAATGCGCATATGATACAATATACTGGCGATGACTCGGACGCGCAGAGCTTCATCTAACCAAGAGCTAGCTCACACATTGGCAAAATACAGCATTGCGGGCTAGTTAGGTCGTTAGTAGTACTAGTTAGATTCAGAACAGAAGAAAACAAGAAATCACCATGTCGATTAACTATACCCAAGCATATACCAATACGTTGGAGTAACCAAATTTCTCTTGCATGATTGGATGCATCTGATTCATCATGCTTTCCGCAGACTGAATGTGCCATCAGAGTTTGAAGAATGCAAAATTTGCCAAGTTGTTTTATTACCACATCCGTGGCACGCAATCAGATCTGCTTATCTCCATTGAAAGGAACGCACACAACACTCCAGATTTAGTTCTAGATTTCTCCCTCTCCTTAAACTGTTTAGCCCCCGGCCTGTATCAATCCGTCCCTTTCGCATTATAGCTGCTCTTGTCACTACTGTTTACTGTTCATCTTTTTTAATTAGCTAGCAACGTTGATGAGTTGATCACTACACGTGTGTCCGTAGTTGTATAATCGTCCATGGTTGATCGCTACAGTTGGAAGGGTGCTTGGCGCACGCAACGGAGAAGATGTCGGCTTCTTCTGCAGGAGAAATGGGACGTGTCTAGAAGTGATCATAACAGAACAAACAGTAGATAGAGTAGCAGAATTTTCAACCCGGACGGCAACGGATCAACGATGAACGTAAGATCACGACAATATGTGAGATTCAGAGAGAGCTCGAAGCTTTTAATGTAGCGTGTGCTTTTGTCATCGAGAAGCTGTGTACACGTACAGCATGTACGTACAAATGACGGGCAGACACGTACGGACATACGTGCAGAAACATACAAAGTCTCGAAAGGCTTCTTTCTTGGAAAATGCTACTTCTTTTAATCGAGAGTTCAGTAGCAAGCTCGTACGTACAGTCGATCCTACAATAGGCCAAGTACAAGCCACTACGTGTAATAGCTAATCCTCCTATACATCGAGGTTCATTCATGCTCTCCCGGGGCTCCTAGGATCATGCCGGTTGTTGGCGCCGGATCCAGGGTAGTCGTTGACCTCGATGTCCATCCGGGCCGCCACTTCGCCGAGGTTTCTCTCTTCGGCTGTTACCACATCTTCCTGTATATGAACAAATTTGCATTCGTGTTACAAATCAAATAGTTTGAGTAATGTAGCAGCTTGCATGTAATTAAAACCGAGAATGTTCTTGCACGAGCGAAGTGGACTTTCCGTTAGTTTTAGGGAAAGGAGTCGTGAGTGGGGTGCAATACAACTAGACAAGTGGCATGGGGATGAGTGGCCACGCATGTGAGCTGCACCATGACTGGCCGAGCCTTAGCTAGCTGTGCATGTGAGTGGACATTGGATAGTGCTCCAGCATCCCAACAGCTACCGCTCTGCTCTTCCGAGCATCCAAAGGTCATAGCAGCTCACATGTAATGTAAGGCTAAAGTTAGGAAATTGTCAACCTGTGGATGCATGCCGTGTTTTAATTACTTTGAGTTCCCTGCGAGCAGTACCTTTTATGGAGGCCAGCTTCAGCAGAGCACTTAACCTGTGACTGTTAGTGCGCATAGTTAAATGGTTTTATGTTTCCTGTGAGTGTCGTCGCGGAAGCGCATAGCTTTGAGCTGCTGGGATCACCACGAACAACGGAACAGGCAAGTGGCCATTGGTTCAGCGGTGCAGCCACACGGCACAAGGCATTGTGATGGCTCCAGCCATTGGCAAGCAGCCAGGTATAGGAGTAATTCGACATCTATCGAGCCTCAACAAATTTCAACCCAAAGAACAGCTAAAAACATCGAGAAAAAAAGGGAACAAGATTGACCTGGACAGGCGTCTCCAGACCAGAGACTGAGGCTCGGTGGTTCCTCAAGTACATGCTTCCTACATACCAGAAGAATGATACATAAATACAAGATTGAAACGTATACGTAGCAAGAAAGGAGAAGAACTCAAAAGGGTCAATCACTTACTCGACAGAGGCACGGAGGAGACCAGAGGAAGAAGAAGAAGGCAAGACAACACGAGGAGAGCGAGCACCGTCTTCCTCTTCGAGCTGTAGCGATCCATTGTCACCGCGCGCAACCACAACGAAGAGGCGGAAGGACCGAAGAAGCACCGTACGCGCGCGCCGCTCAACTCCCTCCCACCTTGGGAGTGGCTCTCGCGCGCTCGCTGGCCACCAACAACGCTACCGCGACTCTGGTGCCAATCTGATAGCTAGTTAGGGAGGCATGCAGTGGTGGAATCCCGAATGGCCTTGCGTGGTGGGTGTGGTGGGGCATTTTATACGGAGAGGGGAGGAGGAGCCCCCCTCTATCTCTCACCAAAAGTCAACTTCACGCACCTTGTTCTGCTTTAGAGGGAGGGGAGGATGGATGTCTCTGCCTGCCTGCCTGCCTGCCTCTGCGCACTAGCTAGTGTGCTGCGTCCTGCGTGCGTCTCGTCCTTGGCCTTTTGCTCCTCTTGATCTTTTTCCCTCTTGGAGTTGGATCCGTCCGCCTAGCTAGCTCCCTCCTCCCGCTGTCGCGCACCGAAGCTCGGTGACACTGACCTGTGAAGGGCCGATGGCGAGGTGTCGCGTGCGCAGGTCTGGTGCGTGGACAAGTGCCAAAAAGTTCCGGACCCGTGAGAGCGCTGGGTGCGCGGTGAGAGCCTGGTCTGACATCTGCGACCGTGCGATTCGGTTCTGGTCAACACCGCAACTAGAGGGCATCGCAGAGCTCAGATGCGGTGGATGCTAGCTTAGGTGGAACTGGCATTTGTACATGTATGGATCCAAGGAAAAATATCTCCCTTTTCTTGGAACGGCGATCCAAGGAAAAACATCACTACGTCTTTTAGCTGGGTTTTGTCCACTTATAAAGAGTCGTTCAGCATTCGTCGAGGAAGACTCCAAAGGCCCTTAAGAATGGCTTCTAGAGAGTTTATAGGTAAAAATAAACTATAAATTATTCCTAAGAGGTAAATGAGCTAAGACTTAATTTTTAAGCTATTCTAGATTCCTGTTGGTACCAGGAAGTCTCAGATTTGAGGCTTCCCAAGCTTCTCTACGGCCCCAACTTACTCCGTTCGGTCTTTGCCCCTGAAGTTGATAGAATTCACAAAAAAACTGCCACTTCGAAAAAAAACACTCTCCTCCCGATCGGGCACCCCATCTCCCCTCTTCCTCTTCCCCCTCCCGTGCCGCCACCCTCCCGGCCAGATCCATCCCGCACCGGCCTCCACCGAAGGCTCCAACCTCCCCACGCTGCCCTCCTCGCCGCTTTCAGCCCCAGTCCGACCTCCGCACGCGCCTTCCCTGCCGGATCTCTCCCGCGCCAGCCTCCTAGCTTCGCCGGCCTCCCCGCGTTGTCCTCCCGACCACCAGCATCCCCGAGCTGGCCTCCCCGCGCCACATCCCCGCCGAATCTCTCCCCGCACCGGCCCTACCCGCTGGATCCCTCCTCGCACTGGCCGTCTTGCCGCCTCCCTATCCCGCGCCTCCCCAGCCGGATCCTGTGCCGCCCTCCCTCGCGCCGGCTGGATCTTCCCTCCCCGGGCCGACCCCTCCACCTCGCCCGAGCGTACCGTGCCGCCATCCCTCCCGCGCCCCCTCCCCACGCGGTGGCCCAGCTCCGCACGGCATCCCCCCGCGGCGGCCAACCTCCCATGCCTACCCATCCGTGCCCGCGGCTGCCGACCTCCCTCTCCCTCCCGTCCTCCCCCGCGCTCGTAGCCGCCGTCCTCCTGCCTGCTGCCCAGATCCGGCACCCAAGCTCAGCCCTAACGCTGGCCAACAGGACGGAACCGTCTGAGGTGCCATTTTCTTCATTTTTTTTAGACTGCCACTAATTTAGTATTTAGAACTTAACTAATCTACCTTTCAGTTAGTGAATAAAGCTGCCATTATCCTACTAATTTTGTTGCAGTTGCTAAATCAAATAGTTTCTGATTGAAGTAATCAGCTAAGTTTAGTTTAAGGTTCAATTATTTTGATGCCTTCGGATGGCAGATGATGAAGTTGACTTCCACTTGTATCAAACGTGGTTCCTTGATTATTTGACAGCCTCTTTATAGTCCATGAGCTATTGTGTTTAATATAGTGTTTGAAATTGTCATGTTATCATCGTCTTTATCTTTTAAATTAATTTTTTTATCAATATGTGCAAAGAAACTTGACGAGGGGAGCCCATCCGGGTAGGCCCAACACAACGAGTCGGCCCAACAGGCTTAGGCAAGCCCACTCAGATGAAGGCCCAAGAAAGGTCTGCAACAGTACAACGTCCGGGTGCCATTAAGACAGGCGTTACAACTCATCAAGACATACGTTTCAACCGGCATGAAGACTGGCGTTACTCGGACGGTTACAAAGTATAAATGTCTCAGTTAATTAGGACAGTTACTGTAGCTCAGCCGAGTGACCGAGTCGGCTAATGTACAGGCCTATATAAGGCTGAGCCCCCCATGCAGAAAGGGCTAGACTTTTACATTCTCTGATCTCTAGACTCTTTGAGCTTTACTAGCTTCATCTTCAACCTCTTGTAGTCTCTTCTTTCACGCAAGATCAGAAATATATTCAGCAGGAGTAGGGTATTACCTCCGCCATTGGAGGGCCTGAACCTGGGTAAAGTTCTTGTGTGCACCGCCTAGATTTTCCTAACATGCTTTCCCAAAAATCCTACTACAAATGGATATTGCCGCGAATTCCCCGCGACAGTTGGCGCGCCAGGTAGGGGCAGCGTGCTTTGGAGCCATGATCCGGGCGGGGTCTTCTCCAACCATCGGCGACAAGCTTGTCGCCGGCAATATGTCGTTTGCCGCACACCCCGAAGGCTCGGAGTTCATCTTCGGCAGCCTTCACTTTGTGGCCGACGCCTTCGGCCAGCTGCGTCTTCAAGACCCGCGTCCTTTCGCTCCGAGCAAAGACGCGAAGCGCCCCCAGTTCGTCGCTATGGTGGGCGCTGAATCTCTCCTCCCTCTCTTGGATTCTGATGAATCCGATGGGGGCGAAAGTACGCACAGCCACACTGCCTCGGCAGAGGTATACGTGGTTGGACCCGGTGGCGCGGACGACGCGGGCACATCTGCCGCAGCCGCCAGGGCAACGCATGAACACTTGCTGACTCCCATCGAAGGGCAGTCGGAGGCCGAGAGGGCCTTGGAGGCCTCTCGGCAAGCCCTCCTTGCTGAACGAGAACGCCTCGATCAAGAGCGGGCGGCCCTCGAACAGCGAGAGCGGCAACCGAATGAGCCTCACGGTTCGCGCAGTCGCGCGAATCGCCGAGTCTCTTCAGCCGCCCGGAGGAGCCGGGCTACTCGGGCCCCACTCTTCGAGCGAGAACAGGACGGTGTCCCTGTCTTCCAGACACCAGCTCAAAACCTCTTTGCGGCTGCCGCATTGGCCGACTCACTGCCGCCTCCGGCAGATGGCCCCGCGGCAGAAATCCACCGCCGAGTCGTCGCGCTGATGAAGACGGCGGTGGAACAGCAAAACGAGGCCGGGTCAGTTAGCAACCGACTGGCCTCCCAAGCAACTCGGAGTCGGCCTTTGGCGACTCTGAGTCGCCCTGTCACAGTTGGCTCGTCGCAGCCGAGTCGCTCTACGAATCGGCCTGACGCTCGCCAGGAGATCAACCGACTCCAGGCTGAGCGGAGACAATCCGGCTCCCTCCGAGCAAACGACGCTCGTGATGCTCGTGACGACATCGAGGGGCGACTGGCAGCCCGAGTGCGGGCCGAACGACGCGCTGGCGAGGTCAACCAGCCGGGTGGCTCTGCCTCCACCGGACCGCTTTGCTTCAGCAGGCGGATTCGGTCCGAGCCATTTCCGGACCGATTCCGGATCGCTAGCGGCGTAGACAAGTATGATGGCACAGCCAAGCCGGAAACTTGGCTTGCTGACTACTTGGTCGCCTGCAACATAGGAGGAGGCAACGAGCGTGTCGCCCTCCGAAGCCTACCCCTGATGCTGGAAGGGTCGGCTCGGGCATAGCTTAACAGCTTACCCGAAGATAGCATCTACGACTGGAGGGACCTCCAAGAGGCCTTCGTTAAGAACTTTGAGGGCACGTATAAGCGCCCTGGGAACGCCCAAGACCTGTGGCTCTGCGTCCAGGAGAAGGGCGAGTCAGTCCGCGACTACATTCAGCGATGGACTCGGCTGCGCAACTCGATCGAGGACGTCACCGAGATGCAGGCCATTCAGGCCTTTTCCCAGGGAGTCAAGTACGAGCTCCTCAAACATAAGTTGGCCCGGTCTAACATTCAGACCATGGGCCGACTCATGGAAGTCGCCAGCAAGTATGTGACAGGTGAGGAGGCGATGCGGTACGAGGACAAAGGCAAGGCAAAAGCCGAGTCTTCGAGTCGGAAAGTCCCCGCCGACTCAGGTCGGAAGCGCGCGGACAGTCGGCCCCCGAAGCGGAAAGCTGGCGGAGATGGGGTCAGTGGAGCCGACCTGGTTGCGGCCGCTGAACGTGGCCCCCAGCGCGGTGATGCTGGCCAGAAGAAAGAGCGCCCTTGGCAACAGCGCAAGGCGCCAAAATTTACCTTTGAGGAGGTCCTTGACAGGCCTTGCTCTTTTCACAGTACCGCCAACTATCTGGCGGGGCACTCGACCCGGGAGTGCAGCTTCCTGCAACGCCTCCGGGAGGAAAAGCAGCCCGAGCCGGAAGACGGCGGAGAAGGAGGCTCTGCTGCAGGCGGCGGTGCTGCGCAGTATCCCCCTCAAAGGGGGGTACTCAAGATCTTCCAGGGAACCGACTCCAAAAGGGGTCGGAAGCTGCGCTGTCGCGAAGTCAACGCGACGGTGTCGGCTGTCCCTCAATGGCTGGATTGGTCCGAGGTGCCAGTCGGATTCAGCCGACTCGACCACCCAGACCGGGTCCCCCAACCCGGCAAACATCCTTTGGTGGTGGATCCCCAGGTCGGCGGGTTCAAACTCCGCAAGGTCCTGATGGACGGGGGCTCCAGCATCAACATCATCTTCATGGACACCCTGAAGAGGATGCAAGTCTTGGAGACCCAGCTTCGCCCTAGTAACACTTCCTTCCACGGAATAGTGCCTGGGAAGTGTGCCAAGCCTCTGGGTCAGATCTCCTTGGAAGTTGTGTTCGGCGAGCCGAACAACTTCCGAGTCGAGACATTGACCTTCGAGGTAGTCGGCTTCAAGAGCGCATATCATGCGATCTTCGGCCAGCCGGCTTATGCCAAATTCATGGCTAGGCCGTGCTACACATATCTGAAGCTGAAGATGCCGGATCCCAAAGGCGTCATCACCATCACTGGCGACTTTGAGCGCTCCAACGAGTGTGATCTCGCCAGTGCGGACATAGCCGAGTCCCTGATCGTGGCTCAGGAGCTGGAGAACATCCAGGCGTTCGTCGACTCGGACCAACCTCCACCCTGCAAGAAGGCGGCAACCGAGTCCGCCTTCCAGTCGGCCAAGGACACTAAACGTGTCCAGGTCCATCCTGAGGATCCGTCCAAGATGGTCCAAATCGGGACTGACCTTGAGGCTAAATAGGAAGGCGCGCTCGTCGACTTCTTTCGTGAGAATTGGAACATCTTCGCATGGAAGCCAGCTGACATGCCGGATGTTCCAAGGAAGTTCACCGAGCACTCCCTCAACGTCGCCAAGGATGCAAAACCAGTGAAGTAGGCTCTCCGTCGCTTCGCCGAAGACCGGCGCAAGACAATCGGAGAAGAAATCACCCGACTCCTCGCAGCCGGGTTCATCAAGGAAGTTCTTCACCCGGACTGGTTGGCAAACCTGGTCCTGGTTCTTAAGAAGAACAAAACTTGGCGCATGTGTGTGGAGTACACGTCCTTAAATAAAGCATGCCCTAAGAACCCGTTCGCATTACCCCGAGTGGATCAAGTCGTCGACTCCACAGCCGGTTGCGAACGTTTGTGTTTTCTGGATGCCTATTCAGGCTACCATCAGATCAAAATGAAAGAGTCTGATCAAATAAAAACTTCTTTCATCACCCCGTTTGGGGCTTTTTGTTACATCACAATGCCTTTTGGTTTGAAAAATGCTGGTGCTACATATCAACGTTGTATGCAAAAGTGTTTACATGACCAGATAGGCAGAAATGTCCAGGCTTACGTCGATGACATTGTGATATAGACAAAGAAGACCGCGGACCTCTTGACCGACTTGGCCGAAACCCTCGCCAATCTCATGAGGTTCGACATGAAGCTCAACCCGGAAAAGTGCGTCTTCGGAGTTCCGGCTGGCAAGTTACTCGGCTTCATCGTTTCCGAGCGAGGAATCGAAGCGAACCCAGAAAAACTTGACGCCATCATCAAGATGGGAAAACCGAAAGATCTGAAGTCGGTCCAGCGCTTAAACCGGGTGTGTTGCTGCCTTAAGTCGGTTCATCGCCCGACTCGGTGAAAATGTCTTGCCTTTTTACCGACTCCTCAAGAAGTCTGATTCCTTCGAGTGGACGAGTGAAGCTCAACAAGCCTTCGAAGATCTCAAGTGTCTTCTGTCAACACTTCCGGTTCTCGCTGCACCAATGGAGGGTGAGCCCATGCTGTTGTACATCGCGGCCACGAATCAAGTGGTTAGCGTTGTTCTAGTGGTGGAGCGCGCAGAAGAAGGCCGAATCCAGAAGGTCCAGCGACCCGTCTACTACATCAGCGAAGTCCTTTCCGAGTCAAAGCAGCGCTACCCGCACTACCAGAAGCTCGTCTATGGCGTGTTTCTGGCGACTCGGAAGTTGGTGCACTATTTTCAAGCCCACTCGGTCACCATGGTTAGTCATGCTCCTTTGTCTGACATCATCAACAATCGGGATGCCACGGGCCGAGTCGCTAAGTGGGCGATAGAACTCATGCCCCACGACATCAGCTACGAGCCTCGCAAGGCAATTAAGTCACAAGCCCTCACGGACTTCATCGTCGAGTGGACTGAGAGCCAGACCCTTCCGACTCAGGTGCACCTTGAGCACTGGGCCATGTACTTCGACGGCTCGAAGATGCTTGCGGGCACGGGGGCTGGAGTCGTGCTGATCTCCCCCAAAGGCGACAAGTTGAATTACGTGCTGCAGATCCACTTCGCCGCCTCCAACAACGTGGCGGAGTACGAGGCGTTACTGCATGGCTTGCGCATTGCAGTTTCACTCGGCATTCGCCGACTTCTTTGTCGCGGCGACTCGGATCTGGTGGTGCAGCAAGTAATGGAGGCTTGGGACGCCAAGGATCCCACCATGGCGGCATACTGTGCCGCTGTACGCTGGCTGGAAGGACACTTTGATGGCCTCGAACTTCACCATGTTCGACGAGCAGACAATGAAGCAGCTGACTCCCTTGCCCGGATCGGCTCAGCTCGGGAAAAAGTCCCACCCGGAGTGTTCCTTCAGCAGCTCTTCCGACCATCCGTCAAGTTGGAGTCGGCAACCGAGTCGTCTGAAGCCGAGTCATCACACCCAGAACCGGCTCAACCGACCCAAGAAGACGTCTTGGCGGTCATCCCTCTTTGGACTCAGCCGTTCCTGGCATACCTCTTGCGCAAGGAGCTGCCTGAAGATCCGACTGAGGCACGCCGCATTGTGTGCCGCGCTCGAGCTTATACCATCATCAATGGTGAGCTCTATAAGCGCAGCACTACTGAAATCTTCCAGCGCTGCATTTCGCCGGAAGAAGGCCGAACATTGCTCGAAGAAATCCACTTGGGACTCTGCGGTCACCATGCTTCATCAAGAGCCTTGGTCGCCAAAGCTTTTCGACACGGTTTCTTTTGGCTCAGTGCACATGCTGATGCCGAGGAACTCGTCCGAACTTGCGAAGGGTGTCAGCGGTATGCACGTCAAATACACATGCCGGCTACTGCGCTCAAGACCATTCCGATCACATGACCTTTTGCCGTGTGGGGACTCGACATGGTGGGTCCGCTCAAAACAGCCCGGGGAGGTTTTACCCATCTCCTTGTGGCCGTGGACAAGTTCACGAAGTGGATTGAAGTCAAGCCAATCATGAAGCTCGATGGTCTGACTGCCGTCAACTTCATGAAGGGAGTCATCTTCCGATTCGGAATCCCCATAGCATCATCACCGACAACGGCAAGAACTTCACTGCTGAAGTCTTTCGCCACTTTTGCCGAGATCATGGGATTCGGATCGATTATGCCTCCGTGGCTCATCCGCAGTCAAATGGCTAAGTCGAGCGGTCCAACGCTCTGATTCTTCAAGGCATCAAGCCCCGGTTTTTAGTCCCGCTGAAACGGGCCGCCGGCTCCTGAATCGATGAGCTTCCATCTGTCCTTTGGAGCTTAAGGACGACTCCAAACCGGTCGACTGGCTACACGCTGTTCTTCATGGTTTACGGAGCTGAAGCCGTCCTGCCGAGTGACATCCTCCATGACTCCCTGCGAGTCGCAGCATACGTGGAAAAGGATGCCGAGTCGGCACGACAAGATGACCTAGATCTCCTAGAAGAAGCGAGGGAACTTGCCCTCTCGCATTCGGCTATCTATCAACAGAACCTGTGCCGCTACCACATCGGCAAGTTCGAGGCCGAGTCTTCAACAAAGGTGATCTGATCCTCCGACTGATCCAAGACAAGGCGGGCATGCACAAGTTATCTTCGCCTTGGGAAGGTCCTTTCATCGTGTGGCGCCCCCGGATTTTAGGCCGGGAACTCCCTCGTGATTACTGTATCGGTCCCTGGATCAGTAGCCGATACACACGAGTTACCTGTATATCATTGTCATACATGCGTAAACAATTAAATAGACCGATAAGGTCGATGATCTGATACCTGTAGCCCAACGGCTATAATCTTGCAGCGGAATTCAACAGTGAAGTGACCCAGCAATATGCCATATCCGACAGGCAACTGGCTGGGGTTACGCCCTAGCTTTCGCGATCGTAAGCTTATCCTCGGATATTGCTGTCTTCTTCGTCTGGCCAAATCAACAAGCCAGGTGAGTACATTGAATGTACTCGCAAGCTATTCCCACAGGAGGAAATATACGGCAATATTTCATGCAGGGAATAGATCAAGGGATAGCTCTAACCTAAGTTGCAAGTTGTGCGGAAATGTAAGTTCTTATTCAAAATATAGTATAGTAGATTCAAAAGCATTTTCGAAATCCACAAGCTCATCTCTGTCGAGACAATAATCGATGCTGGGTAATCCAGCTAAACAGTCCTCCACTAGAGGCCGGTAGTTCCATCTACCGCCTCGAGCAGTCCTTACTACCTACCCGTGCTACCGCCTCGTGGCCCGGGCTAGGTTTCCTCTTCTGCAGTTCCTCGCTACCAGACCGTAGCTTAAACTGCTCACTGTGGACACATCATGCCCACGTCCTTAATCCCAATTCCCAGCCTTCACAAACAAAACTCAGTCTAACCAGTGTGTGGCCTTACCAGTTCATGTCCATGACCGAGGACGCGGCTATTCGAATAGATTTTAACCCTCTGCAGAGGTGGTACGGCTTTACCCACAAGATGTAAGTCACCCTGGGTATACTTCGCGACGTATACTGACAGGGATATTACAACGAGACCTTTCTCCCGTGTTCACACTTGAGCCGGACTCGCTAGAAGGACTACCCAACCTTTTTCATCTCGGATGACAAAAGTGGGACTCTCCCCCTTTGTGTCGGACCATGTTCCACGTACCTTGTAGGACTCTACGGAGTTTTACCCCCACGACAAAGTGAGACCCACGAAGAGCTTTTCCCCCTACGCAGTCCCGTGGAGATCCTCTAGAGATTCCCGGATCCACTAGCACTACTCCCTAACTTCCCACGGTTCCGGGCTCCGGCATTAGACGGGGTACCAGGTCCAGTCCTTCCCATAAAGGACATGTGGACGTACGGCGGGGAACTGATTCAGCGGCACTTAGGTTCGGTCCTTAATCGATTCGAGCGGGACTCCATAACCAACCGACTCCACGGGTAGCGACCGGCTACCCGGCCATTCCTTCCGCAAGTAGCAACCGGCTACTCTACCTCCTCATAACACCCTTAGCATTCCCGCCCGAATCCAAAATCCTCCATCATTTCATGTGGGATTTTCACAATTGTTTTCTTTTTAAAAGATTTCCTCGGCATGTATAAACAAGCCGAGGGTTTTGATCCTATACCCCCTGAACCTTGTAAAAACTTGTTTTAACTAGAGCAGGTCTAAGCACAGCTACTGCTTATATTCCTACTACCTTGCCGGTCGATCTCGACCGACTAACTAGACCTAGGGTTACAAAGGAAGGGTTCTAATCCTACGGCACATGCAACTACTGGACGTAACTTCGCTAGCATAAAATACCGGTGTACTAAAATAGCATGCAATATTTGCAAAACAAAATAATTAAGCTTAACAATTATAGGGTTGCAACATGGTCAAGGTGGGAAAGCTTGCCTGGCAACTCCGGGTCCTGTTCCTGTTCTTGGCGTGAAGGTGACGTCGGATCCTCTCGCAGCACGTACGGCACTCCGTTAACTATACGTCGAAAAGGATCGGCGAATAAGAAGCAAGCGATGGAACTTCGAATAAAACCCAAGAACTAAAATCACATGAAATGACGTTTTCAATCGGGAAGAGACATCGCGTTATTAGGGTTATGCTTAACAACTTGGTTCGGAACCCCTAGGCTTAACATGACTCCTAGACTTTTGTTCCGTGCAGTCACGTGTATAAGGGTGTGACTTTATGCTAGCATTCGAAGACTAAACTCTGTGAGTGGGAAAGGCTTGAACGAAACCCTAGGTTCGGCATTAGCCAACCATTTACATGCATGAACTGTTGGTTAGGGATGTTCGGTTTTTTTTTAACAGGTATTCACGTTCCCTTTTTATTCTTCGAGCCGTGCAATGTGCATATGCACCTACGAATGAGTGGTTTTTTGATGCTGCAAAGAATAAGCATAAAATTAATCTTTAATAAACATGCTTTAAATAGTTTCAAACGTTAAATTTCTTTTGAACAAATGTTTGCATTCTCTAGTGAGTCGATCAAGTGTTTTGGGATATGTTTGCGTACTGGACTACCTAAGAAATGCTGTAGTAGTACTTAGGGCAGCACCTACAGCGTACGAATTATTAAAGCCAGGGTATGAGGTATTTAAATCTAAACTAGTATTCCATTAGAAATATGAAACGGTACTCAAATTCCAAAAGTTTGCAAAGGTAAAAGTCTTGCCATTATTTGAAGAGTTCAGAACCGGATTAACTGTACCAGAGCTCACCGATTTAATTAACCTAAACACAACCGAAGCAGCCGGGCTTTCAGACAAACTAAATGCGATTTAAATGAGCTGATGCTTTTAAATAAACGGAATCAGCAGCTCGGTTAACTGCTGGAATTAATTGGACCGCTTGGGCCAAGGCTATATGCGCCGGTCGGTACTACTCTTCTTACCACCTACCTACTCCCTCCCAGGCGGCGGCGATTGAACCTGTAGGAGCTCCTGACGGCGGCGATGCCGGTGGTTGAGAGCGATTGCTCCTCGGTGGCGCTGGGGAACTCGAGCTAAGGAGCGGCGGGCTACTATGGCGCCGTCGGTTTGGGGCTTTGTAGCTCGGGTGCTAGCTGGGGGCGGGGATGGCGGAGCCCAACTCGGAGGCGAGGAGGATAGGGGCTGTGGCGGCGGCACTTTGGGCGAGAAACCACCGGCGGCGGGGTCTTCAATCCGGGCAGAGAAAAATTCCAGAGAGGAGGGGATGGGCTCTAAGCTTGCTCCCTTTGTCCTGGAAGCTCGGGGAGGCTCGGGTTGCTCGGATTTTTGCTGAGCAGAGGCGGGGGTGGGAGCTAGGTGTGGTTCTGTGGTGGCCGTGGAGAAGAAGGGGGTTGGGCGGCTGCTCAAGCTGGGGGTGGGGGTGTTAGCTTGGCGGAGGGAGGAGCTCGGGCTGCCTCTTTATAGGGAGCCGACGAGGTGAGCTGGCCGGCGCTGTGCTTGGTGATGGGACGCATCCCACGCTCGGGGACATGGCCGAGGCTACAGAAGAGGGAGGGGGACCTGGGGACGCGGCAGTAGCTCGGGACAAGACTCGACGGCGTGCGGCGCGCTGAGACGGCGACGTGGCTTTGGCATCAGCGAGCGGCGCGGTTCTGGAGCTGATGCGCGGGTACGGCGGTCGGCGCTCGGTGCGTGCCTGCTCCCGAGGTGCGGCGGGGAGGGATGAGCTGGACAGAGGCCTCGGCGGGAAGGACGGCCGTGGCGCACCACGATTTGTTGGCGAGGCTTGGCATCGGCTCGGGGCTCGATTCAACCGGCGAGCGGCGCGGCGAGAAGCCCTCCCGAGGACCTACAGGAGGCGTTGAGCTGGGCGGAGCGAGGTGATGGATCGCGGCAGGGCGCGGCATGCTCCGGCGTGCTGGACGACGTGATCAACGGCGTGCGGCGCGGAATGAGCTGTGCGTGCGCATCGTGGCGTGGCCAGAGCGCGGCCAGCTCATGCCGCTGAGCGGCATCAGCGTGTCCTGGAGCACTCGGATGGTTGTGCGCGTGTCCCTCGCGCCAGCAGGTTTGAGGTGAGATGTGCAAGGGTCTGGCAGAGCTGGGCATTGCTTTTGTGAAGGCAGGAGGGATTCCCGTCAAATGCCATGTGGTGCATTGCTGAGTCAAGGGATGAAGTTAGAAGGAAAAAGACAAGGTGGCCACTGTTGAGGAGGGACACGTCCTTGGCTGTGACCAGGTGACCGAGAAGGAGCCCCCTGGTTGGGTTGAGATATTATGCTTTAGGTTCGTGCCTCATTACATGCGATAATGCTAATTCGGCCCAGGTGTTCGATGATTGCCATTTGAGATTTTTACATGAACGCGTTCATGTTTTTACGTATTTGGGGCTCTAAATGTAAGGAGATCGTTGTATAAACTTATTATAATTTTCCGAGACACATTCATAGTAGATGCAGTTTAACGTGCCTTTTTGCCCTAGGTTTTATTAGTTCCATTTATCAGTATTTTGAATTGGACGTGGACATTTTATTTTATATCTGAGCTGGGTATGACACTACTTTGCTCCATGAATTTATTTGTGATCTTTAGAGAGATCGAAGGGGTTTAGATCTACACGGTTAGGGTTTTGATGGAATTTGAAATTCAAGTAGAAGGGAATTGTTCGGGAGTTAGGGTTAGGGTTTTCAGAGCGCGTCGAGGTAGGGCAGAGATATGGACTTCAAGGTAAGACCTTTATCTCCGCTCGGGACATGTTGGTGGCGAGGTACCGTTGACGTGGTGGCGTATATGGTGCGTGTGTGTGGCGGGATCGGGTTTAGCGAATGCCCGTGAAGTTAAGAACGTGCCGGTCCTATGGGGTCCGTGTTGACGCTTACGTTTTCGAGTATTTGAACGCTTTAGGGTTTGGCCGTTTTGTCGCAACGATGAAAAGGGCGTAGGGTTTTGCGTACATGTAGGCTAGGGTTTGTCGAGACGAATCGTCTTTAGGGTTAGTGATAACAAAAGTTACCAACCGCTGTAGAGTTACTGCCAGGTAAAGCTTTGGGTCTCCGCGATCAGGGAAGGTTCTGGTGGGGCACTGGGTTTAGATAGGATCATATCACCTTGGTTCGAGTCTTTGATCGCGAGATGCGTTTAGGGGTTTTACCATTCGTCGAGGAGGCTGATATCAGGGTTTTGGGTGTATGCGTTTATGTCGGGTACTAATCCCAATTAGGATGCACATGCTTTCTAATGTGACGCAAAAAGTTTTTGTAAGCCCTAATTTTCGGGTTTTAGAAAATCGGGATGTGGCACATCGTCAACCAGGTGCTGCATAACGGTGCGTACCGACTGGAGGACCCGGCAACCGGCGCGGTCACCGAACGAACATGGAATATTGCACAGCTGCGTCCTTTCTACACTTAAAGCTTTGTACTTCAAACAGTTCATTGTTTTATAATGAATAAATTTTTGTTTCCTTCGAGCGGCACTCGGGAAGCATTTTGTTCATTTATCTTTCATTTTCCGACTATGTTCCCTTGGGCAACCCCCGGGGGCTATGTCTAAAAAAAACCGAGTAGCTCCACTTCGGGCAATCCCCGGAAGCTACCTCCAACCCACTGGGTGATTTCTCACTCGGCACAAGTTATTTCGAATCTCCTAACTTTGTTTCTACACGAGCGTCTAAGTAAACGTGTACGGTACCTAAGGCCCACTCTTCGTCCCCAACTACAGTCGCAACCCGGCTGTCCGGTTGGCAAGAGCAAAAGCTAAAGGTCGGCCTGCACGCGAAAGGATCCGACTCGGCGGAAAAAACAAATCGGACGACTCAAATAACTTGTGCAAACAAATAACTTATGCAAAAGTCAATCAGAATGAATTGAAAAACATCTTCATTCATTGCAAAAGTTTTTACATTTTGTCTACTCGGCATACCGAGAGATATTACATGATATTTTTCTATTCCTCTGGAGTCGCTTCTACGCGCTCCTCCAGGTCGGTGAAGCTGGCGATCCGGCTGGCGGCGGTGCAGACTCGGGGTAGAAGCTCCAAAGGATTCACCGACTGCCTTTCCTCGTCGACAGGGGCACCCGCGGAGATGTTGTCGACATCCGCGTCAGGATGGTGTGTCAACACCATTGCCAGCGCCATGCCGGCTCCCGAGCGGGCTGCCGACTCCTTCCACTCTTCGACCTCCGCTGGGCCTTGCGAGAGCTTGTCGGCGAGGGCGAAGATGCTGGAACCCGGCTCTTCTCCGGGCCAGAGCTTGGTGCAGAGGCCTTGGGCAGCCGACTTCAAGTTCTACACCAGACTCTTGACTTGGAGGAATCGGTCCTCCATAGTCACGACGCAGTCGGACATTAGTTCTGGTGTCCAAAGTGCATCGAGGGCTGACCTCGCCGGCTCGGCTAGCGCGCGGAGTCGGAGCGTCGCCCGCCTTGTTTCTTCCTCCAGCTCTGGGCAAGCATCTGGGTACGGATTATTGCAAAGGAAATGAACAAGGAAGTGTGCAAAAAGAAAGAAGCAAGGGACTCGGGGGCTTACCGAGTAGAGTCTCATTGGCCTGCTTGAGTTGGCCTATGAGCTCCGCCTCGCGTTTCTCCCAGTCAGCGATGGTTGCGGCGTGTCGCTTATCCGACTCCTCCATCTTCTTGGCGAAGTCGTCGATGGATGCCTGTAGCTTTTTATTCGCGACGTGCGACTGTTCGTATTGCTTCGCCAGCTTGTCGTAGTCTGACTTCAGCTAGGTGGCGGCTTTCAATTGATCGTGAACGTCGCGCATCTTGTCTACATGCTCGGCCTCTTTAGTGTTGAGCATTTGAGAAACTTTTTCCGCCGGGATACTTGAGTTCACTTCTTTTTTGAGTTGGGCATTTTCAGCTTCGATGCCTGCTGACTCAAAAAAGTCAGAACCAGAAAACTTCAATGGCAAAAGAACTGAAGACCCGGACACTTACTCTTGAGGGCGGCGAGCTTTTCTTCAAACCGCCGACTCTTGGCTTTCTCCTCCTCCAGTGCCTTCTCCAGGGAGGCATTCCTTTCCATGAGGATTGGGTTATTTCTACCCAGTCGGATTGCAGCTTGATCAAGAAAGTTTGTTAGTACCCGAATTCATAAGTCTCCAACCGACTCAACCAGTCGGTCGGAGACTCGGGGGCTACACCCACTGGGTGCACTGAACGTGCTCCCAGTGTTAAGAACTAAACAAAGTTTGAAAACAACTCACCCCGACGAAGGACTCGAGGACCTCGGCCGAGTCTGCCAAGGACTTGGCCGCGTCGGCGAAGTCCCTTAGCTTGGAGCTAAGGGCAGCGGCGCGGTTGGCGGCTTCCTCCGCGACCGTCACGTCCCCCGTGCTGCAACTCGGCAGTAGCAGCGCAGGGATGAGGCTTCTCGACAAAGTTGGAGCCGATTCTTCAGCCGCGGGAGTCGGAGCCAGGGCTTGGCTCTGCACGGCTTCCCGGGACGACTCGGTGACGGCCCGTCCTCCGGCTCCGCTCGCTGGTTCGGAGGAGTCGGCACCAGCTGCAGCCGCCGGCTCCGTTGTCTCCTCGCGGGCAGGAGTTGTTTGCGGCTGCGGGTCATCAGCCGGGGGCCTCGGTTGACCCGGTACCCCTGTCCGACTGCGGCTCCTCGACGGATGCGGCAGGTGGAGGTGCTGACCCGGCGCCATATCCGGATCCGGCACCTCGACGAATGCGGCAGGCAGCGGCATAGGAGCAGCCGGCTGTGGTGCGCTAGCAGTCGCAGCCGGGGGCACAGCCGCAGTCGGAGTCACTGAAGGCGTAGCACCCACAGCCGACTCCGTTGCCTCGGCGGTGACGACCGGTGCTGGAGCGCTGGGTTCTGTTGTAGCCGGAGTCGGGGGAGCCGACTCTGGCGGCGGGATTGGAGTCGGGGGCCGTTGGGGGCGCCGGATGAAGAGCCTCCTTTGTCGGAGAGCTTCTTCTGGACCCTGCGAAACAAAAAACAACCGACTTCAGTATCTTTACAACCTACTTCAACTGGGGCATGAGGCACAAGGACTCGTACCTGGTGGTCGTAGGGATCGTTTTCTTCGGTTTCCCCGGGACGGGTGGACCCCCGGAGGAGCCGGCAGGAGTCGGCCGAGGCACACTCGGCTTGGCAGCAGGAGTCGGAGCCTGTGCCACGCGGCCGGTAGGTGCGACTCGTGCGGGAGCCAGAGCCTGTGCCAGTCGGCTGGCAGATGCGGCTTGTGTAGGAGCCGGAACCTGGGCGACGGAGCCGGAAGGTGTGGTTCGGGCCCGCTTAGCAGCCGACTCTGTCTGGGCCGGCTCTGCCTCCGCCTGCAAGGACGAGGACCCGGAGGCGTCGTCGTCACGCCCCCGTTTGACGACTTGGTATCCAGACCCTCCCGACTTGGAATCCGAGTCGATCTGGATGCCACTCTCCGCCTGGGCTGGCTCTTCTTCGACTTCTGCGTCATCCAGCGCTGCTGGAGCCGAGTCTTGCTCGGGAAGAGGCGGCATGGAGTTGAAGTTGAGGTAGTTCTGCGGCATCAAAAGATTTGGTGTTAGCAGAAGCAAGCAAATAATAAAATTCAAAAGCCGACTCGGAGTACAAGTCACTTACAGGCGGCGGAGGGTAGGCAGCCGAGTATGGAAACACTTTGGGCGCCCGGGTGAGTCCAGTTCGTTCTTTGGTCAAGTTCTTGAAGACCTCCAAGAAGTTCTCGTCCGAAAGGTCCTCGGATGACACCCTCGTTGGGTCGTGGTTGCCCAAGTACTCCCACATCGGGTGCACCCGGGCTTGAAGAGGCTGGATGCACCGAGTCAGCCAAGTGCCGATGAGGTCGGTGCCCGTGAGCCCTTTCTCCTGGAGTCTCGCGATCCTCTTCAGGAGTCGGTCGACTTCGGGCATCTCTTCGCTGGAAGGCTTGGCGCTCCAGCGCTTCAGCCACGCGGGCGGACCTTCAACGTACGGGTGTAGACCTTCGTGGCCAGTCGGCGTGCGTTCATCCGGGTAGTAGAACCACCCGTCCTGCCACCTCCGAACGGTATCCGGAAACTGCATCTTGAAGTACTTGGCGCCGACTTTGACCTGGATGCCGGCTCCCCCACAAACGGACAGTCGGTCGCCGGCCTTGACGGGTTGAGCCTTCACGGTGAAGATCTTCTTCCACAACCCCCAATGAGGTCGAGTCCCCAAGTAGCATTCGCATAGCGTGATAAAACACGTAATGTGCAGAACGTCGTTGGGGCTCAGATGGTGGAGTTGGAGGCCGTAAAAGAAAAGGAGGCCGCGCAAGAAGTCGTGCGGCGGCAGCTTGACTCCCCGTTCCATGAACGGGGTGAGCATCACGCGCTCGTGTTCGTGCGGAGCGGGCTTCGCCTCCTGGAACGATGCCCGCCAGTTGCTGATGGTGCGAGGCGGCAGCAGGCCGGTGCTGGCGAAGCCGATGAGTAGTTCGTCGGTGATGGCCGAGGGGACCCAATCCCCTTTCTTCCACCCGTCGGCGGCGGTGGCGGAGGAGGAAGCAGCGGACTTCTTTCCCTTGCTGGCGCGAGACATGTTCGCCGGCTGGTAGATGACGGCGGCGAACGAGTTTTTTCTCTCGGGAACGAGCGCGTGGTGGCGGAGCTCCGGAGGCAAAGGATTTTGGGTGCGAGGAAGACGAAGACAAGGGCAGATGGGAAGTGCGGCAGCCCTAAAATCCCCTTTTATAGCCAAGGGAGTCCAACCGCCAGCAGTCGTGCGTCCGACGTGGCGGGAAACCGCCGCGGCAACTGCCGTCCCGCGCGCGCAAACCCGCGGGATTCGGGCGCCTTTTTCGCCACAACGTGGCGTCCCAGGCGACGTGACCGGCTGACATTACGTCAGCCTCCGTCCCGCGTGCGCTACCTGCGTGATTCGGGTGCAGTCATGATGAGTCGTCTCCTCGGATGTCGCGCGAAATCAGAGCAGCAGCGGATGTCTCGGGCACGCTTTGTGCGCGACTCGAGGCGAAATCATTGCACCGTGGACACTCTGCCCAACCGACTGCGCGCATTAAATACTGACGCGACATCACAGTCAGGACAACACTGTGACTCCAGTTGGCTTTGATCGAGTTCAGCTCAGGCCGAGTCGGATCATGCTTAGGCACCGAATCAGCAGTCGGCTTGGCCCACCGGGACACGTCACGGGTTATACCGACTCCATCAAACAACTCCGAGGCGCACAAGCCGCCAAACTCGGAAGCAGACCGGCTCTGCGAAAGGGTGCTGATGACCGACCCAACAGGGTTTGCAGGTCACTCGGCAACACCCAAGCTAAGGACAAACCCGGCATCCACAGCGGGACAACATGATCCCTGAATCGTAGCCGAATGCCACAGCGGCGCAAAGTGGTTCACTAATTCAGGGTTCAATGCCGGAGTTCGAGGACTTGGTTTCGAAGCTGAAGATCGAAGGCGTCCCCCCCGCGGGCATAAGATGGCAACCGTCCACTCGGATATGCCAAACGCTACTTCGGATTCACTCGGAATTCATGATACGCCCCTCAGAGGGTCACAAGCCGACTTCCCCAGCCGGAAAGCACGGATATCACCGAGTTCGTAATGCTTAGCACAAATCTAACCTCTTTTCAGGTATTAGGAGAGTCCATCAAGGTCTCTCCACCAGCGACTCAGGCATGCACAGCCTGCTCCTCAGTCGGCATCCGTGTCGAGACCTCGAAGCACTCGGGGGCTACTGACGAGGGGAGCCCATCCGGGTAGGCCCAACACAACGAATCGGCCCAACAGGCTTAGGCAAGCCCACTCGGATGAAGGCCCAAGAAAGGCCTGCAACAGTACAACGTCCGGGTGCCATTAAGACAGGCGTTACAACTCATCAAGACATACGTTTCAACCGGCATGAAGACTGGCGTTACTCGGACGGTTACAAAGTATAAATGTCTCAGTTAATTAGGACAGTTACTGTAGCTCAGCCGAGTGACCGAGTCGGCTAACGTACAGGCCTATATAAGGCTGAGCCCCCCATGCAGAAAGGGCTAGACTTTTACATTCTCTGATCTCTAGACTCTTTGAGCTTTACTAGCTTCATCTTCAACCTCTTGTAGTCTCTTCTTTCACGCAAGATCAGAAATATATTCAGCAGGAGTAGGGTATTACCTCCGCCATTGGAGGGCCTGAACCTGGGTAAAGTTCTTGTGTGCACCGCCTAGATCTTCCTAACACGTTTTCCCAAAAATCCTACTACAAATGGATATTGCCGCGAATTCCCCGCGACAGTTGGCGCGCCAGGTAGGGGCAGCGTGCTTTGGAGCCATGATCCGGGCGGGGTCTTCTCCAACCATTGGCGACAAGCTTGTCGCCGGCAATATATCGTTCCCCGCGACAAAACTAGTCAAAACAACGATTCCACGTATTAAACAACAAAAAAAATAGTCTAAGGGTATTTTAGCCTTTGCACTCTTCACCATACAAAATAAGTCCAGATTCTTAAGCCGTTCCTAATAAACAAAGCTTATTTCTAGAGCTTATTTTCACCGGAGTTTATATGGGGCTTATGCACAAACCGAAACTATCCTAAGGGGGGCCTAAATCATTGGAGTGACAAGACGTCAAGTGCTTGAATACTGGATCCGTGTTTGGATTTCTATTCTCTACCGTTATCTTGAGGCCAAATGACATTGACTTTACCTTCTAGCGCGCAGGCTGGCTACCCATGGGAATCGGACAATTGAGATGGAGACCGATTAGACTTTGAGACATTCAGACAACTAGCACTAAAGAACCCCCGTAATTCTCTGCTCACCTTCACGGGACAATTATTATCTTATGTATATAAAATTAAACTTCGTTTAAGCTGAGAGAACCGTTTGATCGTGTAATTAACGAGAAGGATTTCCATCTATTCAACCTCGAGAGCACGAAATCTCGGGGCTTGACGCGCGCGTGAGTGAATCCGGGCAAGTATGCGGCTTCACTTTCATGGTGTAGCACAGCTAAAAGTAAGTGCGTGCAAACGAGAGGAACGTGGAAACAGGGCGTTATCCACTGTGGTCTGTGGATTAGTTTATTTTTGCTCGGTGCATGCATGACCTATCCAACCCCGTGGTTGGAAAGGAATATACATTTTGTTATCAAGCTGTCAAATTGTCAATTGAACTACAAGTCGTTTAGCCGTATCATTCGTACGACGAAAAAGCGAAAGAAAGAATTTATGCTGCGGAGTATTCACACGATCAAGATTACCTAAATCAGCGAAGAGTGACTACGTAGAAGTTATTGGCTCGTCGTGAGTTGAGAGCTGACGAGCGCCGGATTCGGTCAGACTCGGCGAGAGCACGTACGGCGGGGCGGGCGAGCTAGTGACGAGTGGCTGACGACGAGGCCGGCACCGCGGAGCCGCAGGTTTCTCTTGGTCGTCGTGGGTGCTCGGTCATCCCCAAATCCTGGCGAGTAGACAGAAACTGGGATTCAGTTCGCAGCACGGCTCGTGTGACCTCGTTTTCATTTCCAGATGAGAATGATCCCTTTCGTCGCTGAAAGAACCTGTTCGCCTACCAAGGACAACGCACATTCGCACCGGTGCACATGTGAATATGGAGATCGTTGTCGTTGACAATTTTGGAGTAATCATTAGCTTTTTATCATTGGCTGCTGCTACTCTACGTGGTATTAATACATTTTGTTAAGAAAAGTGATTCATATCCTAAATCCATTAGAATTCAAGAGGTGTGCTACGAGAAAACTATAGTGAATTTACTAGGATTCATAATGAAATATACTAAGATTCAAAGTTCCCCTTATTTTAAAAGAGTCTATGTGTGAATCTATATAACCTATGAGAAAGTAGCCATAGAAAAACAACTCAAGCAATCAAGCAATTTAAGAGTAAGGTGTAAACAATAAATGATTAGAGGTTAGGTTTCTTTAGTACTAGATTTTTGTATATGGTAAGAATCCCCGGGTTCTAAAATGTGTGAGAGGGTTGTGAGAGAGCGATAATCTCTTATACTCTTTTAAGATCATGCTTAAAGAATTCGCGGTCGACTTTGTCTCTTTTATTGTGATTGTTAGTCATCATTATTTTGGTATTCTCTACGAGGTTTATCCACTTCGTCTTGATATCGTGCACGCTTGTGCCATATCTCATAAATTCTAATTGGATTCAGGAGCTGCTGCGCATAACAAGAGGTATCACAGTATAACACATTTTGTTGAGACATTCATATGGTACTAGTACTTAAGATACATTCTTTTTAGGAGAAGTCGGAGCTTTATTTAAACACTTGCCATGATGATCTCTATGTCTCTAAGAAAAAGATGCATGATGATCTAAAACACTTTAGATAAAATTAAAAAGACATATATAACACTTTAAATGTTTGATGAACGCCCATCAATCCAGAAGTACCGAAGAACTCAACGGTGAGGCTAATTTGCGGTCAACCATGGGGACAGTCAATTCCAACGGTATGTCCCCCATGGTCTAAAATGCCTTGGCACTTTTCTCTTTTGGTTCACCCCCTTCCCCTAGTCATACAACAAGCAAGAAGCAACCTCCACCCTCTCCCGTGCCCTTCATGGCCTCCACTACTCCTTTCTCGTTGCTGTTGGTGGTGCCAGCGTCGACAAGAGGCAGCGGCAGCGCGTGAGAACCAAAAAGGCATAAACTTTTAACTATCGTAAAGAGACTTTCAACTAAATTTGAGAAATTTTCAACTAGAAAACCAGAAACTTCTAACTAATTTTCAGACTTTCAACTAAATTTGAGGAACTTTGAACTAAAAATCCAAAACTCTCGACTAATTTTTAGAGGCTTCTGACAAATTTTGGGAACTTTTAACTAAAATCCATAGAGTTTCAACTAAAAATCCACAGACATTCAACCAATTTGAGAGACTTTCAACTAAATTTCCAAGGCTTCCAACTAGAATAGAACACTTTCAACTAAATTTCATCAAAGTTCTAACACAAGAAAAATAAAGCCATATCTGCCCTCCCACCCTGTCTCCTACCTCCTCCGATGAGCAGCGAGTGGTGGATATGGCACCGGCTATAGAAGCAGCGGTGGGCACACGCTTGGGTCCCTTGGTGGCGGCCGTGTTTGTCGGAGGCTGGCGGTCCAAACGAGATTCATGATAGGAGACAGCGCGACGCGGTGACTCGGTAGCAACGAGGCATGTGGCGCTGTAGCGTGGTGGCAGCAAGAAGAGAAAGCGAGTGTGTGAGAGAAGTAGAGAGAGCAGCATGTGCTTTGGTTAGACATAAGGAAGAGAGAGATCTCTCATTTTTTGGAGGTATAGAGATAAAAGAGAGATGAAACCTGGTGGGAAAAAACTAAAAAGGAAAATGATGTAAGACCCAGTTTACATGAATTGTCGGGGACAGAAGTACCGTTTCCGCGGTCAACTGCGAGGAGTGATTGCAAAACTCAACAGGTAGGCCTGATCCATCCAAAAACAGGCCATGACAAAATCTAGGTGAAGGGGGAGCTCTGAGCCCAATAGGCTTGTTTTTTTTTGAGGACCCCCAATAGGCTCGTTTAAGAGCTAGCATCGTTCAAACCTTTACCTCGGTCCAAGCCCATTATACAGTTCGGCCGAGCAAGCCTGGACAGGGTAATCCTAGCCGTGCGATCTCATCGAGATATTTCTTCTACCGCCGCCACCATCCGCCGCACCGTGCCGTCCGGCTAAACCCGACCACCCGCTGCGCCGCCCATTCCGAAGGCAGGCAGGACCGCAAAACCCTCTCCAAGTCTCGGCTCCTCCGTCTCCGTCGCCATGGGCGGCGCCTCCAAGCTGTTCTCATCCCTCCTGCTCACCTCATCCCCGCTCCGCCTCCGCCCCTCCGCCGCCGCCTTCGCGCTCCTCCTCTCCCGGCCCGCCGCGGCATCCCGCCGCCAGCTCCTGCTTTCCTCGCCCTCTCCCCTCCGCACCCTCTCTACCGCCGCCGCCGCTTCATCCCTTCCTCACGGCTCCACCTCCATCTCCGCCTCCTCAACCCCACCGCCCCACGCTCCTTTCCCCGAGTGGTCCAGCCTCGTCGACCGCCTCGCGGCAGCTGGCTACGCTGCCCGCGCCCCCTCCCCCGCCGACGAGCTCGCCGTCGCCCCCGGCTGCGGCCTGTCAGCAGAGGCTGAGGCTGCTGTGTCCTCCTGCCTAGCCTTCGCGCGGGACCGGCCTGACCTTCTCAGGTGAAGTTAATCATTCGGTCATCTATCCGACTGGGTTTTGGCTTTGCTGATTGATTGGGTGCGGATACAGGTCGCTGCCGAGGGAGGATTTGGAGGTGTTGGTGGCTAACGCAGCGCCGGCTCTGTTCAAGGATGGGGAGGCATCTGTGCAGCGGCTGCAGCAGTACCTCGCGGGGGAAGAGAACAATGTGAGTTCTTACTTTTTTGTAAGTTTGTTGCATGGCTTAATGGATGGCGGGGTACTTTGGCAGTTGGGTGTAGTAAATTTATTAACGTGTGTTCATCGGTTGACTCGATTGATTCTTGGTTAGCTCAAGTTACTATCTAAGTATGATATATCAGATTTATAGTTCTTGTTGCTTTGTATTAGCCCTATCTTGCCAGTGATACACCGGGACATAGAATCAGGAAGGAAATACTAAACATGCCATTCAGTTCAGGGAAAATCCCTGTAAAAAATCCCATAAAGAAGTTTTGAGCAAAATTTCGGCAAAATTCTAGTTTGTCCTTTTGTTCACTGCACCTTTCTTTACACTTGCTGCTCTTCTGATGGTGAAGGTAAACGCCTAGTAGAAATGCTATATTTACTTCATTTCCAATTTCAAGAGTGTTTCAATTTACGAGGATACATGCACGCCAACAAGGGTATGGAACACGGGATTGTCTAGAAAGTGACACGGGAATACAGCGAGTATATGTGTAGTTAGAGAAAAAAAATGCATCATACCTTAGCCTTCATTCATGCTAGTTCTAGCAATCAAGGTATTGAAACTAGCTAACTGGTACTCGGCAGTTTGCCTCACCTTGTAGCGATTATACAGGTAATTGGCCTTATAGTTGGCTCTACTCAATTTTTTCAGGTAACCGACGAGGATACCTACTTTGAGTATACGGCCTAATATATGGCCCAGTAGACCTAGTTTCAATACCGTGCTAGCAATCAGTGAATAACAGAGCTTAACTAGCAATCAGTAAAGTAGCAAGTAGCAACTGCAAATTAGATTAACTACTTAAATAGAACGAGTCAAATCAAGTTGGCAAATCAAATTCCATAAGTAACAGTGCTTAACTACCAAGCTCTAGACAATCTAATGCTTGACTTGTAGTGTTATACACCACAACAGAGCTCAAATAGCAAGTAGCATAACTACCAAGTCACAAAACAGAGCTTGTGTCGGGTGGAGGCGTGGCAGTGGTTGGGGGAGGCAGTGGCATTGGGAGGAGGCGGCGTTGGCGGTCAAGGGTGTTGATGGTGGTCAGAGCTCACGAAGATAACAACTCTAACTCCATCTTTTTTGGCTAGGGTTTGAGGCAGAGAAATTTCTATACATGTCTAGGGTTACTGATTTGAATTTGGCTTGAGATGCGCTTTGGTTTGAGATGTTTTGGGCTAGAAGTATCCCCGGAGTATCCCCATTGTTTTCATTCATTTAAAAATTCGAAAAAGGGGATACTTATCCCTGTATCTCCGCGTATCCCGTACGGGAACGACATATTTCTGAATTATCCATGCAATATAGGTTTCAATTGTCAATCCACAACTATTGACCCTGTTATGCATTGTGACAAAACAATATTTGCCATCACACTGAAGACGTGACAATTTTGCCAGGTAATTCAATCAGTCAGAGCTGAAACCGTTGACATTGTTCGGTACTTGTTAAGTTATGCATACGGTTCTCCAGACAGCTATTTAAAAGATAAGGAACTTACTGATTCAGCTGTGAGAAATATCTTGGCTGAGCTAGTAAATTCTAGTGGACTTTCCCAGACCTCCAGTTTTGTGGAATCAACTGTCTGGCAAAATTCTTTGAGTCAACCTGAGCGATTCTCTAGGCCCCCAGGACAAAATATTGAAATGAAGCGAGGTGACTGGATTTGCACAAGGTATGTTAGTTCTGCCTTTCTCATCTGTTGATTGTACAGTTGCATGCGACTTTGCCTTTACTTTGAAGTGGCAACGTACCAATTCTGTATCTAATCTTCCTAGATGTGGTATGGCTCAAAGTATAGTAGATTGTTTTCTTCTTCTGTAGCAACTAGCAAAGTGCCTTGCACAAAGTGTGCATCTATACAAGAAATCAGTTTTCATTTGCACCCGGATATTGTTGTCACACAAGCTTTTAACACTCGACTTGTGTGCATCTTTGTGTGCATTTTTCCATGTAGAATCTTAACCAACATTTGAATCATGACCAGTTATTGTGCTATTCTCATAATTTTGTTCAAAGAGCCACTTTATCAATCCACAACTACTTGGGTGCATTTGAAGTTATTTGCTGCTGTTTGTTTACTACTTATTATGAATTGTTTTATCCTCGTGCATTTCCCCCCTCTGCTGAATGTAAATATGTCATGCAACCTGCAGATGTAGCTTCATGAACTTTGCAAGAAATGCTAGATGCCTTGAGTGCAATGAGCATCGGCCAAAGAAGATGTTGACTGGTGGAGAGTGGGAATGCCCTCAGTAAGATCTGACATGCTAACTTCTAAGATTTTTGTGATTTGATGTTCATTCGTACTTTGAGATAGCTGATATCGTACTGTCCTTTTGCTAAGGTGTGAATTCTATAATTATGGGAGGAACATGTCATGCTTAAGATGTGATTGCAAAAGACCAGGAACAATCCCACCAAATCCTGCATCTGCTGGTGCTGGTTTAGGTGGTGTGGCACAGCTTCTTAATGTAACAAACACTGGTAGATCTGAAATTGAGAGAAAACTGGCTGAAAATGATGAGAAGGCAGAAAGGTGGTTGAGCAAAGTTTCCCAACTTGATGATTCTGCTGATTTAAGTAATCTGGCAGCTGATGAGGATTTTCCTGAGATTATGCCCATGAGGAAGGGGGTCAATAAATTTGTGGTTAGCACACGCAAGACACCATTGGAGAGACGATTGGCAAATGCACAGTACAGCAGTGACAATGGCCCTCAAGCAGCAGCAGCCGACTCCAAGATCAGTCAAACTTTAGACAGGATACTTGGGCGTTCAACATCTACTTCAGCCCCAAACAATCAGTCTGGTAATGGAAGTGTAAATGCCGGGGCTCCCAAGAAATCAACGGAACATTTTGGTGTTTCCGATCCTGTACCTTTTGTGCCATTATCTGCAGATCTGTTTACTAAGCCACAGAATACACAGAGTAATGGACTGGCAGACAGGGATGGCCAGATAAGTACAGAAGCTGTTAATTCCACAGCGGATAGCACAGTAGCCTCAACTGAGAGGAGAGATGGCAATAATTCACTAGATACTGCTGAGAAATGGTCCAAGAAAGTTGCGGAACTTGACAGTGTAAAGGACCTTTCAGGTGCTATTTCTGATGAAGACTTTCCTGATATTATGCCAATGAGGAAAGGTGAGAATCGATTTGTTATTAGTAAGAAGAAAGACCGTTCAATGACATCACCGCAGTACAAAAGGCGCAGTGTGCTTGAGCAGGCTGACAATTCCAATTTTGTCCCATTTGTTCCGTTTCCTCCTGATTACTTTGCCAAGAAAGATAGGTCAGCAGAGAGTACTCCAAATACAGTAATATTGTCAGAAGGTTCTCCATCAGCTGACAAGCTGCCAGAAACAGATGCTTCATCAGGAAATTTGGGAAATAGCCGGAACACCTCACAGGTGATGGGCAGTCAGGCAAACAGCAACACGAGTAATGAGAACTGGAAGAGAAACAACTCCCAGCAGAACTTGAGTACAGGTGGTTATACACGTGGTGAAAGTAACAACTATCTGCATCAACAGCAGCCTCATGATGTGGGTGATCGATCTAGTGGCACTTCAAATACCGGAGCTTGGAATACAAACTACTCCCAGGGGAGCTTTAACAATGGCAGAGGTGGATCTAGCAACTATCAACATCAACCACAACCTCATCAGGTGGGTGGTCGATCCAGTGGTACTTTGAATACCGGTGCTTGGAACACAAATTACTCCCAGGGGAGCTTTAATGATGGCAGAGGTGGATCTAGCGACTATCAGCGTCAACCGCAACCTCGTGAAGTGGGTGGTCGATCCAGTGGTACTTCAAATACCGATGCTGGGAACACAAACTACTATCAGGGCAGCGGTGGATCTACTTACAATCGGGGCAACTATTCTGCAGAACCATCTTATATGTCGGGTTATAGCAACAGCCATGCCAATAACAACAGCAGCAATGCTTGGAGCAGCCATAGCAACAATAACTGGAGTGGCTCGTATGCTGATAATAGCAGTGCTACTAGTGGCGGTGCTTCCACGAACCCTAATCAAACAGCGGGCTACTCAAGTTATGGAGAAAGCTCGAATAGAGGTTATACTGGAAAGAGTTTGGAAGGTTCTGCTGTGAAGGATCCTGATCCTCTCGACATGTCTGAGGAAGCCAAGGCTGAGAGATGGTTTAGGAGAGCAGCACAGATAAAGGACATCTCCGAGCTTGCCAACATTCCTGATGAGGACTTTCCCGAGATAATGCCAATGAGGAAGGGGGTGAACAGATTCGTGGTGAGCAAGAGGAAGACACCATTGGAGAGGAGATTAACGTCTCCTCAGTACAGAAGGAACCTACCGATTGTAAGTTCTGAACCGGACAAAGATGCTAGTTGAAAACAGATACATGATCGCGACCATCATTCGAGTGCAAGAGTGAAGAGTTTACAACAGGGTTTACTTTTACTCCAAGAGTTGTGAAAATAAGCCAGCACCCGAAATTCACAGTGAAAATAGTCAAATACCCTAGGAGACAGTTTTTCTGTATGGTAACATTTTGTTCTCAGCCGCCAGGGGTTTGCTGGATTTCATTTGTTACATGTATCATTGTATGCGTATGCTGTACCTGAAACTGAAACCTTCAATACTGAGACCGTGCATGTCATTAGCAAAGCCCAGGCACGTGTATTCTTTCAAATAAATTGTTAGTCTGATACTCTATCCAAGCATCATATGCCGTTAATCTAAGCCTCTTTGCTTGGAGAAAAGCAAATCAGAATGTGGTTTCGTTCAGTGTTTTTTAACAGAAGATGGCATCGCAGAAGGTTTGGCCCAAGAACACAAAACTACGAGAAAGGAGAAAAACCTAAAAGAGAGAGAGAAGAACCTGTACAGTAATAGTGGGCTTGGATCTTTTGTCGGACGATGATACGGCCCAATAGCCCAAAATTCCAGGCACATCCCACTCGCGAGGTCATCAAAACCCTACCCAAGCGGCAACACATCTCCCATTCCCAGCCGCCGCCGCCGCCTCCTCGCTGCTTCAGGTTTTTCCCGTTCTCTCTCATTCGCTCTGCTGATCTCTCGCCTCCTCGTAGATTACTCCGTGCGGCCGTAGTTCCTCCTACAGCGTGTCTCTTTCACCAGTTCATCCATTTTGTTTTGTGAGTTCTGGTTGGTTTTGATCCGAGGATAAGCAACCGTGTTTCTTGAATTGTAGAAAGGTCACTCACCTTGGCTGATCTGTTGGATATTGCCGTCATGTACGATGTAGATGTGTACATTCAAGCCCAGGTCGGCTATTTTGCGTGAGATTATTCGTTTCTTGCGGCGAAACCTACCATAGGACCAGCTCATCTTTTGCTGTTCTGTGATCTGGATGTGTCCATGATCTCGAGTGCAAGAAAAATTTATTGGAACTGTAACTAACTGTCTGCTGCGTATGATGTCCTGCACACGTGCTGATGCATCGAATACAGATGTACTGCTGTAGTTTTGCGGTGGCCTAAACACTACTGTGCAAGATGAACATGGTTACACAGTTTGTACCGAGTAACTTGTTTGTGTTTTTGCTGCCAGTAGTTAGCAGTAGTTAGCCAAATTTTTGGCTGGTTGTGGTTAGTGCTCCATTATGACAACTGGTCGCAACCTGTTGGTTTTATTTGTCTGTTTGAGTTGTTATAGGATAATTTGAATGAGAGCACAAGTACTGAGGCGCTATAGCTGTTTTGGTTGCATAGTAGCCTATTATTTGTTGTGCAAGAGAGACATGGGAACCCGCTTTGCAGCAGAGATTTAACCCAACCTTTCTGCTGCCAGTAGTCGCCCAATATTAACCTATTGTTTTCTGTTTTAGTTGTTTTAGGTTCATTTGTATCAGAGCACATGTACTGAGGTGCTGTAGCCGTTTTGGTTGCATAGTTGCCTATTATTTTCTGTGCAAGAGTGACACGGGAACCCGCTTTGCAGCAGATATTTAACTCACCTTTCTGCTGCCAGTAGTCACCCGATATCACCCATTTCAGTCATTGTGAGATGGAGATGGTTACACAGTTTGCAGAAGTGACTTCTTTGTGTTTCTGCTACCAGTAGATGGTAGTTACCCAATAATCAGCCAAATGTTGGGCTTAAGGTGGTTAGTGATCCAGTGCAACAACTGATCATAACCTGTTGGTTTTTTTGTTTTATGTTGATTTGAATCAGAGCACAAGTACTGAGGCGCTTTAGCCATTTTGGTTGCATAGTATTGCCTATTATTTTCTGTGCAAGAGAGTCGCCTAATATCACCCCTATCAGTCATGCCCAAGATGGACATTGTTACACAGTTTGCAGCAGGACTTTGTGCTTTTGCTACCAGAAGTTACCCAATAATCAGCCAAATCTTGGGCTTAAGGTGGTTAATGATCCAGTGTGACAGCTGAGAACTGACCACAACCTGTTCTTATAGTTATTTTAGGTTAATTTGAGTCAGAGCACAAGTACTGAGGAGCTATAGCTGTTTTGCTTGCGTAGTAGCCTATTATTTGTTGTGCAAGAGAGACATGGGAACCCGCTTTGCAGCAGAAATTTAATCAACTTTCTGCTGCCAGTAGTCGCCCAACATCACTCGTTTTGATCCTGACTTGGGATAATGGTTCGGTGTAACTTGTGACTGCAACTTTCAACTTTGTTTTGGTCATCTATGCTTTCTGACTATTTGAGCACAGGTACCCAGGTGCTATGTTCTTTGTGATTGGGTAGTAGCCTAACCTATAACGTGCAAAATAGAACTGGGCATCCGCTTTGCAGCGCGAACTATTTTGTGTTTCTGCTGCCTGTAAAGGCCCTATATTTGCATTTCAAATTGATTGTTATACAGTCTTGAATTTGCATTTCAAATTGGTTGTTATACAGTCTTGATTCATTGGATGTGCTCTTGTGTGTGTCCACTTCCTTGCCTCAAGGCCTTAAGAGTTGCTCATGTTTGTTCTGTTTTCCTTCTCTTGTGTAATCTAGGCAGGAACTTGTGAAGGTTTTCTAAGGTTGACAAGATGGTTCTGAAGTAAGTTAATCTCTGTGGTTTAGTTGTTGCAGTGTTTTAGCTTTTTGCAAATTAACCACCTCTGTTCTACCATGATTGTCTTCAATGTTCAAATGATTATTTCTTTTGTTTTGCAGGACTGAACTTTGCCGTTTTAGCGGCCAGAAGATATACCCAGGGAAGGGTATAAGGTTTATTCGTGCGGATTCGCAGGTACCCTTCATGTGTCAAGGTCATCAACATTAAGCTTGGAAGTTTTTCCTAACGAATTCATATATCTCCTGCAGGTTTTCCTTTTCGCAAACTCAAAATGCAAGCGCTACTTCCACAACCGCCTGAAGCCTGCAAAGCTTACCTGGACAGCTATGTACAGGAAGCAGCACAAGAAGGTATCACATTTTGATTGCTAAGTAATTAATGCATACATGCAGCAGTCTCCACCATGTGGTTACTGGATTAGCCTATTTTATGCTTCTGAAATATTGTTGACATGTCACTTTTAGTTGAGAAGGCTTGCATAAACTCAGTTGTTGCATAATCAACCCTATAGTTTGATATGATTGCTACCATGCATTTGTATTTAATAGACAATGAGATCAAACATTTGTTTGCCTGTTAGTGTAGATCTGTAATTTGGTTCTTTACAAATGATAAGGGGTGATTGATCTGTGCAATGCCTCTGCTTCATGCCCTTGTCTGTTTGTGCATACATGTATCTACATGTATACTAGTAATTTACTCATCGCTCTTGTAATCTTGAGCCCCATGATATACCGTTTTCCTGAGTTTGCTGTAGCAGCAGGAAGTTTCCATTATTGATTCGTTTCTATTATGTCTTGTTGAAATATTTCTTACTAGGCTTTTTTTCAATGTGTCAATGCAGGACATACATGCTGAAGCTGTGAAGAAGAGGCGTCGCACCACCAAGAAGCCATACTCGCGATCAATTGTTGGTGCCACACTGGAAGTTATCCAAAAGAAGAGGAGTGAGAAGCCTGAAGTCCGTGATGCTGCTAGAGAAGCGGCTCTCCGGTACATTTTCCACCTTTTTATAGAGTTATAGCTATATGCATCAGCATTGCTTCTGCTTATAATTATTTTGAGCTTTTTATATTGCTAAAACAGATATAACTGATATTAGCTGTTAGAATTTTTTTTAAGCTGTTGGTCTTTCTTATTGGCTGATATTATTTTTTGCTTTTCCATCATTTTCACCTAATGATTCTGGATTTGATCCAAACTAAGAACTGTCTTGACATGATTACATTTGCAGTGAGATCAAGGAGCGCATCAAGAAGACCAAGGACGAGAAAAAGGCAAAGAAGGCAGAGGTGACCAAATCTCAGAAGTCGCAAACCAAGGGTGCTGCACAGAAGGGTCCTAAAGGCCCAAAGCTTGGCGGTGGTGGTGGAAAGCGCTGAAAGGTCCTTGCATCATAGAGATAGTTTTACCGACTAGCCTTGTTTCCTATCCTTATTCTAGACGTTTGTCAAGTTAGCCTGCTTTCTTGAATTTTCACCTTCTATATGAGGTTGAATGCCCAACGTTTTGGATTATTTCGTGAGTTAATTTATAATGGTACTTATGTTGGCTGTTATCAATTATCAAGTTTCAGAGTGACCATTGGCCATAGGGATAGATTGCTATCTTTATGAGAAGCAAACTGATTTGCCAGGCGCGTTCCTTGGTTCAATTGATCAGGGTGTACCCAAAGTGATGTCGCCAAAGAGCATTTGTTTATGGCAATGGTTTACATTTGGCAAGATCTTTGATATCAGATCGCCCCCTATATGGCGACATTTCTGTAGTATGACGTTTCTGATACAGGATCAAAACGGGTGATTTCTGTAGTACGACATTTCTGTAGTATGACGTTTCTGATACAGAATAAAAGCCAAGAGCAACACACTTGATTCGTCCACTATGGTAGTCCATGCCGCCTGTACTTGTTTTCTGGAATGAAAGAATTGCATTAGCAAGTGTGCGAAGCCAAATCGCTCGCCACCAGAATATCATGGGATGGCACTGTGTACAACCAGATTGTTCCCTTGATGTAAAGCTACTACCATGAACAGAAACTTCTTCAGTCCACACACAATATTCCGTAGTGCCTAGGGCCTACAGGAATACAGGATCATACTCTTGGGCAACGGAGTATCAGTCTCAAGGACCGCGTTTCCCATGCCTCTGCCCAATGCCATGGGAGATGCGAGCACCTCGGAGCGTAGCATCCGCTTCGGCTGGCAAGGGATTCAGCAAGGAAGCCCGTTTCATCGCGGATCACTGCTCCCTGCCTCCCCAGCCTCCCGTGCTAGCTAGTCTCCGTCGCAAAACAACAGGCGACACTAATCTTCAGGAGCATCGCAGTGTGTATACTTCTCAGTTGCGAGGCAGCTTAGATATTCAGTCGCCTGTATGGTCACAATATACGCCATATCTCCGTTTCGAAAAAAAACAATGTACGCCAAATCATCCACTTTTCGTGCTTGCCCTCGTCCTTTATGTTTCTGTTCCTTTCGGAGCACCACTTCCACAGCAAAGTGATCACCGCTAGCTTGTATTGGCAGGCAGTGCAGAACTTGCACTCCATCTCTCTCAGAGGATCAATGGAAACGCATACTATTTGGGATCATATAAGAACATACGTGCGGCGTTTCTCCACAACTATCAATCCTGTAATCAGCACTAAGGATGACAGTCACGGAACACCTGAAATTCTGTCAGAAGCATTGCCAAAATTCGGCCTCACGATGTACTCCCTCTGTGCACGAATATTACTCTTGATCGATGCACGGTTACCTACGCGACAGATAAACGCGAATGGAGGGAGTATATTGTGGACACCGTTGCGATCCTTTAACCAGTAATAAAGACAACAATAGCAAAGTTATCAAAAATCCTTTTAGCAACATTGGCAAAACTGGCCTTTATATTATTCATCACATCGAAACTATTACCCACCTCCATATGACATATTATGTAATAGTATCTTTCTCGGTCATGGACCTAAGTATTACTCGAGCTACACCCAACAAAACTGCAAGCGGGTAATTTCCTCACATGAGTATCATCCATCCACTGCCTAACCTTCATGGCATCGCTCCATCTATCAGCACTCGCATATGTATTGCTTAGCAGCGCGTAGTTTCCGCTGTTATTGGGATCTAACTCATTAAGCTTCTTTGTGACCACCTCGGCGATTGCTAAATTACCATGCGTTTTGCATGCTCCCAGCAGTATCCTGTAAATAATGGGGTCAGGAGTAACGGGCATCTCAGTGATGAATCTGAATGCCTTCTCCAACTGACCAGCACGGCCAAGGAGATCAACAATGCAACCGTAATGCTTCATTTGTGGTTCTAAGTTGTGAACTGCTTCCATGCTTTCAAAGTAGTTAAGCCCTTCCTCCACAAGCTTCGCATTAGCGCAGGCAATCAGTACACCAAGGAAAGTGACTCCATTCGGTCCAAAACCTTCAGCGAGCATAGCACCAAAAACATTCAGAGCATCCTCTTCAAAGCCATTGTTTGCTAGGCCTATTATGATTGAGTTCCATGACAAGGTGTCCTTCTCTTTCATTTCTTTGAACACTTGTAACGCTTCCTTGACACTTCCACATTTCGCATACATGTCAATAAGGGAATTGTGCATAATGGTGTCAGCTTCAATCTTGTTTCTCCTCACATAGTCATGAATCCACTTACCAAGATCAAGTGCGCCCAAGTGTGCACAAGCAGAAAGTACACTTGCAATCACAATGGCATCCGGTTTCACCTTGGCTCTCTGCATCTCCCTGAAGAACTCTAAAGCATCAGAGAATTGACTAGCCTGTGAATATCCAGATATCATAGAACTCCATGAAATCAAATCTTTGTTAGGAATTTGATCAAATATTTTCCTTGCTGAGACCAGATCTCCTCCTTTTGCATATGTGGTGATCATTGCATTCAGTGTCACAGTGTTCCTATCCTTCATGTTAAAGAAAACTTTCTCAGCTGATTGCAGCTGCCCACGTCTGCCATAGTAATCTATAATGGTATTGCCCAAGTAAATATCCACCTGAATGCAGTAATGCTCTATGTACCTAAGCATGCAATCTGCCGTGCTCCAATCTCCTAGACGAGTGCATGCAGAAACAACCTTGACCATAGTAACCTTATCAGCTTTCATTCCTTCATTCTGCATTAACTTGAATAACGTCAAAACCTCTTTTAATCTATTGCACTGGCTATATCCACATATCAAGGAATTCCAGGACACCACATCCTTAACTAGCATCTCATCGAAAACAGATCTTGCACAACACAAATCACCACAAGCAGCATATAGATGAATCAGCGAATTGGAAATGAATATATCCGAAAAAAGCCCAAATTTCAGTGCATGGTTGTGCATCTGTCCCCCTTCCTTAAGAGCACTAATTCTTGCACAAGCCTTTAGTACAAATGGAAATGTCAGGTTGTCTGGCACCATACCTTTTGCTTGAGCCTTCTTGTAGAAAGCAATTGCATCTTCTGGTGCATCACTTTGAGCAAGCCCCCTGAGTATGATATTCCAAAGAAAAGTTGTTGGTGCTTCAATCTGCTCATATACTTTATGAGCAAAAACCAAATCTGGTTGTAGAATAGCATAAAATCTGAGAATCTTAGACATTGCATATTGACAATTGCACAGCCCAGAAACAATGAGATGGGCATGAAGTTTCTTTATGGCTTCCATCATTACAATGTTGAAAGAGAACTGGATTTTTCCATGAACTGTGAGTCAGTGAAGGGGAAGGCAGGACTGCACATGTCATTCAACACATTTGTTTCCTGCAAGGGATTAAAATATAAGTAAAGAACAAGATAAGTAAAAATGATACTGTGAACTAGTCTTTGGAAGGTGGCAAATGAATAAACAGCGAGCAGTGCATAGTGAGATGGTGGGGGTTCAAATGCAGAGATCATATCATTCAACAATCAATTTAGCAGTCAAGAAGAAATAAACTGAGTTATTAATTTTGTTAACTTTGCATGGAAGATAAAAAAAGGTAAAAGAATGCAACGAACCCACCATTAAGTTGGGAGATCTTAACGCATTTGGTATAATACAGGGAGATAATTCTAATGTTGCAACAGAACTCCTAAAAGTGCGAGAGTTTCTTCCCATGATTCCGTTCTCACCACACATACCAACAAATAGTACCTACTGACTCCCACCAACCAAAGCAAGCCCAGGAACCTTAATGGCATTCTTCTCATCTACAAGCTTTCGTGCTCTTTCGGCATCACTAAACCTACCAAGCTCAGTAAGCATATTGGATACCACCACAAAATCACCTCCAGTTTCTCTTTCTATGTCTAGTATCTTCTTCATCGCCCTCTTCCCCATCTCCACTTCTCCATACTTACTGCAACAACCCAACAGTGTCCTCCATACAACTGAATTAACCTCCATAGGCAAACCATCTATTACTTGCTCAGCCTCACATAACTGTCCAGCCCTACCTAGCATGTCTATGATACACCCAAAATGCTTGATCTCTGGTTCTATATTGTATTCATAAACCATGCTTTTGAAGAATGCTACTCCTTGCTCCACCAGCCCTCCATGGCTGCAAGCATTGAGAACACTCAAGAAGGTGATTCTGTTGGGCCTGATTCCTGCTCTTCTCATCTCTGCAAATAGTTCAACTGCCTAAACTGACAACCCGTGCATTGCAAAACATGAAATTATTGATGTCCATGATACCAAGTTTTTGCTGTCGAGCATTTCGTAGAACACCTTTAGCGAACATGAAGGTGTACGTGTCGTCGGCCATGTGCCGACGCGAGTCCCTGAAAAGGCGCAGAGCCTCCTGGGGGAAAGGGCCGTGGGAGTAGGCCTTGAGGAGGGCGTGCCACGGCGTGGGACGCCGGTCGAACACCTGGTGGGCAACGAGCTGGGAGTGAATCTGGAGGAGCGAGCGCCTCATGCTCTGGTGCTTCAGGAGGAGGGCGACTAGGCCGTGAAGGTCAGTGGTGGCGGCGGCATGGGAGGGTGGCCTTCGTTGCCTCAAGAAGTGAGGAGAGAGCCGTGCCATGGAGGTAGCTACTCTTCTTCTCCAACCCTACCACCTCTCCTATTATAACACCTCTCTTGCTCTCATCTATATGGAAGCTGACACCTGAGATAGTGCAATATCAAGCAATAGGAAGTGCATGGAGAAAATGCCCAGCAATTCGCATACCTTGTCTTGCAGATCGCAGCGGCTGTGTTGAGACTTGAGAGGCTTGACTCGTAATCGTCCTTGGTTTTCTTTCTCCAGCGTCCAAGACGAAACGAGAGTTGGTTTACACCTGTGCTTACACTTTCCAGGTGAACTGGTACATAACAGTCTTGACACAAGGCAACTCACCAGTCACCACCCGATTCCTCCTCGCTCGTCCTCCATGTTGCGCAGGGTGCTCGCGAGAGCAATCCCGCACTTCTCCGCCTCCGGATTCCCCAAGCCACCGAGCCCTCTCCTCCGCCACAAAGCCTTGCGTCTCTCCACTTCGCGGGAACCCGTAGCCAACAACGGCGACGACTGGGAGGGCGAGGGCGAGGGCGAGGATGACGACCCATTCTCTTTCCCGGACCAGCAGCAGCTTCCGCCCGATATGTTGCGCGGCGTGGACGCCGTCGTGGCGGCGGCAGAGGGCTCCCACGCAGACGCCGCGAGGGCCAAGGTGCTCCTGGAGCGGTGCGGCGCCGCGGCCTCCGAGACGCTCGTGGTGGCCGCGCTTGCGCGCCTCCGCAACAGCTGCGGCGCTGCGCACGCCGCGTTCCGGTGGGCCGAGGCGCAGCAAGGGTACGCGCCCGGGCGGCGCGCGTGCCACTCCATGCTAGCCATCCTCGCCAAGCACCGCCGCTTCGACGACGCCCGGGCCCTGCTCGACGGAATGCGCCGCGCGTCGCTCGCGTCTCCGAGAGCCGTGCTCCTCCTCGTCCGTCGCCACTGCGCCGCGCGCGACGTCGCGAGCGCCGTCGCCGCGTTTCGCGCGCTCCCGAGCTTTGGTTTCGAGCCTGGCGTCCCCCAGTTCCACGGCCTCCTCAGCGCGCTTTGCCGGTACAAGAACGTGCAGGACGCGGAGCACCTACTGCTGTCCAGCGAGAAGGAGTTTCCTTTTGAGACCAAAAGCTTCAACATTGTGCTCAACGGGTGGTGCAACATGGTCTGCAGCGTGCGGGAGGCGAAGAGGTTTTGGAATGCGATGGAGGTTAAGGGTATTGAGAGGGACGTTGTATCATATGGGAGTATGATTTCCTGCTTCTCGAAAGCCGGGAGCTTGGATTCAGTCATGAAGCTCTTTAACCGCATGAAAGAGGCTGGCATTGTGCCAGACCGGAAAGTGTACAATGCAGTTGTGCACGCACTCGCCAAGGGGAGGTGCGTGGATGAGGCAAAGGCGCTTGTCCGGAGTATGGAGGAGAAGGGGGTTGCCCCGGACACGGCCACTTACAACTCCCTTATTAGGCCTCTTTGCAAAGCTCGTCAGGTTCAGGAGGCAAGGGAAATGTTTGATGAGATGGTAGGGAAGGGGCTATTGACATCAGTGAGGACATTCCATGCATTGTTCGATGTGGCTAGGAGCCCTGTTGAGGTGTTTGATCTGTTGGATAAGATGAAGGCACTGCGCTGCGAGCCAGAGATCGACACTTACATTATGTTGATCAGAAAGTTCTGCCGGTGGAAGCAGCGTGATAGTGTGGAAAAACTTTGGAGAACAATGCCTGCGAATGGGCTGAGCCCTGATCGGAGTGCATACATTGTGTTGATACATGGATTGTTCTTGAATGGGAAACTAGAGGAGGCAGCAAAGTATAACGAGGAGATGAAAGCCAAGGGCTTTTCACCGGAGGAGAAAACTGAATTAATGATACAGGCGTGGCTTTCAGGCAGGGAGCTTGCCAAGGCGTCAGCTTCTATTGGTTCGAGGAGTGGTTCATTCTCTCTCAAACAAAGTCTCAGAAAGCGATAAATTTCAAGATTCCTTAAAAGTGATCTATGAAAAGAAACCACAGCAGGAGAGGAGGGTGTGTTTTTCGTGGAGGAACTGCTAGAAATTTTGGAGAGACTTTTTGGTTTTCAGAAAGAAGAGGCTGATTATCATATATTTCCGCCAATTATTTACATTCTCACTAGATTGCTTGGCTAGAGGATGGAATTAGAAAATGCAAGATATGCTTAACCTGTTTAAACTTTGGTAGGCATCAGTTGCTGTATTGTTTCTTTTGTACTCCCTCCGAACTTGAATTTAGGTCAGCTTTTATTTTTTACAGTCTCTAATACAAGACTTTGACTATAATTTTCATCCATAATATATCATAAAAAAAATAAGAAGTGCATAAAATGAAATGATTTTACAAAAAATCTAACGGCATCATTTTTATGAAGTGTACCAATGTATTTTTACACTCATTAGTGGTCAAAAGTTTAAAAAATTGATTGTACACATCCCATGGCGACCTACATTTGTGATTAGAGGGAGTAGCTTGTAGTTTGCACTGACTACATGTTCAATTATTGTTTCACAATGATACAGTGTCCACTATTCATACGTCTTCTCATTTCAATTGGTTTATAACTCAATATTTCTTCCTTACGTAGTTACGTTCAGTATTAGCAGTTTCATTTTCAGGCTTACAGCAATTCCATTGTGTACAGTCTACTGGCATATTCTCGTATAACCATTCAGCAACCACTGATCCCAGTGCAGAATCCGCAGCTGTGTGAAATTTTATATTATATTGATCTTCTCGATGAATTACCATCATTTCTGTCTGTCGATGTATGGTATACGGGGGTACTTGTACAGCACGTATTTGTACGGTAGCGGGGCGAATACTCAGGTCAGCTCGATCTCCAGACACAGATTTACCCAGATTCAGGCCCCCAAGATGGGTAATAGCCCTACGTCCTGCTCTGATGGAATTGATATGAGATCTGGCGTACAGGCGATTACAGTGGAGAACTCGGCGAGTTGAGAACTCGGCGAGTCCGGCTTACAAGAGAAACTCGACGAGTAGAGGACTCGGTGAGGTTGATGCAAGGGCTAAGGGATCTCAAATGCTACTAGGCGACTAGGGCTCTCCGATTCAATCTAGCTTGTCCCTCTAGAGGAGGGCCTATGCCCTTTTATATAGACAGGCTAGGACAGTAACCTTGTATCGAGTCCTCGTAGTACACGAGTCGGACTCTTTCTTATTGCCATATCATGAGCCCTCGTAGTACACGAATCGAACTCCTTTCTGGTAACGTGTCGAGCGTTACCTTCCAATCCTGATAAGGATTCACTGATTTGAGGCCTACGCTTCTCTTGGATTGGGTCTTCAGGTCACAGCTTCTTCCTGGAGGCCCAGTGATGAACTTGTGGACCTGATCATGGGCCCATAGTGGTAGCACTACCCATCATCACTGTCAGTGAGCCATTGCAACCTTTCTGATAGTATTAATTTAGTGCATGTGCATACGGAGAATCCAACTACAGGAGCACATTGGATCAAAGCTGGGGCGAGTTGCCGCTAGCCTGCTAGTAATCAATGCATCAGTTTATTCTGAAGTGAGAGCTTACCTGAACTTTAGTTATATCTCATCAGTTAGGTGCTCTTTTCTCAGCTATCTTGTGGCTTCAATGGCCTAGTAGCTAGTGGGGTCCATCATAGTAATGCCAATTGGTATGTATGAGTGAAACAGCTTATCCTTGCATAATGTGAAGACCTTTCTGTAATATTCTACAGGATATCCCATGCTAATAGCAAGTGGCTTGTTTTGTCCGTTGTCACTACATATATCCTGAACTCTGATATGCAGTCCAGAAGATGTAGTTATCTTGCTACATGATGCAAGTTGCTTTAAATTTTGTCCGTGAGGCGATGCCAGATATAGATGAACTTATGGGGGGAAAGAGCTCACTTTCTGTGTGCAATCTACATCCATGCTTGTCATACTAGTGTCCAGTGTCATTTTCATGGTATCAATTAATCTAGTTGCAAGTGTCGCCAACTCATATGAGTCATGATGCGACTAACACAGTGCATGCCCACGTCTCACCTTTAACCGATAGTTGCACGGTCGCACTCTGTTCATCTATGTACTGAATGTTACCATCCTGTCAATATCTGAAATCACTGTACATCTCAAAAAATATCTGAAATCACAGTACCACAATTCGGATAAAGACCAAATATTTTGTAAAATAAAAAATGAAAGAGGAAAATAAATTACTACTGAGAAAATAATCAAAAATACATTTTAGATTGATCACAGAAGGAGATGTTTGGAGTCTGGACTTGAGATTATAAGAACAAAAGGAGATGTTTTTGCAGAATACCAAATGCATAGATCCAACAAAAGAATACATACTACAAGCGTACCAACACATCTGCAGAATCATGCCTGCCAAATTTCTAATTTTTTTCTTCTTTCTAGTATTATCAAGTAACTTCTATTCCCCCCCTCATCTACATCATCTCTTTTTTCTTCCATCTCAGAATGGTGGCAGGATTGTCTGCCACATCCTCATCTGCGGTGAGGTGATCGACTGCAAGTAGCTAGTGCCGTCCTGTCCTGGCACCGCCGGATTCACCATCTGCCCCAGGTTCATGTAGCAAGCCTGCAGCTCATCCAGGTTCAGGTCCGTGAACCACTCGTTGTCCTCCTTCACTGTCACGACGCCATCCCTCGCCTGCACCTGCACCATCATGTCCCTGAAGCCGTCCTCCTGCTGCTGCAGGCCGGAGGCGTTGTCGATCTCCGAGTCGTGCGTCTGGAAGCTGTCTGACATGGTGTCGGCGGCGGCCAGTGCATCCATGACCTCCCCGCTCTGTCTCTGGTGGTGCGGTGCCGCCGCCGCCGCCACAGCCATGTCCTGCTCCTCCTCCACCTTCACCTTCTCCCAGTTGTTCTTCTTGTTGTACAGCCGGCACAGCACCCACTCATCCAACTGCAAGCGCACAGCAAAAAAAGAAGATCATCAGTATCATCAATGCAGGATTCTCCCCGTCCGTGAGAATGAAATGGCACCGGCAAACGCTCGCCTACCTTGTGGGATCCCTTCTTGCCGGGGGCGCGGTCGGCTCCGGCGAGGCGGTACTCGTGCATGATCCAGTCGGTCTTGACGCCCCTGGGCGCCCTGCCGGAGTAGAAGACGAGCGCCTTCTTGATTCCCACCGTCCTGCCGCTCCCCGTGGGCGCCACCGGCTTGTCGGCGCCCGTCGCCTTCCAGTACCCCCTGCCGGCGGCGCGGTTGGGCCGCGAGCCGTTCGGGTACTTGCGGTCGCGCGGCGTAAAGAAGTACCACTCCTTTCGCCCGAACAGCGCCTTCTCTGCACAAACGCACGCGGCGCACGGCCAAAGTTAACACATTTGTTCGTCCATAGATTGAATCTACCAACAGAAAATAACCAAGGACAACACACCATGGAGCCATGGCAAACAGAAAAACAGAGGAAGTAATGCGAAGGGAGAAGCAGAGGAGGCAGGCACGCACCAGGCAGATCCCAAGGATCAAACTTGTAGAGATCGACCTCGGCGATGATGGGCACGGGCTGCGGCTGGCCGGCCACCTTCCTGCAGAGGTAGTGCACCACCAGCTCCTCGTCCGTCGGGTGGAACCGGAACCCCGGAGGCAGGTTCAGCTCCGCCTCCGCGTCCCTCCTCCCGCTCCCCTCCGCCGCCGCCGCTGCCGACTCGGCCTTCACCGTCGCCATCATGCTCCCTCCCCAAACCCAAACCTCGAAAAGACAAGACCCTACGGGCTCGGGAGCACTCCGCCAACTTCCAGAAAGGCCCCTCTCCTCTCTGTCGTGTCCGCGTTCCAAAGGCGGCTGCTGCTGCTGCTGCTGCTGCTGCTGATGATATGCGCACTCGGGCCTCGAGCCTCCGTTGATTTTGTTGAGCTGTTTCCTTGGCGACCAAGTCGGGTGGGCGCTCGCGGCGGCTATATATGGGCCATGAGGCACGTGGGCCGCCGGTGGGCCCGCGCTTGTCCCCCTCGCCCCATCTTCGTCGGCTTCACGGATGAGGACGGCGGATGCCACGGCGAAGGTTCGCGTGGAGACTAGAGTTTGACCTCGGCTGCTAGGCGTGGTCGCCGGCTACGCAGAATAATCAAAAGATTAGAGAAAGAGGCAGATATTTTCCGGGCGGAAAATATAATCTGCGATCTCCGGGAATGGCGATTCGTCTATGTGCGCTCCCAGAGGTCGCCGTGACAACTCCACGTACATGTTTTTGTTGACTGTTTTTTGCATGGCGTGCGAGTCCATCGGCCACCCGATTGGTCAGTAGAATGAGGTGTCTCGATCGCCTCTCATTTGCATCACGTGTGCATTGAGCTTGTATTTGCTGCTGCGATCGACAGCCATGTAAGAAGGCCTTGCGTTATGATTTGCGCATGTAGGTTTTCTCCGTGTGCTTCGGATTTTTCTCGTAGAGAAACTTTCGCGAATGAACAAGGGGTCGCTACTGAAGAGAAGGAAATCGATTACATTGACACTGGAGATCACGCTAGATACCTTCAAAGATCCCATTGTTTTACTTTCAGCCTAAACGTGATATCGTGACTACGTTTAGATCCTACTCTACGTTCAGAAAACGTGATATTAACCACTCATTTTCTCGATGAACAGCTTTACAAACGAGTAATACAAATCGCGTGTTTTCTTCAGTAACCCATAGGAAAGACGCATGGCATGTCACTGAACTGTTTTTAAGTGGAAGCAGTATTATTACTGTCCAGCTAGCAGCTCCCAGCCATGTCGATCGACAGAAGGATATGCTTGGAACATTATTTAACAATTCAAGGGGATAATTTCCAAGCTTGGACCGTTCATACGGAAGTACTTACCTAGTACTGCCATTTACTTGATCACAGACAGCTAGAGGGACAGAGTAGGTACATCTCTTATCTGTAAAATAAAAATACTTTGCCCCAATCTGCACGTGCCTTCCTGGATGCTATCTACATGCACTGAACCTTACCTGGGTGCGCCTCGAGCCGCAGCGTTGGCGAACAAATCCTCGATCAAGTGGTTGGTAGGCCATAGGAGATAGATAGCGCCTTGTCGACAGCCGATGTTTTCATTTCTCTGGTGGTAGACTATGGTATGAAATTGCAGCAGAAAAGGACGGACAGGCAGCTCCGAGGAGAAGAAAAGATGGAACTGGGAAAGCGATGGACAGTGTGCTTGTCTGTTTCCTCGGGAAAAATAGTAAGTAGTCTTGGGTTTGGACATGGGATTTTCCTTAATTTAACAGATTGTAATGGACTTATGGTATCCCACAGCTGGTGATCAATCACTAGGATTAATTAGCTGTGATCTGGTGGGCTAAATATGGTTACAGACGTGCTATGTCGCATTGCAAACATCATCAAGCATATCCCAACTGCGATAGCAGGGAGCTAGGACCAGGGAAAAAAATTTCGTTTTTTCCAAAATTTCAGAACCCACCGAAATTACCGAAATTTCGAAAATTTCAGAAATTTCGAAAATCATTTCGGAAAGCACTACCGAAAATCAGTTTAAATTTTAATCAAAATTTGGTCAAATTTGATCAAATTTGACCAAATTTGAATTTTTGACTAAATTTTGACCAAATTTGTTCAAATTTGAGTCAAACCGAAATTTTTGACCGAATTTGGCAAATTTCGGGACCCACCAAAATTTGCGAAATTTCGGAAATTTCGTTGAAATTTCGTCGAATTTTTTTTCCATGGCTAGGACAATACATAGCTAGTTTACTTATTTATCTATTACAGAAAGAAACACATATACCTACATCCATATGAGTGCACCCTCTAAGTACATGCCTAAGTTGACGGAGACCGATGATAGATTCGTAAATATTACAAAGTTTATACTGAAGCGTATCAGGTATGCATAAAATCGAATACTAGAATTTGAACCCGATGGATAGAGTCGTCCACCCACCACTTCGCCACCCAACCAAAAGATGATTATCTAGGTCAATAGCTAGTTAGTTAGATATCTTACATGTCGTTTAGATTTCTAGGGAAGTCATTATCCACTACTATAGGAAGGGTCATACAAGATTCTTAAGTATAGATAGTTTTTTCGTCAGCGTTTAGAATAATCACATACGGTTTTACGAAAATACACATCACAAACGGTTTATTAAAAACCATATGTGATAAATACGTCATGATACCATCACAAGCGGTTTTGTAGCAAAATCGTCTATAATTGGACCGACCCATCAGCCTAGCAACATGCCCACTATATAATCCATCCCCTAACCCTAAGTCGTGTGCCCCAACCCTAAGTCCAAGCCACCCCCGCCGCCCTCTCTCTCTCAATCTTTCTCCCAATCACTGCCCCTCTCTCTCAATCTTTCTCTCTCGACCCCTCCTCGATCTTTCTAGTGCACACCGCTGCCCCACCACCAGTGACCTCCTCCTTCGCTCGTCACCGCCCTATCTACTGCACTGTCCCTCCCTCCTCGAGCCTGAGGAGGTGGAGCCGGAAGCTGTGGGAGAGGAGCTGTCGAATCCAATGGTGCGGATGGTCGAGGAGGCCAGATCCAGTGGCACCGGTGGTCTAGGAGGCTGAATCCGGTGGTGCCATGGCACCTGCGACGAGGACAGGGAGATTGGACTTCGCCGTCGTCCTACTCGGACCAACCGAATTGGTGCTCCCCCCACGTGCCGCCACTGGATCCATTGGAAATGCTCGCTGCATCCTCCTCCCCTCCGGCAACTGCCATGGTGCACATCCTCCTCCCCTTCGACAACGCCATGGACGATGGTGACGCTGTGTCCATGTCCATCTCTATCTCCAGCCACGCTACTCGCTCTCCAACTGCGCCGATAGTCTTATCGATGTCGATGCACTACCATCACAATGAGGTACGTACCCACATCCTATGTCCTATGCATTCGTTTCTCATCATGCAATAATTGCTTTTCCATGTTAGTTTTCTCCATCAAAACCATTGGAATCTATCAGCAAATGATCTCCATCAAAAGCATTAGAATCGATCAGTGTAGTTTAGCATAAATCTCATGTCAAATGATCTTGCAAATCTAACCAAATGTTATCGACTGGCTATACTGTGGATTTTTCTGTAGTATTCATTCAGAGAATGCCCGAGGCCCTCTAAGTTGCCCCTGTTTAGATGAACCACTAACTCCCCCGCCACCGCCCAGGCTAGGGTTTGGATACGGTGCCACATGGTGTGCATGTGCTCTCCGTTCACGGCGGTGGCGTGCTCGGGGGGAAAGGGAAATGGAGTGGAGATGCAAGTGAGATGGGCAGGCTCGATTTGTTCTGACCAAGAGGATGGGAGATGGAGACTACGAGGGAGGAGGTCAAGAGGTAAGGAAGGGATGTGGGAGGTGGTGAGTTGAGGTTCATACGAGGTGATTGAAGGATTGATGGGGGTTGGGTTGTGAATTGTCATCCGAAACTGGCTGATACCTGCCTATCTGTGTTGGCAGCCCATATTAGAGATGGGCCGAACATGGGCCTATCTGAGATGCGTCAAATTGGAGATAAGTTATCACATATGGTTAGGTTTTTGACCGTTTATGATGATGTTATCACATACGCTCTTTTGTTGTCCGTCTATGATGAGATGTCTATTATTAGGGTTTTCATAGTAATTATAGTATTTGTAAACTATGGTATTTTGTTGCTACCACTTCAAGAACTACGGTTTTCGAAACTACGTATCTAAATCTACTTTGCATCCAAAAAAGGCCATAATAACTAAAGGGATATGGTGTGTAATACAGGTTTATACATCTTTTGCATCCAAACAAGGCCATAATAGCTGAAGGTATATGGTGTTATACAGGTTTGTACATCTTTAGAAAAGGATAATAAATCTACTCATGCGATCTTGTATACAAAGCGTTAGAACGGGGGACGTGTTGTTGACGCGAAGAGCTCTTACAACTGTGAATGCCAATCAGGATCAGATGACTTGAGATATGTCTCTTCGTTGGCCATCACAGATCTGAGCAGATTAACTTTAGATCTGCAGTGCCGACTGTAGCGCCCATTACTACCATAATAATAATCTGCAGCTTGTTCGAAGAAATCCAAAGCATTTTGCAACTTGTGATGCTCCATGTAGAACTCGGCTAGTTCCAAGTAGCTGGTGGCAGCCAGTTGCAGATCGTTTCTCTTGACAAATAATGCGAGGGCCTTCTCCAACGCAAGTTTAGTGGTAGCAACTTCCCCCTCATCTGCACAAGATAGAGGGCGTTAATACACAGAACACTAATAAAAAACCAAATGATGGAATGACGAGCCCGTTCGATTGGGACTAAGTAAATATGTCCACCTTTGTGTTCGATCCCAGTGTAAGATTTTATGGAATGGAGAAGCGCAGATGCCGCAGTCAGTTCATCACCTAACTACAGGTCGATCGCAACAATAAAGGGTTAATAATATATGTGTGGATTTGTTGTTATCTTCGGTGGGCTACACCACCCCTCATGCACCGCCGGTTCATGCTCTGAGATTCATAAATTTTCGTCATCTTTACTGTAGCACACTTTATTTCACACTAATAAATCTATTTTAAAAGGGTTATCATGCCTAGAACACGGTCAATTCAACCTAGACACGACTATAATTGTTATTTATTTTCAATACCTAGCATGCACAAAAATAGATTAATACAAACTAAATATGGATTGATTCCTTATAGAGAGTACAATGTTGTATAGTATAGAGATATAAAATATATAAATCTTAAAACATGAATAGATGGTGAATAGAGGGGTGGCATAGCCCGCGCGGAGACAACGACATATTTTCTAATAATATATATTACAGTTTGTTCAGCGATGAGGTGAAAATAATAAGTTGGTCTAAAATCACACTTGACTTATGGTGCAAAGCAAACCTTGAGAGCATATACAGCCTGCTCGCCGAATGCCAGTGCAGCTTTTCTCTCTGCATGCATCATATCATGATTGAGTAATGGTAAAGGCATAACTGTCAGATTAATTAACTAGAACCTGATTAATTAAGAGGACAAATAGTAATACAAACACCGTACAGTTTTCGGCGAGGATGTAGGAGAAAGCTAGCCGCCTCCTTACCCTTGACGAAAAAGGAAGGGCTTGCAGCACAACGCAGAACCTAGCATTAAGACAAGGGTTTTTTGTGTTCAGGCCTTACCCTCGGCGAGGTGCAGAGCTATCTCATCATGCCCTGGCCCTAGGCGGCCACGATACTAGTTGTATCTCGGGCCTAGGCTATCAGATCGGCCGTAGGCCACTGCTGTGGAGTTGTATAAATAGAAGGCTTGTAATCTTCTGCTGCTTCTCACCTACTTCTCTGATTTCTCACCCTTTTTCTCCCAATTTATCCCAAATATTCCCACTTACGATCTCGATCCATTCCGTGATCACGTCGTCACATATATGGGAGAACCCTTTGCATTCCTAAACCTTGACGAGCTGCTTAGGACGGTGATTCCTGATGGTGCAAACTACCATTCAGTATGAGTCCGAGTTCACGATTGGAACGATGCAGGCAGTGTGATCTGGTTAGTGGAAAGGCTAAGCCTAGCCCGGCCCACCTCGTCAAGTCACCGCACCAAGCACCGTCGTCATACGAAACCCAGCCCACCGCACACGTTCGCACCAAGCATTCAACATTCCCCGCTCACGGGTGCGCCCATCCCCTAACACTCGCGCGATGCCTACATGTGAATCGCGCGGCGCGACAGGTAGAAGGCCCGGGTCAATCCACTGCCTCGCCGTCTTCGAGCTTCTTCTTCTTCCTTCTCTAGCAATTAGCGCCTGCTTCATCCCACAAAAAACATCCACTCAGGTCGGTCTATAAGCTACTAGCAACTTATTTCCACGATTGAGGTGGGACTAAGTCCCCATCCTCTATCACCCTCGTCGCCTCCACCACCATTCCTCGCCGCATCTCACCCAATCCCGTCCACGCAAATCACAAGGGCTCTTCACTACCATCCTCCAACGCCAGTCCACCGTCCGTCACCCACCTATTGTAGCCGCGCTAATGCACTACTCTCTGGTCCACCACCGGCCAGCCATCCCTCTAGATCCAAGGAGCACTCCTTTCGTCTCCGGCGACCACCCTCACACTACCTGAATACCGAACCCTAACTTAACTCCAGCTCAAGAAGCAGTAGCGCAACACATCAATTGGCTCAAGTGGTTGACGAAGCAGAGGTGACGACTCGTCGTCGTGGGTGGTATGAAACTAGGCCAGCGTGATTTGCCGGTGTACAAATCACCTGGTGGTATGAAAAAATGTCGGCTCTCCATCCGTGCGCGACTTGGAGCGGCCCGGTCATTTGGCCCAATCCAACTACATGATCGTGATCTTCTTTGCTCCTCTATCCGCACGTGATGCTATTGCTTTTGCCGACAACTCGCCAGATTTTAGGGGTGTCGCATAAGTTAGCATTAGGGGTTGGGGAAGCAATTCTTGTACTCCCAGAATCTAGAGGGGTGGGCGGCGGTGATGGGGGACAGCGGCAGAGATGATTTAGTCATGATGGGCGGCACGATAGCTCCACTGGTTGCAAACCTGATAAAGGCTAGGCACCATAGACGGAGAAGATAAAGTAGCATGCAATATCTACCAATAAAGTAGTAGCTGAATGCATGCACTATTAAGTTGAACACAATAGTAAGTTTTGGAAATAATAGATGATATCAACATGCTCAAAGGAGGGGCTACTTTCCTTGCTTCTCAAGGAATGGGGTAATGCTCATAGTCCGGGTCACATACATCATGCCTTTTCGGTGCTATCGAGAAGAAGCAGAAACACCTAAAAACGATATAACAACAATTACTACTATTAAAATTCATCAACATGATTATGAAATGAAATGCATGGCATGTCATAGTATTCTCAAAATAAAGACTAATACAAGTGGTATCAAGTTAATCGGACTTTGATGTCTAAGATATCGCATTCCGAAGAATCTCCGACAAGAGAGAAATTACTAGATTCTCCCTTTTAGTAATTTTGATTTTTCCTACTATGCAAACATGCATTAAAACATCATAATTAGATAGTATTCATTTTCATGAATATTTTGGCATTTTATTCATATTTTTTCTGACTTAATATGAATTACCTCAGATTAAAACCATTTAAAAATATTTTATGTAATTTCAGATAATTCATTTGATTTAAAAAACATATAATACTTTTAGTACTCACTGTTATCTAACCACAGTCAGTGGCAAGTGTGCCAAGAGTCAGAGGAGACCAGGTCGTCTCTGACCAGTCAAAATGGTCGTTGGACCCACATGTCAGTCACTCAAAGTCACTTAATTAAGTTAATTAAGCACATATTTAAAAGATTGGGTCGACACGTTAGTGACTTTGGGGGTTAAGTTACTGGTTCAATTTGTTTAACAGACCTGGCCCACTTGTCAGTGACCCATTGGGGTTTAAAACCTAGTGAAGAAATTGTATAGGAAGATATTTGCAAGGAGGCTCCTAGAAGATAAGAAGTATTTTGTCATGGTAAAATTAGAATAATCTAGAATATTTGGAAGGTTTCATGCATAGATAGATATTTTTCGTGGAAGGTGCTAAAGTAAACTCTCCATGACAAAGTAGCAAACATCTAGAGTTAGATATTTGTAAAGAGTTTTCTAGAGTAAAGATATTTTGTGTTGTAGGATTTGGATTGTGCCACATGTCAACAATCCAATGGTCTTGAGTAAAGATATTTTGTGTTGTAGGATTTGGATAGTGTCACATGTAAACAATCCAATGGTCTTGTCTAACTATAAATAGGTGTGTTCTCCCCGCCATATAACCAACCAAGTTAAGCCACCATGAGTATGAGAGAATGCTTAGTAGTGTGGCATGGAGTTCTTGGTAGAGTGGTAGGATAGCCACCAAAAGAGTGTTGTATCAAGTTTGCAGTTGTGAATAAAAGAGTTCCCTTATGTAAGAGTGTTGTCTCCCTAGTAAGCCATGTACTTTTAATACTTAGTACTTATTGAGTTGTAATTCGACGTGAGCGGCTCAGTCGCTAAAATCACAATAGTGTTTTAACATGAGTGGCACAGCTATGAGGAATCAAATTACTAAGTATAGAAGGAAAGGCTAGTTGGTGTACCGAGTGTGCATAGATCCTCATTGTGTGGGTAGTAAGGACCACCTCGAGCCATTCCCAACACTATCTTCTGTCAATTGGTATGGAAGCTAGGACCACCTCGAGCCATTCCCAACACTATCTTCTGTCAATTGGTATGGAAGCTGGTGGAAATTTTTAGAAAGTATCAGGCGAAGAAGGAGCTATCGAGACTCCAAGTGTTGTGGAGCAAGGAACTATGAGGAGGAAGCCACCGGGTGTCAACAAGAAGCTGATTGACTGGGGAATAGTGAAGGTGGCTCTTCCTATTCTATTGTGTGGGTCGTGTCTGTCATCCGAGTATTCATCGTCAAAGGGGGGATGCAGGATATGCAGTTCATAGCAACGAGTTGGTGAACCTTTGGATCAACACATTAGCTAAATGTATATATTTTGCAATAAAAGAGTTCCCTTTGTTGATTAGCCGGGGTGTTATGTGGGGTCACATTGTGTCATTCACTATGGAGTTAACTGGCGCCGTCTTCTTGCATTACAAAATGGGGTTTTGGGACCCAAATATACAGGGTAGTTGATTTTGTTAGTAACAGGCCAGAATTGTAACCATAGCTGATGGTTGATTGTTAGTCACTGTATAGAACTGTAAGCATCTCTAATTTTCAGTTTTGGTAGTCATCATATGAAAGTTGTGACTTCCTCTGAGCTCAAATGTGTTAGACACTTTATCAACTTGTAGACTTCAATTCACCTTATGCGGTTCCACTTTCGTTCCGATATATGTTAAGCGATTTTACTGTGTCAATTGTGCCGCTACAAAATTCTACTACCCTGAAATAGTTCAGTTACCAATTACTAGATATGAAATAAAAGTATTGATTTCAAAGCAGAAAATGAAACGGTATTTGACAGTTTTGCACTCAATTCCTATTTTATGATGTCCAGATCTTAAGAATTTGCTCTCCTCGCCATCGGAGATGCTATTCGAAGCCGCACAGGATTGGGTACTCCTGACGGCATAGGATGAGAAAATTTAACATGAGCAATATAATGGCTGGATTAAGAAGTTGATTCTTCATTGTGACCAACCATATTATATGCAAGGTAGTTTTTGTAGTTCGTGATGATGAAATCAAATAACATGAGTTAAGGAAATCTTAATATCTGATGTAAATCTATAGCACATGATTTCCAAAAGAAAGTGTAACATACAATTTGGATTGTAGAGACTATTTCTTTTTATTTCCCGATGGGTTGCGGTGGCTAGCAATTGACCTGTTGGTAAGCAAAGACCGGACAAAATTACTCTAGATCAAAGTGAAATCAATCGAAGTGAGTTGTGGCATGCTTACCAATAAAAGAACAATATAGTAGAGAGAATGTAGGAGAGGGGAGAGGAGTCCAAGGTAGCGTGCTTCCGTTTGGTGGAAGGGGAGTGTAGTGGGGAGACTCGACAGCGATGACTAGATGGTGCAGACTCCGACCGCCGTGCCCCTCGTTGTAGCCGCTGATCGTCAGATTGAGCGCCCTCCAAGGCTATAGGTTTTGCCCTTTGTGGATTTTGGAGAGGGGAACGTGATGTCCACGGAGAGTTGCTTCGTTGGGCTGTCTGAGAGTGGGCCGATGGAGCAGAATAGCTTTTTGTAGGGAGAAGGGCATATGTTCCCTACGGACCGAGCAATAGAAATCGTCTGTGGCTGGGACTAGCAGATGCGTGGCCCAATAAAAAAAGCCCACGATTGACTTCTTTCCTAATTTTCCATTCCGCCTCCATCTACCTATTCCCGTTTTACCTATTCGTTTCATGCAACTTTCTTCTCTTTTTCCTTCATGATTTTTCTTTGACTTTAGGATTTCTCAGGTTGCTGGTTCATCGCCATTTTCAAGGAAAGAGGTCAGTAATCTCTCTTTCCCATTTTGTTCCTTCACAAGTTTCTTCGCTGCGAGGTTTGTCATCGTGAGTTTTCTTCTGTGCTAGGGTTTGCCATCCTGATTTTTCTTCACTGCTATGGTCAGTAATCAGATGAATTTTGCTTGTTGATTCTAGGAGGTCAACTGTTTATTTTGATTAACAGCTTTGTTTTTGTCAATGTATTACACGCTTCTATGTATGCGACTGCAATGCAAGCGATTTGGTTCAGTTGTTGGTCGCATGTCCATGTGAAATTGAGGTTCTTGCGCACTACGAACTAGGGATTCTGCCTTCAGCCTGGGTTTGAGAGTTTGATTAGGCATACTAATTGATCATGGAGAAATTGCTGTGCTAATTAGGATCTGATTGCAATATAGTTGTTGCTTTTTGTTCCACTACATGTTATCCTATGTTCCTCCCTCCAAGTCATTTTGTTCTTAACTTGTGTTCACTATAGCAAACCAATCCTGGAATTTTAGGAAACAAACTCCGGATTTATTTGGTTCAATGGACGGTTGGATTGGCCAGATCGGACGTCCGTAGAAACATTGTTGTCGTGATACAGAAACATATAGTTAAAACATATGCAATAAACTTATCGAAGCAATGCAATAACACCGTCATTGTACAATGGAAATAATTTCCGTGGAGACATTGTTGTCGTGATGCGAAAACATGTTGTTAAAACATAGACAACAAACTTGTTGAACCAATGCAACAGCAACATCATTTGTTTCCATCAACTAGAGAACCTACACAACAATAATTTGTTTCCCCCGGTGACATAGGCGAGGGAGGCCTCGAACGCGATGCGGCGGCCCTCGAGGTAGCCCCCATCCATGTACTTGAGTAGGATCTGGAGCTCGTCGGCCTGCTCATACATGTTGTGGCAACGGATGACAGCTGGGTGCTCGGGGGTGCACAGGATGGGGATCTCGCACGTGATCTAGTGCCGCACGGAGTTGTCATGGTTGTCATAGAGCAACTTGAGCGTGTAGGGCCGTCCCGTTGGGCAGTGTCGCACCATCTAGACCGTCCCGCCAGCACCGCGCTCGACGTGGCAGACGCGCTCTAGCTCTGTGAGCACCGAGCGGGACAGGGTGGGCAGGGTCGACGCGCCCATCATCGATGACCCGGACGAGGACATCGATGACGGCGTGGAGGATGGCAGGGGTGGTAGCGGTAGTGGCACGGCCAGTGACGGGGCACGGGACTGCCACCACCGTCGATCCTTTTGCGGCCACTGCTGCTACGAGCTCCCCGAGCTGCTAGCGCCGCCGCTTCTGGCTTGCACGAGGAGGCCACCGAGCAGAATGCGGCTGCGGCTGCCTACCGCCAGCTGAGGAATGGGAAGAGGATGGAGGCAAAGCACACGGGAGTTTGGGGACGGTGGGCTTCTAGGAAATGGAATGGAGCAAACCCTAGATTTGGGAGATTTTATAGGAGGGGATGGACGGATGGATGAATGGTTCGAGAATAAACGGTTGGATGCTAGGATGATGGAATTGCTCCAATCAGCATACTGATGGGAAGTTACTATAATGGAAAAGTTCATCTTTGACCTTGAAATATGATGCTTAGTCTAATTTGAACCCTGAACTAGGAAACCATTCATATTAAACTCCTAAACTTTCTAAAACCGTTTAACCTAAACCCTATCCGATTTTGAATAGTAGTTTTATATTTTGGGATTTTTTTAAAATGTGAAAAAATCCTTCATAGCATCATAGTCCGGGATTTCATAGCATTCACTTCACTTGTGACTTTTTCACATCTTTTAGAAAGCCAGAAATGCAAAACCACTATCCAAAACTAGGCTAGGGTTAAGATTACCGTGTTAGAAAGTTCATAGTTTAATATAAACGGTTTGATTGTTCAGGGTTCAAGCCAAACTAAGCATCATAGTCCAGGATTTAAGATGGACTTTTTTCAACTATTATATAGGGAAACTAAATCAAGAAGAATATAATTGTGTCCTCATATCGCATCTTGATTCTTGAAATAAAAGCCATCTATCTAGGTCCACGAGTAGTTTTGTGCCCTTTTTCATTTTCCTTTTCCTTGTTTGTTTTTTGGGTCGTGATCATTTGGTTGGCCTTGTATGTTGTCGCCTCTTGATGCTCCTTCTTAATACAAAATGACGCGCATTCAGGTCTGCGTTTGAGGGAAAAAAAAGGTCCACGTGGAGTTGGGAATTATCATTTCCCTTGCGCTTTATTTGAGATTATGAGTGTATGTGTAGAAGAGTGCAATTGAAAGCAAGCTGACTCAATGAGAATAGATACATTTCAAAGCATGTAGCTTGTAATTGTTAAAGGGACACGCTGTTTTACACTGAAATTCGAACCTCCATGAGAAAAATAATAAACCTACTCATGGGAGAAAGTGTCCCAAAAGGGGTGTATTATACGGGTGGCAGCCACTTGCAGATCGATTCTCTTGGCAAATAATGCGAGGGCCTTCTGCAATGCAAGTTTAGTGGCAGCAACTTCTCCCTCCTCTGCACAAGATCGAGGGCATCAGGACACAAATACTACGTATAAATCTAAACAATTGAATCTGTTTGATTGGGATTCAAAGTAAATATCTTCACCTTTGTATTCGATCTCAATGTAGCATTTTGCAAAACTTTGAAACACATAGGCCACACTTAGTTCAGTACCTAACTGCATGTAGCGATGACAAAGATTACAATTATTCATCGATATGACCATGACGAAAAGTAAGTTGGTCCAAAATCACAATTAACATATATGGCGCCAAGCAAACCACGAGGGAATAGGCAGCCTGCTTGCCGAATGCCAGTGCTGCTTTTCTCCCTGCATGCATCAAATTATGAGTGAGTAATGGTAGCCGTAAGATTAATTAGTTCATTAAAAGCTGATTAAGAGGACAAGCTACTAGAAACAACGCACGTACAGTTTTCGATGAGGACGTAGGAGAAAACAGCACCCTTCAAGTCCTTCCAGGTGGCCAAGCTCGTCCCTTGCCGGCGCTGGCCCCTGGCCATGAGCCGGTCGCCGCGCACCTCTAGAGCTGTTGGCCCTTGCCTCTCCTCCTTGAATAGGATCACCTCGTACTCCTCGTGTCCTCTTACCTCGGGATCGACTCGTAGCCACGGCAACGATTGGCATAGCGGTGCAACAACGACTACCATCCCCATCACGTAGCGATTTTCATAGACCATCACGGCGGCGGTGGCGAGTCTTGTTGGGTTGGAACTTGGGGTTGGACTGGTCCGACATGAAAAGGAATTTGGTTCCTATCATTCCCTCCTCCTACTCCCATCGATGTTCACTTTTGCATCGGCTGCTAAGATTTTCTAGTGTGGACCCACACCATATTCTTCCTCACAACCCGCAGTTTCTATTCCATCTTATAGAACGAGAATGCCGTGTCATCCAACGGAGTTTAGAAGAAGGTGAAAATCTGTGGAAATTAAGCAACCTAGTCGTAGAAATGCTTCTTCAGCTACTAGTGTGCTACAGGATGAGGGAGTGAAATGACTCACGGAAGGCCTGCTGCATAGGGAGAAGGTCCTGCTTGATGCGCTAGATGAGGCAATAAGAAATGTTCAGCCTTTGGGACATAATAGTGGTGCCGATGCAGCTGTGTCCAGTCTCTAGAGATTGCTTACTGAGGTGTACACAAACTTACCGGAGAGCCTACAGGAGAAGATGGTTTCAGATCTTAGGAATACCCTACTATGAGAACCTGGACTGAGTCAGGTACGAGAAGCTAGACATAATCAAAGAGGGAACAAGAGGATGCGGTGGTCTGTCCTGACAACTGTTGGTCTGTCAGCAGTATCACACATGTTACTTTATTTTTGTCAACTCGTCTGGAAGGTGGGGATATTAGGAGATATCAGGGGATGTAGGAGCCATCGAGCCCCCAAGTGCTATGGAGCAAGGAATGATGAGGAAGCCACCAGGTATCAACAGGAAGCTTATTGGTTGGGGGATAGGCAGGTGCTCTCCAACCTATTATGTGGAGCGTAGAAGAGACAAACAAGGGAGGGAAGACATAGCAAGCAATGAGGGGAAGGGAGACGATCAAGGAAATAAAAGAGTCGCAGCTTGGATTTGGCTCCTCAGGTGAACTTATAGCTCGATTTTCTATTCTTTAGTTCCTACTTCACAACTCCTCTCATCTTTCCCCCCTCCCTTTTCTTCTCCCTTCCATAGTGAACCTCTTCTCTCCTCTTCTCCTCTCATTCTTCTTCTCCATTACCATTTCCTCACCTTCCTCCCCTCTCTTACTTCTCTACCCTCTCTATCGACCTATCATCATACCTACATCTATGCGATTAGTTCTGTAGCCACCGACAGCAACTTAGAGAGGAGAGGGTCCAAGTAGAAGACGAGGAGGTGCAAGTGAGAGCGTAGATACATGTGAAGAAGATAGAAAGCTTGTCTTGGTTTTGGCTAAGTGTAGTTGCAATATTGACGTGGTTGTGATACACACTTCGTCAGATTGTCGTTCGCGTGATCAGTCTTAGTTACACCCTCCCACGAGAGTGGATTTATTGAGGGAGGTGAGGGGATTACTGACTGGAGCGCGAGAGACCCGTTGAAAAACTTGCTCCCGAGTGAGTGCAATGCTACACTCTGTGGCTTACTTCTTTTCCATTGGTTACATGGAGGGAGGGAATGCACCCCTTTTTATAGGTTTACAAGATCATTGGATTGTTGACATGTGGCACAATCCAAACCCTACAATACAACTCTAGAAAACTCTCTACATATATCTTCTCTCTAGAGTTCTCTACAATATTATCCATCTCCTAGATATTTCTTACTTCATAACTTTCTAGGTATCTAAATATCTTGCTCTAGAATTCTCCATAATTCTAGAGTTCTCTCTAAATATTTCCACCATAGTTATCCATGATTTATTTTAGTATCTTCTTGTCAAATATATTTCTCTTGAAATATTCCAAACTCTTCTAGATGTTTCAAGTATGCATTGCATACTTCTCAACGGTTATAAATATGCGGCTGCAAACCAAGAAAAGAATGCTAGCATCTTTTCTGACTATGCATCATGTTTGTTCTATAGATAAATCAACCTGAAAATTGAGTAATAGAACCAGTAAAGCTAACCTGAAAGGAAGGTGAGAACTGAGCTACGGACTAGAAGTGCAAAGCTTTTGAATGGATAGTTAAGAGGTAGACTGAATACTACTACAGTCCTGCCCAAAATAAATTGCATATCAAAAACTTCAGAATAACCTACGAGAGTAGGAAAAAACATAAGGACGAGGGAACTCAAAAGGGGAAACACAACGGAAATTATTGAAAGAATCTACTAAGCTAAAGGAATACTCAAACTGCATCACAGAAGGCATATCACTGTGACCTACCAAATAGTCTCAGCTTATCTACCATCAACGAACCGTCATGTTCTAGGGAATTAGAACCTGAGAAAAGCATCAGTACATGAGTTTTACAATGCAATAGGAGTGAACTTAATGGATTCAGTAAGTATAGCATGGTAGTCTCAAGATAGAATTGTGTTACATCTAGCACAAGAATACATATATGTCAAATTCGCAAGTACCAGGCTTATCACAAGTTTCAACTAAAAACCACCAATACTGCACCTCACGAATGTCACAACCAAAAACAACAGGCACAAAAAAGGAAACAATACAATTCCCGATTTAAAACTAGAGCATAATACAATTCAAAATAGCTAACTGAATGGAGTATCTCTAAAAGATTTAGATTTGACTTATCAGAGCAAGCAAAGACAGGACTTGGATTTGACTTGGATTTGTTGGTTTGTCACCATTTTGAAGGAAGGAGGTCAGTAATCTCTCTTTCCCATGTTGTTCCTTCGTGATTTTTCTTCGCTGCAAGTTTTGTTCTCGCGAGTTTTCTTCAGTGCTAGGATTTGCCGTCACGATTTTTCTTCGTTTCTATGGTCAGTAATCAGATGAATACATTCGATTGTTAATTCTAGGAGGTCGAGTGTTTGTTTTCATTCCCATCTTTATTTTTAAACATATTAAACACTTCCATGTATGCGATTGTTGAGAAATAGAGGTTTAGTTGGGGAATTTGTTTTCATATCCATGTCCCAACGGGGGCTGTATTATACTGGTCAAAAAGAACAGCTCACACACTCGTCAACGCCAAGCAGGATCAGAAGACTTAATATATCCTGCATACCTTCTTTTATAGTTCTGAAGGGGCAGCACTCCCTTGCCGCGAAGTGTGTCTTTGTTGGCCACTGCAAATCAGAGCAGATCAGCTTTGGATCTGCAGTACCAACTGTAGCGCCGATCATTACTACCATAATAATCTACGGCTCGTTCATAGAAATCCAAAGCATTTTGCAACTTGTTATGCTCCATGTGAAACTCGGCTAGTTCTAAGCAACTCTCGGCAACCAGATCGTTTCTGCCTTCTCCAATGCAAGTTCAGTGGCAGCAACTTCTCCCTCATCTACACAAGATCGAGGGCGTTCGGACACAAATACTACTTATAACACTAAAAAATTGAATCCGTTTGATTGGGATTCAAAGTAAATATGTTCACCTTTGTATTTGATCTCGGTGTAGCATTTTGCGGAACGGAGAAACGCAGATGCCGCACTCAATTCATCACCTAACTGCACGTAGGGTTAATAATATTATAGTTATTCATCAATATGATCATGACGAAAAGTAAGTTGGTCCAAAATCATAATTGACATATGGTGGCAAAGCAAACCTTGAGGGAATAGACAGCCTGCTCGCCGAATGCCAGTGCTGCTTTTCTCCCTGCATACATCAAATCATGAGTGAGTAACGATGACCGTGAGATTAATTAGTTAATTAAAATCTGATTAAGAGGATAAGCTAGTAGAAACAACGTACGTACAGTTTTCGGCGACAATGTAGTAGAAAGCTACGCCCTTCAAGTCCTTCCAGGTGGCCAAGCTCGTCCCTCGCCGGCGCCGGCCATTGGCCATGAGACGGTTGCCGCGCACCTCCAGAGCTGCTGGCCCTTGCCTCTCCTCCTCGAAAAAATCACCTCGTACTCCTCTGTGTCCTCCTCGCACCTCGGGTTGGCTCGTAGCCGCGGGTACGATTGGCATAGCAGCGCAACAATGGTGCTGCCATCCCCAAGACGTGGCAACTTTCCTGGACAATCACGGCGGCGGTGGTGAGTCCTGTTGGGTTGGAACTTGGGGTTGGATTCTTGTACTCATTGGTTGGGGCAAGCGCACCGCGTACTATATAGACGTCTTTTGAGTCAGACAGAGTCCGAACCTATTTAGGGAAGCAATAAACCAGGTCCAACACGAAAAAGAATGTGGATTTCCTGTCGTTCCCTCCTACTCCCATTGATACTCACTTTTGCATCGACTACTGAGATTTCTAGTGTGGACCCACACCATATTCTTCCTCACAACCCATGGTTTCTGTTCCATCTTATATAACGAGAATGTCGTGTTGTCCAACAGAGTTTAGAAGAAGGTGACTCAGAGCCTAAGAATGATGACTCACGTAGACAGCTAACTCCTTTTTAATAGAAAGGAATAGTCAAACGTATCCAGTTGGCTGATCAATCTCGGTGATCCTATCGGTCGGCAGAGCAAAGACGGACGACCGATCCCGACCTTACCAGCACTATAGGTTTACTAATCAATGAATGCCCTCAACCTACTATCTTTTCTTACAAACTCAACCTAAGCCTAACCAACCCCATGCTCATGTTCATGATATTGATTGAGTTAGAGGGAGTCCGAGACTACCACGGAATTCTTCCATAGTCAACCGGGTGACCGTCACCAAAGCGCCGCGACAGTTTCCAAGATCCCTCATATAATCTCCAGTGGGGATCGATCAGAGGACGTAGGAATGTCGACCACTACATAAGCCACGTTCGGCTGAGACGAGTAACAAGCGGGCGAGAATCTTTTTAAGTACAAGAACATTGGCTTGGGATGCTAGTACTTAAACTAGGGTTGCTTCTTAGTGCTAATCTTTCGTTTTTCAGCAGTTAGTTGTAGCTCGCCTTCCCTCCTCTCATTTCGGAAAGATTTGGCAGTATTTTCTTATCTTGACCTGGTCGAGAGAGTATGAAACATCAGTGTAAAAGCTTGGGTGGGATGGTTATAGTATGGGGCAAATCAAGTGCTTGCACGACGGAGCGAACCAATCAGAATGGAGACAAGGAAAGGAGGAATGCCTAACTCAACGAAAATGGATAAGGGTGCTCGACCATCATGGGCAAAGTGAGATAATTCCTTCTGATCGGATCACTTAGGAGACAAAAGGTATTATGAAATAGAATCTGATCTTCAACGATCCAGTATAGCTAGCAAGTGTATGGACTCAGACTACGCCATCTGAACCTGTCAACTTGGTAGTCAGGAAAAATAACCGCTCCGTTCCGTGGGCTTCTTTCGCTGCTCGGTTTTTGAGTGCAACCTAATGCCTACTCCAGCGCTTATCCACTGCCCGCTGATATGTACATGGCAATAGAAGACTATACCCACTAGCGACTTTCTGCACAATCTCTTACAGGTTGGTAGCTGCGCTTCTGGCTTCTTAGTTGTGGGAATAGGGGGATTGCTTCTCTTTCTCCAGCGCCTGCTAGCGTCAGAGGCTGTCCATTCGTCTCGTGCATCCTGACGGTTCCTACAACCCCATACCAGGAACTGAATGACGGGAGAACGAATAAGGGGAAGGCATAAAATACTGGATTGATTGATCGAGTTAGTAATGGGAAGTTGGGCAATTCATGCTCTTCGGTCTATATAAGTCTAGTAATGATTAAGATTTCATGAATGACCATAGCAGTTAGTTTAAACACTCAATTCTATTGCTATACAACACAGGAAAACTCCACGCTGCAAGAAAAAATTATGCCAAAATACTAATCAAGCCCTCAACAGGCAAACTACAGGCAAAACATCTGGCTAGCTTCTCTAAAACTACACCGAAAAACTCTGCAAGAATGGGTTGACCAGGAGCGGGGGTTACAAAATGTCAGCCCCGCATAATGTAGTGCGTCTGACACTCCTATCTACAAATAGCATGACTATGCTGCAAATTTACAGTCAATTACAATGGTTGATAATTCTCATAGTACTGCTAACTGTATTTAGAGTGGTTCCATAGACCCACTTTTTAGCCTCTCCATTCGTGCTTGCAGCCCAGATAATGCTCTCTCATCCATGGGTGGAATATTACTCTGTGTTTGAGGTTCACTATCCAATCGAGTGCCCCCATGGAGCATATTTCCATTCATACTTGCCAACGGCCGAGTCTGAGCAACATCGAAATTGCCGCCTACAGCTGCAGCTTGGATGCTTTTCATCCTTTCCCTGAGAGCATCCAACGTTCCTGCTGGCATAGAATAATTCCAAGAATCAGTTAACAAAATATCACAAATGGCGATACCCATATACAGTCAGACACACAGATGCAAAGACTGACCTGAGGATTGGTATCTATCAGTCTGTTGGTCGGTAGACTGTAACCTAAAATCAGAGTCTCCTTGGACTCTGAAGGCGTCATCTTCATTAGAATCTGTTCTGCTATTTATTGATTTTGTGTGAACAGGAGAAGGTGCAAATTTTGGTGAGGGTATTGATGCTATTGGAGGTGGAGTGGATAATGGAAGACTAGAGGGTGTTCTTCCAGCCGCAGCATTCTTCTCCACCTGGATGCATCAAAACCATTTTCTTTTATATCAGTCAAAATTATCAAAAAAAAACTCAAACCCCTCCAGGAGGCATATTACAAACCTGAGCTAGCCCATCTCTGATGTAGGTTCTAAATGCTTCACTTGCATTCTGAAGCTGAGCAAATATATCAACCTGAGAAGAACATGTTCTTGAATCAGGCACGAGAGCAGACTGCTCGCAAATTAACAACCTAAACCTAGAGGTTTTCAGATTTACTTTTCCAAAGAGTTAAAAAGTATGCAGCCAGCACACGTGTAGAACTGAATATCAACTACATTTCTGAACACGTGGGCGGTGAGCGTGCAACCCAGTTAATTCAACAGAAAATTCTTAAATCAACAGCTAGGTTCATGAAGCTTTAAGAATTCAGCTAATCCACCAAACCAAACCTGGACAGTGAGTATGAGTTAGTAATAATAATCAACAAAATACCTTTGGGTACAGCTGGGTTATCCGGTAGAGTTCATAAAGACCAATTGTACATGTTTGCTTGTCACCGATTTTCTTGAATACTGCAGCAAGCTCTTGCTGATCATACCAAAAAAAAAGGTGAAATAGTGTCAGATTAGTGCGTAAAGTTGAATAATATAGTTATTTTATAAGCATGAGGTGGACAAGGAACCGGTGTACCTTTAATTGTGCATCGCTAGAATGAATGGATGGATTTGGACTGTTCGATGCAGCATCACCCCAATGAGTTTGGCCCAGAGGTCCAGATGGCGTCAACATTCTAGCTGCTGCAAGGGTCTAGGATGACCAATATTGCTTAGAAAAAGAGGGAGAGCATTAAACGATTTTACGGAAAAAGCGAGGGCATGTAAATTCTACCTGAAGATTAAGATCAATGTATGCCAGAATGATTGGCTGAGGTTCAGCATCTATAGGGACCATTGAAAGGTGACCTTTTATTGCTGTACCTCGAAGTTTTACAAGTTCATGCAACACAGTTTTGACCATTCTTAGTGGCTTGTCATCAGCTCCAGCCCTATAGCATATGCAATGTATCTAAAATTAAAAAAATATCGATTAAGCAGCTAAATATTCAACTCCAAAAGAACAGCACGAACCTTCTCCGTATCTCCTCCATTCCTAGTTCTTGTAAATAAATATGAACACCTTGAAGAATGCGATCAAGGTCAACTTCATATATTGTACTCTGAAGAACCTGAAAGATGGCATATGCTATCAGAAGTAATATCCTGTAGAGATTCACAATGGCTGATAGCAAATAACAACATACCTTTGTCAATTTAATTAAACATTTGACAACTAAATCTGAGAACTTCTGATTTTTCACAGCAAGGGACTCTGATTGAGTAGGGGATGGCCATCTTGAAGGGTCTAGAGGCCTCAGTAAATTAATTAGCACAACAAATGAGGATGTTCTCTCGGCATTATCCTGTTCAAAATAGGAGCATAAACAAAAAGCACACAGGAAGCGAAAGTGAGCATTAAAAGAAATATACAGACCAGGATTTTAAGCATCAAGACATTAAGAGCCTTAAGTAGTTGACTGCCATCATCCATAAGAGGAACCCTTTCATCTAAAAGCCAAAGTAGTAGCTCTGTGATAAGGTTATCCAGGGTACCCTCCTTCACAGCATGAGCAAGACGTTTGATCTGGAAAGTCTGCAACAATAACAAAGAATTTATATATAAAGAAACATTTAACAAAATGAGGCGGCTATAGACAGATGAACAGACCTGCATGAGAGTATTTAAAACATATTTGCAAGACCTTGAAGAAGCCCCAGATAGGCTGAAATTAAAGGTTTTCGGAACCTGAAAGATTCATCATCCATGGAGTTAGCAGAATGACAAAAGGTAACTGGCAAAAAAAACAATGAAGGCTTACCATAACAGCCAAGCATGAAACTAATCTGTCAGCTTCCTTGATGAGATCATCAAGCACAGAGCTTTCGGGATCAACCGCCTGTGTGAGCTCATGACATATGACTTTCATTCCTTCAACAGACTGCAGAAATTAAAATATCTCAGATCAATGCTTGTGCTTCAACAGTGGATATACAAATATGCCTAAACAAGTAGCACAATATAGCACACAAAAAGGAATAAACACAGAGTGCATCAAAAAAAGATAAAGAGGTAGCAGAACTATGGGAAATGAGCATCAGCACAACCTGCTCAGGCAAACCTAATGCGACAATATCAAGAGCTTCACGCCAGTCTGCAGGACCAGTTGCAGCTGATGCCATCTGCCTAGGTACCATATGCCTATCCATATGGGCATCAGCATACCCAAAGATTTCCCTATTCATAGAGAGGCATACACAAGTAGAGTTATGTTATGAAATACAAAAAGAAGTACGGACAGGTTAGTAAGATAGCTGGAGCACCTTGAGGTCATTGATCCTGCCATTGAACGGGAAACTACCTCCCCACTTTGTTCTGCTACATCAGACCTATATCCAAAATGAAGGTATGAATAAGCAAAAACACAATGTCATCACAAAAGAAGCAAGAAGTGAACTGTTATGTCTTTGCTAAAAAATTTCTATCTTGCACTTTTCAGTCCTCGAAGTTGGACAAGGGAAGCAATATACAATATTGTACACATCAGAAGAAAACAAACGCCATGATTCAAAAAAGAACTAACCCATTCTCTCTAACTGAACGTCTCAAAGCTGCTCTAGCATCACCAGGCCTTCCTTCTCTCCTCTTGTCCATTTCTCGAGCCTGGCATTATACCAACAAATAACATGATTAAACACCCCTAGACTGTATCACATAATCATATAGTTTTACACTGAAAATACTACACATGTCTTGTAGGGTGATAGATGGTCACCTTCCATTTAAACCTATCATCAAGCATACTTCTTTGAGCATCTGAGAGTTTTCCAACATATCGCCATACATCGTCCCCTGTTTAACGAAAGAGAGCAAACTAAGAACCTCTTGCAAATAAATTTTGTAACATTTTGCCAAGACGTAATTAAAGCTAATATATGTAATGTGAAAATCCAACAATTTGACACGTTCAATTATGCAGTGTGCATGTCCGACAAATTGAATACAATTATCAGGAGTAATGGCATGGGAGCTTGCGAAAGTTCACATCATTCATTAGTAAAAAGGGATCATCTAATCTTGTAATAGGGTTAAGGGTTCAAATATATTCCAAAAATTGACCAGATCGTTCCCAAAACGACAGTTCTAATATAGCGTAAACTATACTGTACAGAAAAAGAAAGAAGGGAAAGGACGTACCAAGGTTCTTATAAGCAGTGGCAAGTGTATTAAGAGCAGCTTTCCTAATTTCGCCATCACGCTCTGCTGTTAATGCTGCAACAGATGGCAAATTTTTCCACAACCCACTAACCTGCAAGAACAGCAATTAGCATGACCCATAAGTAAGCAAGACCATCAACCAACTACCACAGAGGGGGGAAGATGGTGATCCAGACCTCAGTCCCATTATGGTCCATGAAATATCCAATGATATCAACACACTCTATTCTAGTTCGGTTATTCTTGGAGCGCAGTCCCTCCAGAATATAGGGAAGTAGTTTTGGAAGAGAATAGATGTTGATCATTTGCTTTATCAGCTCCCCCATTTTTTCTCTGACTTTTTCAATGTTGTGACCAGACTGCATTGAACGGAAGTAGTTAAAACTCCAGTCACACATTGCAATACCATACAAGAATTTAAAAAGTCTGAAAGCAAAAAAAGATCTGGGGAAAATATCTCCAACCGTGTTTAAAATAATATCAACCAATCTTTCTTTTTTTGCATAGCTAAACTTTCCATGGTACCTTCTCTATAAGGCAAGGAAGGAAGATTGCAGCTTCTGCTTCCGTTAACATGTAAGATTGATCTTTCAAAACATCAAATAGCTCAGGAAGAAAGTCAAGCACCTAGAGGTAAAAATTGCACAAAATACGTAGAGAACGGTTAAGATATAGCCTTCCAACAAAAGAATAAGGCTCCTAGGTATTCTTAACTAGCAATATTTATTTACCTTCAACAAACATGTTGTGTTAGACTCACAGAAGCGCAAGACAAACCATTTTAGTAGTATATCAAGAAGCTCGACCACTTCTTTCGCACTTGAAGGCAGTGCCTGCACAATTGGATAGTATCACAACAAAACACATATGAGCTAGGTTGCATAAAAATTTGCACAGGTATAAAGTTTCAATGTTATCATCAATTTCCGACCTTTTGTAACAACTCAATACCATCTATTTGCCTCTTAAAGTCTGAGTTCCATAACCGCAAGCTTACATCTTCTCGGAAATGCTTAAACAAATCAACCTGCAGATGAATTATTTTGAAAGAAATCAGATAGTTGTTTACATGAAGATAAATACCACATTAGGCAAAGTGGCAAACTAATTGCACAGTACCCACATGTGGCAAAACAGAAAATTGAAGGAAACATCAGACCAACATGTCTAATGCAACATATCAAACATAATGAAACACAAGATTCTTCTACACTGCATCACAGCACGAGACTTGCTGCTAGATCTAATATCAGAGGAGCATGCGCACATTTCTGGAATGAATGAATATAGAACCACCTAACTTTACGAAAAGAGGGTAAAGTGCTCGAGATAATAGTGAACAATTCTGTGATTGAATTATTTGAATATAAAGCAAAAATAATGAGAAAGAGGATAAAGTGCTCGAGATAAGAATGTGATCGAATCTAAAACAACATTAGTGAGAACAGATTCAAATATATAAAATATAAACCAACATTATTGAGATGTAGTACAGCATACTGTTTGCCAGTCAACACAACAGTATGCATTTAGCTTTGGACAGCACCACATCAGCTACTGCTAGGCATAAGGCTCTGCTGCTTACTAACCTGCTACACCAATTAACCAATTCTAAGTTCTAACTTGAAACACACAACTGTGTAGCATCTGCTACTGTTTGCATCAGTTAAGTTGCATGCAACTGTTGCATATACAGATTTGTGATTGGAAACAAAGCACTGTAAAGTAACAAAAAGGGTTTTGCTCAACATATAACAGTTGGTATTAATAGCTTCTGGTCACCATTATCACTAATTGTGTATATCTGCTAGGTATAAGGTTTTGCTTAGTTTCATCTAACATATACCAGCATGACTTATGTCATGAGAGAACACCCTAATAAAGAAATATATCTGGACAAAAATTCAGCAGGCTTAAACCAGCTCTCTTTCCATAACACAAACCTTCAGTTCATCAATCTGCTCACGCCGTGGTTCTTCAAACTTGAATTTACGTACCAAAACACGTCTCTCCCGGTCTTCCTAAACAATCAAATATAAATATAAGAATCGAATAAACAATCTTACGATTTGCGAGGTTGCAGGAAATGATAATTGCCTACCTTGTTTGAGTCCTTAATATTAAATAATGCCTGAGATTGTAACGAGTCTTGAGAAGAAATCATGTTAACAGAGGCCCTTGCTGGAACTCCTCTCTGATAATAAAAAATAATAGTCAGAACACAGGAGTCATTTACCACAATGACACAGAGAGCAAAGTCACGCACTTGAGATACAGCTTTGCCAACATTAGACCCACGATCATTTGGACCGTGTTTGCCGTTCTTCAAACCTCCTTTTGATGCCAAGCTCATGCTTGTTGTCACCATCTTCACAGAATCAGAAACTCCTGTATAAAGATGCAATAATACCGAATCGGTACAGAGCAACAAGAGTTGAGAAAAACAACTAAACTGTGAAATAAGATTCTGTAAGAAACCTTCATTTACGCTGGACAGTTTCAACCGCTCTGCTACAATGGCCAAAGTAGGGGATGGCAAATCTCTCAAATTCTTTGCAACCTACACCAAACAATGTATTCAGCCACTGGAAAAAGGTTTCAGAAAAATGGACGAGTGAATAAAAAGAATCTAAAGGACAAAACAATACCACTGCTTGGCCACATATCTTGAGAATTTCATTCATAAAGGTCTCAGCAGCTTTGCGGACTTCAGAAGATTTATCCTTTTGAACAGAAGGATATAGCCATAATTAGAATTGAATTGTATATGGATATAAATTAGTGAGCACCAATGAAATAGTTAATTATTTGACTAATACCATCAAAGAAGATGCAGATGGCTTCAATAAAGGCAAAGCTTCAGATGGATCACTCATTTTTGAGACATGCTTAGACAACCAATCAAAAAGGTCTTTTCGCCCCTCTGAACCAGTTTTCTGATCACCCAAAGCTACTGTAATATATGGAACCATCTTATCAAGTTGAGCAGCAGCAACCCATGAATCTAGAGCAGTCAATGTGCACTCCCGCATGTGCTTCTTATTGTCACCAATACACTTCAGCATATCTGCCAAAATACCCTTCATCATAACAGAAAGTTGCAGTTATTATAGCTGCAAAAGAACAATAGAAAAAAAATACAAACACAAAAATAGAGTTGATTCTAAACCTTGCTGGATTTTTCAACAGAAGGTCCCATAGCAGATGCAAGACCACCAATTGTTGACAAGGTCGCCATCACTAAATTTTTGTTACTGTCATTAAGGCGGCCTCTTAGCGCTGTGAACAGGTCCACTGCAGTTCCAATGACCAAGACAACAAGAGATCATTATAACCCTACAGAACATATTTAATAGTTGTTTGAGATAAAAGAAAACAATGAACCTGTGCCTGTCGGCTGAATGCGTTTATGGGCCTCCTCCACAATTTTGTTGACTGCATCTATGGACTCCAGTCGTACCTGTCATTTCATATCAGCACGATATCAAAATAAAATGCACGCAAACTTACACAATGAACCCAAAGAGTTTAAAGACAAACAAAATAACTGTACAGTACCTTCCAGTCTGGGCTCCCCAGATTTTTCAGTAAAGTAGGTGTTATCTTAGCACTTATGTCTTCCCTCGGCAACCCATCAGATGAGACAGCAGACGCAGAAGATGCAGTATCTGAAACTCTAACTGTTCTCTTCGGAGCAGCAGCAGCACCCTGTTTATTGAACAAAATTAGTGACCCTGAAACTAAAAAATAAGAAATGAACACATTTTCCAATCTATGGCCGAGACAGCATACCTCAAATGGATTCTTTTCATATTCAGCATCAAGGGCACTGAGAAGTGCTGGTTTGACATCACTTAAGAAGCCCTTTATATCTGTAGTGAAGGTTTATTTACTGGTGCATTCATCAAGCCATATGTAAATTAAGAAACAAGTAACAACCTGGTCCTACAAACTTATGCAGCACTCCAATCAGTTTGATAGTTGCATTTCGTGTTGCAGCAGCACTAGATTGCAGACCAGTGTCTTTGCAAAAATCAATCATATCCTGGAACGATAAATAAGACTAAGAACAAGAGTGCAGTGCCTTTATGAGTATAATACAACCATACAAAGCAAAGTGCACCTTTAGTTTTAAATTGGAGATCCCGAAGTCTTCTACAGCAGATACCATCCAAAGAATACCCTCACTAAGAACCTTCGGATTCTTGTGCTCTTTCATTATTTTGTATAGCTACAAGATGATATGCATAATTATAATGGTTGCCGAACATCATTCTGTCAGGGGAAAGTGATAACTAAAGTACTGTTTGTTATAATATTCAAGATCATGCCACACAGATTTCACTGCCCATTCGACTGAATGTTACTTGTGAACTCATCAAATAAAACTGAAAAATGTTCTAGAATACATGCATTAGGATTTATAAGTGATAACCACACCACCAAAGGGGGGCCAGGCTGAAAGTGTGAATATGCACATAAAAGGACTACAATAATGGCTTAATTGTGATGTTATCTCATACCCTGTCAAACACAAAACCTGGACCTACTGCCTCACAAAAGGCAGTGAGACATTTCATTGCATGCGCTCGAGTTTTTATATCAGCAACTCTTTCACTTATGCCTGAGAGAAAATGACAATTTGGAAGTCAGAAAATTTTGCAATAATCAGCTTTATATAAGACATAAGCAATACTAGGATATGGAAAGCATGATGTATGATCAATACGAGAAGTAACGTAAACTCGCGCAACTAGCACCCAAGTCTCATGTTATAATGTTTGTTACCAAGCTAGCCTATTGCCAAGACTAATTGAGATAGCCTAATGCTAATTTTCAAGTGTGAACCACCCAGAAAAGCAAAAGTGCAAACTGAAGTAAGAGGAGCTCATACCTAGAAGGCATAGAACAACGCATCGCTTTGGAAACTTTTTACTGTTGAGGCAATGTATGCGATGACCTCTACAACTTGCTGCTGAACCTGTTTCATTTAAAATATACATGACACTACTTTCATAAAGGAAATAATTTTTCACTCAACAAAAAATATTACTATCTCCGTTCAGAAATAACAGTCAAAGATGCATATTGGAGACCACACCAGTGTCTAAAATGACAACTATTTACGAACGGAGAGAGTAGTAATTACCTGCACATTCTTCTCACTCCATCCAGGCACAGCACATAACAAACGAACCAGGAGTTCAGCATATTTGTTAAGTTCTGTAAGATTTTCCACGTCCTGCTTTAGCATGCCAATAGCTGCCAAATAGTACAATGTTAGGGTTTGAATGGAGACCATAGAAGCATCAAGATTTAGAAGAAATTAGTTTTTTTTAAGGCCAGGTGAATATGAAAACCAAAACAGAAATAGCAAGATCAAATAATGTTACGACAAGATTTCCTTGTTTAGGTATAGCATCAACACATTCGATATGCAGATGCAAAAGACACATCCCGAAGCTTAATCTTCCAACCAAAACAAGATAACAAACAAAACTGGTAGCACAGGATCTTTGGTAACCTTCAAGTCGCTCTTTCCAGACAGTGCTCTTTAACTGGGAAGTTATCTCTGTTTTCACAACAGAATTTAACCTCTCTTCTATTTCTTCCAAACTCATCTCTGCGGGCTGCAAGAAATCAAACAAATAAACATGTGAGTTTGCACCTATCTTCCTCGGTGAATTATTTTCAGCTATTATTTTGTAAGAAAAAAGCCCCATTATAGTCACTATAAATAAGTTGGCTGTAATGGAAACATGTTCAGTTAAATATCTATGGTTTCATCTTCTAGTAATCTGTGCGCTATATAGTATTTAAAAGAAGTCCAGCAAAAGTGTGTGACAATTCACAAAGATGCGCAAGTAAATGCTCTAGACTAGCAACTAAAACATGTTACAGATTAAATGCATAACCATGAAAAAAATGGAGGACTTTGCTTGTAAGAAGGAAACGGATACAACTATGATAAACAAGTCACCTCAACATCTTCAATCTCAGGGGCAGCAGAGGCCTTTGACTGTGTTCCACCATCTGTCTTTTTTGCAGCGGTTGATTTTGCAGGTCCAGTTTTCTTAGTAGCAGCCTTAAAACAAGAAAATAGAAACCCTCAACTATGAACACAGTGGAAAAATTCAAAGAGTACAAACTCAAACATAGAATGGGTATGCGCATCCAAGAGCCAGAAAACAATACTAACCACTGCATGGGCAGGCTTCTTTCCACTAAGCATGCTTGCAGCAGATCTCCTCATTGATGAACTATCTGTAACCTACACAAACATGGAATAATCATGGTTGGTTTGTCAACTGATATATCAAGGTACACTGCTTTCGGCATTTTAAGCATTAGTCATGAAAAGATGTTATTACGACTTTAAGCTTCATCAGGTACTGCGTAATTCCAGTGGTTTCTCAAAGCACTTCTATTTGTCTATACTTTTTGATATAATAATAACCCGGAAGCATCTGATTTTTGGAGCCAAAACAGCAAAATCTTACTGCAATTGGTGAAAATCCTTGTAACAAACAGTGTTCTAAAAGGCAGCAGCCTAGCCCGCCTAGGCGCTAGACAGAACCCACCCACCTAGGAGGCCTCCTTCGCCCGCTCGACTAGTTGGTGAACAATGCTAACAAACAAGATTCCATAGCGCAGCACAGCACAACAACCACAGAGGCGAAGACTGGGCCTTAGAGGAGAAACTACAGACTACATGTTGTAATGTGTTGTGGTATTGTCTTGGGTCCATCTCTTTAAAAGAGAAGTCTTTTGCATTCCTTTAGATTCAATCTTTGTAACTGGGCTGAAACTCTTGTGTAAATTCAATCTTTGCTAGGCTTAGTTCAATCTCCTGTAAATATTCTTGTATACTCCCAGTCCTGGACTCTTGTAAATATATTTCCCTATTAATATACTACCTGCGTTCCAAAATGGATGCCTTTCTAGAAAGTGTGCAGTCAAACTTATCGAACTTTGACTGTTGATATATAGAAAGATTATTGAGATTGGTCAAATGAAAATAACATCATTAGGTTTATCATGAAAAATATTTCATGATTCTGTAATTTTTTTTAAAAAAACTAATGTATACATATATAAAACAACGGTCAGAGTTGCATCTTGGAGATTGTGTCCATGTCTAAATGTCATGTATTTTGGAACTAAGAGAGTAATATAAAAATTGTGCTGTGGTATTAATAGTAAAGTCAAAACATAGAAAAGGTACCTCACGCGCGGATATGACAGCTCCTGAACTTGATGTAGCTACTGAAATGGTATAGTTGGTATTTGTTAGGTTCACAACAGTATCGGTATAGAAATCAATACAAAACAGAGGCTTATGGATATCACTTAAAAAGATAGAAAACTACAGAATTAATAGCAGCTCAAACCTGTCCCTGAACATAAAGCGGTATCGCTGGCGGAACCAATCATATCTGACAGTTTCTTTTTCCTCACGTCGTCTAATTTCTCCAGGGACCGTTCCAAGGGTTTCATGCCAACCATCTATACAGACAGCAAAAGCACAAAAAATTCCAGACTGTCAGTAAAATTGAAGGATAAAGATGCCAAGAGAAAGGCGTGCTCAAAAGAAACAAACCTTAGCTATGGCAGTCAACGCAGAAAATGAAGAATCACGAACTTCTGGGGTGCTATCATTCAAGCACTAAGGATAGGGAATAAGGATTAGTGCAGATACATAACAGCAGATACAAGTATACGACAACAAGAAACCTCAACCAGTAAACTAAAAATGGTTATTCACCTCCATGCAGATAGGAACATAGTCCTTGTACAACTTTAGGACAGTTGCCTTATTGCTTGTTTCAATGCAAAATGCAACCCAGTTCAACGTTAAGGATCGAACAAGAGGGACCTTGTTTTTTACAGCCACACGAACATCTGCAATAACACAACAGACCATTTTCTTGTTCATATCTTGAGCCAACTATAAAGATTGTGTTCAGGATTTACCAGCACAAAAATACACAACATTAAAACACTTTCATTTTCATTTTTTCATGTATGTATCCAACCATCATTACTTTAAAACAAAGTGTGCTGCCACATACATTCTGGCCTACTGCCAACTAAAAAAGAAACATGTCACCAATTTCCAGTCTAATCATCACAATATTATGAAGAATGTGACAGACAACAACATAGAGAACACAGCTTCTACCAAAAAACTACTAACCTTCAATCACATCAAGAAGAGTAATACAGCCAGACTTATGCATCGATTCAAGCGTTTGAGTCAGTGCTTCTGTTATAGTTGCCTTTTTCTCTTTCAATTTTTCCTGATTAACAGAATAAGGACAGATGGGGGTAAAACATGAAAATTTACTTGATCAGCATTTCAAGTTAGTGCAGCATAAGAATTTCCTCTATCAACAAGAAGAGCAACCAACATACTCAGCTGCCCTGAGCCCCTGACAGAGGTTACTTCATATAAGAAGATTAAGTTTAACCCAGTAACTTCTCAGTTGGAACAAGGCTCTGGATGTTGGGTTATTAACTGGAAGTCGCAAACAAAGATGAATACAATCAATCGAAAGAGAACAATTTCAGAAACTAATATTTTGTTACACAGTGAAATCACCAAACATGTTTTTTTCTTGACATTAAAACATTTGTTTCAATATCGCATAAAGCAGTATATCACTATATCATCCTAAGGGCCTGTTTGTTTGCCTGGCTTTTGGCTTTTTGGACTTTGGCTTCGAAGCCAGAAAAGCACCTATTTACCTGCTTTTGACTTTTAAAGTTGTTTCAGGCTTTTCGGAGCCAAAAACCAAAAGCAGGTAAATAGGTGCTTTTCTTGCTTCGAAACCAAAGTCCAGAAGCCAAAAAAAGCCTAAACAAACAGGCCCTAAATACAGATTTCTCTCCAAATGTGTGTACGGCTGTACACCATTGCTATCGTAAAGCACCAAATCTAACCAAGCTGATTTATACCCAAGGTTATCACAGAGCCTTGTACAGCCTAGACACCTAGGCAATAATCAGAGAATAGATCATATATTGTAGAAATATATATTTCACAGTCATAGCAAGCAAATATCTTCTATTTAAAATTTAGAGCATACATTTCAGCCATAGAAGATCCCCCATTGGTTTTATTTTTCATACAGAACATCGTATTTCCCACAGCCACAAAAGATCACACGTAACACTTGGAGAGAGAGGTGGATGAAGCAGAACAGCAGCACACTGTTCCACAGCACCACTTTCTGCAAAAGAAGTGATAATCTAAACTACAAAAGTACTGTTCTGACTTCTCCAACTCCGCTAGCTGCCTATCTCTCCCTTGCTGTGCTTCTTCTCTCCATCATAATGACCCTCTTCCCAAATTCTTATCTCAAAGTTCCTCCTCTTCTCTAGTACCTTCCCAAGGTACACCCAGGTAATCAGTGACAGCAACACTAGTGGCTAGGGTACAGGAATATCTCTCCCTCTCCCTTTCCACCTCTCTCCTGCCAGATTAAATGAATCCCATCCCTGAGAATGTTCTTTCACACAGTCAGCTGCCCAGCCCCTTCTGGAGCCTAGTCACCCTGGACAACGCCTTGGAGCTTACAGGCAGAATTCAGACTAATACAAGTGAGGCAACAATCCCTTGAGCATAATAAAGACAATTCACTCTTCAAGTGGAGCACATATTCACATGAAATTTGACAGTGCTGATCATTCATGTGGCTAACGTGAAGGGCAAAGGACAGAATTTACAAAAACACAGAAAACCCTCCACAGTGTAAAGTAGGTCAGGCATCTTACGCCATAAGCTAGCAGATATAACAAACAACAGTATCAAAAATTATCTAGCAATTTATGGTTATTCAGAAAAAGGATAATTCGACTTACAAGTAAAACAGGAAGCAGATTCCGTGAATTTCCAGAAAAATGAGTTCTTAAACCTTTAGCTAAGTTCCCTATTGCTTGAGTAGCTTCCACTGAAACTGCCAAATTAACATCTGTGACAAGCTGCAATAGCCAAAAAGCACATGGAAGCAAGTGAATCAGTAATTGCAAACATAATTAGAACTTTATGATAGCACCCAGGATCCTGAACACTTCTCTCATATATCACACTAGCAACAATAGATGGGCAGAAAATAGAAGTATGAGAAAACAAATCAAAGGCTACTTCTATCACAAAATGATCCCACTATAAGTCAAGAGACTTCCAAAACAACATAACACAACCTCCCAAAGAAAATGCTAGTTCCCGATTAAGCATTCCTACATATAAAAACATAGAATATAACACGGCCTCCAAGAGACTTCCAGAACAACATAACACAACTTTACTTCAGGCAATAAATCGATAGAAAAAAATATCAGAAAAAATGGTGTGCCAATAATTTCCAGTTAAGTATTCCTACATGTTACTTCAAGTCCTAGGTACAGACCCAATATATGTCAGGAGAAACAATAAAAGGAGAGTTACCTAATCAAATATAACAAAAAAAGGAAAACATGAAGATGAGTCAGGAAACAACTTCGAAACAGGAAGATTATCATGCCATGCCAACCAAGAATGAGTAATATCTGTGCACAATGTCCGCGAACTTTGATGTATGAAATATCATAAAGACTTGAAGCCAAGATGAACCTTTTTAAGAGTTCGTGAAACTTCATTAAAATCGCCAGGAGCAATCTTTTTTGTTGAAGCAAGCTTAGTTAGCTCAGCAACAGCATCCCTTCTTTCCGACCATTTAGCTGCTTTCTGGTATGACATATAGAATAATGACATCAAAAGTTTATATAACAATAACAAACTTTACTATGATGGTGACGGCATGTGTATAACAATAACAGACTTTACTACGACGGTGACGGCATGTGTATGCAAGACAGATCACATACCACGCCCTCCCAAAATCCAGACTTTTCAAGTGGAGTTAAAATATCCACAGGATCAACAAGATCATATTCATCAATCTCCATAGGGGCTAGAAGTAAAATTGTATCAGTACTCTCATAGTAAGACAGCAAGCTTGTCAATAATAGAAATGAAAATAACAATAAAAATGCTCCTCAAAACAACATACCATCTGGCACTGCCTCTTCAGAAGTACTAGCACCTGTTGTCTCTGGCACAGCTTCCTCCTCAAGCTCCTTTTCTTGTTCAGATCTAATAAATAATATTTAAATCATATCCACTTTCAATGTATGACCAGCCAGGTAGAAAATTATAAACCTGTGGTATACATCGTGGCCACTACATGAACATGGAAAACAAAACAATCTCACTGAAGATTGTCCTAGACATAGATAGATGATTCGCCAAAAATCAACACACCTCTTAGGGCACAACTTCTTGGGACCCAGAAACTAACATTTTTGCAACACTGCTAGAGAATACACAGTAGAAGGTTTTAAAAAAGTTGTGGATGTGCCACATGATTTGCCCTTGCTAAACCATCCTATGATAGCCCACTTCAAATCAGTACCACTACACAACTAGCATATTGTAAATATGGTAGTTGGTTCCTCCATACTTACAAACACTATTACTGCATGAGAAAGGGAGCTAACAAAACAAAGAAACAAAAAAAACTGTATATTGTGAAACAAAAATAGTGGTCAAAGTTGTATCTTATGCTTGGGAATAGAGGAATAGCTTTTAAGCTTCAGTGATCATAACTAGACAACATGCACAAAGAGCATCACACAATCTATCCTGGCAACTTGTTTAACTTCTGTCGGCTCAATGAATTTCACTTATCAGTCCTACACCTAACAGAGCATATAGCACTAATTTAACAGCGAAATATTCAATTGCTTATTCTGGAAGTTCCTCATCCAAGGGTGTAATTTGCAAGCCAAATACACCCCTATCTAAAGTATTTAGTTTAGTAAAAAATATGGCAATAATTCTCATACAATAAGATTACAAGATGCTTAGATAATTTGTTTTTATGTAGAAGACAAATAACGAAATGGGTTACTAAAGAATAGCTAGCAGTATGGCCCTCTACTCTAACAAGAGCTAAACAAACTCAGACATAAAAGCACTTCACAAAACATATTCTGTGTCTGTGGCATCTTATCATGGTTCATGTAGAATCATAATACAGTCTGAACCTAGAATTTATCTGTTCACAAGGTTATGTCAGAAATTTTATTTTTACATAAAGCTAAATATATGAGACAAAGATGTTCTTTTAAAAAAAAATCACCTTATCTTGCGAGTTGGCTTAGCAATTCCCGAGACATTTGCTAGCTCCGCTTCCAACTCTTTTTTCTACATACAGAAAGAAGCATCATTATACTGTTGATTCATAATACATATGATCAATACAAGCATTGCACCAGTACAAATAACCCCACCATTGTATCTCTCATCTTCTCAAATAAAATTGCCTTTACAGGCTCTTTGCCAATCCACCGACAAAGCTCAAGCGTCAAACCCTTGGAAGAAGCCCGAACATTCTGGTCTGGATGATCGAACAGCTCAGGAAGCATCTTCAGAATTTTTTTGGGTGGTACTACCTTAGCTCCAAATTCACTAGTAGGCAAAGGGATGTTAAGAAGATTGACAAAAACTTGTTTTAAGTTGTAACACGAAGCCAAAGTACCAGCTAGGAAATTACCTAAGCGCTTGAAACATGACATCAATAGCAGGTACAACAGCTTTAGCCACTTTATTCTTTACAGCCTTCTCCATAGATTCCTGGTAGCACAGGCATATGAAGTCAGTTTGACTGTTTGAGCATGCTATAAATGACAACTACAAGAGAGGACATGTAGTAGTACAAGGAGATGGAAACTATTTTAGATTGGTTGAGTAACAACTAAAGAAGAAAATCGTCTTAGACGAATGCTAGTCATCAATGCCTTGTAGCAAGACATGGTTGTATCACCAATTCACCACAATAAATCTTTCTCTTACAAATATTAAGATTAAACACCAAGCTCCTCGAAATGCTGAAGCAATCAAGCAGGTATTTGCAATTGCAAATAAATGATGACTGAGATACCAAATGAAGGTTCTATGCATCAATGAGTGGGATCTGATTTTACTATGAATATGCTAACATCAATAGATCACTAAGGTACTCATGTCTCCAAATATAGGTCGCCATGGGATCTGTGCAGTCAACACTTTGAACCTTTGACCATAAGTTCATGTAAAAGGTATGTAGACTTACTATGTGAAAATATTGTCAATGGATTTGTCTTGCAGATACTTTCATGATATATAATTTTTATTATTTTTGCTAGTACGTTATGATTAAAAAAACATAGTCAAATCCTTGCATTGAAGACTGAAAAGTCAATGATGACCTATATTTGTCGGCAGAGGAAGTAAATTCTATTATAAAATGTCTACATCCAAATGCCATTATTAGCATGTAATTGCATGAATGCATATGTGTCATCTCCATCCAAATGCTTCTCTCATCAGATTGGCATGTCATCATAATGCATGTATACCACCACCACCGTCATCATAATGCATGTCAGTTGAGCAACAAGAAACTCCGGTTTCACATTACTTGAGTGGGCTGGGCAGGGATTGCTCACAGGTGGTGAGAACAAAATACTCAAGTATGAATATGGATGAGACACTGAACAAATGTAAGGAGTTGTCTTCACCATCAGTAAAACTTACAAGTGTTCCCAAGTAATGCAAGCTCAACAAGCACACTCATGGGATGCTTGTAATGATTAACAGAAATTTGCTATTTTAGCAAATGACAGAAAGAATGGAACAACTAAACTATTTGCACACTTTTGCAGTCTACCATACCACAATCAAAGTATATCTAATAGCAAAGGGGGATTTGCTGAAATGCCCCTTTTTTGGGGGCATGTTTGATCATATGCCCCGCTTGTGTCAATGACGGGTGGCCCCGGACCCCACCCGTCATTCTCAGCATATGATCAAACGCCCCCCAAAAAGGGCATTTCAGCAATTTTTTCAATAGCAAATGGCCCATTAGGGACCCACCATTGGCTAAGTGGTAACTAAAATATGCTGGTGATTTTTCAGAACGTAAACTGTTTCAGTTCTTCATTGTCAAATCGTTTAACCTTTGTAAGTTGTAACAACGTCGATACATGGGCATTAAAAAAGTCTGCAACTATACATAACAGTACACCCTGCAGAATGTGCAGTATAAGTTGTGGGAGAGAGGGTGAATGAGATTATGCCATCATTATGTGTTCAATGCATATGATTCATCGTAACACATCGCCAAAGTAGTCACCAAATGCAGTTCGCATATGATTCATCATAACACATCGCCAAAGTAGTCACCAAATGCAGTTCGACTTACAAGGAAGACCTCCGTCGCCTCTAGCTCCACCCAAAGGAGGAATGCAGCTTGAGCCTTCTCAACAGTCTTAGGCCGACCAGTGAGGCACTTGGCAACGATCGAATCGCACACCTCCTTGGCATACCTGGGACGAACCAACTCCGAAAATCATTGGGGAAAACAAAACAACATAACAACGGATGACGTCGCAGCATGTAGACACGTACCTCGATACATCAGCATCAGCCGCTCGCTGGAAAGCGAGCAGGGCATCCAACGCCTTCTCCTGCACCGGCGCGTTCGAATCCGCGACCGCCTTCTTAAATAACGGAGCTAACCACCACCACACATGGAAAAATAACACCGCCATTCAGATCTAACACCGAAAAAATCTCGCAGAAATCTCGAAATGGAAACGCACGAATCAAGCATAACCCGGATCCGAGAGCGCAATGGGACGGATCGGGAGGTGCGGGGAGCGTATCTCACCGAACTCGCGGAGGCGGGCGTCCTTGGGGTCGGTGATGGAGTCGCAGAGGGCGGCGAGGTCGATATTGGCGTCGTTCCGCACCTTCCAGTTCTTATGCTGCAACCGCTCCTCCCACGGCAGCTTCTTCGCCTCCTTGAGGAGCTTCTCGTCCTCCGTCGACATGGCCGGCCGCCGCCGCCGCTCGACAAGAGCAACAACCTAGCTACCTCTAATTCGACCACCGCCTGGGATCGATGCGGCGGCCTAGGGTTTCAAATTGAGGCGGTGGCGTTCGTGGGGAGTTTGGATCGGAGGGGGGAGGAGGAGAGAGAACGGGGAAGGGGAGTAAAAAGGAATAAAAATGATTTTTCGAAGGTGGGAAATGGAAGCGAAATAGAAAGGAGGGAGTTAGGAGTTGCGTCAGGTCAGGAGCGGAGCGTCATTTTGTTCGTTCGGGTTCGCACGGGGGAGCCGGTAGGTTCCGGGTCAGGGTCGCTGGCTACGCGTACGAGAAAGTGTGCTCATACGGTCACTTTCGGGTGGGCCATGTACTGGATCCCACGCGCCGGTGGAAGTGTCATTCGCTTGTTTGGTAGTGAGCGCCCATTTGCGAGGCGAAGCAGGACGGTGTCGGTCCGGTCGGGGGGGTTTTGAAAAGATTTTGAATTTCCGGAGATGACGGGTGACACAGGTGCCACGAGTACGGACGAGATCTCGTGTGTGCGCGGAGGTGAGCTGTAGATGGCATACCTTTTCTCCAACATCGGTCATACGTGAAGGAATATTTCAATTTTGGCCTCAACTCTTCCGGAAGTAAAAGAAAACTAGATATATAATCAGCTTTGTGTTTTATGATTAATTATAAACATATTTTAAAATTAAAATGGTAAATATTAAAGGTAAGGAAACTATTTTCGATTTGTAAATACTTCGTTGTTTTTCAGGAGAAGTTTCACGAAATTAATTTGTGAAACCTTAACTTAACAAATAATTAAAAGCACATAACATGTAAGTAGCTTCACTGGGATTACGCGATGCTAAGTTACATCTTCAGTTACAACCCTGTTTTTTAGATGCTATAGTCTGTCATTTACTTTAAATATAGGAATACCTTCCAATATTAGAAACACTGGGAATGTGTCATAATCTCGCTAAGTCATTTCGGATAGGAGATAAAAAAAATTATTAATTCAATTGGATATTAGAACATGTGAAGGATTCAAGAAAACACGATTATGATTTGAGATGACAAAAATGAATTGATTAATGAAGTTTTTTCGTACACATTTCATGTTGTTCTTTTTTCATGTTTTGCTTGGGAAGTAGGGCACACGATAGATTTCCAATATATGAAATCGATACGAGTAAACTACATTAAAGATGCCTCATGACTCGTTGCTAATAAATATAAACTCGGATGTAGGGTTGCAAAAGAGAAAGAAATAGGTTTATAAGTTTGGGTATTAAGGAGTATGATTTAGGTAAAATGGAGTGAAAAAGTGGATTCGAGACATCGAAACGGTCAAAATGGAGTATATGTACTGTTTAATGCGAGTCGGGTTCCGAACAGTGCTGGACTCGTTAAAGATTTGTTCACGGATCAAGTGAACAGTACTAAACCTGTTACAAACAGTGTTAGACCTGTTACTCTTCACCGTTTGATCTAGACTATCCATGCTAGATCCGATGGCTGAGAGTCGGCCATGTCATCAGAAATGACGTGGCGTGCTGAGAAGCCGGGAATCCCAACTGCTTTCTATATATTAGATGCCACATTAAGAACCCAATCCAAACATTCCTTCACCCTTGAACTTGCCATTCGACACTGCCGCCATTGTCCCTTCTTTGTCTTCTTTCTTCCTCTCCCTTCGATCTTGCCACCTGAAACTGCCACCATTATCTGAAGCTTCATAACTAATTTTAGTTGCCAACTGAATTCTACATTCACCACATCGTATTGCACTTTTTGACACCAGTGCATGCTTGCATAGTCCTTAAAAATGTGCTCGAGAAATTATATCTCCTCAGTGGCACATCATTGTGTTGGGGTAGTCCAGCCTAGCCGTCCGGACGAGGTACCTCCTTTCTTATCTTTCCATCTTTACACTTGCTAACCATCCCGTATTCTTTGCAGATTCTCAAGAACATTTGGTGAGGTGGCCTGGCGAGACCAGGACACGTCGCCCTCCTCCGACGAGGTCTGGGCACGTCGCATGTCTTAAGGCGAGGCCGAGGCATGCGAAACTCCTCAGGACGAAGCGCCAGCGCCCAGGACGAGGCCGAGATCGTCCATCCGGCAAGGTGGCCGGGCGAGGCTGGGGCACATTGCCTCCCCCAGGCAAGGCCAAGGTCACTCCCTCCCTGGGACGAGGCCGAGGTCATCCCCTCTTTAGGACGAGGTCGAAGTAGTCTGCGCTCGGTCCGAGGTAGGAGACAGCGCCTCGTCTGGTCTCCGGAACTCGAAGAAACCCACCCTTAGCCAAGCTCAACGGAAAAGGGTCGAGCACGGTGGCGATCCTTCCCGGCGAGGCGCATCAAGGATATGCCGGCGCATATAGTAGGTAGCGGCGAGTAGGAGAATACCAATTCGTCCGACGTACGGTGCTGTAGATCGGGGTAAGACCGTAATCTGCATAGGGGTAGCGATGTATATTCACTTATAAGTCGGCTCTGCCTATATAAGGGCGAGACGGCACCCCATATCAATTCAGTTCAATCCAAATTTTCTCTTCACTGAGTTCTCGTCCTATTTTCCACTACAATTTCCATATTAATCTTTGGCGATAATTCGGGGTAGCTCGAGTGGTCGCTAGGCGTCATTCCCCAAGTCGTCCTCTTAGCACCTCGGTCGTTCGACCCTGGGTGTCTAAGTTTACTGTTCGAGGGCAACTTCGTCGACACATTGACGTTGAGGTAATCTTCTTTGAGTTTGGTTGCTCACAATGTTAACCCATCTCAACAAGTATTTCGCGTGTTACTTTTGCCACTAGCACGCCCCTCTTGCATTTTCCCACACCAAAGCACACAACTAACACTTCGTATGAGCAAGTTCAGTCTCACCAGTATTGTATTTAATGTTGATAGTCATGCTAATTTTGATGCTACATCAATTAAACTTGCCAATTCATATGCATGCAATCTGAACCAATGATGCGTTTCCCAACATAGGAAAGTACGGAATGTAAAACCATTCATGGATTTCTCAAAAAAATAAAACCATTCACGGATGAAAAGTGCAAATTCTTGATAATTCAATAGCCTAAAAGTGAATGTTTTTAGAATTCAAACTGTTTTCTAAACTTAAGGAAGAGTAGGAAGGTTAAGATAGAACTTTGTTCCTTAAGTGAACACATACATGCCAATCATTTTTATCTTCTCTATCTTACTTCGGTGCAACTGATTGTACTACCTATCCATTGGACACACAGAACCACCAATATTGCCAAGAGGGGTTGGCCTCCAATAGAACATCTTACACGCGAGGAGCCCAGGTAAGTGTGGCAATGGAGACGTGATCGGAGAAAGTCCCTCTGTACCACGACTTTTGGTGGCCACGCAGATGTATCTTCCTTTGTGTCTCGGATGTTGACATGTTCTGCTTTTTAGCGATCTAGTTGGTGCATGCAAACTCGATTGCGTTTCACCCCTTTCATGCTAAGTCTTGTGGTAAATTGGTCGGTACAAAGAAATCAGGTCTCTTTGATTCATAGGATTCTAAAAGCACCGAAACATGAAATTACAAGATTGCAAAGGCACACTCTCTTTAACTCTATAGAACTTAAAATCATAGGAATTGACACTAAATGATATTAGATTACACCATGGGAAAGAATATAAGAGCTCACGACCCATAGGAATTTTCCAAAGAGATTATACTCAACGAAAAATTTCCTTTGAATAGAGTGCAAAGTGGCCTATAAAAAATTTCTAAGGTTTCTAATCCTACAAATCAAACAGTCTGTATAGAAAAGTTCACAACCATTGAAATCCCACAAAACTCCTTTACGGCCACTTTGATTCACAGGGCTCCCTACAAATCAAACAATTTTTATAGAAAAGTTCACATCAATTGAAATCCCACAAAACTCCTTTATGGCCGCTTTGATTCACAAGGTTCCCAAAACGCAGAATAGGAAAAACACAGGATTCTAAATATCATGACATCTTGAATCCTACAGGATTTGGATGACATTTGATTGCTCATAGGAAAACATAGGAATCTTTCAAAGAGGTTAGAGTCAATAAAAATTTTCCTATGAAATATAGTGCAAATGAACCCTTAGGAGAAGATTCTCATGGATTTCTATCCTAGGAACAACCACGTGGGAAGAATTCCCAAGGGTTTCAATCCACCAAAAATCTTTTGCAATTCCTCGAAATCAAAGAGGCTCTTGCTGGACTCCAAAAACACGGGATTAGGAAAACACAGGATTGCAATGTCACACCCCTTGAATCCTGCATGATTGGATTTGCACGAAAATATTATTTACACCATAGGAGAACCAAATGATTCTTTTCAAGAGGTTTGAGTCAATGAAAAAATTTCTATGACTTGGGCCTCTTTGATTCAAAGAAACTTTGTAGGATTGCAATCTTTAGGAACCTTTTTTATAGACATTGTTTGATTTGTAGGATTAGAAACAAATTTCTTTTCCTATGGAACACTGTACACTCAATTTCAAAGAAAAATTTCTATTGAGTCTAACCTCATGGAAAATTTCCTTTGAGAGTTTCAATGCTTCTCTCTTTCTCTCTCCCTTCTTTATTCAATTAAGTCACACCTAATCTCAAAATTCATGTATTTTCCTGTGCAACATCGAAACACCTCTTCCAAATAGTTCATGTAGTTTTGATTTCTGTAGTATTTAACATGTCATGACATTTCAATTATGTATTTATCCTATTCTTATGAATCAAAGGGGTCGAAGCTCAATGCAATGAATCTTTAGGAAAAACATCTAGGTAGAAATTGTTTCTAAGGATTTCAGTTCTCCAAAATTCTATAAATATCCTTAAATCAAAGAGGCCCTTTTCAGAAAGTCCCTCAACATTTATCGCCCCTGATCCTTCGCAGGTGGCCCTAACTTATTCACTTCTGTTCTATTGGAGTCGATTCTACACGAGGTCATACATTTTGTGGAGTCGACTCGTGCCTTCTGCATCTATTATTGGGACAGCTTAGAGAGCACACTAGGGATGATCTAAGCTCACTTTGTTGTTACTCATCCTTATATCATATCTTTTGTAAATTGACATAATCACCTGGGTGAGTATGCGCAACAACGCAGAAAGCAACGAAGCAAAAGGAATCTGCAAACTCCTTTTCTAAGAACTAGCAGCTACATATCATATATAGATCACGTCATTCAGATTCTGATCTCTGGTAGTAGTCGCGATTCAGTTTTCAAACTAACCGGTCCTCTCATGCTCCTTAGCAACTTTACCAGAGTGGTCTAGTGAGTCCCATTGGACAAGAAGAAATGGGATTCTAGGCAGGCACCCACGTCAGTGTAGTAACTTAAAGGAAAAGATAGCCATATTTGCTGGGTACGGTAGCGAGTCCCTCGGTTGCTTGTGGTTACCAACTAGCACATGCAAAACTTCCTGTACATAGTTTCATCTGCCAAAGTGGTTGTTAGAGATGGACGAACCAGAGGGAGAGAGAAATCAGGGTAGCGGAACCTAACGTGGCAAGAATCAAGTAGAGAACGTGCACAAGAAAAACAGAGCACACACACACACGATCCAAAGCACACAGGGAGTTTTACGTGAAAACCCTAGAAAGGGTGAAAACCACGGACGCACGAAGACGTCAACTTCACTATGAATGAAGTCCTAACCCGTTAGGGATTTACAATGCTTGGCTTATCCCATAACGTCTACAAGGTAGGGTATATATAGTAACAAGTGGCTGAAGGGGTATCTGTGTTACTGCATATGACACAGCTGACTGACATAGGCAAAACACTTAACATTCTAGCACCTGACTCAGGTGAGCTAACCCTATCTGTGTCAGCTTACCTGTGTCACTGGTGATTGACATCACCTGTGACGCAGCTGGCTGACACAGCTGACTGACACAGCTGGGTGGCACCGCTGGGTGACACTGCTGGCTGACACCGTTAACGCAGAACGTCTTCTGCAAAGAGGTGATAGAAATTTGGAGCAAACTTCAACAAACTCCACCTTGAGACAAATTCCTTCCTTCCTTGTAATGCCTGGGATAACAAATTCAACTGATTTAACAGTTCATCACACGCCATGCGTCAATAGTCACATGAGACTATCTTTTAACTCCGGCCAAGCTTGAGCAAAGCTCAAACTTAGCTGTAGGAACTAGCTTTGTCATCATATCAGCAGCATTATCATGTGTGTTGATCTTGGTCACTTTGACATCATCCTTGGCAACAACATCTCTGATGAAATGAAATCTGATATCAATGTGCTTAGTTCTCTCATGGAACATGGAATCCTTTGTAAGACAAATTGCACTTTGACTGTCACAGAAGATAGTGGTGCAGGATGAATCTCCACAAAGCTCAGAATATAATCCTCTCAACCATGTAGCCTCCTTGCATGCCTCAGCAACGGCCACGTACTCAGCCTCAGTAGTAGACAATGCAACAGTTGACTGCAGGGTTGCCTTCCAACTCACAGCACAGCTACCAATGGTGAACACATAGCCTATGAGTGATCTTCTCTTGTCCAAATCGCCAGCAAAGTCAGAATCAACATATCCAACAATTCCATCTCTAGATTTCCCAAAATGCAAACAAGCATTAGTTGTACCCCGAAGGTACCTGAATATCCATTGGACTGCTTTCCAATGCTTTTTTCTAGGGTTAGCCATGAATCTGCTCACAACGCTCAAGGCATGAGCTAAATCAGGACGGGAGCAAACCATGGCATACATGAGAGAGCCAACAACACTCGAATAGGGAACTCTAGACATGTACTCATCATCTTCTTCTGACTTTGGACAGCAGCTTGATGATAATCTGAAGTGTGCAGCTAATGGTGTAGAAACCGGTTTGGCATCTTGGAAATTAAATCGGTGAAGCACCTTATCAATGTAACCTCTCTGACTGATGTACAATTTTCCAGCAGATCTGTCTCTGGAAATCTCCATGCCAAGAATCTTCTTTGCAGCACCCAGATCCTTCATATCAAATTCAGAACTTAATTGTTCTTTCAATTTGACAACATCTGCTTTATCTTTAGCAGCAATCAGCATGTCATCGACATACAATAGCAAATAAATGGCAGAGCCATTAACAGATCTCAAGTAGACACAGCTATCATAGTCAGATCTTTTAAAACCTTGAGAAATCATGAAGGTGTCAAACTTCTTGTACCACTGTTTAGGGGATTGCTTCAATCCATACAGTGACTTCTTCAGTTTGCAGACAAGTTTCTCTTTACCAGGAACAGTAAAGCCTTCAGGTTGATTCATATAGATGTCTTTATCCAACTCTCCATGAAGAAATGCAGTTTTGACATCTAATTGCTGTAGCTCATAATCATGCATTGCAACAATGCTAAGAAGTATATGAATAGAGCTGTGCTTCACAACAGGGGAGAACACTTCATTGAAATCAATACCTGAAATCTGGCTGTAGCCTTTGGCAACTAGCCTTGCCTTGTATTTTGTCCCATCATTAGGAGTAGAACCCTCCTTACACTTGAAGACCCATTTACAGCTTATCGGTCTCTTGTCACTGGCAGTTTCACTAAATTCCATGTGCCATTCTTGTCAAGGACTCAATCTCATCATGCATTGCAGTCATCCATTTGCTTACATCAGCAGAGATAATGGCTTCTGAATATGAAGAAGGTTCGACAGATCCTTCAATTTCCTCTGCGACGCTGAAAGCATAAGCAACCATATTTGCTTCTTCAATTAACCTCCTGACAGGTTTAGGATCCCTTCTAGGCCTATCAACTGCGATAGAATGCTGTGGAGTGTTCACAGCAGCAGGCATATTACCACCTGCGTCACCTGCCTGTGGCACAGCTGGCAGGTCATGAGTTGCATGTGGCATAGCTGGCTGACCTAGAGCTGGTTGTGGCACAGCTGTCACCTGTGGCACAGGTGTAATCACCTGTGGGACAGGTGCAATCACCTGTCAGACAGGTGCATGAGAATCACTGAACTTAGCCAAATGCTCCACCTCAGAGTTAGATTTCTGTCCACTGTCCTCAGACTCTCTGGGCTGATCAACTGGAACATCATTGTTGCACAACATAGCAGCCTCATGAAGACAACACTTCAGCTGACTATCATCTTCTTGGTTTCAGGATTCCATAGCATAAAACCTTTCACACCAGGCTTATACCCAAACACTCTCAGACTTGAATAGTCTGCAGGAGAACCAGACCAAACCTCAATGGGTATTTTCTTATCAATTGCTGCGAAAGGTGACCTATTGATAAGGTGACATGCAGTGGAGACAGCTTCAGCCTAAAAATATCTGTTCAGACCTGCATTGGACAACATACAACGAGCCTTGGAGATAATGGTCCTATTCATACGCTCAGCTACACCATTTTGTTGAGGAGTGCCAGGGATAGTGTAGTGTCTCACAATGCCATAAGACTTGCAGTATGAGTTGAACTGTTTGGAACAGAATTCCATACCATTATCAGTTCGAAGCTTCTTGATTTTCTTCTCAGTTTGGTTTTCAACCATTGTCTTCCACTCTTTGAAGGCAGAAAATGCTTCTGACTTGTGTTTGAGGAAATAGGGCCAGACCTTTCTTGAGTAATCATCAATAATGGTCATCATGTAACGAGATCCACAAAAGGATGACTTTCTTGATGGCCCCCACAAATCAGAATGCACATAATCAAGAATTCCTTCAGTTGTGTGAGTTGAGGTGATGAACTTCATTCTTTTGTGCTTGCCGAAAATGCAATGCTCACATAACCTCAAGCTTCCACTATATCTTTCAAGTAGTCCACGCTTGCTCAGCTCTTCCAGACCAGACTTACTCATATGCCCAAGACGCATATGCTAAAGATTTGGTGCATCAGAACCAGAAACATCTTGAAGAATTATAGGGGCGGCATTGCCTGAGATTGTACTGCCACGGAGATAGTATAGTTCACTGGATTTTCTCAGGTCTGCCTTCATCACCACAAGAGACCCTTTGGTGATCTTCAAGCAACTATCTCCACCTGAATAATGATACCCCTTACCATCAAAGTAGCTCAATGAGATAAGATTTCTCTTCATCTCTGGAATGTATGTGACAACTGTCAGTGTTCTGATCATGCCATCAAACATCTTGATTTGAACTGAGCCAATACCCTCTATTTTGCAAGGTGAGTCATCATAGCCAAGAACTGATCCACCATTGCTTAACGGCTCAAAGGAACTGAACCAATCTCTGTGAGGGCACATGTGATATGTGCAAGCAGTGTCAAGAATCCACTCATTTGTGGCAGCTCTCTGTCCAGTTGAACTGGCAACAGCATTCAAAAAACCAACACCTGTGTTAGCAGCTGTGTCATAGGTGGGACGAAGATCTGTCACAGGTGGGATGGTCACCTGTGTCACAGCTAGAGCTGGCACAGCTGAGGTGGTCAGCTGTGTCACGGCTGCTGGCAGAGGTTCCAGCAATGACCACCAAAGACTCGACATCTTAGTTAGCAGAACAGTTGGCAGCAGCATCAGCTTTATCTTTCGGCTTTGTGCCTTTTCTGTTCTCCTTGTTCTTCAGCTTGTAACACTCAGAAATGTCATGTCCATCACGTTTACAGTATCTGCAAAACTTGCCCTTTCCTCTGGACTTTGACCTGCCTCTCTGACCTGTGGCACAGGCAGAGCTTCTTCCATGACCATGATTGGGATTTTTCTTCTCAAATCTGCCTCTGACAGACAAGCCCTCAGCATGTGAGCCGCTTGAATCATCTAACACCATCTGTCTCATCTTCTCTTTGGAATGCAAGGCCTCATACACCTCATGAAGAGTGACGGTATCTCTACTATACAGCATGGTATCTCTAAAACCAGAATATGAACTGGGCAGCGAATACAAGAGAATCAAACACAAATCTTCTTCATCATAACTAACATCCAATGATGCTAGATCAGCAACAATCTCCTTGAAATTAGAGATGTGATCAAGCAAGTTACCTCCTTCTTGCACCTTGTGCAAGAACAACTTTTGCTTGAAATGCATCTTGCTGGTCAGATCCTTGGTCATGCAGATTGCTTCAAGCTTCAGCCATAGCGAAGCAGCGTGTGTCTCCTGGAGAACTTCCTGCAAGATGTTGTTGTGCAGATGGAGTTGAATTTGGGAAATGGCCTTGCGGTCCTTCTTCTTCTCGTCATCGGACCAAGAAGCAACAGCCTTCCCGCCAAAGGAATCCAAAGTATCCTCATAATCGGCCTGAGCCAATAGAGCACGCATCTTGACTTGCCACATAGAGAATCGAGTGTCTCGATCAAGAAGCGGAAGATCAAACTTCATGGACGCCATCTCAAGAACGAGCAACCAAAGCTCTGATACCACTTGTTAGAGATAGACGAACTAGAGGGAGAGAGAAATTAGGGTAGTGGAACCTAACGTGGCAAGAATCAAGCAGAGAACGTGCACAAGAAAAACAGAGCACACACACACGATCCAAAGCACACAGGGAGTTTTACGTGGAAACCCTAGAAAGGGTGAAAACCATGGACGCACGAAGACGTCAACTTCACTATGAATGAAGTCCTAACCCATTAGGGATTTACAATGCTTGGCTTATCTCATAACGTCTACAAGTAGGGCATATATAGTAACAGGTGGCTGAAGGGGTATCTGTGTTACTGCCTGTGACACAGCTGACTGACACAGGCAGAACACTTAACATTGCTAGCATCTGACTCAGGTGAGCTAACCCTATTTGTGTCAGCTTACCTGTGTCACCGGTGATAGACACAGCTGGCTGACACAGCTGACTGACACAGCTGGGTGGCACCGCTGGGTGACACTGCTGGCTGACACCGTTAACGCAGAACGTCTTCTGCAAAGAGGTGACAGGAATCTGGAGTAAACTCCAACAGTGGTTTTGGCTTTTCAAGGTGCAAATAAAGCTTCATGATCAGAACATTTGGCACTCTGTAATTCAGTGCTCTTAGATAAGGAAAAGTGCATATAATTACTACTTATAGACGAGCACGTATAATGTGAGTATGTTTTAAACTGTGAGCTTCTGAAATCTGAACTGTGCTCGATGCTTTGGCTGCAGAAATGTGGAGACGTAGCACATGAATAAAGACTTTTAGATAAAGGAGGAGACGATCTCTTCCGGTCTCTGCATCGATACATACGCATAACCTTCAATTTTATTCTAAAGGATATCAAAGATATTAAGAGTGAACAAATCGGCATACAAAAGAGAAAACAAAATGACAATCAGATTGTTGAACTGTGGCTAGTTTTGACGGAACAAGCTATACAACAAGAAAATAGAAGTCAAAACATCTAAGACGCTATTAAGGATCAAAGCTTGTTCAACCAGTGAAGCCGAATCTAACGTGAATAATGATAGATCGAGTAACTACTGATATTCTGAGATCTGAACCGTGCTTTGGCTATAAAAGTGTATGAGACACGGCACATGAAGCCATGGAGTAACTACACATCTTCTGAAATCCGAACTTTCGGTTATTGCGTACGTGTCTGTCCGTCCACGTCAACAGGGCAAGGGCGTCGTTTTCCTGTTAAGTTCGGTCGTATTTCGTTGTTACCTTTTGGTCTCTCCGGTCTCACCGAAAATTATACGGTACCGAACTCACCACCTATTCACGTCGTGGTTTAGATTTCAGAATCCAGAACGTGCACCGCAGGAAATTAATAAAGCAAAAGGCAGAACTCAAAGTGGTGGTAACTGTTTGCACTTTGCACTGCCCCCTTTAAAGATGGTCATTCATGGTAGTAGAATTTCTCGGTGTCCAACGATGCGAGATCCGTGAGATCTCACCATGACTTCTGTGACTCAGGCCGTGACACCTCAAAAGAAGAAGAACTGAAGAAGAAGTAGTAGTAGCTCACTGAAACGCAGGCTGTAATCCTGAACTGGTTTTATTTTCTGTACAGAAGAACTGAGCTCCGCCGCTTGGTTTCTCGAGTCTCGAGTGGTTGGGTTGTGCAGCCTCAGTGGTTGGATACCACCATGATTTGCGCTTTTTGTGCATCCCGTAAAGCCTCTTGACTTCGCTTCAAGCAGTAGCTAGCTAGGAACCAGATCGATTAGTTACCTTTATTTTTGCCCTGTTGCTTTCCGGCGTATCACACCGATGGAGTTCAGTCGGAAATTGAAAAGACTCGCGCAGAGATGAATTGCTCAACCACTGTAGGATTGTACACCAAGAAGGCAAGATGTGTAAAACTAACAGCAACCATGATTCGTACAGATGCTGTGTGTGTATGTTTTTTGACAACTAGATGCTGTCTCATGCAGCATGTGCCGTATGAATAGAAAATTTCAGCAGTATATTCTTCCGGCCATACAGAACAGGAAGGACAACAAGTCTCCAGGTCGTCAAAATGCTAATCTTGATGATTGACAAGTGTGTTTAGTACGGGATAGCAATAGATATGCATATGATTAAGTCGTTGGAGCATGAGGTCTTCCACGATGTGCCCGGTGTCCATTTTTGCGCAATCAGGGGAGCAATGCGATGGCTGATTAGCTTGAGGAATTTTGTCATTATAATGGTACAGGAATAAATTGTCGTCAATTTATCTTGCTACCGACTGCCTTTTGCTTACTCTCTATTAATCATACTACCAAACAAAGCATGAATGCTGTCGTGAACACATGGTTTGGGTATCGCACATTCAATCCAACCCGTACAAATCTGACCCACATGGCAATTAGTGGCTGTACTACTGCATACAAGATCTTGCATTTATAATTATCTTATCATTTACGTAAACTGTCTCCCGTGAGTGAACACGCTGTCTCCGTGTAATCAATCAATCAATAGTGTAACGTTAATCTAATGATGATGCCTCCTGAATTGGGATAGAACTGCTATTCTTCGTACACGATTCCATTCTTCTTCTCCTCCCTACGCGGTTCCATTAGCAAGCTTCCCGCCTTCTTCTGTTTTGGGCTTTTCGTTTAGATGGGCCTCTAACTTTATTTTTTCTGGGCCCTGTGCCGTGTACTTTGGGCTAACACACTCGGGAGCATATGGCTGTACATAACAAAAATCCTACTTTCTAAAAAGAAAAGCAAAATCCTACTAGTCCCCCTAAAAAAAGCAAAATCCTACTAGCTCTCTCTCACTCTCTCTCTCTCTCTCAAAAGAGAGGCAAAATCCTACTAAGTACGTATACATTTTCTTTTTAGAATCACTAAGTACGTATACATGGAGCTGAACAGAAAATATCAGGGCCGACCCGCATGGTTCACTTTCCACGATCCTGCCTGTTCAGAAGCCTTTGACAGGTTTGACAGGAGCGTTGCCTGGGCCGCCCATGCGCACGCATGTACCTGTTCGGCCTTTGACTCCGGTGCCGGCGGCTCTGCATCCTCTCCGCGTGAGCCAATTGGCGGTCACGTCGTCCTGCTCAGCTATGCATTTGCTCATCGCACATAGATGCTAGCAGTTGGACGCAGTCCAACCTGCATGGAGCTGCACCATAATATGCATCCATCGATCATGAGCGACTCGATGAGATTGCTGCATTTCTTTTAGACCAACGGGTGAGTATCAAATGGAAAAGATAAAATATCGAACAGTTACCAGCACTGTAGGCGTTTGACTTTCTCATTTTTATAACAAAAACGATCTGAATATCCGCGGTGCTATGCAACTAATAAAAATCAATCCAATCATATGGCACATCGATTTCTGTATAAATTCATGGTCACAAAATCTGATTTAGATTTAAAAAACAAAGCAACTTATAACTAACAAAACCATAAAAATAATCACACGGCATATTTGATATAGAGGATGTAAAATAGCTGAGGGACTATCACCATCAATTTTAATGTTTACAGAAGTAAAGATAACCATATGTTTTATATCAAGGACTGCAACTTATAACAATTTACCTAAGCCCAACCATGGGAAGTGTTCAACTGCTTTTTACTATTCTATAGATCACATTCACCGTATGTCAGCTAGAGTGGTTGCTGTGCCGTGTGATTAGATATAACAAAAATCAGGCATTTGGAATTGGAAAGGAACACTTGATGATATATTAGGAGCATGCGGTGACCTACTTTGGCGAAAGGGGGTCGTAGCGTCACTAATCGTACGACTGAAAGGGGGTTGTAGCGTCACTAATCGTACCACTGTTAGCACAAAGACTTGCATCGATTGCTGGAGCAAAACTTGTGAGTTTTGAGGTTAACTAACATGCCTATCTCTACAAATTTGTTGCTACTAGGTATTCCAAGATTACAAGAGCCTGAAATCTTGCCATTTTCATACATGTGAGCTTGTAGCCCTTACAGAAACGGTTTAGGCTTATGTATAAATCAAGTTATTTAGATAAATCTTCAGTGAAAATAAGCCTGTAATATTCAGATTTAAGTTTATTGTATGTGGTGAAGGGTGTAAAGTCTAAAATACCCCTAAATTCATTTATAAATCGTGCAATTGAGCAAAGAAATAAATAAACGCAAGGTTTAGAAAAAAATTTACCACCATAATAGCGAACTGCGTAATGATAACACAACTAATTGCACCGTCTAATCATTCGAAAAATTGCTCACTGCCTAATCTGTACATCAGTGCATGTGTACACATGTAACAAAACATACTCAAAATTTGAAACTGCCTAATCAGTGCATACACATGTAACAAAACGAATATCACTGCCTAATACACTTCCAGTGCATACACATACAGAATAAATTCCATTCCATATATTTGATTCCAGCCTTGCGATTTATGCCACCATTGAAACACGCATCAGATACATCATCATGAAACTGTCAGTATAGCATATTCATTCGTATCACACAAGAATCGTGAAAGATGAAGGCCTACTCCCATGTCAACGATAAACAAAATTGTCTACTTATCGTCTTTCAAACTTAGAAAAATTGTCAAGCTAGCGGAGCTGGTCGGCGAGACCTTGCGGAAGGAGCAGGACGGCTAGAGCTGGACATTGCTAGTGGGTCGACAAGAGGAGGAGGGCGGATTTGGGCGACCTAGGGGAGGGAAGGGGTATGTGAGATGAGCTAGCTAGAAGGAGGGAGGCGGGGTGACGGCGGAGCTGGTCGGCAAGACGATCGACGTGGAAGGAGGACGGCCATATCTGGGCGCCGCTGGTGGGTCGGTGCGAGGGCAGATCTGGGCAACCTAGAAAAGGGAGGGAGGTCTGTGAGTCGAGCTAGTGGGGAGGTGGGGAAGTGGGGAGGCCTGCCGGTAGGGGGAGGCGTCCGGTAGTGTGGGGAGCAGGGGACGGCGGTGCCTGCTGCGGGGTTGTGTGTGTTGGGAGGGGGGAGGGGTGGAGGAAAATGGCTAAAGGTTCTAGTTTATATATGGGATGACGGTTTTCCTGAAAATTATGTGAACATTAGGGATATTGGTCATAAGAGGGAGGTCGGGAAGTCTCATTTTTTAGGTTTCTCGATATGAGAAGGATTTGAAGAGGACTTAACCCCACAACCCACCATAAGCTAGACTTTACGGATTATGACTTATTTAGACCTATATATAAGAATATATGTAACACGGGTGTTTAAGATGAGTGTTTAGAGAAAAAAACCTGATTTCTTTTGCCACATCAAGTTCGCCTGGTGCTTGCAGACAGGGTCCGCCGTTTTATTTTGCTTCCGGTGCTAGCGGGTGCTACCGGTGAATTGCTCTCATTTTCAGCCGGTGTCTCATCCAATGCTTAGAATATTGGTTTGACGAGCTGCTGGTCCATCCACCGATGCACTAAGTTAGCTGCCTATTGATGGCTAGTCTAAGCTAGCTAGTTGAGCATTGGACTGATAATTTCAGAATTAGTTTTAGCCCTTTTCCAAACAGCTTATTATCTTTATGGCTCCAGAAAGCCATAATTATTCGGTTTATATCCTAGCTTAATTTTTAAGCTCTTTATTTCTTCATAGGTAACTAAAAGTCTTAAAGGAGAGGCTTTCCGAGCTTATCAGACCTCATGGTACAAATTTGTCCTCCAAGTTCATAGATATTTACCCACAACTGTCACTCCTACATAAATCCAACTCATAAGGTTTTTCTCCTCTTCCACCCAGCTGCCTCCACCCTCCTCCTTGCCTCCCATCTTGATCCAATCCTCCCTCCGTCCCTCTAGCCACCCCCCGGTTCAACTTGTTGGTGTGGGCCTCCCGCCACTCCCTCCCTCCACCCTCCAGTCACCCCCTCCCTTTGTCCCTCACCGTCTACCTCCCGCCAGCCTTCCTGCGGCCGCCCGACGCAGTCCTCGTCCTCCGTCCGCTAGTGTCCTCCTCCAGTTCCTCTCCAGCCTGCTGTCCCCGACGCAACGCCTCCTGTGTCACACGACCGTCTGGCAGCCGCTGTCCCCGACTGAAAGGACCGAGATGCCGACTAGAGGGGGGGTGAATAGTTGGCTTATATAATTTCCCCTTTTAATCTTCTGTTTAAGTTATCAGATTAACTTCACAAGTTAATAGTGGACAGCTGCGACACAGGTGAGTGACACAGATGAAAACTATGTGTAAATTAACACACAGCTGTCACACAGGTGAAAGACACAGGTGAAGGGATAACCTGACACAGGTGCTCTACTTAGGCTAACTGTGACACAGGTGCTGGCACAGGTGAATACAAGTGAATGAAACAGCTGAGTAACAGATGATCACACACAGGTATAAAGGTGATCTAGCACAGGTGAAAAGGTAAGCTTAGCAGATCAAGTCTAAGAGACACAAGCAGGTAAGTATGAGCAGATATGCATGCAATATAGGAAGTAAAAGAGACTCAGAGGATTTTCACCGAAGTTCCCAACTCTTTGCAGAGAAGGTACGTCTCCGTTGGAGAGACCACTCCTAAGAGTTGGCCAGCACTGAATCGTGCTTGTTCTCCGAGTACCTGATCTTTCAGGACTCTTCCTTTTGCTTGTGGAGATCCTTTTGCCTTGCAGCAGGTAGACCTCAGAGCACCTTCACAAACTACTAGTTCAGCCCACACAAGCTTGGGTGATACCAGCAACTCCTACACCCGTCTAGGAGCAGACAAACTCTAAGAGTAACAGATGATCCAGCAGCAATCTCTTGGAGGAACCTTTGCTCGTGCTCTAGCTCACAAACCCACTCGAACTAACCCTTAGGCGCTTGGCTCTTGTGGAGTGGTTGGAGGCTTTACAACGGTCGTATGTGAATCACTGATTTGAGCAAGGTTGAGGACAGAGTCCTCCCCTGGTCCCCTATATATAGGGTCCACAGGCACCTGACCGTTACCCTGTTGCCACGTAGGATTAAGTGAGCCACCGGTGTCAACCACCGGTGACACAGCTACACCATACGCCCAACTGTAACCGGCTCAGGCAGACCGACACCTGTGTCACCGGCGGCACACACAGGTGAACCCTCAGCTGATAGCAGCACTACTCAGCCCGATCCTGGCACACTACATGCCCTCAGCATACTCTACCTAAGCTACCTGAAAAGGAGAGAACCTCCGACAGACCCCTGACACAGCAGACCCTATCGCAGAGCAGATCCCTTAGCTTTTACAAGCTCTCTCCCGGTACAGAGGTGTACCTGAGTCATAGAGCAAAAGACCACCTGTGACACAGCTGTGTCACACAGGTGCCTAAGGCTCTAGGGTTTTCACACAGCTACATACTTTTGTGCAAAGCTATTGACACAGGGCAATTGGCCTCAAAGCACCAACCCCCTTGACCAACACTCTGAGCAATGAGCAAGGTTCCCTTAGACAACTGCTACTATTTCATCCCTCTTGATAGTACGGGTGGTTCCTATGGACTCAAAGAAACTAGCAAATCTAGGCTTCACCTGCCACCAACTGAAGTCACGGCCCTTGACGCATCAAGCCACCATCACCTTGCTTGCATCTCCCTGCACAGCACCGGCTTCTTCTCAGCTGTGACACAGCTGCCTAGCACAGCCATCTCTTTGTCCTTGAACCCACCATGTACCCTTTTTGGTGGCCATCCTTCTCTGGATAACCCTTCATCATGGAACCTGTAAGATCTGCTTACACTTAAATGTAAACATTAGATTCCAGTTTAGGTTGCCATTAACCATCAAAACCAAATTAGGGCCTAGATGCTCTTTCAATCTCCCCCTTTTTGGTGGTTAGTGGCAACCCAAGCTTCACACATTCAAATATATGGAATTGAAATATTTAGACATGTGAAAGTTGGTAGAATATACTCCACCTGAATCTGTGCATAAAAGATTTGTTTGACAAGGGATGCACAGTTAACAAGTTTTAAGCATGAGAAGTATTTTCTGATGCCTTGTACTCTTATCAGTTTAAGTATGTTGATGAATGATCAGAGCATTATATTCCTCATCAGAGCATACATGTAAATTGGAGCAAGTCATATCAAACATGTATATCAGAGCACAAATCATGCATCAGAGAATTTTGATATGTATATCTGAGCATAAAATATGCAAAAGAAATGCAAGACATGCATCAGAGCATTTGATATGTGTATCAGAGCATGATAAAATACTATGTGTATCAGAACATGATACACCTGTTGCATATCAGAGCATACGCATATAAAACATGTTTGACAAAAAACAGGAGAGTGCATCAGAGCATAGCATACCAAACATGTGTGAATCAGAGCATTCCAACATATAAGATATGAGCATAAGAATGCATAAGACATGTATCAGATCAAAAGATTTGCATCAAGACATAAGATACAACAGAAGAACCAAGTCTTGATACATCATTTTGAAAATAATTTCCCAAAACACTCTCTCCCCCTTACCTACACTCCCAAAACACTCTCTCTCCCCCTTTGACACTAAAACACCCAAAAAAGAAGACAGGAGGAAGAGATGCTTCAAGGAGACTTGCTCTTCAGCAGCTGAAGAACCTCGGAGAACTGGTTGGACAAGGTTGAGAGCTGGTTGGACATATCTGAGAGCTGAGACTGTACTTGATCCATATTGGCTTTCAGATGAGAGACTTCTTCTCGAAGCTGGCGATTTTCTTTGCGCAGAGCAGCAAGATGAGCAGGAATGACCTTGGTTACAAAAGCTCTGGCAGGGTCACAGGAGGTGTCATCATCATCATTAGCATCAGCTGAGTCTGGCACAGGTGCATCAGCTGTGACACCGGTGGGAGCTTGGCATTGAACAGGTGATGACCTTGGAGGAGCAGGATGAGCAGCTGTGTGACTGGGGGATGACACAGCTGGTCCAGGAGAGTCACCAAATAATGCAGGGACTGCAACCTCATCTGGATGATCATCTGCCTGAGGTCTAAGCTGGGTTTTGACAGTCTTCACAGAGAGATCAAGAGAAGAATCCAGAAGACCTGTTCTTTGAAGGATCATGTACATGATGTACGATCCATACCTCAGCTTAGCCTTTTTATCCTTGGTAACAGCATCTATCTCATGAAAGATATACCGTGCAACATCAAAATGCTGATTCTTAGCTATATGCACCAATATCTGCCAGGTTGCATTGTAGACAGCATCTGTGTTTCCCCCTTTGGGTTGAAGAGTGACATTCAGAATCTTGATCAGATGCTTGGCAGTTATGGTTATACCCTTGAAATAAACATGATCTATAGGGGCTTTGGCAGAGAATCTGAAGTTCCTTGGATAGAATTTTCTTCTCACTTCATTGGGAACTAGTGCAAGCTTGAAAAGATTTGGCATGCCTGGTTCCAGAGGAGCATGCATTAAGCTATTGAACTCTGGAGCTGTGATTGAAAGAAGTTGACTTCTTGTCTTCCAGAGCATAATATCCTGATTCTCCTGTTCTATCCAAACTGTGGCATAGAATTCTTTGATGATTTCAGGATCATAATCTTGCTGGAGATTGCATAGGAATTCAAGACCTGAGGCTTGGATCAGAGAAGGAACTGCTCTCAGTCTTGAATCTGTCATAGCTGACCAGTCAATAGCCTTGCAATCTACAAAACCTTTGGAGGCAAGAATCTCATGGTATACACCCCTTTGATGATCATTGTGGAATCTGGGGTCAGAGCAAGATGGAGCTATAAACTCCTGATCTTCAGTGAAGTATGGGTTAGTTGACCTCATCTTTATAAAAGAACTAGGTCTCATTGAGGCAACTTTGCTCTTGGATCTCTTGGGATCACTCTTTGGCAGTTTCTTGGCAGCAGCTCTGGGAATAAATACCATCTGATTGGCCTCAGTCCTCAGAGCATGAGAGAAGATGTAATGATATTTATCCTCCATGTCTTCTTCTCTGACTGAGTGACTGGGAGAGCTGTCCTCATATTCTGCCACTTCATCCTCTCTTTCTTCTTCTTCAGCTTCTTCTGCTGATTTGCCACTTGCAGACGGGCTCTCTCCCTGATAGTCTTCATCAGAATCAGCTTTGGCTTTTCTTGGCCTTGGAGGAGTTACAGACACACCTCTTCCATCATTAGATGAGCTCTCAGAGCTTTCTTCTTTTTCTTCTGGCTCAGCTAACTTACTGACCTGTGCCACAGGTGATGACACAGGTGGTAGAACTGATTGAGCAGGGTCAGCTGGCGGTGACACAGGTGATGGAGACCGGTGAGAGTCTTGAGCTTCTTCTCCTGCCTGAGGCACAGCTGGTTGAGACAGCTGTAGACTTGATGATTTTGCAGCCACTGGAGACTCTGTTGAGACTGGTTTTGAAGATGCATGCACTTGAGCCTTGGGCACAACTGGATCTTCAACTTCAGAGACTAGAAACTGAGAAGGAGACATTGGCTGCTGAACATCCAGAGTTGAAATAGAATCAATGCTGGTTGAACTCTGAGATTTTCTTCCTTTCCTCTGGTATGACTTGCTTGAGCTAGCCACCAGTGACACAGGTGGTAGCTTTTCTTTCTTAATTTCTTGAAGATCTTTCTTCTGCTGATCCAACTGATCTTTGAGAGAAGGCTTAGAGCTCTGGGTTGTTTCAGAGATTATTTCAATCTCAGGTTCTAGTTCAGGCTTCTTGGCAGCAGGCTTCTCAGTGATTTCCACTGAATCAGATCTCTTTCTCTTTGGAGCTGCTGGAGCATCAGCTTTAGGAATAGGAATGGCACCAGATAGCATCCCCTGCTTGATTTTGAGCTCAGCAAGCAAAGCTTGTTTCTCAGCACCCCTAGGTGTCCTCCTGATCTTTCCAAGCAGAGAATTCATCTCTTCAGCAAGAATTGTTTCAACATCATCCCTGCTGAGTCCTGGTTTGTGTATAGTTCGAGCTGGAGGAGGATTTTGGAAATCTGCAGATAGTTGACCTCTCTTGAGTCTGATCTCAGCCAATAGATGTTGTCTGTCAAGCCCACTTGATGATTCTGCTTTCTTCTGCAGCTCTTTTATCTCATAAATTAGATGCCTATCTCTGGCATCAGTTTTGGATAAGCTCCTCTGATCCTTTGACCCTTGCAATAATAACTTTGTTGAGAGCTTGTCCTGCTTTTCAATGATTTGCTTTCTGATTTCAACTGCAGCATCATGAGAAGATGTTGATTGCAACTGCTTGTGAAGATCTGCAATCTCTCTTAAAAGTTCCTTATCTTGTTCTGTTGGAGCAGGAATGCCCATGGAAACAGGCCTTGCAGCCTCTGACAGTTCAAAGCTTTTGGCAGTATAAATAGTGTTCAGCTTTTTCTTGGTTTCTTCATCTGTTTCTTCTCTTAACTGAGCTGCTAACTTATCCATCTCTTCAAGGATTATCTGATCATGCTCAAAGTCTTCTTGAGACACTTTAGGCGGAGGAGTAGGTTCCCTGATTGTGAGTGTGCCACTTGGCACCACTACATCTTCAATGGATGGCTTTGGAGATTTCTTTGCTATCTTTTTGCCCTTCTTGACAGCCTCTTTTCCCAAAGAAGTGTGCTCAACTGCAGCTGAGGACCTTGTCCTTTTAGATGGAGCACCCTGAGAACTAGCTTTAGAAGCAGCTGCCTTCTTTCCAGCAGCTACTCTCTGCCTGTATGCCCTTTGCTGTGCCTTTCTTTTCTCTGCAGCCTCCTGTTTCTGCCTCGGCCTCTCTCTCTCTTGATCTGAATCTGAGATGACAAGATCTTTTGGAGAGACTTCTGGATCAGACCATTTCAGACCACTGTCAGCTTTCTCAGAATCTGAAGACATCTGTAGAAACAAGATAGATAAGAGAGAAGTAGATAAGAGGTGTTCATTTGATGCAGACTAAAAGCTGTGTTAGACACCTGTGTCAGGATGAGAAGACACAGGTGAGGACTTAAGCATTACCGAGGTCTTAGCCTGTTGAATAGGCACACCTGTGTGACAGGTGAGACCCTAGCGGTGACACAGCTATGTACGGAGGCGGACAGCAAATTCATGGAATTTTGAGTTGACAACGATTTGCTGGCTGATTTAAGGTTGAATGAGTTCAAAAGATTTCACAAGAGAAAGACCAACCCTATTCAGGACCAATGCGCTACTGGATTAGGCTATCAGAACCTAGAACAAGAACTGAGCGCAAAGGAGGGTTTTGCAAATGCTTACTTTGAATGAGATTGAACTTTGCTGCGATTGAATCAACGTTAAAGTTCCACGGAATGCTTCCTCCAACTTGTTGAAGAAATTTCGGGGGCTAAACCGGCGAAAAAGGATGAGAACTCGAAAATTTGGCGCACGGCGGAAGTTTTGGGTATGGGAGTTCGAAGCGGTTTCTGTTTGGACGCAGCAACTCTTTATATAGGCCCAGAGGTTATATGGTGGCTGTGTCACAGTTAACATAAAGACCTGTGACACAGGTGAAAGAGATATACTCTGGCCTATGGGAATTTTCAAAGCATTCACCTGAGACACAGCTGGGAGACTCAGGTGACAAGTATTTCATCTAGTGAACACCAAAGATGGATTGATTTAGATGAGAAAGAAAGCATTAGCACTATCAGAATGTCCTTAAGTGATCTTCTCGGTGTCAGCTTGCCAGAAAATCAATCAAGCAAAGCTCAAGCTGACATGAGTTGATCTAGATAAAGACTTGTACACAGAAGAGTGCACTTTACAGACTATAAGATATGATTTCAGCATGATGCAAAGCACACACCTGTGAGACAGGTGGGTAGCACAGGTACAAAGATGCAAATGATAAATATGAAATCACATCAGCTAGACACCAAGCCAACCTTTTATTGCAGGTTAAAGACATCAATGATACTCAATTCACTTCTCAGGGCACAGAACCTAGTCTCATCTAAAGGCTTGGTGAAGATATCAGCTAATTATTTTTCAGTCCTTACATGGCACAGCTGTATATCTCCTTTTTCTACATGGTCTCTAAGGAAGTGGTGCCTCACTTCTATGTGCTTGGATCTTTGGTGATGTACTGGGTTGTTGGCTAACTTGATTGCACTTTCATTATCACAGAAGAGGGGTACTTGATTAAAAGATATGTTAAAATCTTTCAAGGTCTGCCTCATCCATAATAATTGAGCACAACAACTACCAGCAGCAATATATTCAGCTTCTGCAGTGGATAGGGCTACTGAATTTTGTTTCTTGGATGACCAGGACACTAATGAGTGCCCTAGGAATTGACAGGTACCTGAGGTGCTTTTGCGGTCAACCTTGCATCCAGCATAGTCACTATCTGAATAGCCGACTAGCTCAAAGTTTGCACCTTTAGGATACCACAAGCCAAACCCTGGAGTGTGAATCAAATATCTCAGAATCCTGCGGACTGCCACCCTGTGACAATCCTTAGGGTTAGCTTGGAATCTAGCATACATGCAAACACTAAGCATGATATCAGGCCTAGATGCACACAAATACAGCAAAGAACCTATCATGGATCTAAATTCCTTTTGATCAGCAGACTTACCTTCAGTGTTTAGATCCAGATGGCCATTAGTTTGCATGGGAGTGTGTATACCTTTTGCATCCTTCATGCCAAACTTGGAGATGATGTCTTTGGTGAACTTTTCTTGTGAGATGAAAGTCCCTTCCTTTAGTTGATGGATCTGAAGTCCTAGGAAGTACTTGAGTTCTCCATCCAAAGACATCTCAAATCTCTTGGTCATCAGCTTGCTAAACTCTTCACTCATGGAACGGTTAGTACTGCCAAATATTATGTCATCGACATAAATTTGGCACACAAATAATTCTTTTCCATTTCTTTTAGTGAATAGAGTTGTATCAACTAAGCCCATTTTAAATCCATTGCTTATTAGAAATTCTTTCAATGTGTCATACCATGCCCTAGGTGCTTGTTTTAGGCCATATAAAGCTTTGTGCAATTTGTAAACATGGTATGGCTTTTTATCATTTTCAAATCCTGGTGGCTGATCTACATATACAAGCTCAGAAAGCTTACCATTTAGAAATGCTGACTTGACATCCATTTGGTACAGCTTGATATTGTGATGAGCAGCATAAGCTAACAGGATTCTGATGGCTTCAAGTCTTGCCACTGGGGCAAAGGTTTCTCCAAAGTCCAGACCTTCTACTTGTGTGAATCCTTGTGCCACAAGTCTGACTTTGTTTCTTACCACCAGTCCATTAGTGTCCTGCTTGTTCCTGAAAACCCATTTAGTTCCAATCACATTATGGCCTTCAGGTCTTTCCACCAGTGACCATACTTCATTTCTCTCGAACTGGTTGAGCTCTTCATGCATAGCATTGATCCAATCAGCATCCTTTAGAGCTTCACCTATGGTCCTGGGTTTAACACTTGAGACAAAGGAGTAATGCTCACAAAAATTAGCAATTCGAGATCGAGTGGTCACTCCCCTATTAATGGCACCGATGATGTTGTCCACAGGGTGATCCTTCTGCAGCCGGCTGATCACAAGGGGATCGGGGTCAACTGCCTGTGTCACAGCTGATGGAGTTGCCTGTGACACCGGTAGTTCTTCCTGTGACACAGCTGGGTGCATGAAGGCTTCTGCGTCAAGCTGATCATTGGCTGGGTTGTACTCGAACTCTATTTCATGATCTCCAGTGTCTTCAAGAATTGATGCAGAAGAGGGTTCTTGATCACTTGGTAAGGCAGGCTCCTCCTTGATGGTGGGTCTGATCTCACCGGTGGACTTCTTTAGAATATCCTCATTTCCTACATCAATAGCAACTTGCTCTCCTTGAGAGCCATAAGACTCATCAAAATCCACATCTATAGATTCTTCAACAACCTGAGAGGAAGTGTTAAAGACTCTATAGGCATGGGAGTTAGTGGAATAACCAAGAAATATACCAACATCAGATTTAGCTTCAAACTTAGTTAGGCGTTTGCCTTTCCTAAGAATGTAGCACTTACAACCAAATACTCTGAAGTATAATATGTTAGGCTTGCTGTTGGTGAGCAGTTCATAGGGAGTCTTCTTGAGTAGTGGATGAAGGTATATTCTGTTGACAGAGTGACAGGCAGTGTTGACAGCTTCAGCCCAAAATCTTGGTGAAGTCTTGTATTCGTCTAGAAGAGTCCTTGCCATCTCTATCAGCGTTCTGTTCTTCCTCTCCACCACTCCATTCTGTTGTGGAGCATATGGACCTGAAAATTCATGCTTGATTCCATGCTTGTCCAGAAATGCTTCCACCTTGGAGTTCTTGAACTCACTCCCATTGTCACTCCTGACCTTCACAAGATTCACCTTCCACTCATTTTGGACTCTGACAATGAGATGCTTGAACTTCTTGTACACCTTAGTCTTCTCCTTCAAAAAGAAAACCCAAGTATACCTAGAAAAGTCATCTACAATGACAAAGCCATATTTGTTACCTCCTAAACTCTCATATGTTGTTGGACCAAATAGGTCAATGTGAATGAGCTCGAAGGGAGTGGAGGTGGTCATGATGTTCTTAGGTCGATGGGCAGCTCCAACTTGCTTTCCGGCTTGACATGCACTGCAGGGTTTGTCCTTCTCGAACTTCACTTTCTCCAAGCCTTTGACGTAGTCACGCTAGCTTGCTCAGCTTGTTCAGGAGCTTCATCCCTGCATGTCCTAGCCGCCTGTGCCACAGCCATCCAAGGCTGGTCTTGGCCATTAGACACCATGGAGCTGCTGCAGGCTGTTCATAGAAGTTCACAATGTATAGCTTACCAGACCTGCATCCTTCAAATACTTGTGAATCATCAGATAGTTTGGAAACTATAACCTTTTCAGGATAGAAAGTAACTTTCATGCCTGTGTCACACAGCTGTGACACAGACATCAGACTATAGCCTATCTGATCAACAAGTATTACATTAGATAAGGAGTGATTCTCAGAAATGGCAACTTTACCAATGCTATTTACCTTCCCTTTTGAGTTGTCTGCATAGATCACATGTTTGCTTGGAAGATTTTTACTTGTGATCTCTGCAAACTCCTCTCTGCCTCCAGTCATATGTTGTGTACATCCACTGTCCACAATCCAATCAGTTCTACTGGAGACAGTTTCCTGCAAGATTAGTGATGACACTTAGGGACCCAAACATGTTTGGTTCCCTTTGCAGTTTTATCATAAGCAGAAGTAGCAGATGTATATATAGCATATTTGTGCTTAAGGTTAGCAGCATCAGCAATAGATGATATGACTTTGATCCTTTTTGGCTGACAGTCACCTGCAACCTTAAACACATGGGTTAGTGGCCTGTTAGATCTGCCTGTGCCACAGGTGGATACACAGCTGTGTGAGCCACCGGTGACACCGGTAAGAGTAGACTTAGGCACCCAGATGGCAGGCAACCACTTCGTCAGGCGTCTGCGACCTACATACTTGGCCACTACCTTTCCCTTCATATCCTTCTGCAAAACATAGCCTGGGTTAGAAGGAATGCTTGCTTCATTCCTCTTTCTCTGCTCATGACCAACATTCTTGTTGTCATTAGTTCCTGCCTGTCTCACAAATTTTGCTGCAAGACAAGTGTTAGTGGCAGCAGGCAGTTTATCTTTAGCAGTAGAAGTAGAGTAACCCAAGCCTCTTCGGCCATCATTCTTTCTCAGCATTTCAGCTCTTATAAGCTGATAGTTTTGGATGCCAATGTTGGCACTGCAGAGGCCTTTTCTCATGAGCCTCTTAAGCTCTTCTAGCTCCTCTTTGAGCTTGCTGTGCTCAGCTGCATCCACAGAGTTAGTAACAATAGAGGTTGAGGCCTCCTTAGAGTTGTCTACCACTCCACCTGTAGATGTTAGAAGATTGATTCTGTTGGCACAGTTTAAACATGATTCAATGACAGTAGGAGCAGGTAAAGGCATAGCTTCAGCAATATTATCAGAAATATCAATGCATAAGGCATGCTTTGCCTTTAACTCTTCATGCTCCTTGAGGAGAAGCTCATGTGCTGATCTGAGCTTCTCATGAGCTATCTCCAGGTTCTCATGATTCAACCTGAGATCCTCCCTGTCATCTGTGATTTCATCACAGATCTCTTTCAGCTCCCTCAACTTATTCCCTAAGGGATATGTTCTCCTTCCTTTCCTTGCAGAAACCCTTCTCTGTTCTCTCCAAGATATCCATTAGTTCAGCATAATCAGGGAAATCATCTTCAGTCAATACCTTGGAGTCCTTAGCCATGAGGCATAAGGGAGCAGGGGTAGATGAAGCTTGATCAGCTTTGGAGAACCGCTTGGAGCTGTCTGGCTTGGCTGTGACACAGCTGGGTGTGTCAGCCATGGAGATTGTTATCCCAGCGACCTGGACATCTTCTTCTTCTGATTCTCCATCTGAACCAGAGTCATCTGAAACCCAGGCTTGCCCTACATAGGCTCTAGCAGTAGCCTTGTTCTTGGAATAGGAAGGATGCTTGTTGAAAGTCTTCTTCTTGTTGTGAAATTCCTTCTTCTTCCCTTTGTCCTTCCTTTTGCTGGGGCAATCAGCTGCGAAGTGGCCTTCCTTGCCACATTCGAAAACACTTGTTATCCTTGGAGGGCTTCTTGCCTCTGAATCTATCTGTTGATCCAAACTGCTTCTTCTTCCTATAGAATTTTCTGAAGTTTCTGGTAAGAAGGAGCAGATCATTCTCTTCACCACTTGACATGTCATCAGATAGATCATCACTGCTATCACTGTCTGGTAGTGAAGCTTGAGCAGTGGTCTTCAGAGCAATATTCTTCTTGGGTCCTGAGGAGGTGCTGTGCTTGCCCTCTTGTTTGAGCTCCATCTCATGAGTGAGGATTCTTCCCAGCACTTCTGTAGGCTTCATCCTACTGAATCCCTCTTTCTCCTTGAGCATCAGGACTAGGGTTCTGTAAGGCTTGGGCAGCACAGATAAGAATTTCTTGATAACATCTTCATCCTCAACTCGGTTGGAACCCAATGCCTTTAGTTGATTGGTGATGAGAGTTAATCTTGAGTATAGAGAATTTATGTCTTCTCCATGTTCATGCTCAAATCTCTCTAGAGTTGACTCCAGCAGTCCTCTCTTGGACTTCTTCAGAGTGTCACTGCCCTCATATATCTGCTGAAGGGTATCCCAAATCTCCTTAGCAGACTCCAGTGTGCTGACTCTGTTAAAGTCATGTTCTTGCAAGCCCATGAAGATGGCAGTGGCAGCTTTGGCATTATTCTGGATATTTCTTTTGTCGTTGATGGTGAGAGCATCAGCCTTCTCTACCTTGTATCCTGCATCAACAATATCCCACACATCTGGATCGATCGCGGTAAGATGCATCTGCATCTTCCTCTTCCAGAAAGCATAGTTAGATCCAGTGAAGACAGGTATTTTACCCTCGTAGCCCGACATCCTTTACTCTGGCGATTAAGCCAATTCAAAGAGCAACCGAGCTCTGATACCAATTGAAAGGACCGAGATGCCGACTAGAGGGGGGTGAATAGTTGGCTTATATAATTTCCCCTTTTAATCTTCTGTTTAAGTTATCAGATTAACTTCACAAGTTAATAGTGGACAGCTGCGACACAGGTGAGTGACACAGATGAAAACTATGTGTAAATTAACACACAGCTGTCACACAGGTGAAAGACACAGGTGAAGGGATAACCTGACACAGGTGCTATACTTAGGCTAACTGTGACACAGGTGCTGGCACAGGTGAATACAAGTGAATAAAACAGCTGAGTAACAGATGATCACACACAGGTATAAAGGTGATCTAGCACAGGTGAAAAGGTAAGCTTAGCAGATCAAGTCTAAGAGACACAAGCAGGTAAGTATGAGCAGATATGCATGCAATATAGGAAGTAAAAGAGACTCAGAGGATTTTCACCGAAGTTCCCAACTCTTTGCAGAGAAGGTACGTCTCCGTTGGAGAGACCACTCCTAAGAGTTGGCCAGCACTGAATCGTGCTTGTTCTCCGAGTACCTGATCTTTCAGGACTCTTCCTTTTGCTTGTGGAGATCCTTTTGCCTTGCAGCAGGTAGACCTCAGAGCACCTTCACAAACTACTGGTTCAGCCCACACAAGCTTGGGTGATACCAGCAACTCCTACACCCGTCTAGGAGCAGACAAACTCTAAGAGTAACAGATGATCCAGCAGCAATCTCTTGGAGGAACCTTTGCTCGTGCTCTAGCTCACAAACCCACTCGAACTAACCCCTAGGCGCTTGGCTCTTGTGGAGTGGTTGGAGGCTTTACAACGGTCGTATGTGAATCACTGATTTGAGCAAGGTTGAGGACAGAGTCCTCCCCTGGTCCCCTATATATAGGGTCCACAGGCACCTGACCGTTACCCTGTTGCCACGTAGGATTAAGTGAGCCACCGGTGTCAACCACCGGTGACACAGCTACACCCATACGCCCAACTGTAACCGGCTCAGGCAGACCGACACCTGTGTCACCGGCGGCACACACAGGTGAACCCTCAGCTGATAGCAGCACTACTCAGCCCGATCCTGGCACACTACATGCCCTCAGCATACTCTACCTAAGCTACCTGAAAAGGAGAGAACCTCCGACAGACCCCTGACACAGCAGACCCTATCGCAGAGCAGATCCCTTAGCTTTTACAAGCTCTCTCCCGGTACAGAGGTGTACCTGAGTCATAGAGCAAAAGACCACCTGTGACACAGCTGTGTCACACAGGTGTCTAAGGCTCTAGGGTTTTCACACAGCTACATACTTTTGTGCAAAGCTATTGACACAGGGCAATTGGCCTCAAAGCACCAACCCCCTTGACCAACACTCTGAGCAATGAGCAAGGTTCCCTTAGACAACTGCTACTATTTCATCCCTCTTGATAGTACGGGTGGTTCCTATGGACTCAAAGAAACTAGCAAATCTAGGCTTCACCTGCCACCAACTGAAGTCACGGCCCTTGACGCATCAAGCCACCATCACCTTGCTTGCATCTCCCTGCACAGCACCGGCTTCTTCTCAGCTGTGACACAACTGCCTAGCACAGCCATCTCTTTGTCCTTGAACCCACCATGTACCCTTTTTGGTGGCCATCCTTCTCTGGATAACCCTTCATCATGGAACCTGTAAGATCTGCTTACACTCAAATGTAAATATTAGATTCCAGTTTAGGTTGCCATTAACCATCAAAACCAAATTAGGGCCTAGATGCTCTTTCACCGACACTGCGCTGCGCTGGAGCTCCCTAACACCGCACCGCATTGGAGCTCCCCGAACCATGATGCAGCTAAGCTCGCCTCGGCTGCCGGAGTCGCAACCCTGTATCGCAGTTGTCGGCCAGGTCCACATCTACCCCAAAGCAATGGTACGATTGTTTCTCTTTTTTTTTAACTTATGTAATTTTTGCTCTCAAATTTGAACTGATATCAAATATGAATACATGAAAAATCTGATGAGATGATGTGTACATGGAAATTAATGAACTTAGATAATTGTGCCAAATATGAACGCATGAATTTTTTTGCACTGATTTCAAATCTAATGCATATATGATCTAATGTCGAAAGTGCATCTTGGACCCCTAAGTGAATTTTGATGATTAGTTGACAAATGATTAAAGGACTAGTGTGTGCATCAAGTGTGATCAAGTAATTTGGTCCCAAAAGCAATGATATAACCAGCGTTAATGACCCCCAAAAAGTTCTAAGGAAGGAAGACTTGAAGAAATGAAGGTTAAGGAGCATTTTCTAGCTTTTTTAGTAGCTGATATTTGAAAGCTGGTGAGAGTGCCTTGCTAATATTCAGTTAGGAATCAAAATTTATCTCCAAAGAGGCATGTGAAAACCTTGAATTCGCATATTTTTAGTAAAAGGCAGAACCTCGGAGATCAAAGTCAGAATATCCGAGTTTTGTCTATGTGTTGAGAATGTGAGAGCTCAGAGCCTCCGAGTTTCCCATCTATCTAGTTTTCAAGATGTTGGACCATCTGAGTTTTTCCCAGAGCCTCCAAGTTCTTGTTCTATCACGCCCAAGTCCTTTGAGCTGCAAAGTCGAAACTCTCGGAAGTTTCCAAAGTGTCCGAGATCACCTTCTGAACTTGTATTTAAAATCTTGGAAAGTCCGAGTCAGTATGTCGGAACCTTCAAGTTCACGTATTGATCATGCTTTGATAAATCCATTAAAATCTTAGTTTGTCTGAGTTAGTATGTTGAAAGCTCCGAATTCGTTTACTGTCCTCACTCTGTGAGTTCTTTGAAATCTTGCAAGCTCCAAGTACAATGTGAGAACCTTTGGAATTTTTCTCTGACCTCGCCTTGTTACTAGCTATTTAAATTTTTTGGTGGATTGGATTCCAAGTTGGAACCACCGACATGTGCTTTTGTCCGATGTGCTTTGAAAATCAGAGTCTTCAGGTTTTTTGCCAGAGTCTCCGAGATCCGCTTCTGGACTCACTATACAGCTGTTGTTGAAAAGTCAGTCTCTGAGTTCCATCACTGTATACGCGATATAGCCCTTGATTTTAAAAAGCCAGAATCTCCAAGTTCAAGTCAAATCCTATGAGTTCCACGTGATGTAGCCATTGATTTGAAAAAGTCGGAACCTCCGGGTTCTCCCAATTTTGCTATAGTGGCTAGTTTTTTAGGGGTTGACTATATATACCCCCAAGCCTCTTGCACATATAACTCTTTGATAATCTAATCCTATGCTCTCCTAACTAAAACTCTATCTTTCTTCAGGTTTAAAGTGAGATCTTTGTGAGAAAATTTTCGAGAGAAATTGATTTGTAGTTGAGCATCCAGCAAGAGTTCATCTCTAAATCTCACTGATTGAAGCCTATTACTCTTGGAGATTGACATCTCCTAGAAGGCTAGGGGTTGCTTGGGAGCCTTTGAGCAATTTATGTAGCGTTTCAATAAGTTTGTGAGGGTTTGGAGCTTGCCTACCATAGGGTGAAGAGCTGCCACAAGTGAAAGAGCGCTTCACATTGGCAGACCCTTTGAGAGAAACACATGTTTTAGTGCTGGCTTCGATCATTGGATCAAGCTTCCTCAACGGAGACGTAGAGCCTCGTCAAAAGCTCAAACTTCAACAACAAATTATTGTCTTCCGTGTGGTTATGCTTTTCTATTCCTCCATACTTGCTCTTTTGCATATCTTGCTCACTAGTATGTTATGTTTTACTTAGAGTTATAGAATTGCATATGTATGATTTATTTTTAATAATTTTTTTTGGTAATATCCTATTCACCTCTTCTAGTCGATAGTTTAGATCCTTCTAGTTGTGTGCATACAAAGAATCTGATGAGATGAATGTACAAGGAGACATGCATGGCAGTGAGATATTTTTTTCATGTTGTATGCATATGATCCATTGAAGGAAACATGTATGACAGTGAGCTATTCTTTCTATGTTGTATGTGTATCATCAGATGAAGGAAACATGTATGAAAGTGAGCTATTCTTTTTATGTTGTATGTGTAGTGAGATTTTTTTTAAATGTTGTATGTGTGTGATCAGATGCAGGTATGCTCTCATGTACGGAGCACATATGAAATGATATATGTATGCAATGAACAATTTTTTTATATGACATAGAATTTTGTAATGCTCTCAATTTATTTCCTTGCTCAATTTAATCAAAAATGGTCCAAAAGAATGATATTATCAATTAAACAGACCAATAAAAAGTTAAAGGGTAGTAAAACTTTACACCATCACCACAGATAATAAGCTCATATTTTATAAGCCGGTTGGAACAGAAACGAGCTTCTCAGGTCTTCCCTAGACTCGAGAGCTCTTATGAACAGCTAAGTTCAAACTAGTTTATGCACAAACCTAAACTGTTTGAAAGGGTCTTCCTTCTTTGTTCACAAGTAAATTTGTTTTTACATCGAAGAACACAAATGCTTGAGTGGATGCTAAGTGGATGGTGGGTAATTTAAACACCTGTATAGCTTTGTTAGCATTGGAAATGATAACCTTTTTGTAAATGTTTAATAACATCACAATAATCTCTCTTTTTAGACACTCATGTGTAAGCATTTTGTGTTGTACATATTCTAAACGCTCCATTTGTCATTTCTGAAGGGGCCAAGTTTGACAAGCTCCCTAATAAGATCAGTTCGGTCATACTTGCCGTCGCAGTAAGTTCATGTGCTACCCGTTCCCTTGGTAATTTCGTCTGAACCCTAAGAAAAACATCGAACTAGTGGATACCAGGGAGAACTATTCGTTTACACTCCAAAAGAACATTGAATTAGTTAAGCCGAGAAGAAGTAAACGGCACTTTTTTTTTGCTTTGACCGCTTATTCCCACCAAGACATTTCTTCATACTAGTACTAATAAATGACTCCATCCAATTGAACTTTTGCCAAGATAAGAGTCAGATGAGTACACGACGTGTGCGCTGCCGTATTGACACCATGGCCACCAAGTGGCTTCAGGTTTGAGTCCTCTTACCGTTCTTGCATCAGCCAACTTGCAATCATCCACTAAAAACAACCGATGAAAGAGACGGACCCTTTATCTCGACAAATCTATCATTGGCCTGCCGTTCAGATTGGCCACACGCAGAAGGATCTTTCTTTGTGCAACCTTCTTGTTTTTCTTTAAGATGCCCTTTGGCCTTGCCTGCCTCGACTGCATTTGCTACATCATGCATCAGAATGTGTCTGCATTCCAATCTGTAGAGCTTTCAGCAATGACGACAAAGGAAAGATGCTGGCCAGGTTGGTCCAAAAGTTCGCCGTCCTGGCTCATTTTTCAATCAATGGATATAGTCTGGCTCGCTGCCGCGCTGAATGGATTCAGTAAGGGTGTTGCATTCTTTGTTACAGCTCACACCGAACTATTGTGGTGTTTACTTCTGAAGATCCCATGGAGAAAGAACTGGCGATATAACTCAAAGCTTTTAGTGTCCTTGAGAAACCTACATAATAAAATGATAAAATTACATTCAAATGACTATCTCAGATTCTGGAGAATGAAAAATTAGACCGTGATCATGTAAAAACCAAAAAAGCATCATGACGGACCATAGACGCATTCTCGTGTGCCTTCAAGGGGACCCATAGCATACTTAGCATAATCCATCAATCCATTCCCTGATGCCATATCTACATCAGCAGGGCTGGTGCCTGGCATGTACCTTGACCCGGCCTGAAAATTCATATTCATAGCTCGTAGGTCATAGGTCTCACCTGCACAAGGGAAAACAGAACTGTTTTTAAGTACAGCAGCTAAGCAGGTCATCAAGTACCTGCCATGTGAGCCAATCACACATAAATCCAACTTATGTCCGTACCAAATCCATGTATCTATTAACTAACTAGCCAAATACTCGTGCGTTGCTACGAATAAATAAATTAGATTACTGAGTATGTCGAATTATTATTGTCACGCTTCATACCACATTCTTAGCTTCATCTCAACTCTTGGTTGAGCTTCGGTTCAGGTAGAATTGTGAGTGTTTATGGAGAGTAGTATCTTGGGTGAATTTGAATTTTTAAATTTGGAGTCGGTGAATGAGGAGAACATTTATTGGGGTTTCGACATGGGTATATAGGTTTTGTGAAAATTTCGAGATGATCCCATAGTAAGGAAAATGAGAAGAAAGTGTACGGACCACCATCACCGATTGACACTTTTATAGAAGTAAAGATAACATAATGATATAGAAAGAAAACGCAGAAACATCCAAGCCACGAAGTTAAGACTAGATCAATGCTCGGAAAGAGCAGTGCATAAGGTAGCCAGATGATGCCCCACAAGATCAGGCAAAAGACAACTGCTTCCACTACTCAAGGTGAATACATAAACGTTTTCTTGAACCATTTCACCTTTCGATTAGTTCAATTGAGCTCTTGCTAACACTTGTTTAAGTCTTTAGACTCCCCATTACCTTGCATGCATTTCTATGCACATATCTGTTGCTTGGCCCTGGTAATCAGTCTTATAGGCAGTAGCTGATAAGAAATTCTCTTGGATCTAGTTATATATAAGATGGTTTCGTTTGAAAGGCTATTTACTTTGACTGGTCTGGTTACCAATCTCAGGAAGGAGGGGGCACCATTTGGTAGGAGCTAGCGTCGCCATGAACTTGCTCATTGGCTAGACTTCTCCCACAAGAACAGCTTTCAAAGTTGTTTCTGGTTTGATGTGACCTTGATTTGCTGCGGAGAACAGGACGGCGTGGCGGAGTGATGATGCAGTGGCTGCTACTTCTGTTCTTGCTCTTGGTGGGCCTCTGGCCAAGCTGCAGTCAGACGAACTCCCAAGATGGTAAGCCGTAATCCTTCATTCTTTTCATTGGGCTATATAGGAAGAAAGTTGCCTTCCTTTTAGCATGAGTTGTTCACTGAGCGACCGTTCGCCTGAAAACAACGTGAGCCAGATTAATAGAATCAATCCATATAATGAATGTTCAGTTGCTACAGAAAAGATCAGCATAGCCTATACCACAAAGATTATGCTTTGTTTTTTAGTTCGGTAGTCTTAGTAGTTAATTCAAGGGAATGTTTATTTATCAGTTGTCTGAAATTTTTTTACATCTCAGTTACTTTTTAGACTTTTGGATCAACATCCAACGATCTCATCCACACCTCACTCAATATATAACATACAAACTAAAAATTACACTAAGTTTTCACTAAAGTTGCACACTTTCAAATACTACAATTTTAAGCTAAGTGGTGTGTAATTTTAGGTGACTGAAACTTGCACGAAGTTTTCACTAAAGTTGCACACTTTTAAATACTGTAATTTTAAGCTAAGCAATGTGTAATTTTAGGTGATTGAGATTTACAAAAATTTCAGACAACTGAGAATTAGCCAACGCGTTAATTTAATTCAATAACACAAGTCACTTTAGGTTGTTTTGATTTGTTTTGTTACTCCAAAAGTAAATCTGTAATGAATCAAATCCACAGTAGGTCAAATTAATCAAATTTCGAAATCGGGCTAATGTACGGAGAAATAGGTTCCCATGATAAAAAGTGAAACTGGAACAGTGTTTCTTTCCTGCTAGTAAAATTGAGAGTTCAAAGAAGCAGCCCTACTTTCTTTGATAGAGACCTTTTTTGAATTCTCTAGTAATACTTGCATCTAACTCTCATATGGATAAGATTAGTGGCTAATATGATCCATGACAGCAGTGAGATCAACTACCAGAGTTGTTGTCATAGAAGTGCTCATCTAATGTTAGCTTAATAAATTCCACAGTTGCCGCACTTCAGGCATTGATGAAGAATTGGCAGAATGAACCACAAAGCTGGACAGGATTGACCGATCCCTGCACCTCCTGGGATGGAATTTCCTGTTCTAATGGGAGAGTGACAGAAGTGTTGGTGCTCAACTTATCAGTCGTCATTTTCTTTAACTTCTTTTATTAACAAACAATCTTCTGAAACCTGGTATTTGCAGGAGATTGCCAAGCATGAATATGAAAGGTACATTAAGCAATGACATAGACCAACTCTCTGCTTTGATATATCTGTAAGTTTTTGCTTCCTCAATTGTAAAAGAACTTCCCTTAGCCAACAATAAAAACTTCAGTGTTTTCTCAATAAAACACAGTGCAACAGATAGGACTCCAGTGAAAGAGATGCTACAGCCTACAAGTTTATCGACCTACAACAGAATATGTTTTAGGCTACTGATATGAACTACATGCAGGGATCTGTCTAACAATCAAAATCTCGGAGGTCCACTTACTCCAAACATTGGAAATCTGATGCAGCTCACCACTCTGTAAGAAGAGTGACCATACCATAACAGTAATCCTCTATGGGTGAGGACCAAAGAAAAGAGGGGAAACACTGATGTAACTTGGTTTTCTCAGGATTTTGCTTGGATGCGGTTTCACTGGGAACATCCCACAAGAGATAGGCAACTTAAGACAGCTCACATTCCTGTAAGAACTCACTGAAATTTGCAAGGAAATCTTCAATGAACATTATTCTGTTCATGAGGTGATACAAGTCCATTGACAAATTGCTCTCATACAGGGCCCTGAACTCGAATCGATTCACTGGTGGAATACCTCCAGCACTTGGCCTTCTCACAAATCTCTTCTGGTTGGACTTGTCGGGCAATCAGCTGTCAGGACAAATCCCAGTCTCAACAAGTTCAAACCCAGGGTTGGATAGACTTGTCAACACAAAGCATTTGTAAGTAAATGTTGTGGCAGCTCTAGAATAGAAGGAATCATGATATGCACTGCTTCTTCAATGTGCTAATTTCCATATTGGCTTATCATCCATCCATCCAAATCAATAGCCATTTCAGCGAGAACCAGTTGACAGGCCCAATGGACAGACGTCTTTTCAGTGCCAATATGAGCCTTATACATGTGTAAGCAGTGTATTCATTTGCACTTGCTAATGTCCTCTGTTCATTCATATCATCTGATTGGTTTCGGTAATCATTGTCAGGATATTTGACAACAACAAATTTACTGGAACAATCCCAGAATCTCTTGGACTTGTCAAAACACTGCAAATTATGTATATACCTGATAACGATTTTACATTTGTCTCGCACTCCTTTTTGCACAATTTCCTTGACTTTTTTTTGCCACTGTACTTGTTTCAGCCGACTAGACCATAACCAATTCAATGGTCCAGTACCTAATAGTATCGGCAACCTGCCTAACCTGATGGAACTGTAAGTAACTATCATCAAGGAATACCAACTAATATTTCCTCTTCCTTGCAAATGATGTTGCAAATATTTCTTTGGTTGTTGCAGGAGCTTAGCAAGCAACCAACTGAATGGGACAGTGCCAGATCTCACAAATGCAACTGTTCTCAATTATGTGTAAGACACAAAATGTATCAATGTTTAAGTTTAATGATTCTTCTGTGGTGTCAAGAATTTTTTTCCCCTCCGAACAGGGATACAAGCAATAATAACTTTGCAAGCTCAACAGCACCCCGATGGTTTTCAACGCTGGCGTCCCTGAACACCTTGTGAGTTGTCTGAGGATTAACAAAGTGAATATTACATGGATTTAGTAAGAGAAAAAGCCTAGATACACTCAAGGGTGAGTGCACACACTACCTCAGCCATGAATCCAACCTCGAGATCTAAGCACATTCTCTCACCCTACGTTTATTGCAATATGTGCACAGATCTCGAGGATGTATCAGTGGCTGATATGTATGTGCACTCACCCTTAAGTGCACAAAGTCCACTCTCGTTTAGTAAGTTACATTTTAACTAATCTTGTTGCTCTGGTTGGATAATTTACAGATTTATGGACAATGATGGCCTTACTGGGACAATACCTACCGCTCTTTTCAGTTTCCCAGAGATGCAGCAAGTGTAATTTCCTCGAGACTCTAGCTACAGCTATCTCTAATAGCATATCTAGCTACAAAAGTTTCTCTTCAGTATATTTCTGTAGATTTTTGGGAAATAGTTTTGTTCCGCAAGATCTCATGCCCTTCAGTTATATTTATATTTATACCGCTTTAGTTGCAAATAGACCCTTACATGACTTCTACTTACACTCTAATATACCAATAATTTCTATGCCTTCTGATGTTGTAACTTGTAATGTAGATCACTAGCTAAGAATGCTTTCCGTGGGTCACTTAATATGGGCGGTAGCATCAGCTCACTACTGCGGGTTGTTAATTTGACAAATAATCAAATCAGTGAAGCTAAAGTTAACCCAAGCTACACCAGCAGCCTAATGTAAGTATCACTCCAAAGGATGTCTACTTCTACGACTACGTGGCATGCATTCTCAGTTTCTCACCCGTCTTCTGTTGTTCTCGTCCAGACTAACAGGGAATCCTATATGCTTAGACAATATCAGTTTTTGCACACTCAAGCAAAAAAAGCAAGTGCCATACTCTACTAGCCTAGGCCCATGTGGTGCCATTTCATGCCCCAGTGATCAGTTAGCCAATCCAGAGACTTCACAGAACTGCATATGCACAACCCCCTTCCAGGGTTTGATGATCTTTCGAGCACCCGCCTTCTCCGACGTGACAAACCCCAGGATATTCCATCAATTGGAGTTGACGCTTGCACAGAACCTTAGCCTAGCTCCAGGATCAGTTGCACTTTCCAATATTGAGTTCAGTGCAGGAGCTCCTCTAACATTCACAGTGAAGGTTTTTCCGGTTGGAATGAGCTTCAATCGCTCAGAAGTTATAAGAATCAGTTCTATTTTGGTCAACCAAACTTATAAAGCTCCACCTACATTCGGGCCATACAGCTTCATAGCAAGCACATACTTTACAAGTACGCACACTGCATAGGTTTGTATTCTCTTTTATTTGATATATCTTCAAATCTTACATAACATTCATTTCAGGCCCAAGCGGTAAAAAATCCTCAATGCAAATCGGTGCAATAGTTGGAATAGCAGTTGCTGCTTTTGTTCTTATTGTTGGCCTTGTTCTGGTAGCAATATATGCTCTACGCCAGAGGAAAATAGCCAATGATGCAGTAGAGCGAACTACTAATCCGTTTGGTAATGTGTTATTCCATCACAGAAAATTTATCTAATGGAAGATGCGTTACATCCATCCATATATTTATATCCAATTTGAACTAGCTAGCCATAGTTAGTTTCTATTTCAATACATGCCAAAAAAATTCCAAGGAAGATAACCATAGGCATGTTAGAAGTGTCACAACATGTTTGCTTAAGATCTTGTATTCTTGTTAATGCTTTGATACCACAGCATCATGGGGAGCAGGTGGCAAAGATAACGGAGACGTGCCACAACTGAAAGGAGCAAGATACTTTCTATTTGAGGAACTGAGAAAATGCACCAATAATTTCTCAGAAACACACGAGATAGGATCTGGAGGATATGGGAAGGTAACTGAATTTCTGCTCACATATTCAGACATAACTAAGGGTTTATAGAAACATCTAATATCCTATTTACTCTGTTCAAAGGTTTACAAAGGAAAGCTCACAAATGGGCAAGTGACTGCAATAAAACGTGCACAGCAAGGATCCATGCAAGGTGCAGCTGAGTTCAAGAATGAGATTGAACTACTGTCCAGGGTTCATCACAAGAACCTAGTGAGCCTAGTAGGTTTCTGCTACGAACAAGGGGAGCAGATGTTGGTGTATGAGTACATTCCTAACGGGACACTAAGGGAGAACCTGATGGGTGTTTACTCTTCGTTATCACTACCACCACATTTTTACCTAATGGTTACATGCTCCTAAACAATGACATAGGGTCTAACCATAGCTTAACTGCAGGTAAAGGAGGGACACACTTGGATTGGATGAAGCGCCTTAGAATTGCCATCGGGTCTGCTAAAGGTCTAGCATACCTACATGAACTTGCTAATCCACCAATTATTCACAGAGATATAAAATCAACCAATATACTTTTGGATGAAAATCTAACAGCAAAGGTAGCTGATTTTGGTCTTTCAAAGCTAGTATCTGACACGCAAAAGGGCCATGTTTCTACCCAAGTGAAGGGAACACTGGTAAGTAATTCTGGGAATTATAAGTGCATAGTTTTTATTGGGGGAAAGAAGATTTCTTGCTGATTCCTCTTCTATATTGAATTACTAGGGTTATTTGGATCCTGAGTACTACATGACTCAACAACTCTCTGAGAAGAGTGATGTCTATAGTTTCGGAGTTGTCATACTAGAACTAGTAACTTCCAGGCAACCCATAGAGAAAGGTAGGTACATTGTGCGTGAGATCAGGACTGCGGTAGACCAGTATGATCAAGAGTACTATGGCTTGAAGAGCCTAATTGATCCGGCAATCCGGGATTCAGCAAAATTATTTGGCTTCAGGAGATTCGTGCAGTTGGCTATGGAATGTGTAGAAGAGCCCAGTGTTGACCGCCGACAATGAATGATGTGGTGAAGGAACTCGAGATCATTATACAGAATGAAGGGATGCAGTTGTTAAACTCAGCATATTTATCAGCTGAACAATCCAGCATTCAGCAAAATTAGTTGGCTTCAGGAGTTTCGTGCAGTTGGCTATGTAATGTGTAGAAGAGTCTGGTGTTGACCGTCCGACAATGAATGATGTGGTGAAGGAACTCGAGATCATTATACAGAATGAAGGGATGCAGTTGTTAAACTCAGCATCTTTATCAGCTGAACATTTTGGAAATGCAATAGGTAGAGATCCTCAAGGGGAACATTTGCCTATGAAAGATGACAGCAGCAGGCAGTACTTTCGGTTACAACACTGTATATTCATACTCAGCTGTTGAACCAAAGTAGGTACTATGTATTGGTTCTTGCTTGTCTCTACTCATTGTTTTTCATGCATAGTCCAAGTGAAAAGGACACTAGACATGTACTGTACAATATTCATTTTTCATGTCTATTGATAAAACCAAGGTCTGAATATTTTTATAAGCAGACAACTCACAAATTGCTTTCTAGAGTAACAGCAGGGAATGATCTGTCGATAATACCATTCATGACCTTCCCTTTTTTATTGATAACCTAAAACAAAATTAATGGTATGTGATAAAACAAAGATATCTTGTCCATCTCCGGTACACAGTTCCAATCCATCAGCAAGCCAAGAGAAAAATTCTTCGGTGATCTGAATCGTTTCATCCAATGTCTAATTTAAGTAGTTATCAGATGCAATCTCTTTAGTTTTTATCTAAACAATCCTACATCAATATGACGATGTTTCACATAGTTAAACATTAATGGCCACTTTTTGAACAAACTAATGGCCTCTGATTGGCTGTTGGGATTAATGAATAAATGTGAAGTCTAAGCTCATGTCGGACTAAGCTGCAAAATTGTTGGCATTGGCAGGTGATTTGTGGATTTTATATAGGATTAGTGAGGGAAAATATTTAGTCAGATATTTTTTTTTGCAAGACATTTAGAAGATGCATTGTGGCCATGTACATCGAAACATATTTCTTCGGATTACATAACCAGTGGAAAAGATTAATTCAGAATCATTACTGTTTCTCTATCACAGTGCACATTCATTGCACTTTTCTTTTTGAACAGCTCCGACTTATAATGTCCCACTTGCAGCCATTTGATGAAATGGGATATCAAAGGCATGCATGCTAAATGATAATAACATGGAAATTCACTGCTAGATAAATTTAAAATAAGAGTAGGGGCAAAAAGAGGAAGTACCTTGCACCAAAAATGGAAGGACAAACCAATAACTTTGTCATTATCAGAGCTTCCAAATCATTGGCATTGTTATTTCAGTCCCCACCAACATATGCTGTACCAAAGACAAAGCATACTATTAACTACTTAACAAGAAATTATATTGTAAGATAGAAGCACTTCTCTAACAAGAATCACTTCATCAGAGCAAAATTATGTTACAGACTGTAAGCATGCAAATGCTGCCATACTTCAACCAAGAAAAGCCAAACAACAGTTGTCCCAAGCACATCTGGACTTCATTGTTGAAAGGAAACAAGTTGTTTGGATGGAAGCTGTGACTTGCATCAAGCCACCAAAGATCGAAGCAAATCCAATCCGTGAAGGTCTTCAGATAAGCAAATCCTTATGTAACTTAGTTGTTTTACTTGCTATTCCATTGCCTCGACTATTTCTCCAGTTTTTGGCAACAAAACCCGCAGCTGGTCCAAATATAATGAAGAATATGCAAATAAGTGCAGATTCAGTTGACCTATTCCTACTAAGAAAATTGTCTTTCAAAGAGCAAGGCTTTGGTGTTCATCTTAGAAGGCTCCTCCCTTTGGCGTCTTGACAAAGAAGTTTTCACAACTAGCTTTGCAGTTTCTTGCGGTTCTATGTGTTTCTGGTGATCCCCATAGGCTCTCAGAATGGAGATACTGTGGAAGGTTCTGCTGCTGTTCATGTTTTTGGCCAGTATTCCTGCGCGATTTTGTGATACAGATTCTCAAGATGGTAATTACGATCAACCTGGTTTCTGTACCTTTTCTTTCCATAGACTATTTTCCTTGCAAAGGTGTAGCTTAAGCATCTTGCAGGTGACAAGCCACACAAACATTTAGATGAAATATTTTTTTGTCTGCATACCTCCAAAAAACAACAAGATTATTCTATCTAAGAAAAGGAAATGACATGGTTCAGTGTATCTTTATCTTCAAGTGCATAATGGAATAGTACTATGATAACCACCATATCTAATAGTTTTTCCAGTATCATCCCAAGTCTGTGGTTTTTCTTATGTTATTTGCATAAAAGTAGCACAATGCAGAGCAACTGGCACGGTGCAATGAAAATATAGTTCAAGTCGCTGATCTGTAAATTGCCTGAATAATAACATGGATACAAATTGTCAGTGGCTGCTCTCCAGTCTCTAGTCAGCGGATGGCAGAACTTCCCATCAAGCTGGAAAGCATCAAATGATCCTTGTGGTACACAACGGGATGGGGTTATGTGCAACAAAGGGCGAGTGACATCACTGTGAGTACTAACTAATGATGTTTTAGTTTCACTCATCATCCAGTTAACTTTGAAATCCATGTTTCCAGGAGGCTATCAAGCATTAACATTCAGGGCACATTAAGCAACAGTATAGGCCAACTCAGTGAGCTTGTTTACCTGTGAGTTACGTTCCCATAAAATCTTTGAAGTTTATAATTGCCGTTAGTAAGAGTATATTTTCTGCTTAAGTGTTGAGCATATCAGAAGATTCTGCAGGCTTTGACTGCTGAAGAATGCAACGATAAAGAACTTTTCACATTTAACAAGATCTTGTTATCAAAAATTTACAGAAACCACCTCAACTATAGTATCAAAACAAAAAACAGGTGTTAAATATGTAAAAGTTTAGAAAAAAAAGAACTGTCTAATTTACCTCCATAAAACTGCCTTTGCTCATATGTTAGGGTGCTTGCAGGGACCTCTCCTTCAACACTGGTCTTGGTGGTCCACTTCCTGCTGCAATGGGGAACCTCAGGCAGCTTACAACGCTGTATGCCTGCATGACCCTTAGAGCAAATCCTTATCTTGCATCAATCGTTGACCTACCCTAATGCACTGTGCTTCTCAGAATCTTGGCTGGCTGCAGCTTCACAGGAGGCATTCCCCAAGACATAGGAAACTTGGTGCAGCTCTCGTTCTTGTAAGAACTTAAGACACAGATGAAACCTCTATCGTAATTCGATATTCTTATTTTAAATCTGCTGCAACTTTGATTATACTGATGAAATGAAATTGCTCTGCAATAATTCCTCTGTAGGGCACTGAATTCAAACAGCTTTACAGGCAGTATTCCGGCGTCCATTGGCCTACTCTCGAGCCTCTTTTGGTTAGACTTGGCAGATAACCAGCTTTCTGGACCTATTCCAATTTCCTCAAGCGGTTCTCCAGGACTTGACCTACTTACACACACCAAACATTTGTAAGTCCTTCTAAAATTTCTTCCTTCAGAATGCATGATCAATATAAGTCCTTGAACTCACTGCCACTTCCATACCACATTAATCCTTCTTTCAACTAATCAACAGCCATTTCAACAAGAATCAGTTAACTGGCAATTTAACTGGCCTCTTCAACTCTAGCATGAGCCTCCAACACATGTAAGAAGTACAATTTCATTGTTAGTAGCACTGCATACGTTAGACTGACTACTTTGTTGATCTTCATAAGATTATTTGACAACAATCAATTGTCTGGTCCTATCCCTGCTGAGCTTAGTGGCATCACAACCCTCCGAGCTCTGTAAGTATCTGGGCAATGTCTTTCTTCTTCCAACATATTTTAGTCGCTATTGTTGACCTCTTTTGCATCTTCTATAGCCGATTAGATAAGAACAATTTCACAGGAGAAGTTCCAACCAACATCAGCAACCTAGTCAACCTAAATGGCCTGTAAGTGGTGTGAATTGTGAACCCCCACAGCCAAAGTGAATAAGATATTTATCTCATCTGGCATAATTCTTTTCTGCAGGAATTTAGCAAACAACCAGCTGAGTGGAACAATGCCAGATCTCAGTAGTCTGACCAAACTAAACGTGGTGTAAGAAGCTTCTGTATTACTTATTTTCTGCGTTATCCTATGATGTAGACTGTTCTTATGATTGCTGATGAATTTTCTTTTCACACCCAGGGATTTAAGCAACAACTCGTTTGATCCGTCAGTAGCACCAGCCTGGTTCTCGACTTTAAAATCTCTTGTGTCAGTGTGAGTTAATTAGTACCATGAACTATTTGATCATCTCACATTCCCTCACGGTAGTCATTAGTCAGTACGATGTTTCTCCTTCAATCAAACCTTGTTACTTTGACACCTCAATATGCAGAGCAATAGATTCTGGAGGACTCTTCGGTCAGGTTCCCAAAGGGCTCTTCACCTTGCCCCAACTGCAGCGAGTGTAATTTTCTGGTGACATATAACAGAAATGAATTATAGCAAGCATAGAAGTTCTCATGTTTGCCTATTTTGTCACTGATCAGACAGTACACTAATCAATAACGCACTGAACGGAACACTTGAGATGACTGGCAACATCACCCAACAGTTGCAGAGCGTGAATCTCCTTAACAATCGTATAGTTGCAGCCAATATAACACAAAGCTACAACAAGACCCTAGTGTGAGCGGTAGCTGCATGTTCTAGAACCAAGATCTACACATTTCCTTTCTCCTTCATTTATCAGTAGCATTACTTTTTCACCTATTCGCAGAGTTGTGGGGAATCCTGTGTGCTTGGATCCAGAATTCTCCAACCGCATCTTCTGCAGCCTTCAGCAAGAGGACATGGTACCATACACTACTAGTGTAACCCAATGTGGTTCAACCTCATGTTCCAGTGATCAAAGTCTAGACCCCGCAACTTGCAGTTGTGCCTATCCTTACATGGGTAAGATGGTTTTCAGAGCGCCATTGTTCGCAGACCTGAGCGACAGTACGAATTTTCAGCAACTGGAAACTAGCCTCTGGACAGAGCTGGCACTGCGCCCTGGTGCAGTCTTCCTTTCTGATGTCCATTTCAGCAGTGATGACTACCTCCAAGTTCAAGTGAGGCTCTTTCCATCGACTGGGACATCTTTCAACCTGTCAGAACTGATCAGCATTGGCTTTGATCTTAGCAATCAAACTTATAAGCCACCACAAAATTTTGGACCTTATTACTTCATTGCAGATCCATATGCCCCATTTGCAGGTACTCAATCTCATCAATGTAGATTCTGTTTATCTTTAAGTAAGAAATTTATTGGTACGTCCTGTCTCAGGTGGTGGTGGCAGTGGGAAATCTCAAATGAGCAAAGGCGCTGTAGCTGGCACTGCAGTAGCCTGCGGTTTTCTTCTGCTTGCCCTAATTTCCATGGCAAAATTTGCTCTACTACAAAAGAAAAGGACAAAGCAATTATCAGGACGAGCAAATCCTTTCGGTAAGGTTCCAAAGAATATGAATTGCAATTCCAACTACGTAGCTGTTAATGCTGCTGATACATGACACAATTATTAGTAGAATTGACAAAGATCGCATATAATTAACTAGATACGCAACAAACGAGCCCTTTTTTTCTTACAACCCCATTGCTACGTCTGCAAGCTTACAAACCGCTCAAACAAATGGTTCTGACAACAAACGTTTAGCTATCAAATACCTATAGGAAGTAATAACAGGAAAACTGACAAAATTTTGTAGATTACTGAAACTTTACTAAATTTCTGTTTCATGCATGTCCAAAATTAAGCTTCATGGGGAGTTGCTCAAAAAGATAATGGAGGTGCTCCACAGCTCAAAGGAGCAAGGTTCTTTTCCTTTGATGAATTGACGAACTGCACCAACAATTTCTCAGAAAATCATGAAATAGGATCAGGAGGCTATGGAAAGGTAAATAACTATATAGTTATCTCTTAACATTCTTCAAAGAGGATTTACACATAGAGCTAATTTAATGATTTACCTCATGTGAAAGGTTTACAAGGGAATGATTGCAGATGGAACAAGGGTGGCAATAAAACGAGCTGAATATGGATCAAAGCAAGGTGCAGTGGAGTTCAAGAATGAGATCGAGCTGCTGTCCAGAGTTCATCACAGGAACCTGGTAAGCCTGATAGGATTTTGCTATGAACAAGGGGAGCAGATGCTGGTGTATGAATATGTTTCCAATGGGACATTGCGAGAGAACTTGCAAGGTATGTACACAGAGTATAGTTTATCTACCTAAAAGTAAGTACTGTTCTGTTTCTTTTCTTTTTCACAACTTGCAATCTTGATGCAGCAAGGGGAATTTACCTGGACTGGAAGAAGAGGCTCAGGATTGCTCTTGGCTCAGCCAGGGGACTAGCGTATCTTCACGAACTCGCCGATCCGCCTATTATCCACAGAGATGTCAAGTCCACAAATATCCTTTTGGATGACACTCTTAAAGCAAAGGTTGCTGATTTTGGTCTGTCAAAGCTAGTTGCAGACACTGAAAAGGGCCATGTTTCTACTCAAGTCAAAGGAACACTTGTAAGTGCTTCGCTTTTGTTTATCAATTAGTACTAATCCTTTCACAGATCTCATTCCTTGCTCTTGTACTTGATGACTACATTTCATTTTGTAGGGCTATTTGGATCCCGAGTACTACATGACGCAACAGCTCTCGGAGAAGAGTGACGTGTACAGCTTTGGCGTCGTCATGCTCGAGCTACTAAGTGCTAGGCTGCCCATATTGAAGGGTAGATACATCGTGCGGGAGTTCAGGATTGCGATAGACCCCAATGACCATGACTACTACGGCCTGCAGGGCATCACCGACCCGGCCATCCATGACGCCGCCCAGTCTGCCGGGTTCAGGAGATTCGTGCAGCTGGCCATGGAGTGTGTGGAGGAGTCGGCGTCGAGACGGCCCACAATGAGCTCCGTGGTGAAGGAAATCGAGACAATGCTCCACAATGACGGGCTGAGCTCATCCGGCTCGTCTGTCACGGAGTTCGAGCATGCAGAGCAAGCCGCCGCGCACCTGTACAGTGAGCCGGTGGTCATGACCGGCTCGAACAACAGTGGCAGCGGCAGCGGCGGCACATCGGAAAAACCCTCCCACCCTGAAACTCAACACTGAGTTCCTTGCACACTTTTTTCCTACGCTTGTTGTGTGTATGACGCACTAGTTTACTTGATCCTTGCTGCTATTACGCACATTTTTCCTCATCAATGCAATTTGCCCCAAAATTCCAGACCATAGCTCGATTAGCTTCTGATTAATTAAACCAACGGTGATCGGGGGATTTATCTCGTGTGACATTAAATAAAAGCATTGCCAAACGCATCGAAGCTGCTCGAAACTCTTACTGATAGATCACAGAAACGTATAGCATCTAATTAAGACAGAGATTGGATTTGCAACCGTTGGGGCATTAGGGCAGGGGTTCTACAAGCGTGAGGGAGGGAAAATGCAGGGGAACCTGGGTAGGCGCGGAGGCTGACGCGGCCTGCGGTGGCGCGGATGGCCGTACGCTTGCGCTTCCGCAGGTTCGACCGAGTGGCGTGCGCAGCCATGCCATGCACCGATCCTGCATGCAGGAACGAGTCAAGAATAGAAGGAGCGTTCCCCCACAGCGAGCGCAGCCGGTGGAGCCAGATCGGCGGCCCGGAGGCGAGCGGACGCGCGGGCGTTGCGGCCGTTGGAGGAAACTAACCACACGCACCCGCGCCACGGACGCGCGCGCACCGCTCCCTTCCAATTGCGCCCCAACACATATAAGGCTCGCCTCCTCCGCCTCCCCTCCACTGTCTCTCTCCCCATCTCCGATATCGATCACCGTGTATGCACCTCATCGATCGACCATTGCCGTTGCGTTGTTGATCGATCTACCGACCAGCAAGGGAGCCTAGGAGGAGAGCCGCCCCGGGGAATCGTCCGGCCGACGACGACGATGACAAGGACGATGCGCGCCTGCGCCGCGCTGCTCGCGCTGGCGCTCGTCGCCGTGGTGCACGCCGAGGACCCGTACCATTTCTTCGAGTGGAAGGTGACATACGGGACGAGGTCGCCGTTGGGCGTGCCCCAGAAGTTGATCCTCATCAACGACATGTTCCCCGGCCCGACGATCAACTGCACCTCCAACAATAACATCGTCGTCAACGTCTTCAACATGCTCGACCAGCCGCTCCTCTTCACCTGGTACGTTCATTCGATCCGATGCATCGTTCTCCACGGATTGATCATTTGTTGTTGAGTTGGTGCGTGCCATGCACATGCAGGCACGGGATCCAGCAGAGGAAGAACTCGTGGCAGGACGGCATGCCGGGTGCCATGTGCCCGATCATGCCAGGCACCAACTTCACGTACAAATGGCAGCCCAAGGACCAGATCGGCACCTTCTTCTACTTCCCCAGCATCGGCATGCAGCGCGCGGTGGGTGGATACGGGCTCATTAGCGTGCACAGCCGGCCGCTCATCCCCGTGCCGTTCGACCCCCCGGCCGACGACTTCAGCGTCCTCGTCGGCGACTGGTACACCAAGGACCACACCGTGCTGGCGAAAAATCTCGACGCCGGCAAGAGCATCGGCCGCCCCGCCGGCCTCCTCATCAACGGCAAGAACGAGAAGGAGGCCTCCAACCCGCCCATGTACACCGTGGAGGCCGGCAAGGCGTACCGCTTCCGCGTCTGCAACGTCGGCATCAAGGCCTCCCTCAACGTGCGCGTCCAGAGCCACATCCTCAAGCTCGTCGAGATGGAGGGCTCCCACACGATGCAGAACGACTACGACTCGCTCGACGTCCACGTCGGCCAGTGCCTGTCCTTCCTCGTCACCGCCAACCAGAAGCCTGGCGACTACTTCCTCGTCGCCTCCACCCGCTTCATCAAGGAGGTGAACACCATAAGCGCCGTCATCCGCTACAAGGGCTCCAGCACCCCGCCATCGCCCAAGCTGCCGGAGGCCCCCAGCGGCTGGGCCTGGTCCATCAACCAGTGGAGGTCCTTCCGTTGGAACCTGACGGCCAGTGCCGCCAGGCCCAACCCGCAGGGATCCTACCACTACGGCCAGATCAATATCACCCGCACCATCAAGCTCGCCAGCAGCCGCGGAAAGGTCGACGGGAAGGAGCGGTACGCCCTCAACGGCGTGTCGCACGTCGACGCCGAGACGCCCCTCAAGCTCGCCGAGTACTTCAACACCACCGGGTTGTTCCAGTACAACCTCATCGGCGACGTGCCACCCAAAGAGGGCACCCCCATCAAGATCGCCCCCAACGTCATCACCACCGAGTTCCGTACCTACATCGAGGTTGTCTTCGAGAATCCCGAGAAGAGCATCGACTCATTCCAACTCAATGGCTACGCCTTCTTCGCCGCCGGGTAAGCCAGCATATGCATGCATCATCCAACAGTACTGTACCTAGCTAGCTAAACTCCTGTGTATCTGACCGATGCATGCATGCATGTGTGCAGCATGGGACCGGGGACATGGACGCCGGACTGCAGGAAGACGTACAACCTTCTCGACACGGTGAGCCGGCACACGATCCAGGTGTACCCGAGGTCGTGGACGGCGGTCATGCTGACGTTCGACAACGCCGGCATGTGGAACTTGAGGTCCAATCACTGGGAGAGGTACTACCTGGGTGAGCAGCTCTACGTGAGCGTCACCTCGCCGTCGAGGTCGCTCAGGGACGAGTACAACATGCCCGAGAACGGCCTGCGCTGCGGCAAGGTCGTCGGCATGCCGCTGCCGCCGTCCTACGTCATCGCGTAACTCCATCCAATTCATTCAAGATCGACGCATGCATGCATTGTCCACGATCGCGCGCACGCGCGCACGCATGGTGCTGTACGTTCACATAACAGGAAGAGCAGGAGTTTTTTCGTTTCTTTTTTCGTACACCCCATGTCTATTCTTCTTGTCAGGTCTACTCTCTCTTTTCGAGGAATAAAAGTGGGCTCAATCTGTGGGCACTACCCGTCATCGGAACGAGGATGAGCACGAGAAGAGAGATTGGCCGGATGCGAATGCCAAGACAAGCTCGATCGAGACTCCTCTCGGATCGTTGTAATAGGAGTTAATTCTATCTGATCATTTATCCAATAAGCCCTTCAGCCAAAAATTGGTTCTTATGTGTCTATAATATATGTACATTGAGTATCTCCTGATTTATAATTCGATGGTTTTTCTCTCAGTTTCCCTTACATATTCATATTTTTGTTCAGTTTACCGTTGTAAGTTGCCTTCGCTTTGGCTTCAATAGATGGTAATCACAATATGAGTCCAAACTTCCACTTCGTCTGAAGGAAACCAGGTCAGAAACCGGCCTGTACGAGAATTAGCATATGCCAATTTAGAGCAACTCCGTTTCTCGAAAAAAAATTAGAGCAACTTTTGAATTGATGGAGATCTGTCATTTTGCCATGGAGCATTTATCTCAAATAGTAAATTGCACCGTAGATTATCGAACTTGTCCAACTGGTTCAAGTAGGTCAGTGAACTCTCAAACTATTGATCTCTATCAACTAAACTTGGGCCACTCTAGGGGTCTACGTCATTAGTAGGTCATCCCAGATACGGCAACGACAAACATGTATACTGTAATTCGCTATCAGCCCCCTGGAGTTTTGACAGTTCACAGTTTTTTGCCCGTTCAAAATCCTATGAGGCAGGGTAGATGATTGAGGCGACCGCAGGGGTGGTGGCACATAACTATGTTGGGTCCGGCCATAAAAATTGTTCCTAGGAGCAGAAAATTAAGGGTAGGCAGAGTGTAAGGGAGTGATAGAAGGCCCAATGCCCTGCTCGCATGTGACGAGGAGGCTAACAGCAGCCTTAGATCCATGATGAGTGTTGTCACGACTAGTTGTGTGCTTTTGATTTGTAGGTGCGACTAGTGTGTGCTTTCTTGAGACTATATGTGTCATGGCATGGTGGCAAAAGTCAATGTGATATGTTATCCATGATAACATTCTCGTGATCTAGAGTGACCCACTTAAATGAGTTTAGTGGCCTATATATGCAAGTTGGAAGTTCAGTGACCAACTCGCGCGAGTCACTTAGACAAGTTCAATGACTCAAGCGTAATTTACTCTATAGCAAAGAAGTTGGCTGCATATAGGCGGTTTTCTGGAGCTTATTCAACCATGCCCTTCCCAATAATGTGTTGGAAATAATCCAAACAGTACAGGTATAGTCGTATATGAGATTAGTTAATCATGTTTAAGTATAGGAAAGCGTTTCTTGTTTGGACGAGTTTTTTATTTATAATAACCGACAGGAGTTCTGCCATTCATTCATTGTTCGGACGAGTTGTAAACGTGTCGGGCGTTTATTAGTTTCCATAGCATATTCAGCTCGCATGCCGTGGGTCTTATTGAGCTAGTCATTGTTCATGTTTGAGCTGTGTCTTGTGTTTTATACTGTATGAGTCAAAGTTTTATAACCTGTGAGTCTGTAAATATAAGAGAAAAGGACAATCCTCTAAAAAAGGAAATCTGATTTCTTGTTTTTTGATTTCATGAGAGAAGAGTTCTCGGGCTAAAAGCCAATAGCTGTATTAGAGCGAGGCTCTAATCTTGAGCTGCACTTGTCTCGGGTGGAGGTGACCCTTTTGTTGTGCCTCGGGATAGGCTATCGACGATACGATAGGCTATCATTGATGGGAGCGGAGGTGTCAACTCGTGGCACTGAGAGGTCCATCAAGATCATCTTTGATAGGGGCGAGAAGGAGATGGCAACACAACGAGCCATCGTCGAGGTGTGCATGGTGTGTCGGTGCATGTGTTCTAGTTTAGATGTGTTGTTGAATGCATGAATCTACATGTAGCTAGTAGAGTTACACGATTATGTTCGTGTGTGAATGTGTGAGTTCTTGTCAGTTTTGTCCAAATATTTGCATGTGTGAGTCTCCATTGCAGTTGAAGCATGTCACTATCGAACGGTTGTGTGGTATAGCATGTCACCGAGGGCAGGGTGTTACTCAATAAGTTGTTTCAACGACAACAAAGAGAAGATTCAAAGATGTAGCGGCAAGAGTAGGCATGTCTCCCCAGATATCAACTACTGGCAAGCCATTGACATGCGCGAAGATGAGGTGACATTGCCGGCCATCAATGTGTCTTGACGAGAAGATGAAGCATAGCTAGCGCGTGCGTTGTCGTGTACCACTTAAGTTGAGTTCATGCTTGAAGCAGCTATGTGTTTAGTTTGCATGTAGAATGCTTCATGTGCAAGAGTATTTGGTAATTCAGGTAATACCTAAGCCGAGTCGATGAGTTGACAAGTTTGGTTAAGAAGGATATTATTGGAAATAATCCAAACGGTCCAAGTATAGTTGCATATACCACATTAGCATATACCACATTAGTTAACTTGTTTAGGAATAGAAAAGTGTTCCTTGCATGGTTGAGTTGTAATAGGGCGTTGATTAGTTTTGTATTCGACTTGGATGATGTGGGTCTCATTGAGCTAGTCATTATTCGTGTTTGAGTAGTGTCCAGTGTTTTATAGTGTATAAGTCAAAGATTTGTAATCCATGAGTCTATAAAAATAAGAGAAAAATATGGGGTTTGCTCAGAAAAATAAAAAAATTGAGTTTTTTTCCTGAGTTCGTGCCTGAGAGTTTCTAAGCTAAAAGACAACATCGATACCAAAGCAAGGTTTTAATCTTGAAGGCGCGCTTGCCCCGAGAGGGGGGAGCTATTGACAATGAGGCGGTAGGTACCGACATACGGTGCTAGGAGGTCTATCTAGATCATCTTCGAGAGAGGTGAGAAGGAGACAACAAGGCACCGACCCATCGTTAAGATGTGCATCATGTACTATGTGTGGTGCAGGTGCATGTCTTATAGTTTAGATGAGTTGTAGCATGCATGGGTTTGCATGTAACTAGTAGAGTTACACAATTGCGTTCAGTTTATGTGGGTAAGTTCTCGTGAGTCTTGTTGAAGTGCCCACGTATATGTGTCTCCGTTGCAATTAAGGCACGTCACGGTCAAAGGGTTGTCTGGTATGGTGTATCATCGGGGGTAATATGTTATTTGGTAAGTTGCGTCATCGATAATGAAGAGAATATGTAAAGATGTAGCAATAAAAGGTACGAAGGCGTGTCTCCCCATATATCGGCTACTAGCAAGCACCGTCGATATGTGCGAAAACGATGTGAAATTGGGAGTGACATATATGTTTCAACAGTAAGATGTACAAATGTGTACCAATTAAGTTGAGTTCTTACATGTAATTATGTATTTAGTCTACACGTAGGACACTTCGTGTCGAAGCGTGGCTATTAACTTGGATAATACGCTAAGCCGAGCCGATCAATAAGTTTGGATGAGCGGAAAAAAGACATAACAGTTCAAGTATATACGAGATTAGCTATCTTGTATTTAGGAATAGGAATGTGTTCCTTGTCCAGTCAAGTTGCAAACTTGTTGGGTGTTGATTAGTTTTCATAGTGTGTTCAGCTTACACATCGTGGATCTTGTTGAGCTAGTCATTGTTCATGTTTGAGTTGTGTCTGGTGTGTTATAGTGTATGAGTCAAAATTCTGTGACACATGCATCTATAAATATAACAAAAAATGACATAGGTTGCGAGGCGTCGGAAAAAGCAAATATGAGCTCTTGTCTTTTGAATCCGTGCTTGTTATGCATACTTGATGTTAGACATATGAATGTTGAAACAAAGAGAAGTTGTTTTAACGATGGTGTAGTTACACCATCGTATAGTCACTAGATATTCATGAAATTCGAATATACTACTAAGTAATGAGATATCAGTCATCTCTTTTCTCTCTCACAAAAATTCATCTCACTTATATGTATTTTATTAGCTTTATGTAGTTGTAGCTAAGTTTAGTCCAAGTTTATTGGGATCTGATACCTCCCGTCTTAAGCGGGAGTTAACACAACATTGCCCACAGTAAGTCTGGACTTATTATTTTTGACTATTTTATTTTCAAAATTCTAAAAATATGTAAAATATAATTTAAAAATCATATTTAATATGATTAAGAATTCTAACATTCTATAGCACAAGACACAAAAATGTCCATTAGTTTTTAGGAGCCGTCCTTACAGTTCATGATATTTGTTCCACCATTCATGTAACTTGTGAAAAAATTCTGATATATTACAAGAAATGTTTTATATATTAAAATATCTTTTAAATATATTTCGCTGTCCATGGAAAATATTTATATATTTCAGAAAAAAATTCACCTAACTCGTGAATTTTTTTCTGTATTACAAATATGAATATGATGGACTTACTTATATTAATATTTTATTTTCATGCTGATACACTAAAAGATTACTATTAGAACAAATCATACTTACTGGTGAACAAATAAAAATTAGCGAAACATTTTAGAAAATGATACCAAAGAAATACCTATCGATTAAATATGTGAAAAATAGAAGGGAAATAATAAACAACAAAAAAGAAACAATAGATAACGAAAAATTAAAAATAAAGATAAAACGAAAATAAATAAATAAAATAAAAGAAAGCAAAACAAAAACATAAAATAAAAAGAAAAAAAACTCCCTGAACCCTTAATAGGCCGGCCTGGGAGGATGGGAGCTATGTGTGGGCGGTTTCTTGTCTCCCGTTATAGAACACAACATAGGCCGGGTTGAGATCTGCAGCACTGTCTTCAAGGCTACCTGCTTCCTAGCATCTTCCCGTCCATTCAAGTGAAGTCCTGTCGCCGGATCCAGTTGGGCTTTCATTCTGGAATTGCCCATTTGAGGGAAAAAGGCAGAATTAGCCTCCCGCCGAGTGGCAATGCCGGATCTAGCCCCCGGCGGGGGGCAAATCCATTTTTGTCACCGCGATGCGCTGGGCACGTGACACGTGTCAAATTCGCGTGTCGGGCCCGCGACGGGCCGAAATCGCGCCCTCAGCCCGCGACGGCAGCCTCCCAGCCCGCGACGGAGTGGGCCGCGGCCCCCATCCGCGACAGAGTGGGCCGCGGCCCCCATGCGCGACGGGGGAAGTACCGAACGCCACGGTGACTGGCGTTTGCTCGGTGAACCAAACGTCACGGGCTCTGGCGTTCGCGCCGGCGTCAGAAGCCGCTACCACTTCGTGAGGACAGGAGCCAATCTCGAAGTCTTCGGTGGCCTAACGCCAGAGCCCGTGGCGTTTGGTTCACCGGGCAAACGCCAGTCACCGTGGTGTTCGGTACTTCACCACGTCAGCGACATCAGCGCGAATGGCGGATCGTGGACCGGGGGCCGAACGCCATTGACTGTGGCGTTAGCTCACCCAGTCACACGCCACGATGGGTGGCGTTAGCCAGCCTCGCCCTCCAGGAGCGCGACGAGCGGGCCGTCGCGGCCCAGGAGCGCGCTCGGCCTGCCGTCGCGGCCCAGGGGCGCGGCCCACCCCTGTCGCGGGCTCGGAGCACGATTTCGGCCCGTCGCGGGCCCAACCCGCGAATTTGCGCGTCGCGGTGACAAAAATGGATTTGCCCCCGCCGGAGGCTAGATCCGGCATTGCCACTCGGCGGGGGCTAATTCTGCCTTTTTTCGGCCCATTTGATGTCGTTATTTTTTTTTGAAAACGATGTCGTGTAATTTTTGTGTTATCATATCCGACGTTTACAAGAGAAGTGCGACTTGCCCTGAATAGAACACGATAATTCAGGACGGAAAGCACAATGTTCACCTTGTCAGTCAAGAACTCAACACAGTCCAACGCGAAGGTCACTGTCTGCCAAAACCAAGCTTCTATGGCAAACCGACAGGGCAGCAACCCAACGCAACCCAAGCAAAGACAGGAGAACGATCTGGATCCGAGAAAATGACGGCTGCTTAGCAGCAGCAGCAGCAGTAGATCAGTGCGGTAGTATCTTGACTAGGAGTACCAATAGATAAACTGATCGGGACACCGCGCCGCCGCAGCAACTTCCACCCGGCCAAGAGAGACCAACGTTCTGGTGGCCGTCCCGTCGCCTGCATAACGTTCGAGAATCGTAGGTGGCGCCGCGGATCCCCTGCCCAGATGCGCCGGGCGCGGGTGCGGCGGCCGGCGGCCTGTCCGGCGCTTCGCGGGGTCGACCTCCGACGGGACGCCGACGAGGACGAGGTTGAGGTAGCACCGCTGTGGACAAGCTCCGGCTGGCCGCCGTCGACCGCCGCGGGATCACATCACACGGTCGAAATCGTGGAGCTCTCTGTTGGAGCTCGGGATGGGACGGGAACGGAGGGAGCGCAGTTGTCGCGGGTGTGATTCTGAAGTTTGGCAATACTGAAAAAATTGACAAATTCTAATGGAGTTAACGGTGCTTTTCTGACAGCAACTCAACAGAAGGGCACATAGGGAACTAGAGCAAGGGAATTAGATAATTAATTCAATGGTATAGAAGAAATTAGAGTACTGCTGAGTGATATGTAGGAAATTATCTCTTAAGAAGTGCTTCTATATTTTCCCACTAATTTCTGCACAAATCCCCAAGCACCCACGCTTAGTTATCGCTAAGAGCAAATTAGTCAGATATTTCTCCACATTAGGGCTTGGATCCAAAGCCCATGTCCAGTCCAGACCCCCTCGATTGCCCCACGTCCTCTCCGGTCCCCACGTGTTCGCACCCAACGCGCACTCCTACTGTGAAGGCCGACAACGGGGCTGTGAGCTGCTTTGCCTCGACGGAGACTCGGAAAGGCTGACCAAGGGCACATAATGCTACATGTTCTTAACTAGATTCTACAGCACGCAAGTGGTTTGGATCGGCCCCGAGTTCTTGTACCTGGACAATTCGGTGAGCTCACCATGAATGGCATTTGAATCGTCTTGTGCTGGCCGGAGGGGGTCAACCACACCGAGAATGCAGGCTGAAGCCCCACAGGCTAGGGAGCCGTCGAGAGCGTCGGATGCGTCATGGTCCATGAGTATTGTTGGCGGATGAGATGGTAGGAGTCGCGTTATCGTGTTCGTCAGCATCGGTGCTCACAATTCATCTCCTCCGTGTCTGGCCTGAAGGACTGCCGTGCCGCCGCCCGTCGTTGTCGCCACCGCCGCTTGGCTATTGTCGTAGGGGCAGAGTGCACGAGAAGCAACCCTTAGACGAGACAAGCTAGGGGGCCATCAGGTGAGGTTGTGAGCAAGCCATTAATGTAGCTCGTCGCTAGTGGTGCAAACCCTAGTTGACAGCCTCATCCAGCGAGGATGCCACACTCGAAGCGGTAGGTTACGACGGTCACAACGAGGGTTTTGATTCTCTCCTATGCGTCCGGCGAAGGCCACGAATTTGGCACCGCACAAGGACGAGAGTAGTGACAGATTGCCTCTCCGCGGGCTGCAGGCTGTGTCCCGTGGATATTGGCAGCTGCGATTGGTTTGGAGTTTGGACCCAGATGAATATTGACTAATATGGTGGGATTAGTTCTTCTAATCACAGCCTTTGGTTTGCTCTAATTTTTTTTCCGAAAATCATAGAAGCACTTTCTTATCTCTTTGCTTTGTCACGTTTTGCTTTGACAAAAGAACGATATTTCATGAAATTGTTCATTTCTCACGCTCTCAAGTGCCACCGTCGAGCCCCAGGGTTTATGAAGTCCATAGATGATCTCCAAAAGGAAAAACGGAGTGTACTGTCCAGTACGGCATACGACATCCACTGCAACTCATCCGAGGATGCCATGATTGAGTATAGATTAGAGAGGATCCCATGGCATGGGCACGCAGCAACAGTTTAATTAGACTAGTATGAACACAGAGCACGTGATAGTTGCATCACACATTTGAGTTATTAACAACCCTCAATTTTCCCTTTCAAAAGTATCTGAAGGCACGTGAGCAAATGAAACGCCCTAGTGAACAGTGGCATTCCTTACTATGCTGAATAGTCAACACCGTCACATACCAGCAGATCAATCACGACAGATCACATAAAGATTCAACGGGCACTCTCACTAGTCAGAGCACTGCTGAGACTTCTATAGAGTTTAATGTTCACCTTCGTGAATCCCACACGTTATCGTTATTTTGTTGGGAGTCTTGTTTATCTTGATATCACTTGTCCTAACATATTGTATTCAATGTATATTCTAAGTCAGTTTGTTTTTGTTCTCACTCACTCAGCTCCATTATAGTCATCTTATTCGTGTTCTGCGGTATCTTCGTGGGACAATCTCTCGTTGTCTTTTCTTTCTACACTCTAGCTCTTTACAGCTCTAGGCTTATTCAAATACGAGCTGGGTTAGTGATCACTCTAATCACTAGTCTCTTTCTACCTACTGTATTTTTCTTGGTGGTTCTCTCATTGTTGGAAGACTAAGAAGTAAACATCATTTTCTCATTCGAGTGCCGAGACAGAGTTGTGAGCTATGGCTCTTTTGACAGCAGATGTCACTTGGCTACAATTGTTTGAGGATTTTGGTGTTTCTGTTTTTTGAATCGACTTTTCTTTTATCTAATAGTACAGGTGCCATTAATATTGCTAAAGAGCCAGTGAAGCATGAGCTCATAAAGCATATTGGTGTTGATGATTTTTACATACGATCATAGGTACAAGATCAGACAGACAGTTACTCTTCAGTATGTGTCTTCAAAGATTCAGTTGGTTGACTTCTTCACGAAGGCACAGATTCGTGTCCAGCACAGTTCTTACCTCTCCAAACTCAGTGTCGTTGATCCACTATGAGTTTAAGGAGGGCTTTAGAGAGATAGTTGTATTAAAATATAACTCATGTATTTTCTTTTATATTTTGTTTTTCTATCTTATCTCTTCTATTGTATATGTATATATATTAGCCTAGAGTACTTAAAAATATCAAGTTGCTACTCCTTGTAACCATACGACCTATACATTTGCATAGGAAGAGACCATGAAGAAGCTCGCAAAAGGAATAGGTCTATCTCGCAAGTGCAAGAAACATCAGCTCTGCTGCTAATACTTTCTTCATCGTTACCCCAAGAGAATCAAAGAAGAAAAGAAGCACTGGTAGATTAGTGTTTGGAGAGAAGTAAGGCTGTCATTTCTGAATGGACAACTCGTGGAGATGAGCAATATCGGCGCCGTAAGAATAGTTTGTGCCACACATCTTCTCCAAACAGCATCTCTGAAGTTCCAGGTACCTCTCCAGGTTGAAGTTCTGCCTCTGAATCAACTTCCTCTGCCGAGACTGGAACAGCCTCTCCATGAAGTCTCGGTATGTCGGGTCTCTTGATGTGATGAGGAAGTAGGCGTACCCTACAACCAGGCCTATTGTAGTTGTGAAGAATGTGATGGGCTCCATGACATCCCACGAGAACTCCCAGAAGGTGAGCCTGAAGAAGAGCCCAACCTGAGTGATCAAGAACCCTAGCCCAGACCAGAGGATTCGTCGGACTTGATTGTGTGCAAGCTTGTTGATATTTTCCAACTGTGTCTGGAGCTGCTTGAGCTCTTCTTTTCTTGGATCATCCTCGTGTGTCAGTGCAAGGGGCATAGCTTTTCTTACAAGATCCACAATCTATATGGAACAAAAACATAATCAGTTTCTGCCAATGTAAATTACCAGCTAATGTTACACTACTGCTATTGCCAATGTTAGGTACCAGTTAATGTTACACTACTGCTACTGCCAATGTTAACTACCAGTTAATGTACTGCTATTGCCTATGTTAAATGTCAGCTAATGTTACTATACCGCTACAGGGCTATAGCCTTCAAGTAAGACCACAAGAAACTAAATTTGGAAATCTCAGCCTATACTGATAAAGACTCAACCTAGAATTCTGAAATAATGAAAACAAACTTGTAGTACAACATAAAGCATGAGCACTGTCCGGACAAACATTTGAAACACAGAAAATACAGAGCCAAACAGAAATTAAACAAGTTCGAGAAGTATTACATTTTATGGTGTAACTAGACGTTTTTGCCTCGTACACTTAATAACTGATTTTACACATGCACCATCATCAACCCGATGAGAGTGAGAGGAAACATTCCTTTTTGCCAACCTAGCAAAAATGTTCACAAATGTTCTCACGTGACACAAGGAGGTTCCACTAAGGAAAGCGTGTCTAAGAAAAGTGAAAGTTACAACATAATGCAACATTGCTATGAGATTACTTAAGCAAAGAATGTAAGCTGGGCAGTATGTGAGAAATAATCAGCTTTTAAGCAAAGCACATTTCTTTGTCACCAACTAAAGGATCTTGCTATCAAACGACAAACGTTACGCATGGTGGACCGGTAGTTCGACATGCTAAAGAACTACTAGATAACATGAATCTAAGCATCATGAACCATAAGTCAATCATCTAAGATGGAAACAAAGAAAAAAAGCAGTGCAAAGAGACATTAGACTCCCCACGGCAACGTTCCATCTTGTATAACACAGTAAAGGCAGAGCAAAGTAAGCTAGATAACAAAACGTATCCATTAGGTGCTTTATCACCACACTTAATCGGAAAAGTTCTTTCTTCCCCATGGAAGAAACGGAGATAGCTTTTGCACTGGTGCGTCCCGCGTGCACACCCAGGAGGAGCACGTACTGAGCCACCAGTCAGCACCATTTGGAGCTTCGTCCTGAAGCAACTAGACCTCTTTTTCCAAAAAAAAAGTGTCACCGACACGGGGAATGCCACGGATGTCCTCCTTCTCCACCATGCTAGGTCAGTTCAAATCCTCCAATCAGCTGTCGAAGTTGAACAGTGTATAACAAAGTGGACGATGAATTCAAGTGTGTGCTTATATTCCACCTGACTATTGGTTTGCTGCCGAATGGCACAAGTGCAATTTGGATGACTGAAATCCATTGTCCATGGATGACCATTGGTGGGATTTGCCAAATAAAAAACGCGTCAGAACCTGGACTGAAAATTACAGGAGATGCAGCATTGGACCACCGTTTAGCCAAGTGCACTTGTACTTGGAGGAAATCTACCGAACACCTGGAGGTCACCATCGGAGCCAGGGGCGCACGGATCAGTACTAGAGCCGCCAGGCGCCCAATGACCTGATCCATGCGGGCCATGCTTACTTACGGGCCGAATTAGGGGGTGCGATGGTACAATATCTTCAATGCCTTTCGCGGTTGCATCGAAAATGCCTTAAAATTTTTCTAAAACGTAAGGGAGAAGCACGGGTCGAACACCAATTTAAAATCGGATAGGTCCCCCGAATCGCCGAACCGAGCCGTGAACGCAAAAAAGACCAAGCCGAAGCCTAAATTTTCTGAAGGAGTAGGGAGGGGGCAGAGGTGCGGGAGAGAGCGGCAATGCGAGGCCGTGAGCTGACCTTATCGGGCTGGAGGTACACCTTGTCGCGGAAGAGAAGCACGACGCCGGCCTCGTCGAGCGCGCCGGCAAGCGCGGTGGCCTCAGCGCGCGTCCGGGCGGCGCCGGCCTCCTCGCACGCGCGCAGCAGCTCCGCGTACTGGATCACCTCGCCGTCCCCGAGGCGCCGTTTCAGCGCCTCCACGTTCGCCAGCCGCATCAGCCGCCTCGCCTCCTCCGCCGTCACCTCCGCCTCCACGTCCCTCCCCACCGCCGCCACCTCCGCCGCCGGAAGCGACGCATACCGGAAGCGCTGGAGGGCGCACGGCGGAGGCAACCGGCTTCGCGCGGCGGCTCGTCCGGCCGGCGACGAGGCGCCCGGGGTGGCGGCGCGGAGGAGGGAGCGGGAGAAGCGCCACATTGACATCGGGTCTGTGCGTGTGCGTGCGGGAGGGTGGGAACCGGAGGGAGAAGGTGGGAGGCGGTCAAAGCAGAGGTGGGAAGGAGAGGGAAGTATGGAGGAGCGGAGGGAAGGGAAAGGGAAGGAAGAGGAAGAAGCGGAAGAAGAGGGAGAGGCAGAGAGTTCGGGTCCGCGTTCGCGTCGGGTTTTGCCTGTTTGGGTTATTTTTGGGGCGTGAGCATTCTTTTCCATGGAGTATATTTGGCAATGGCAGGGCTGCGTTTCTGGGCGGCTTCCTGTGCAGGGAGGATTAGGATACGAATAAACACCATGCTGTTGATATTTGGAATCTGCTTTACACATACATACACGGTGCTATAACGAAGGAAACAATAGTACAATACGCGTGCTCGTGATTACTCCCTCCTTATTCTATTTTCTCGCATCTTCATGTTTATTAACAAATTACTCCCTCCTTTTTCTACCTTTTCACATTTCAATGTTGGTTTGACAAAGACCGAAAGATAAATACAGAAGAATCAGATAAAAAATAATTAAGTTTATGTGTACACGCCATATTATATATATATATATATATATATGCCCAGGACAGTCGATGAAGAACGGGGAACAAACGATGGCAGTGTGGTAGCGCGGACGCTTTTTGGGTCCACTACGTGGCCAACACGAGTAAGGCGACCTGAACCTGGTGCCGACGCGTACGTGCTCAAACTCTTGTTCTCCCGTTACTGCCGTCACTTGCTCAAATGGAAAAAAGTTAAGAGAAAGATTAATCTAGAGTTTAAGTCTAAGTTCAGTATCAATGAAATGCCAAAAATTGGAGGACGTCAAGAATCCAGTCGCACCATTAGGGGGAGAAGCATGGTGGTGGAGGACAGAGAGGAGTGATGACTAGGAGACGAAGTCGAAGGCTTTGCAGAAGTTAAGTTTGATGACCATCTTGAAGAGTTTGGTTGTGGCAACAATTTAGAGCTCGGCAGCGTAGACGAAGTTTATCGAAATGCATCAACCTGAGATGAAGCTGGTCTAATCGCCATGGACGAGAAGGGGGGTTAGGGGCTTTAGGAGCGTTGTGAGAAGCTTCGCCAAGGTTATCATCGGGCAGTTTTGTAAGGATATGGGATGGAAGGCATCTGCTGAGCAAGCTTCGTCCTTTTTTGGAGCAAGACGATGCGCAAGTGGTTTAGGCGTTCAGTTTGGAGGCAGGGTAAAAGAAGGAGTTGAAGAAGGCATGTATTTTTGGTTTTAGGATTGGCCAGGAACGTTTGAAGAAGTCGGGGCCAAACCCATCTAGACCTAGGCTAGCGGCAAGTTCATATTGATGAAAGCGTCAAAAATTTCCTACTCAGTGAAGGGGTCGGCCAGGTGTTGAAGTTGAGGGATAAGTTTCGGATAGAAGTGATGGAGGAAAAAAAAGCCCTGTTATTTGGGATGACGTGGCCAATGAGGAAGGAGTAGAAATCTTTTAGGATGAGGACCTTTTGCATATCATCGTGGAATTCTGTGTTGCCGCGTCCAGGGATTGTGATCTTGTTTTTTCGCATGCTTTGAGAGGATGCAATGTGAAAGTATTTTGTGTTTTCATCACCGTCCAGAGCAGCTTTGGTGTTCCCTCTTTGGCGCCAGTGAACGACTTTTCTTGAATAGCGGCTGCAATGACAACTCATTGAAGTTGTTGTTCCGTTGGGGTTAGCGGCCTGCCTCTTAATGCATGATCCATAAGTGTTGAGGATTAATTGTAGTAATTTTTAATAAGAATAGATGTCGAGCCCACAGGGAAAAACAACAAAAATGTGAGAATTAAAATGCACGACTACCTTTCAAATAACCATACAACTCATGGATGCAATGAGAGAATTAAAAATGAGATTGCTAGACATAGGATGCAATTTATTTTTGAAATAAATAAAAAATAGCAAGCTACCTATATCTGAAAGTGTTGCGGAAGGGGAGGGGGAGGGGGGAGGGAGGGTATTCTAATAGTAGAAATTGAGGCATGACTGCATGAGATATGTAGGTTCACTACTAGTAGCAATTCTCATATGAAAAACATGGATTACATGATATATAAGTAACACTATGAATTTGTAAGAATTAACATGTAAGGCTAATATTACTAGTAATAGGTAGAAAATTTACCATTTGTCCAACCACTCTTTAGTCATATATTAAGATTTGAGCTGGAACAATATTACTAAATTCGCGAAGACTCGATCGATGCGATCTAGAGTGGGATTTGCGTTTATTAGACCAAGTGAAGCTTTGGTCTAGAAGAGGAAGTTCAATGAGGGAAATCTCCGTTGAGGGTGTCATTGAAGAGAGTTGCTTTAGAATGCTTAAAGGAGGGTTTATTCTTATCAAATGGGAAGCGTAGGAGGTTGAAGTCACCTAAGGTCATCTAGGGAGAGAGTTTAGGGGCAGTGTCCCTTAGCTCTTGAAGGAAGGCAAGTTTTAAAGCGTGGTTTGTTGGAGCATAGATGTTGGTGGTCGTTAGCGGGGTAGGGGAAGCCAGTGAGGTAAAAAAACGGAGAGGGAGAAGGAATACAAGGAAGCCGAGGCAGAGGACAAAACGTTTGAGTTGATTGTGGTTAGGATGCCTTCAGCTAAGCCAACTGCGGGGAGGGTGAAGTGTTGGTCTAAGAAATGGGGGAGGACGGATCGGAGCTTGTGTGGTTGAATTTGATGGAGTTTTGTATCTCGAAGAAGAACAACACTTCGTTTCAGATCTAGTAGCTTGGTAAGAATGTCGCCGCATTTCACCCAAGACACGCATATTCTAGGAGCAGAAGGAGAAATGACGATATGTGAACATGCAAACATCGATTACAAAGAGATAACAACTAATAGTTTAGTGGGCAAGGCGTTTAGACATAGCTGATTACGGATCACAAAACTGGGCATCAGAGGAAACCTCTGTTTGGAAATATGTGACGTTTTAGAAAGTGTTCAGTCAAAATTTTCTAACTTTGGCTACTAGTAGATTAAAAAATATTTGAATTGGTGAGGTGAAAGTAGGATCATTAGATTTCTAAAAAAAATATTTTCAAAATACAAATTTTCATAGTTTTTGCTAACATGTACATATTGGAGACCGTGTCATTGTCTAAAATGACAACTATTTACGAATGAAGTGTGTATGTGTTCCGTTTATGCTATAGTTATGATTTTTTATATTTTATTATTCATATATCTTGCACGTCATAGACTTAATATTTTGCCACCGTTTGCCATAAGTCTGGCGTTAAGTTTTTGTCTCACTTTTGTAGTAAGGCACACAATTCGTAAGCTTAGTTATGAAAAAATTACCCTTGAACAAAACAGGCTCGGAGTTACCACAAACGCCTCACGTACCATTGAAAAAAAATATTCCACCTTAATAGGATAATAGAGAGCTAAACTCAATGTTTTATCTGTGGTGGGCCCTGGTCATAGCCATCTCCACTAGCATCCACATTCTTAGCACCCATAAACTAGGTGTTACGGTTGATACATCAGTTTTCTATCTCCATTCACTCATTTTTCCTTGTTTTTACCACATCCCTTCGTGTCTCCTATTAGTGCTAAAGAATAATCAATACGAAGTAATTTATGTAGCTTATCATTAAATGTTAAAGTTAGCGGTGGTGCTAAATTTTTTAATCTTGGCGCATACACTAACATCACTTTGGCACTAGTGCTAGTCGTTTCTTTCACGCGCAGGGACACCGATGGTCTAACTATCCTTCTCTAGTTGCGCTATTATTTGGAGGCGAGAAAGTTTTGTACTAGTGACTGGTACCGAGCTCGAAGCTGTGTAGTAGATGGAATAAAAAACCGTGTCCTTCGTATCTTTTCACATATGAATGCTTTAGCTTCTTTAAAATACTTGTTATAACTTAAAGATACTTGTTATAACTTAAAGATGTATATATATATATATATATGATGTACATAACGTCGAAGTTAGACTTATGAATTTAAAAATTAATGAAGTCATCACGAGCATTTAATTATCAACGAAAACGTCTTCTACCGCTAAAAGAACACTCTTATCTTTCATAAAACACATAAGAGAAAACTTAAGCTTTGATACTTGATGGCAAGGTACAACCATCGAAACATGATTGGTTCTCGAGGAATTTAGTTAATATAAGGATGTTTATAGACAAAGGCTGGATATGGAAAAATAAATACGGACAAATCAGAGGAAATATCCTTAAATTTGAATGTTTCTGCGTGACTTACGAACTGTTCGACACCGAAAGGTCTGGACCGGCCCTCCGTCGCTCTGAGCAGAGCAGAGCACCGCCCTCGGTTGAGCAAGGCACCGTACTTTCTGTACTTGGGAGTTCGGACAAGCTGCCACGTGCTACCTGCCGTCTCGTCTCGAGGTTACAAGAGAATGGTGGCATGGGGCACAGCCGCCCAGGAGAGAAACGAACGAGAACGGGGAACAACGATGGCGGCGTGGTGTGGTGGCACGAAGCCGCGAACACTTTTGGGGTCCACGTAACTACGCGGTCGACACGAGATGGACGGTTCACGGCACAAACAAGGCACATACCTGATGCGTGCATCGCCAAACGATTGTCAACTCTGCTAGTACGAACCGACACTTGTTCTGAATAGTGAAAACAAACAAAATTTTCTTACTCCCACGCTCATTGCCACTCTACTGCTGTGCGCCACCCACCCCTAATCATCTTTCGCAGATGAGGATGTTTACTTTTGATAAAGATGTGAACAGACCAACAATCATCACCGAGACACCAACTCTGACATTTATCTGTTTGCAATCGTATCCGCAAAATGCATGTGCAAATTCATCAAAATTGTCACTGTCTCACTGTGTCTCGCTATCTTTATCTCTACGTAAAGTACTCCACGTCTCCGAGTAAGGACTGAGGAGTGATCAGGCGATTCTAAAAGACACGGTAGTAGTTTTCTGAGTCATAATCATGTCAGTATTGCTGCAATAATTCAGTCCGCAGATTAAGAGCGTGTTTGGAACAGCTCCAGCTTCTAGCTCCATATCCGATTTGAAGATTAAAAACTAAAATAAAATAGTTTATATAACCACTTTTAATATACAATGTTAATAAAATATAACTTCTATCCATCTCCGATGTATCCCTAGCTCCAGCTCCAGCTCCAGCCCTAAGGCCCCGTTTGAGACAGCTCCAGCTCTACGAAAAAGTGAAGCTATGAAAACTCCAGCTCCAACTCCAATGGAGCTGAAGTTTTTATAGCTTCACTTTTTCGTGGAGTTTAAGCTGGAGGTACATCGAAGATGGTTAGAAGTCATATTTTATTGACATTGTATACTAAAAATAGATATATAAACTATTTTATTTTAGCTTTTAATCTTTAAATCTGACGTGAAGCTGGGAGCTGGAACTGTCCCAAACGGGGCCTAAGTGGAAGCTACCGGAGCTATTTTTGTTTTTCTAGACAAAAGCTACTTGTGTCTTAGAAGTTGCTGGATTGCATTGAAGCAGTTTGGTATACCGTATTTTTACAAAGAAGTTCACAAAAGAGATGAAAAAATTACATAATGGCTTCTCCATATTACACAAAAGACCTTGGATAATAAAATAGAAGCGCAAAACAATCCTTGTGTAGCCGACTTCGCCAGAGATGCCAGTGTCGACGTTGATTGGGGCGCTCGTTTCTTTACACCTGAGACATATGCACGGCTTCTCTTATAGGTGGCCACCATGGGCAGCAGAGAGTTTAGGGCCTCCACATTGAAGATTAAAAAGGGTGGCAATGGGGATTGGCTACTGACGGGAGCGCCACCGAGGATCAACCCAGGAATGCCGCACCAATTAGGGGTAGTTCAACCGAAAATTTGGTTTCGGTTTTTCGGTTTTTGAAGATTTCGGTTTTCCAAAAATGGTAAGCAAAATATGGTATGCAATTATGTAAACCAGAAATTCAATTAACCAGAAATTCGGTTTCAGTTTTTGGTTTAAACCGAAATATACAGAAAACATCACTAAATTCAGAAATACACCATCAATTCAATAAAAAATTCTGATTTATTCAGCTAATATGTCCACAGAAATTCGGTTTTCTTAGTTAACCTGTTTATTCATTTAACATGTCCACCAAAATATTAACATGTCCACAAAAATTCAGCTTATTCTGTTAACCGAGGACTAAAACCGATTGCACCGAATAAATTCGGTTTTCCAAAATTGGTAATCGATATAATTTTGGTGAACCAAAATCAGTGTAAATTCAGTTTTTTGGGTTTTGGTTTCGATTTCTGTTTCTTGGTTTTTATGCTCGGTTTGAATGCCAGCTACCAAAGACATATGATGAAATATATGATGAAATGGTCTTCGGCCCTACAACCTACCAGATCGAGTGATGGATTGAGGGATCTACTACCAGCTCAAAGAGGGAGAGGACCATGTCACCTCAAAGGAAGAGAGCAACAGGATGCAAGGTGACCAACGCCAAGACCAACTGATAGTAGAAGAGAGGTAAAGCTTATCGGAACCTTTGATGCCAAGAGATCTAAAGCCACCATCGCCTGGGATGGTGGATCTCGGCGGGGGAGTACAACTAGTGGAGCTTCATATGTACAATAGTAGGCGGATCTGCTGCTGATGAGGGAAACCACCAGGAACCGATGCAGCCATTGAGACCGAGCACCCGTGAAGGTGGATGTCGAAGGTAGAGCAGGAGCACCACCGAGGGAAGAAAAGTACACGTAAATCAACTATTAGCTAAAAGAATATATATACAAAGATAGGACCCTCACCTGACTTAACTTAGCCTGAAGCTAGAGGTCTCGAGAGACCCTGAAGGAAGAGGAGGGCTCAGGAGCCGGACCGTTGGATGAAAAATGGTTAGCACAGAGATAGGAGCTCACTTAGCATGAGGTTGGAGTAATTAACAGAGATCTGAACAGTGTGCAGTGCAAGGCCGTGACAGGTCGTTTAAGGCTGAGCGGCAACCAAGGTAAACAGTAACCAAACACAGTACCGTTCAGTACATTACTGAGACAATTATTAAACGAGAAGGAAAGGCTTTTAAACCTCATAAAAATTCTATTTGTTCTTCAGGTTTACTAACCGTCAATAAAATACAACCATCCATTTAAATTGAGCCCGTAGGACATGTAACTAGAAAGTTACAGCGACTAAATTACAGAAGCACGCCACCTGACAATTTCTTGGAAGCATTTATTGTTCCCATTCCTCGTTATGATATCTCACCAATTAGAGGTCTGCGCAAACTCCAAATTGAAAAAATTAATTATCCAATCAGACTTGGTAAGTTTTCATATATCATCAATCATTTTACCATGTAATTAACTTGTTTACTCATTTTACCCAACAAATGGTCCTGCATCGGAAGCTGTGATAAGCAGGAATTTTTAACTTCCCACCTGACCTGTCTGGCCTGCCGAGCAGCAGCAATCAGCCGTAAACAGCGCACAGGTCAGGCCCCTTTTCCACTGTACACCAACTGGTAAATAACCTTGTCTATATGCTTAAGAAGAAGCACTGTTAGCTCGGCTCGCATCACAATGAGTTTTTTTTACAGTACTCTGGTACTCCATAAACAAAATTAGGAGTACCAATTACTTTTTACTAAGGACAATTTTGTATTTTGACCTTGCACATGTGTCTCCCGATTCTCTCTCTCCAAAAAACAAGCCCAACACCTGTGCCCCTCCGCCTTTCCCTTTCATCCGCGCCGCCGCCTCTGCTCGCCGGCACACAGGGCCGGCCCGCCGCCCCGCGCCGGCTGCTCTACTCGCCGCCTTGCCCCCTCGTCTCCCAGCGCTCCGGCGCCTCGCACCCTCCCCACGCTGCCTCTCCTCCCGCCCCATGCCGGCGCCTCTCCTCCTGCCCAGCACCGCCGCCTCCACTCGCGGCCAGCCCGCCGCCCCGCGCCGCCGCCTCGCCCCCCTTCTGCCAGCGCATCGCCGCCTCTCCTCCCCCGGGGCTGCCGCCGCTCCTCTCCCCCCGCACCGCTGCCTCTCCTCCCCCCCCGCCACCGCCGCCTCTCCTCGCGAGCCCACGCCGCTGCCTCTCCTCGCTGGCGCACGGCGCCGGCCCGAGCAGCGCGCCGCCCCCTCCTCCCCTCGCCAGTGCACGCCGCTGCCCAGAACAGTGCGTAGCTTTTTTTTTATTTTTTGATGCGCTCTCGATTTAGCTACTTATAAATTGTGCCTAGTATATGACAGAGAAAGTTTGTCTAGCTTAGTTGGTTGCTTGGCAAGGTTGTTAGCTTAAGGTTGTGGGTTCAAACCTCCACACTGCGTGATTTTTTATCACTTTTTACTTAGAATTCGACAAGGAGGACAATGGAGTTGGCTGCTCCTTGTGCGCCTCGCAAAATGCAAATTAGGGATTAAGGTTAGAGCCTAAAAAGTATGAAAAATATATTCTAAAATGATAATGTGAAAAATAGGTCAATTATTTTTTAATTCCGATTTTACCCCTAGTATTAAGGTAGTCCCTAGTTTTTTAAAGGTGGTACTCCTTGCTCTAGTGTTGGAGTACCAGATAATATTAGCCATTAGATTAGGATGAATGGATGGCTTATATTCATTCTGGGGTACCATAAAAGAGCTCCATCACAATACTACATCGGACGGTAGAGGCGGATGGAGCTACAGAGCTCCATGGTTCTGAAGAACATTATCCTATAAAAAGTAACAAGTACCCTTCTGTAAGTACAAAGAAGGAACAATTTTTTTTATCTATATGGAACAATCTCTATCTGTATGAAGTTAGCATCACTGCATCCTTCTAATCTGTTTTGCCGTTTTCAGTACGCTTGCTCCTTTTAGACAGGGCTTTCACCATTCCCTTGAATATCTTCCAGAACCAAAATACGTTCATCACTGCTAGCCACGGTGGCACCGTCAGTATGCTGTAGAATCCCAGGGTGAAGATGGATTTCACCTGGAGAAAGGTATGACCGAGAGCATTAGAAAATTAGAATAGTACTTGTAAAATGGTAAGGAAGATGGCAACTAGTCACATCTCTGTTGCGAATGCAGCAAAGGCGTAACGAGCTTTGCAGTTTTAAAACATGTCATTGAATCTCATTTACACGTTGGACCTGGATATTATTCAAATTTGCCAACTGTGGCATCTATTCAATTTTCCCATTATACAATTGCAAACATTTCCAGTGGTACTATAAATCAAACTGGCTGAATTTGAAGCCAAAAACAGTTACGGTGTCCTCAAATTTCATTTGTGAATTTCCACCCAAAATGTTGCACAATATCTGCTAATATTTTTTTATAATATTGATGGACCACCTCAACCTTAATACATTATACTGATTATACAAGTCTAAGTCTCAAGTTTTACATTAGCAGAACAAAATGGTTCAATTGATCCCTGGGCGTGGATAACTTGGTGATGTCAATACATACCTGATCAAAATGGAAGTACATATGGGTAAAGAAATATACGAACTAGATTATCCGAGCAACCTGAAAGCCAACAGAAATGCGTTAATCGTGCATGCACCAGAGCAAAAGGGACATTCAAAACAAAATATATTAGCTTGTGGCATCAAATTAACCCGAGAGCATGGCATGAGCACTGCTCCTCCACCACAAAATTGACATTTTCATATGACTTCCAATAAAAAGAAGCACATCAAGCATCTCTTTTCGACTAAAAAGGGAATGGCAAAAATATTCAAAAGGAATATATCTCTTAGCATCTGAGTCTGATCAAAAGCCGAAAGGAAAAGGTAACTACAGTTGACAGGGCTATCTTTCTCAGCTCTCACAGCTGACACTGAACCTAACTAGACTTTCCTTCACCAGATGGAGATCTGCCATTTCACTTCTAACACTCAAGGCTCTAAGTTTTACAGGCAAGCTTCATGAATTATACGACTTTATGACTGTATAGAGAAGGCTGATGAATCTTTCTTTTTTTGAGAAAACGCAAAAACTTTGTGTCTTGATGCATTGATAGAAGAAGAAAAATTTTGTTTACAAGCCTTGGAGGCTAACGCCGCGTAAAATTTATAACTCCCACCAGGAGCTCGTGGGGAACTTATGGGCTACGTTCTGCCTACTACTGATGAATCATGAGAGCGGCAATTTTACCAGCCATCCAGCAAACAGAGCCAATCCATTGCATAAGTAAAGGGTACAAGTCTTCTGACCAGCAACATCCAAATACCTGCACCAAATCAGTATAGTTTCAGACATAATGCAGGATAACCTAAATTCTTCACAAATAGGATTGAAAACATCAGGTATTACTTCTCACCCAAAAAGAGAAAGAAAAAAATCAGACATTACCATCTAAGGTTCACAAAGGGAGTGGTGGCTTCAGTGAAGAGTACCGTAAGTATGTACACATGTGCTTTACCACTCAACAAAGCAAGACAAATTGCATATATGGAAAGTCCATGGTGCAAAAGCTGAAACATCAATGTTACAAGACAACTCCTGAGCAGGAAGAAACCAAGGAAGATTAATTTTTTTGAGAGCCAGTATGTGCTCTAATAATGTAAAACTTACATGTTCCTTTCTGTTAAGAATAACGCCTCTTGATGTAACGTGCAAGTCACGATAGAGATAAACCGACTTATGATAGAGATAGAGTCCATCAAGGTTTAAACCTGAGTCTGTTAGAGTTGTATCCGTTTAAACAAAACAGCATGTACTGTGTATATCTCTTTAGGGTATAAATATACATGAATAGCCCACAGTGATTGCACGTGAGACAAAACCAATCTGTTCTTAGTTTTTTCATGGTATCAGAGCCATGGGGAGCTCTTCGCAAACACCTCTACCCTCTCGTCCTCAACTTTGTCTGGCACCCTGTCCATGAGCGTCGGTGTCCTACCACAGCCTGCCCAACCTGCCTTCGCGCAGCTAGTTACCATCAAACTCAATACAAATAACTATCTCCTATGGAGGGCACAGATTGTGCCATGCCTCATGAGCCATCGCCTGATGAGCTTTGTTGAGGGGACAACGTCTACTCCTGCAAGGACGATCACCATCCCTGCTACCGCAGCAGGAGACGGGGAACGCGTCAGTCCAAACCCCGCCTACGAAATCTGGCATTAGCAAGACCAGGTTGTCGTGAGCGGGTTGCTCGCGTCGCTAATCGTGGAAGTCCTCGGGCACGTCCTCTTCCTCCGCACATCCGCGGAGATCTGGCAGGAGCTTGATCGCACGTTTGCATCTCGCTCACGTGCCAAGACGGTGCAAGTTCGTGTGCAGCTCACGAACTTCAAGAAGAAAGAGAACATGACAGTCGCAGACTACTTCCGCAGGATAAAAGGGCTGGCCGACTCGCTTGCGGCTACAGGTAATCCTCTGCGGGAAGAAGACATTGTCTCGAACGTGCTTGCTTGCTTGGGAGCACCGTATGAGTCGCTGGTCGCATCACTCACGGTGCGGATAGAACCGATCTCACTTAGAGATCTGTTTGGCTACCTTGTTAGCCATGAGGCGCTGCTGGAGCAAAATAGCGCCACGGACGGCCAGCATCAATTTTTGTCATCAGCCAACCAAGCCTCGCGCAGCTATGAGGCGCGTGGTCGCCGAGGCGATTGAAAGAGCATCTAGGCCCTTAAATGGTTTTGATGGTTAATGGCAACCTAAACTGGAAGCTAATGTTTACAATGAGTATAAGCAGGATGAGTAGGTTCCAGGAAGATGATTCATTCAGGAAAGGATGACCACCCAAAATTACAAAGGTGGTTTCCAGGACAATGAGATAGCTGCGCTAGGTAGCTGTGCCACAGCTGTGAAGTATTGTGCAAGGAGTTGCAAGCAAGGTAATGGTGGCTTGATGCGTCAAGGACCGTGACTACAGTTGGTGGAAGCTGAAACCTAGGTTTGCTAGTTTTCTTGAGTCCTTAGGAAACACCTGTACTATCAAGAGGGATGAATTAACAATGATTTTTGGAGGTTCTTTTGTTTAATGCTTAGGGTGTTGGACAGCGGCACTGATGCCTTGAGATCAGTGGCCCTATAACAATAGTTTTGCACAAGTGTGAAACAGGGATTGTGCTAGCACACTACTGTGCTAGCTTTCTAAAACCCTAGAGCCAAAGTTACCTGTGTGGCACAACTGTGTCACAGGTAAATAACCGCTCTATGACTCAGGTACATCTCTGTGCCAGGGGAGAGCTTGTAAATGCTAAGAGAACTGCACTGCAATAGTTTGTCTGCTGAGTCAGAAGACTGTTGGAGATTCTCTCCTGAGTAGGCATCAGAGTTAGTGTGTGCGCTGAGGGCATGTAATGTGCCAGGACCGGGCTGAGTAGTGAGGCTACGTCAGTTAAGGTTTCACCTATGTCAGCCTTCGGTGACACAGGTGTCGGTCTGCCTAAGCCGGTTATCATTGTGCGTTGTGATTAGCTGTGTCACCGGTGCTTGTCACCGGTGAGTCACTTAATCCTACGTGGCATGAGTGTAACGGTCAGGTGCCTGTGGACTCTATATATAGGGGACCAGAGAGGTCTTAGACCTCAACCTTTATGTAATATTTGCCAAAACTCTGCAATCCATTTCGACCGTTGCAAACATCTTTTCTCCTGAACAGAAGCAAACATTCCTAAGTCTGAGTTCAAGTGAGAGTTAGAGCTTTGAGCAGAAAGCACTGGTTCCTCCAAGAGTTGCTGTTGCAGATTCTTTCTCGAAGTGTCTACTCCTAGACGGGTGTAGGAGTTGCTGTGACCACCCAAGCTTGTGTGGGCTGGTACAGTAGTTTGTGAAGGTGATCTGAGGTCTACCTGCTGCAAGGCGAAAGGACTTCCACAAGCAAGTAAAAGAGACCTGAAAGCTCAGGTATTCGGAGAACAAGCACGATTCAGTGCTGGCGATCTCTTCGGAGTAGCCTCTCCAACAGCGACGTACCATCTCTGAAAAGAGTGAGAACTTTGGTGAAAAAACCCCTTGTCTCTCTGAGTACTTTCTTTTCTGTACTTACTTGCTCATCTGATTTGCATGCTTGTGTGATCCTCTGTTATATACAACCTAGCTGCAATCCTATCTCATTGTCTGTGTTAATCTAGCTGTGTCACAGTTGCTTTATTGCTTATTACATATCTGTGCCAGTTACTTGTTACACAGCTATCTGTCATATACATCTGTTTAGGGCTTTCGGCTTATCTGTGTTAGCCACCTGTGTGACAGCTGTGTGTTAATTTAGATATCAAATACTGCCTGAGTAGTTAACCTGTTACACAGCTAGCAAAACCCTTCAACCAGTTAAGCCCTTAAACTTCATAAACTCAAGTAATTGTTTAAAATTGATTAGCCTCCTATTCACCCCCCCTCTAGTCGGCACCTACGACCCTTTCAGCGGTCGAGGCCCAAGTCTAGGACGTGGAAGTGGCCAGGGATAGCAGTCCAACTACATCAACAACCAACGCAGCAGCAGTCAAGGACGGCAGCCGCTTCCTACGGGCCAGATCTGCAACAAGCAGGGGCACGATGCGCTCCATTGCTGGCATCGCTTCTCTGATGATTACCAGCCAGATGACAACAACACAAGAGCCTACCAAGTTGACTCAAACTGGTATGCAGACTCGGGAGCAACATACCACATCACCTCCGACCTGGATCGACTCATAGTCAAGGATCGCTACAACGGCTCAGATCAAGTTCATGTTGCTAACAGATCAAGTTTGGCTATATCTTGCATTGGTCAAACATCTATTTCTGGTCCATCTCGCTCATTGATCCTTAATAAAGTATTACATGTTCCCAATATTCATAAACATCTTGTTTCTGTTCATAAGCTCACCTCTGATAATAATGCCTTCATGGAATTTCACCCTAATTCTTTCTTTGTTAAGGATCGAGCGACAAAGAAAATTCTTCTCAGCGGCAAGTGTAGCGTCCACATCTTCATCAAGACACCTTTTATCTGCCGCTAGAGTCAATCCTGAGCTGTGGCATCGTCATCTCGGCCATCCTTCGTCGTCAATCGTGTCGTCTGTTCTTCAGACACTTAAGTTTTTTCCCTTGAATAAAGAATCACATGTGTGTGATGCGTGTCAGCAAGCAAAAATTCATAGATTGCCTTATAGCTTGTCAAATCGAGTCACTACTAGTCCATTAGAGCTAGTTCATTCAGATGTGTGGGGTCCTACTATTTTCTCTATCAACAGTCATCAATATTATGTTAGTTTCCTCAATGATTATAGTTGATTCACCTGGCTTTATCTTCTTAAGAAAAAAAATCTGATGTTGAGCATGCATTCTTCCAATTCCAGCATCATGTTGAGCGCTTGCTTAATATGAAAATTCGATCTATACAATCTGATGGTGGTGGCGAGTACATCAAGTTATGTTCCTATTTTGATTCTGTTGGTATTTCCCATCGTATATCTTGTCCCCATACTAGCCAACAGAACGGAGTAGCCGAAAGGAAACACCATCACATCGTAGAAACAGGACTTGCCCTTCTTGCTCAATCATCTGTCCCCGTCCGGTTTTGGGACGAAGCGTTCCTCACTACATGCTATCTCATAAACAGAATGCCAAGCAAGGTCATTAATGACTCAACTCCTCTAGAGCGGCTGCTCAAAACTCATGTCGACTACTCTCTGCTTGAAGTCTTTGGATGTGCATGTTGGCTAAATTTGAGACCTTACAACTCACGAAAGATTGAGTTTCGTTCTAAACGTTGTGTCTTTCTTGGGTACAGTGGAAAATACAAGGTCTATAAGTGTCTAGATCCTTCTTCCAGCCGCATATACATATCCTGTGATGTAATATTCGATGAGACCATCTTCCCTTTTGCACAAGTTTCTGATAATTTGCTTCCTGTCCAAACATCCACTACTAATGCACCTATTGTTTTTCCATCTGTGATATCTATGCCACCACACACTACTCCCTTCCAGTCCGGATCAGAGATGGACAATGATCATGCACTAGATAACAATCCTAGTTTGTCATCAACTAATGATCTTTCTGTAGCTGTTGATAATGCCGCAGGTATGGAGGAGGCAGGACAGACTCTCAGTCCGATAGTGTCGTCACGAGTGTCTGTGTCTTCACCATCATCGTCACCTTCGTCGTCGCCTTCATCCTCTGAGGAACAGCAGCCACTGCCACGCCACCCTATGACGACTCGTCTTCGTGACAATATTGTGCAACCACGACGACTTACAGACGGCACTGTGCGGTATCCCTTGAACAAGCGGGCCTTCCTAGCATCAACTAGCTCGTGTCCTGCTGAACCAGCATCGCACATTGATGCCACAAAATTTTCAGAATGGCGTGATGCCATGGATATTGAGTACCAGGCTCTCATGAAGAATCGAACATGGCATTTAATTCCTCGTCAGCCTCATCACAACGTGGTAGGGTGCAAATGGGTTTACAAAGTTAAACAGAAAGCTGATGGTACTATTGATCACTACAAGGCGCGGCTAGTTGCCAAATGATTCACACAACGTGAAGGAATTGATTATGGAGATACATTTAGCTCGGTGGTCAAGCCAACTACAGTTCGCCTTGTTCTTTCCCTTGTAGTCTCCCGTGGCTGGCACTTGCGACAGATTGACATTCAAAACGCGTTCCTCCATGGGGAGCTCACTGAACATGTATTCATGCAGCAGCCACCAGGATATGAAGATCAACAACATCCGCATTATATATGCAAGCTTGACAAGGCACTATACGGTCTCAAACAAGCACCGCGTGCGTGGAATGCTAAGCTCAGTACAAAGCTTTTGTCCCTTGGTTTTGTTGCATCTAAAGCTGATTCTAGTCTATTCATTCTTCATTCTCCGAAGGTATCAGTCTATATGTTGGTATACGTTGATGATATTATCATTGCAAGCTCTAATGCTAAGGTGTCCGATCAACTTCTTCACCAACTTTCCTCTGAGTTTGCTGTCAAGGATCTTGGATCACTGAGCTACTTCTTGGGTATTGAAGCATCTCACCGCTGGGATGGACTGGTTCTCACTCAAGGAAAGTATGTTCAGGATTTGTTACGTCGCACGAACATGCAGCTGTGTGTAAACCAGCTGACACACCAATGTCCAGCATGGATAAGTTATCAAAGGAAAAAGGTACTACTCTCATAGAGAAAGAAGCATTTGGTTATCGAAGTATAGTAGGGGCACTTCAATACCTCACCCTTACAAGGCCTGGCATATCCTTCTCGGTGAACAAAGTGTGCCAGTTTCTCCATAGTCCAACAGATGTCCATTGGGCGGCAGTCAAACGAATTCTTCGTTATTTGAAGGGTACATGCTATGTTGGGCTGCATATTCGTCGCTCTCCTTCACTAGATCTTAGTGCTTTTTCCGATGCCGACTGGGCCGGTTGTCCAGATGATCGGCGTTCGGCTGGAGGTTTTGTTGTCTTCTGTGGACCAAACTTGATATCATGGAGTTCACGAAAACAACCGACAATTTCGCGTTCCAGCACTGAGGCTGAATACAAGGCACTAGCTAATGCCACTGCGGAGATTATTTGGCTCGAGTCATTGCTTCGAGAACTCAAGGTGAATCCTTCACGAGCTTCGAGACTTTGGTGTGATAACCTAGGTGCCACATATCTTACCGCCAAAACCGTGTTTCATGCTCGGACTAAACACATAGAGATTGATTTTCACTTTGTACGTGAGAGGGTTGTGCAAGGATTGCTTGATGTCAAGTTTATCTCTTCATCAGATCAAGCTGCAGATATATTCACCAAAGCATTGCCAAGACATGTATTCAATCGGCTCTACAACAATCTCAATCTTGTGGCACCAGGTTGAGATTGAGAGGGGATGTTAAGAATAACGCCTCTTGATATAACGTGCAAGTCACGATAGAGATAAACCGACTTATGATAGAGATAGAGTCCATCAAGGTTTAAACCTGAGTCTGTTAGAATTGTATCCGTTTAAACAAAACAGCATGTACCGTGCATATCTCTTTAGGGTATAAATATACATGAATAGCCCATGGTGATTGCACGTGAGGCAAAACCAATATGTTCTTACTTTTTTCACTTTCCACCTAACCAAGGGAAATACCGTAGGATCATCACCAAGTCTGTCAAAAAGTAACCAATCGAGACCTGCACGGTCATACAGGAAATTTGTGTAACATGTTCTAAGAATATGTACACAGCTGTGTTTATTGTTTGCATGTTATGCACACAGCGTGGCGTAAAGAACCACGATATAGTAAAGAAATCAAACACTTTTTTTCTGACATTTTCATGTTCACTTTGTCCGAAAGACATGCAGATTTATACGAGAAATAAATTGACTCTCTCTAAGCAGAGCAGGAAATGGAGTTGAAATGCACAGCTGACCCCAAACATGGAATCAGATAACCATGATTTTCTATCAATTATTAGGGCATTATGGACATCTTCATTGAAGAGGTCAGACATTATGACCAAGTAAAAAGAAACAGCAGCAGCAACTGATGCATGGAACGTAGAGAAGCCCCTATTAATTGGTTGTATCACATAATCGGACTAAATTAATGAACAGCCAACTATAATAAGAACAGCTACAAAAATAACAGTTGTGTCCAAATATATCTTACCTATTATTCCACTCAACCTTTTGCATTGGACTTAAACCCATCATAGCACTTGAAGGACCGCGAGCTAACCTTTCGATCTGCAAGGACAAAATGATGACTTTTTTGCAGCAAGATACAATGTATTATGTAAATTATTTGATTCAATAGATGAGACCAACATTCTTCTTTAAGATGAGAATTTCGAAGTTAGGAGTAAAGTTTTCAATTCAGAGATAGCAGTTGACAGAAACAAGAGGCAAAACTAGTCAGCATTGACTATATGTCATATGATATAGGTGATACTCCCTTGTTCGCATAACCCATAACACGGTCTTGTGTTTTTACTCCTTTGATGTGGGCCGGTGCAAATTTAGCACTCTGTCCTTTAAAATAACACAAAGTAATCTCGAAAACTACGTGCAAAACGTCAGCTCGAGATAGGAAATTGTTCACCTTGGTCAATTAAATCAACATACAGTTACACATATTATCTTCAGTGAATTCTTTGGGAACATGTGTATACATCTCCAACCAACCTCACGTCAGAGAATGTGTGTCTAATTAGGGAATTCACCGGCTTGCACAAATATTTGTCGGCATGATTTTGCATGAATCATATATTAGCCTCGTTTCCTCGCAAAAATATATATATACATATATATATATATATATATATATATATATATATATTAGCCTCGTTATCGAAAAGAATATTCCGTTATTCATGTCAGGAGTGAACTTCCCCTTTTTAAAAGACTGCTCCGCGCGCCAACATAGAACACGACAAAAAGTAGCTCTTGATTCTCGACGAAAACCATTCAACACAGTCTGTTCAGCAGAGTTGAATTGTCGCTACCTATCACTACCAGTCCCACGTTGCAAGAGAGACATCAACGATTGACAAGTATATTCGTCATTGGCCAGTACTGTTACAACTAACACTACCTTCACCAGAAACAAAGATGTAGGACAGATACAACCCACATTAATTGTACCAGCAACAAAGAGGACATTAGCATATTCGATCTTCTCGTAACAAGATGGTTAGATGGATGATTTGATTTGGACAAACCTCAACCCCCCCAAAGATAATACAAAAAGCAATCGACACAACTTATCTCGCAAATAACTTAGCTCGAGTAACCATGAACAAGGCCTCGAACTGGAACAAATTAACCACTACCTTAGAAATGATCTCTGCTACAAGCCAATCACTGACGGGCACTCCAAGACCCGTCGCTGATTAGATGAATCGCTGACGGGCGAACACGGACCCGTCAGCGATGGTCACGCACTGGAGGAGACGGCCAACTTCTACTGACGGGCACAAAAATGACCCGTCAGTAGAAGTGGGAACGGAATGCCAACCTGGCTTCTCCACTGACACAAATTCAACTTCCCTTGCAGGCAACAGCCGGAAAATAGTGTTACATGTGGGTATTACGTCTGCGCTCACATAGACGCGTTCGTCATATCCCACAACCCGCAGTGGAACTAGGACCACTTCAATAACTTTATACACGACCTGGCCGATGAAAAGTACGACTGGAGGAAGGACTTTGCCCGCATCCAGAAGACCTTCGCGTACGTCATCAACAACGAAGTCATCCGGCCAAGCGGAGATTTCTACGCGGGAGTCCAATTACCCCCTTCCCGCCGCCCTGCAAGTAGTAGCAAAGCGTCGTAGACGTAGATTAGTAGGGCTAGTGAGAATAAACATTGTTAAATTCAATTGTTTGTCGTTTTAATTCGTTGTAAACTTGTTTTTATATATATATTTACTATTTGTGATATTAATTTGGTATGTGTGATTCATATTTCTGATATTAAATGTTACATATGCTTAATATTTGTCATATTAATTGCTGTATATTGCCTTTCTAGAAATAATTTTATAAAAAAAGTGTGATCACACTTTCACTGACGGGCCCAAAAAAAACATACACGTCAGTGGAAAGGCTCACCACTGACGGGCGTAGAATAATCACCCGTCAGTGAAAAACACTGTCAGGATGTTGCCAGGCACCCTGCACTGCATCTCTGCTAACGGGCGTGTTGGGCCCGTCAGTGAAAGTTGACATCTACTGACGGACGTTGTGCCCGTCAGTGAAAGTGGAACTTCCACTGACGCGACGTTACTGACGGGCGAGGAACCCGTCAGTAGTGGACTTTTAGGGCCCGTCAGTGAAACTGTGGTCTGAGGTAGTGAACTAATCTCAAACTAAGACGAGAGCTTGAAGTGAGCAAAAAAGAGAGGGGCTAAATGGACAGCTTACAGCGACACACATGACGACGCCGGCAAGAACCGACGCCGGCCACAGAATCTGTTCCTCGGGCCCGAAATTCCCTTCCATCCTTCCAATCAATCGACGAAGGGGGAGAAATGAAACAAGAAACTCCTAGATTACTCTCCAACAGACTCGTAGGCCTCCCAAAAACCTGCACTCCCAACAATGCATAGTAGGAAGCACACCTCGTTTTTCACGCTCTCTTCTCTTGCAAAGATCAATTGCGATCCAGAGAAAGAAGATGTGGTAAGCTTCCAAGATTGGTACCTGGATGGTATTGGGTTGGGATCCGCGCGGTCTCGCGGTGGCGTCGTCGCCTGCTTCTCTGCTCTCTCTTTTGGAGGGTTTCTTTCTGCTTCGGCCTCTTGGCGTTTTAAAAGAGGACACGCACACGAGGGGGATGAGGGAGGATGTGATGTGAGGAGGCGGATGTCCTCGCTGCTCGCGCTACTTGGGGAGCCGCCAGCGGATTGATTTCTCGTGCTAGACCAGGAGTCCTTTTTGGGATAATTGCTCTTCTACGGGGGAAAAGGAGATGTTCAAGTTATAGGCGTTACGTGTAGCCTGTGTTTAATGAAATTAGAGACAAGTCTCCTAGGGAAATAGGCCAGATGATAATGCAGCTATGATGACTTTAGATTTTTTTTTACGTAAATTGGGGAAAGAAGTCAATGGCACCGGTGCCATAGTCTTATGGGACACCATTCTTCGCAATTGTACCATGCATACTTAAAAAATATTTGAAAAAAAAGTTCGTAGATATAAACGCAGGATGAAATATGAACCTTTGAATTTTCAGCGAAAAATATATCTATTTACATGATGCATAATGAAAGCCAAAATATATAGTGCAGTGATGGTGATTTTAGACTGTTTTACGTAAGTTGCGAAAATAAGTCAATGTTACTGGTGCCACGGTCTTATGGGACACCATTCTTCACAATTGTACCTTGCATACTTAAAAGATATTTGAAAAGATAGTTGCAGATATACGTTGCGGGATAAAATATGAACTTGTAAATTTCAACGAAAAATAGACCTATTTGCATGATGCATAAAGAAAGTCAAAATATGTACGCTTAGAGATGGTATCTATGTTTTAAACCCCGCTCCTTGTTTCTTTCTTTAGAACAAACAAATAGCCATATTTTCTATCGATAATTTACAAGTTGATGATTCATCACATAGTGTATATCTATATTTTGGTCAAAAATGCACAACATAATTTTTAAGCATAGTGCCATGCAGTTGTATGGTGCCGGTACCATAGACGTCATATTTATGCAAAAACTACCCTATCCCACGATCTTTTGGCATAACTCGATTTAATCTTTCTATCAATTAGCACGATGGCATGCACAATTGCACAAAAAAATCTTTAATCATCTTCAATTACCTGTTCATATATATGAGATATTAAATCAGCAGTGGAGTTAAGTTTTATATTATACGGTCATGATATTAGATCAGTACGTAGATCTAAAACTTAGGTAGCTTTTTTATGAGGTGTAAAATTATGAATATCTATTGATTATGAGCTATTAATAATTAAGGTACATCAAATCAATATCGAATAATGTCTAAAGATAGTTATGATGATCTATCGGTTATGGTCTATTACTAATAAGGTACCACCAAATTAATGGTTGAATGACGTTTAGGTGCAATTGTGAAAATTTATCGGTCGTGATATGTTTAGCTAAAACTATGAAGATCCATGTGACATTTTTGGGTACGGTTATGAATATCTATTGGTTATGATTTGCTTACATATAATTATGAAGATATATAGGTCGTGATTTATTTACTATAGTTCTGATGTCTATTGGTTGTGATATATTTAAGTCTAGTTATGATAATCTATCGGTTATGATACAAATATGAAGATCTATCGGCTGGTGATTTATAGATACAGTCATTAAGATCTATCAGTTATGATCTATTTAAGAGAATTCATTAAATTAATGATCGGGCTTTTAGTTTTTTCGCAAGAATTTGTAGCCTCTCTCTCCGTCCATCTCATCATGCTGCTGGAGCCATCCAACTTTTGTTTTTTGACGAATCAGTAAAGTTACAACCACAGAGCAGGGGGACTCGTTAGTAAACCAGTCAACCGCCAATCACCATGGAACTACATTGGTAATCTCGTTAGTAATTGCATGTCACATGGAAGATTGGCCCGACCCTTAATGAGAACCACACGCAAATGCGTGGTAGAACTAGCAACGAAAATGACCGGTCAAAATCATAGACCCTCAACAGCTCCAAAGTCCCCGGGCAACGATCGAAAACCAACACAACTTCGCTCCCGGAGAAGTGACCCGGCCCCTGTTTCAGCCATTCGACCTTTCCCTCCCAACGTCTGTTTTCAGCGTCGAACGACGCCTCTGCCTCGCTGCCATCTTCCCCGATACCAAACTCGCAAGATCGATCTAGCAGGGAAGTGGGGGGCCGGTGATCAGTGTGAGGGCTCCCCAGGGCCGTGCCATGCGCCAAGATGGCCTCCAACCATAGCGCCCCTGAACACCGACAACCTGCCGACGAACGTGACGACGCAAGTCCGCATGTGTCCCTCCCCGAGGCCTCCGGCACGGTGGTGTGCTACTCGCCCATGATGATCACCACCAACGGCATCTGGCAGGGCGTCAACCCGCTCGAGTTCTCCCTCCCGCTCTTCATCCTCCAGGTGGCCGTCATCGTCGTCACCACCCGCTTCCTCGTCCTCCTCCTCAAGCCCTTCCGCCAGCCCCGTGTCATCGCTGAGATCCTCGTACGTAACCATCCGTGTGCTGTCATATGGAGTATCACTCAAGCGCGCGTGCGTGCGTGCGTGCACACATTGTGAGTTCTGTTGTGACCGTGCATGTCTGTGTGAGTAGGGCCGGCGTGGTGCTCGGGCCTTCGGTGATGGGGCAGATGGGCGTCTGGGCATCCATGGTGTTCCCGCAGCGCAGCCTGCTCACGTTGGAGACGGTGGCGCACCTCGGCCTTCTCTACTTCTGTTCTTGGTCGGCCTGGAGATGGACCTCGACGTGATCCGGCGGTCGGGGAAGAAGGCCCTGCTCGTGGCCATCGCGGGGATGGCGCTGCCCTTCTGTATCGGCATCGCCACGTCCTTCATATTCCGGCACCAGGTGTCCCGGAACGTGCACCAGACCTCCTTCCTGCTCTTCCTCGGCGTCGCCCTCTCGGTCACGGCGTTCCCGGTGCTCGCTCGCATCCTCGCCGAGATCAAGCTGCTCAACACGGAGCTCGGGCGCATCGCCATGTCCGCCGCCATCGTCAACGACATGTGTGCCTGGATCCTGCTCGCGCTCGCCATCGCCATCTCGGAGGTGAACAGCACTGCGCTGTCCTCCCTGTGGGTGCTCCTCTCCGGGGTGGTCTTCGTGCTGTTCTGCTTCTACGTCGTGCGCCCCGGGATGTGGTGGCTCGTCCGCCGCATCCCCGAGGGCGAGGGCATCAGCGACATGCAAGTCTCCCTCATCCTCACCGGCGTCATGCTCGCCGGCGTGTGCACCGACGCCATCGGCATCCACTCGGTCTTCGGCGCCTTCGTCTACGGCCTGGTCATCCCGAGCGGGCCGCTCGGCGTGGCGCTGATCGAGAAGCTCGAGGACTTCGTCACCGGGCTGCTCCTCCCGCTCTTCTTTGCCATCAGCGGCCTGCGCACCAACGTCGTCAAGGTACGCGACCCCATCACCGTTGGTCTGCTCGTGCTCGTGTTCATCATGGCCAGCTTTGCAAAGATCATGGGCACCATCATCATCGCCGCGCTGTACACCATGCCGTTCCGTGAGGGCATCGCCCTCGGATTCCTCATGAACACCAGGGGACTCGTTGAAATGATCGTGCTCAACATTGGAAGGGACAAGCAGGTACCAATTCTCTGTACAGTAGCTGCCCCTTCTTCTTGTCTGTGTCATCCATTGATCAAGCTGCTGGTAATGCATGGGATGTAGGTGTTGGACGACGAGTCGTTTGCAGTGATGGTGCTGGTCTCGGTGGCGATGACGGCGCTGGTGACGCCGGTGGTGACGGGCGTGCACCGGCCGTCGCGGCGCCTCGTCGGGTACAAGCGGCGGAACCTGCAGCGCATCAGGCACGACAGCGAGCTCCGCATGCTGGCGTGCGTGCATACCACCCGCAACGTGCCGTCCGTGCTCTCGCTGCTCGAGCTCTCGAACCCGACCAAGCGCTCCCCGATCTTCATCTACGCGCTCCACCTCGTCGAGCTCACCGGCCGGGCCTCCAACATGCTCGCCGCTGCCGCTGCCTCCGCCTCGAAGCAGAGCCGGACAAGCTCATCTTCCGCCTTGCCCGCTGCCACTGAGCACATCTCAACGCCTTCGAAAACTACGAGAGGCATACTGGTCAGTGCACACCAACTCCATGCGTACCTAACATTCGTAAGCTCACATAAGACAGGATGTGTAAGCTGACACAGAGCACGGTGCTTGTGTGACGCAGGAGGCGTCTCCATCCAGACGCTCGCGGCGGGTGTCGCCGTACCAAACCATGCACGACGACGTGTCCGTGCTCGCCGAGGACAAGCACGTGTCGCTCATCGTGGTCCCTTTCCACAAGCAGCAGACTGTGGACGGCGGCATGGAGCCGATCAACCCGTCAATCCGAGGCTTCAACCAGAGCCTCCTTGCCACCTCCCCGTGCTCCGTCGCCATCCTCGTGGACCGCGGCCTCAGCGCCGCCGCGGCGCGCATGGCGGCCGAGCACCACGTGGCGCTCTTCTTCTTCGGCGGGCCCGACGACCGCGAGGCGCTCGCCTACGCGTGGAGGATGGTCGAGCACCCTGGCGTTGCCCTCACCGTCGTACGGTTCCTCCCGCCTGACTACCGGGCGCGGTCTTTCTCCATCAGCAACGCCTCCTACCGGTCGGCCGCGTCCGACATGGACTCGCGCGCGATCAACATCAACACGGAAGGCAAGAGCGAGCTGCAGATGGACGAGGAGTACCTCGGCGAGTTCCGCGCGCGCAACCACGGCAACGACGCCATCAGGTACACCGACAAGATGGTGGCCAACAGCGAGGAGACCGTGGCTACCATCCGGAGCATGGACAACAGCATGCACGAGCTGTACATCGTCGGGAGGCGCCCCGGCGAGGCCGGGTCGCCGATGACGTCGGCGCTGGAGGACTGGATGGAGTCCCCGGAGCTGGGGCCCATCGGTGACATGCTCGTGTCGTCTGACTTCTCCATGTCGGTGTCGGTGCTGGTGGTGCAGCAGTACGTGGTGGCCGGGGCGCCCGCGGTCGCCATCGCGCCCGCCGCGAGCAGCGACCCGGTGCGCCAGTACGTGAGCAACGCTAACCAGCGGCCGGCGGCGGCGGCGTCCGGGTCCTACCGGAGCGCAGCGTCATCGGCGCCCGATAGCAGATGGTCTAGTGGCTCCGTAGGCTTCTGAGGCGCGTAGGGTCTTCGTTGTGTTGATGTGGGGGGCTTCGAATTTCTGTAGCGTACACTGTTCTTTCGGATTCTCTATCTAGTGCGTGAAAGGTGAAGATATCGTCTTATTAGCTGCTTGTCAATTTTCAAGCGAGCAATCTCTGAACCAAATAAATCAGTCAGAATGTTGTAGGCTAGAGGGGAAACTCTTTTCTAACATGCATGCCATGTATTGTAGTTTCTTAGATCAATAACCTGCTTTCAGCGCATAAAGTATCATACTCTTGTACTTTGTATTTGTTCTTATTCTACATCGTTGACCCATTTCTGCATGTGATATTTTCTGAAATATGTCACATCCATCCTATCATGTCTCATGGTGGAGAAGCCTTGCAGGGACCCAATAAAAAATATCAATATTTTTCAATAGAACATCTCTTCTTCCTCAAACAAGAGCACAACTCTGCCTTTAGAGTAGATCAAACCATTGTTGAACACCTCCAACAGGCGGCTATGCAGGTGAGGACTGCTGCCACTCGCATCGTCGTCCTCCTCCTACTCCACCATGCACCTCCGCTCCTCCAGCCTTTCCACCTGCTCCGGCGAGCTGCCTCCCCAAATCTCCACGCCGCTTCTTCTTCCCCAAATCATGCTCTGGAGATTTGAGATACTTGAGATTTTTTATTCATGGCAGTGGATCGTGGGGGTGGGTTTGGTTGGTTCATGGCCTAGAAATAATTTTTGGTGTATATGTTTAGCTCCAATCTGGATTTTGATTTGGGTTTTGGTTGATGGTAGATGAGATATGTTGCTTTGGGTTTCACTTTTTGAGATCCTTTGATGGGAAATGTTGTGGTCTAGGTCATGAACTAGTTTTGTGAAGCTTTGCCATGAACAAGTAGATGAGATGTTTTTCTTGTTCCGTTTTCGTGCGGTTTGTCAGCATTCTTCCATGATGTCCCTAAATCCCCACTTCATTTGTTTATCTTAGCATTGGGCAGAATTGTTGTGTTCAACCGCCATTGTGCCTTATTTCTGTACAAATAGCTTCTAACATTTGGTAGATATGTAGATAATCTCATTATGAGTTCTGATCGGTGCTTGTTAAGTAGGAGGCAGAAAAATGTGAAGACTGATGTGAAATATGTGTGAAATTATGTATGAAAATTATATGAATTGTGAGAAACTTACTAAAACGCAATGAACTCTGATGAACCTGATGTGAACTATGTGTGAATCACATACGGAAATTATATGAATTGTGAGAAGCATTACTGAAACACAACGAACTCCGATGAAACTAATGTGAAATATATGTGAATCACGTATGGAAATTATATGAATGGTGTGAAACATTACTGAAACACGACGAACCCTGATGAAACTGATGTGAAATATGTGTGAATCACGTATGAAAATTATATGAATTGTGTGAAATATTACTGAAACACAATGATATGATAACCTTTTGTTTTAAATGTACTGAAATAGTTAAATTAGAATAAAACACGCTAAAACATGAATGAAACCATATGACAAACTAGAATTGGAGTAAAATCCATATAAAACATGACGAAACCTATAAAACACTACAAAGTATGGTAAAAATCACCGAAAGTTTTATAAGAATTTATAAAATATTTGTCAAAACCAATCAAGCATGTATGGATCACATGTGCAAACTACAGAAACTAATATAACATATGTGAAACACTCTGAAATTTGATGAATATGTTAGAAGTTAAGTGAGCTTTCAAAGATGGTATAATATAAACTATGTTGGGAATTCACTTGAAACTTGTTGACATGAGATGTAACACGTTTGGAAATTATTTAAATTTTGATAACCATTTCTGAAATGTTAGATTTATTGGTGAGAATTTCAAACACGATGAGAGATATTAGGAATATCAAATTCTCAAAAAAAATTATAGATTTGTATCTTTTGAATACTTCAAAATATTCCCATGAAATTATGGATCTGAATATGAGAACAAACAATATATTTCATGAGCATAATTGTTCTCTCTTTTCTAAATTTTGAACTGTTTCATGTTGGTTTCATCGAGTTTCAAACAAAAAATTTATTTTTAGATAATATATCCAATATTGATCTCATTTTGAAGATCTCCTCACAACAAACACATCAGTTCAAACATATCTTAAATTAGACTTTTGGTTCAAAAGATTTGAGTCATTTAAAATTTTTGCATGAAAAATTTAAATGACTGACTTGGAGTGGAGAGAGAATCTAGAGGAAGGTAGCAGCACATCATGTGGTGGTTGTATAGAGAGAAAATTTAGGTGAAGGATGGCAGAATATGCACACACTAACTTTCACTTTCATATGGGTCCCCAAACGTATGACCCACTCATCATTGTGTATAGCTAGGACAGTGTACTGATTTTAATTTTATTTAAAGACGAGAGGACATAAAGCACTGCCATAATGTATTCGTATAGTAAAAAGAATTACAACACAAGTATTGCATTGGATAGAGAATACTGCACAGATCTCTAGTACTAAATGAAACGGTTTAAACATGCATGGCACCTGTCGTGCATGGTAAAAAATTCGCCTCCTAGGCTACAGACCATCTTAGATCAGTAAAGACGTACACGTACTATAAGCACACATATATCCACGTGAACATGCTCTCTATCACATGCTAGAATTAATAGAGGTCAAAGATAAATCCACGAATCTCACTATATTCTTACTCATCTTAGATAAGATTTGGTGAAACAATGGTATTTTTCATCATTACTTTGGTTACGATGCTGCTGATCACAACTTTATATTGTACAATCATTTGTGCAAAGTATTTACTAGCTACTACTTACTCAGTTTCAAAATAGATATCCTTTTAGAAAGTGTGCAGTCAAATTTCTTTATTTTAATCATTAATTAATTAAAAACAACTTTGGTTAGTTAGATGCAAATAGTACCATTAGATTTACCATTAAAAATCATTTCACAATATAAATTTTTATAATATTTTACTTATATACTCATCTAAATAGTAATGGTCAAAGTTATATGTTGAATACCGTGTAAAGTCAAAAACCTTATCCATTTTGAAACGGTGGAGTGTCTTTTTGAGTGGAGATTTTTCACTCATAGTTGGGAACCAAGATCCGTGCAAAGCACTTTGAGAGCACATTTTGCATTCTAGTCACTTGATCATTATGATTTTACATATAAGAAATACACAGTAGATAAAACCCCCCTCTTTCTCCATTCTCGGCAGCTCCCTCTATGTCCTCTCTCTACTAGATCCATCAACCTCCGCTCGAGCACTACCGCTGGCGAGCCTGCAATGGAGACTTCATCCACCAAGGCAGCGGCAACGCTCTCTCTCCTCAATGAATCGTCCATCCAAGGTGGCGGCACGACCGCCTCCATCATTTTTATTGCATTTTTTGTCCATTCTTATTTTGAGATTCAAATGATTCATGCATGTTTCATGGAACCTATGGAACGCTGGTTTTGTGCATGATTTGTTTTTTGGAATGGTTGTTTGCGAAGCACATTTTTTCATTCTTTTGTTCAGATCCAAATTATCCTTGTATTAACATGGAATTGATGCAACATCGGATTTTGTGCATGATTAGGTTTTTGGAATGGTGGCTCAGGAAACTAGGTATAGATCCCTTTCTCTATCATGTTCCAATAATTTTGTTTGTTTGTGCTCTAGGATCTAGATCTAGAAAAAAATATGGCAGAAATATTTAAAATTATTGAAACATACAGATGTATTTCATGCTTCGAATGGTGGACGAATTTGTGTTCCTGATGTCGGATCCCTTCCAATTTGGTGCATTATTCAGAATGATAGTTCATATTGTTCTTGCATATGGTTAAAGGTATATGAAAAATTCTATAGATAAAAATTTCATGTACCAAAATGGAACAAAGTTATCAATGCTCCAGATCTGTTTCTTTATCATGCTCCAAAAAATTTGCTATCTGAAAAATATGGTCAAATACAATTTATTTGTTTAGGTTCGTGAAAGTGTATGTCTATATCCTAGTTCATGATCCTATTTGGTTCATGATTGATCCTGTTTTGGTCATGTTTGTGTCCATGCTTTATCTACTCCAAATGGTGAAAAAAAGAACATTCACTCATGGTTGGATCGAAGCCATGGAAATGCAACATTTTTAGTTCATTTCTCATGGTTGGTGCTCGGAATTTGTAGATACAATGCATTTGCAGTACGTGAACAGTCATAGTGTTGGAAAATATTGGAGTACATGAACAACCAAAGTGTGCAATCGAAGATCTTGATCCAATGGAATAAATCATGAACCACAAAAAAATTGTATCATATAACACTCCAACGCGCTGAAATTTTCTATTTCATGTATGTATTCATCTCAGAAATAAAACGTTAAATAATGGTCTAATCATATTTATTCATATAGTCATTTTTAAAATAAAATTATAACCATATTTGAGAATAAAAGCAACTAATATGATGAAATATCAATCAATATACATGAGAAAATAAGGGGATGGGATGGAGAATGAGATGAAGAAGTAGTGGAGGGTGTGTTGTGTAAAATGTGAGGGGCTACATAACGAAAGAATGAACGAAGTGAGATGTATGTTTTATAAAATAGGAGCACATGCCTTAAAGCATGTTAGATGATCAAGATAATAGGTGGACACTCTATTATAAGTGGATTTACATTTCTTGCATCTATTTGTCATTGTTGGGTCCGCACATGTGGCTTAATTAGTACTAGAAGCCTAGAACCATGCTCTAGAGCTCTAGCACTCATGATTAATGGGTTTGCTGTCTGCAATGTCATGATACATTTTTTTAAAGGAGGGCATGCCCCTGGTGTCTATATTAGTCGATGTACACAGTCAATTTTATTAATAGATTTTTACAATCATTATCTCAATATAAAGACTGTACCAATAAAACTGAAGATACATCTCAAGTACGACGAATTCTGTTACCACTATATCACCCATATCGCTTGAACAAATCTCGTGTGACCATCTTCAAGAGGTTGCACCCAGTAGCCAAAGGATCTCGCATGTCTGCACGTTGAATTAAGAAGCACGTACAGATAAAGTTGGTCGCTATATGGATAACCTACAAGAAATTGTACATTTTGCGCTTGTTAAAAACTAAATCATTACGACATAGCCAAATCGACTAACATAAAGCAAACACTCCCACAAGTATAAGTGCCCATTTTGGTCTTTACTCATACCTGAAAGCCAATTACTAAACATAATAATGCTTCGGGGTGGTAGAAAATCAAAAGCAATATAAATCACACGTCACACCAGGTGTGCAAATTGACAATTAAAAAGATGTTGAATCATTTCCTCTTCATTGCAAAAGTAACATTACTTATTCCCCCTTCATTTTCTTGGCTAAATTGTCCTTAGTCATGATACATGCTTGGCATTGTGGCATCATTTAACGTTGAACCCCCGCTCTTTTCCTTGTGGATAAGGACGTGTCTGAGTTATCTTAATAAAAGAGAATAGCTCCCTGAATTTATTAATGAAACCATCCAATACAAAAGTTTGAAGAAAAAAGTTCAAATGGCAGTTAGCCATATAACAAAGGTTCAACTTGGCATATAGGTAAACGCCATATGAAACACACTAGCAGGGAAAAATAGGGAGTATTTATTACAAAATTGCAATGAAAACTGTTGTAAGGCAAATAATCATTTCTGACAAGGGGCTCCTGTTTCACAGCAACATACAAGCCAGAATACCAGGAGAAGAAGGAAACATGAAGACTACAGGAACAATCAACTATAAACTACCCCTACTTTTCCCTCCCACCAAGGAGATGGGGGTCTTTTTCTCGAATTCCTTAGGCTATAAATGGCACCCGATGAGTCATTTGGAACTCACTTCTCATTGGAATACAAACTCTCACCTCTTCTAGATGTAGCTAAGTTCCTCTGGAGGTCTCTCTCATATGAGAGGGCTCATCCGTAGGCATGAGAGAAGTTCTTCTATAGTCCGAAAACACTATGCTAGTTGAGGATCCGAGGAACTAATAGTCCCACCCCTCAATGGGACTACGCCTCGTTGAGGCCAAACCTGGTTTAAAAAACATTGTTGTATCACACGTGTTAGTGTTCGACGTCCAGCATCACAGTCGTCGTTTACATCATTTTACTAATACGATACTTTTGATAGTTTGACCGTGCTTGGCACGTACCCCTTCTTTCTAAATCGTTTATGACAATGACAAAGAAATGAAGATCTGAGGCTCTAGATTTCATTGTTGATTACATGAGTTGCTGATCCACTCGAGCCAATCCTTGTACCCTATTAAACACCTCACCAGCCACTACTCTTAATCTTGTCGTGTATGGCTAAGCGGTACGAGTGGGATGGCCCATTTCTTTCCTTGCACAACTCTAAATTTATGGGAGCATATCATGTGCACTGGGTTTGTGGTGCAACTGGAGCTCAGAAACACCCATTAAAAATTGTCAACAAATCTGATTTTTTTAATATATAGGCACATTATGCATCTATCATGTTATAAAATTTCAAATCTAAATTCGATTAGTGACTTTAAAAACAAAAAATGACAAATACAACTGTGATAGTGTTAATGGGTCAAATTAACAATAATTCAATTTAAATTAGCTACTAATAGCAGGATTTGTCTCTTTTTGTTCCTCGAACTATGGGTTGAACATGGATTTGAAACTACATGACATGATATATGTATATTGTGTGTATGTAATCATTTTTCTACAAATTTTTACGACTTTTACTAGGTGTTTTCAACCTCGGGTGCACCACAAACGTGGATGGACTACTAGATATGTTATCCTAAATTCATTGCCATGTCTTTATACATAAAATATAATCTATACATACTCATTTATTTTGGGAAAAGAATTTGGGTATTATGTTGAATACCAATGAATCATGGTAACGTCATGCCTGAATGTTACGATACATGATTGGCATTGTAGCGTTTTTTCAAAACATTTTTTTGTTTCTGCTTATGGGAGCATTTTATTGGAATTAGTAAGGATCTCTTGATAAACTAGATTCTACAATCCACTGTAACATCACAATTTCAACAACCACAAATTGTGATAGGCCCGTTGTTTTCTCAAAATGTCACACTCACGGAATTCTCTATGTTCTAAAATGAAGTGCTCGAATGAAGATGAATTTCTTTTCTACAGGTTGCTACTTATTTATTTGCTTGATTGTAGTTGTCTCCAAATTAATTTTCTTGGTGATTGGATGAGATTTGAGATGTACGTATGTCTGATTCTTTAGTGACCCAAAAATTTGATAATGCGGGTTATACTTAAGAAAGTCAAGTTTAAAATATGCGCAAAACATTGATTCAGAGGTTAGAAAAGATTGACTTAGAACTCTTTTTTAAGATAAAGAAGGACATGATCTCTTTCTGTCTCTGCATCGATCGATGCACGCAATCTTCAATTTTATTCTAAACAATGTCACCGAGACCAAATAGATCGACTTAAAAAGGACAAACAAAATGAAAAACAAATTGTCAAAATATGACCAGTTTCGTCGGAACCAATCATTGCAACGAGAAAATTGGAAGAAGGAGAGAACGCACGTACGTTGACGTTGTCGGATCCAAACAGTGAATGCCAGATTGAGGGTTTTCACCCGAAAAAGTAGATACCAGTGCATGAGTCACCGAACACTCTCGTTGTCAGATCCAACCAGTGAAGGCGAGATCGTCAGCATCAAAGACAACGGCTTCAAAAAGGGGATGATGAACATACATCGTCATTGTTCGGTCCAACCAATGAAGTCAAAATCAAGGGTTTTCACACCCAGGAGCATGAACCGGTGCACGAAGATGCCTCAATATCCTCATCATTAGATCCAACCAATAAAATATGATTATCATTCGCATGGCAAGCCTCTTTGACCACTGCCAAAAACTACCAATACTTTTTCCCCGACGTGTCGCCCTACTGTTAAAAACGCCAAGCTAACAGAAAAAAAAACTTACAAATAACAAATCCCATTTTGTAGACGATAACGAAGAGGAGCTTTTTTTTTGAGAGAACGAAGAGGAGCTAAATTCGGTAATGGACGAAACGAGGCCAGTCCTCTCAGATGGCCCAGTTCATTGTGTTGGCCCATCGGTTATCTGCTATTCGTTCTTTCTTTCCAGAAACATGGTGTCGAGCGTACATTGTGCACACAATTCTCAGGTTCCGTTTGTTTCATGAAAGTTATTGTGAGTTTTGACATTTTGTATATCTTGAACCAACCTTTCACCAGATTTATTTATGTACTCACACCGTTAACAAATATGCATCATCATGAGATTCGTTCAATCAAGTTTTTCAAATTTTGGCATTTGCCATATGTAGACAGCGTGAAAAATAAATTTTAGTAGTGCATCAAAAATCCTGGTTAAAGTTTTGCTTCAAGATTGTAGAAAATAAGTAAATAAACTGTATTTTGGTGATGGAGGGAGTACAGTACTACGTACAGTACTGAAGTCTCGCGTTGCTTCGTTTGGAACGCAATTGATCTCGGTACCTGAGCGCACTTTTATCGAGCCCCTCGACAGATTAGGCCCTGGTTTCGTGCTCCTGCATGCCGATGAATGTGTGGCAAATCTAAGAACAACGGATCGAGCTAGCCAAGAAAATTATAGAGGAAGCCCTGCTACTTGTCCTCACGTCTCAGCAGCTAGATGTCGATCACAAAGGCCACCGGGCTGGTGGCTCGCGTACGTCCCCTCATCCATCTATCTGGCCCGGCGGCACTAACACGAAACTCTTCATGGATCGCCAACCAACTCCCTCTATCCGCTCATATCATTGTTTATCTCGACTCCACATGGCTTGTTTCGCTCGCATGGATCTCACGTACAGGAGCCCCAGCCGCCGCGTGCTATTTCCCAAGGCACCTGCTGCCTCCCTGATCAAGCTGATCGATCGACCGATCGCCGCGCCCTGGGGCCAACACCGAACCTGTGACGAGCATCGCACCACCGAGGCCAATCAGGCAGCCGGCGCCTAGGGATCACGGGAATACCACTACTCTACTCGATCGATCCATGCATCCTGCCAGCACAGTGCGCCACACAGTGATCCACGCAGCACACACGCAGCACGCAAACGCAATGGCCCTAACGACGCCTCGCGCGAGCGAGCGAGAGAGGGAGCAATGCAACGTGACGCCGCTCATCAGCTAGACGCAAATGGGAGATTGGGGGACGATCTGTCGGAGAGCGACGGTGTCGGGGGGCCGGGGATCGTGCTGTTGGGGACACACGCTGCATGCCTTTCCTTGTTCTCGGGGGTGATTAGAGGGATCGAAGGAGATTAGAGCGGCCGACCGGGTGGGTGGCCACTTCGATTAGGGCCATTGGGACATGGAGAGACACCATGATGATGGCTGCTTAGTTGTGATCGTGCAGTTTGGTTGTGCGTATTAATCGCCTTGTCTCCGGTTCGCCCTCCCATGTTTCTATGGCGAGATTGGTAGCCTGAGTGTGACGGAATTTGTGGTGTTTGGTTTGGACCATCATTGTGTCTTAACCAGGTTATAGTTTTGGCCTTGCACTCGTACTGTATACCACGATAAATTAAGGAAGAGGATATGTCATTGCATAACTAACCGGACCGGTGACGGTGACACCGTCAGGGGGCACTAAAGGAACATTTTCATGTGAAAAATTAGAACATTTCTATTTGGTCCCATTCGTTGTATGTAGAGATATTTCGTATTGGCTATCTACATGATTTTCCCCCTAGTTTCGCTCCTGATTAAAGTCCACCCTAAACCATGAAATCAGCATGGGGATGCTATCCGTTGGATTTTATTATGGGAGCTGTGTTTCTACTTTTCAAGATCTAGCAACAGATACATGCATTAGTATTGAGAAAAACCTTAGTGGGGTGATGCGTGCACAGTGCACATGAGCCACGCACCCAAAAGGTGTTAGTAGTTTGTAAACTACAAACATATTTATAAAATACAAAGATCGAAAGGGAGTGCTGCCACTGATGAGTTTTGTCGAGCAAAGGGTCTACCAGTATCGATAATGGCGAGCATGGGCTGGTTTTGTAATATATTTCTTAATAATGACAGCCTTTTAATCCTTGTCTTTGTCCTTTAGAAAATAAGATTAGTGGGTAAGTGTGCCTACTTAAATACGACTAAACATCTACATAACACTCCTATTAGAACAAAATTTTGTTTTGAAGTACAGAACTGCTAGGTTGTAATTTATTTTTTAATGAGGTTCGGCAAGATCTTGTTAAGGCAAAACAGATTGTTAAGGGGAGAAAAAAATTGATGAATACTATTTTCTAGAGGAACATATATTTAAGAGTACCCGACCTAATTCGTTGGCAGCGCCAGCAACTTTGATTTGAAATGCACGATAGTTGAATTAATTGTGTTCTTCCAACACACCGTTTATCATACGGCACTCCCTCATAAATTGATTGATTAGGCCGAAGATTATGGACAAAATCATTGTGCCATGGGCAGCGGTCTCCACCAATAGGCCAATACTGTCCCTAATCGGAGCATCTCCCCAACCAACGGAGGAGGCCAGCTGAATAGCTGATCATTGCTCGCCCGTCTGGTGGATGGCTCATCAACAACGTACGTACTGCTGCAAACTCTGATGCGCCACCGAAAGGATGAAGAGCCAGTTGTAGTTGTGACTATTGACTAATATGCCGGAATGAGATCATCTGACAGATATTCTCTACAAAGTAATGGTGCATATTAACGTAAGGAAACAAAGAGCTTAAAGGGGGCATCTAATTAGCGGTGCGTCATCACTCCTCGCATGATCAATTGGACAACTGTCTTCCTTCTCTCCCAGAGGAAAGACGGGTTCTTAAATCTCCCTCGATATGGGGTTGAAAGTCTACATGTGGTCTTTGTCCTCCCAGTGCCGATGCCGTTCGCAGTGGATCTGGCTATCGCTCTCCTCGGAGGAGGATGAGCTCGGCGGATGGTCTCGGGACTTTCTTGATGAGCAAGAATGGTCGCATCAATACCTCCTGGAATCCACCGCCATTCCGGACTCTGCCACGTGATCATCATGGAGCACGCGCGTGTCTTCATGGTGACGTGGCGCTCGGCATCCTACTCGACGAGAATTGACAGTGCCTTACCCGCAGCTTTCATTGTTAGCATTGTGGCCGCAACTCCCTTGGGTATCCTATGACGCAGCCTCGGCACTTCAAGGATAGGCTGCCTCATTGCCGGGGTGCGATGCCTTGGAGTGCTCTAGCATAGGTTGGCCCCCATAAGTGGTTGAACCATAAAGCTCTGTTTCATGACGGTTGTGTGCACCATGGGTGGAAAATGCAGGAAGTAAGTCACGTTAAGGACCGACGCTCTTCCATGAGTGAACTCAGGTTCTCATGATGCCATGTGATCCGCCCTGATGATGTTGGATGGAGGTGTTTGAGATTGCAGGGCCGGCGGGATCGCAACTTGGCTTTGGAGGCACAACTCAACAGAAGTTTATGCGGCATTTGATTGAGGGATTTCGAGCAATGCTTGGAGCGTGCCGAAGTCCGGGCTCGGGGTTTGCAAGGGCCCTTAGGTTGGTAATGAGTTCGTCGGGGATCCTTGGGACATCGTGTTGAATTTCTAAAAGGACTCCTTTGAGAGTTCCTCGCCTTCTGATATGACAGGTAGAGCGGTGGCGATAGGGTCGGTTTGGACGATTCATCCCATGTCCTCGATGTGCCCAACATCGGAGTGGTCATCCTCGGTCATCTCCGAGGTGCCGTCTTTCTTCTTGGAACCTCAAGTCATTACGCTTTTGCTTCGGGAGAGCGATGCCTCGGCTTCAGCGAGATTTTTCGTAAGTAGTGTCATAGCTTCTCATGTTGGCTAGGTTCCTCACAGACGGCGCCACTATGGGAGTCAATAGCTCCATGACTATGCCACAATAGTAATGGGCCATATACAACGACCTTATTAGAAGGTCGTCATACATTTGAGAAAATGAGACACTTCAATTTTTTCTAAATATGTTTGACCGCCTTGTGGAGCATGGCTAGTCCTATATCAAGAGAGTGACCCCGTACGTGCCTTGGCTAGCGACTTTCCAAGGCTGCTCCTAAAGTTCCACGTCTGTGATTTTTAGTTCTAGGCCTCCCTCATGAGATTTCTCATTTATGGGATGGATTTTACATTCCTGCATGGGGAGTTATATAGACAAGAAATCTATAACAAATGACCACGGCTATCCTTGAGGGATGGAAAAAAGAGGTATAACAAAAAAGTGATACATGTGTTTATAGTGGACTAAAGAAGAGGAATGATGTATGATCCACGATAGACTAATCCTTATGTACACCTCAATGAAGTTTCTCTTTTAACTTGCATGGACTTGTTAGTTTATTGGCCCTACTTTAATTTGACTTTGTCGCCATGTACGTGATTTGGTCATATCAGGAACATTGATATCTAACCGCATTAAAATTACGTTAATCCTGTTTGAGCTCGAATGATTATATGACTCGATACTTGATAATTTATTCTCTACTTTGTAATCAAACAAATATACTAGTCTATCGAATCCCGGAGCCAATCCCTCAACCCCATGTGTTGCACTCGACATGTTCTGCATACGTAAGTTGGCTTGTCTGCGTGTGGTACTACGTACTCTAATGACAAATATATATCTAACGACTGGTTATATTATAAACACATACAGGTGCCCCTAGTTCTCTAAAATAATCTAGCCTAGTTTTAACAACAAGGCAACCAATCAATGGCGTGCAGATGGCTGTAAACCTAGCCACAAGCTCTGCCTTTTCTCAGCAGCCCGGGCATAGCTAGCCGCAATGATCAACGACACCTCGAATGCTACCAAAAAAGAAGTGTCCGGTACTAAGCTAGGCAGCTACCTACGTCGTCAGCTTTCACCACGGTCTCTGATCGTGACTAGCTAGCTAAGCTAGTTAATCCCTGAAGATAACATCAGCAGCATGCTTTGATAATTACATCCACTCGTTGCTGACGTTGATTAACCGAACAGTCACCATGTCGTTAACGTTTACGCCAATGGGATTATATCATTCCTCTGGAATAAACTTTGGCCAACCCATGCGGCTCGATCGATCGCTGTTCTAGCCACCGAAAGCTTGGCCTCCCGCCGCGTGTTCGTGTTTCTATGGCGCGGCACGTGGATAATAATACTGTAATGAATAATTCACGTCTAAATCAGACCGATAATGCGTGATGCGTAATTAATCGTGATTATCTCCCAACCTATGACTGAAAAACTAAACGATTCTGACCTATCTAAATTACCACATGTCGCATGCACAAAATGTTGGATTGTTCTCTGGATACGACGAGTACAAAAAATCCTAATTGATGTATGCATCATCGTTCTCCATTTCCTATGTGTATCTCCACTGGCGCCGATTCTACCGTGAAGAGGCACTCTAGCTAATTCACGTAGGAGAGATCTGTTACATTATCAAGGACGGTATCTTTAAATAGAGCTAGTGTAATTTATGCTTAAAGCAACTTCTTCCCGAATAGGATGGATAAATAGTTCCTATAGTAGCATCGCTTTACATATTCGTGGATCTATTCTGATCTACTCCCTGTTCATTGGAGTGAGGAGAGGAACTAGTGGTTAACTTACATGCACCGGTCGCTATTACTTTTAGTTGAAGCAGTATCGAAAGCAAAGCATTATTAAGTCAGAGGGGTAACTAGCAGCCCATGTCACCCCTGTCCCCACGCACGTCAGAGCAACATGCCTTTGCTTTTTAGTTTTGCAGGCGCACAGTTTCCCCGGTCGAACACGAGACTTGTGTATATATAACCCGCCTACCTCTACTTCCCTTCTCAAAACCAGCTAAGACCTTAGCTTAATTCGCTAGCTAGCTAGCCTGACTGCTCAGCAACCACGTGACCACTCTTCAACTCCTTCCATCTTTGTCGATCGATTGATACATGGCGAAGGTTCATCCTAACGTGATGCACGCGGCGCCGGGAGCCGCCGTCCAGGCGGCGTGCGCACCGGCCAGCGCCAGTATCGAGCGGGCGGCGGCGGAGGCGACGACGCTGACGGTGTGGCGCAAGTCCCTGCTGTTCGACTGCAAGGGGTTCACAGTGTTCGACGCCAAGGGCAACCTCGCCTACCGCGTCGACAGCTACGCGTCCGAGACTGGCGACGAGGTCGTCCTCATGGACACCGCCGGCCGCCCGGCCTTCACCGTCCGTCGCAAGAGGTTCAGCCTGCAGGGGGAGCAGTGGCTCGTGTTCGCGGGTGAGGAGACGCGGCGGCCCGTGTACGCCATCAGGCGGACCGGGCGCGGCAAGTCGATGGCGCGCGTGGTGCCGTGCGCGGGCGCGCGAGCGGCCGGGCCGGGCCGCCGTACGAGGTGGAGGGGTCGTACGCGCGGCGGTGCTGCGTGGTGTACGACGGCGAGAGGCGCGCGGTGGCGGAGGTCCGGCCCAAGGAGGTGGTCGGCACGGACGTGTTCCGCCTGGTGGTGCAGCCCGGGGTCGGCGTGTCGCTCGCCATGGCCGTGGTGGTGGCGCTCGAGCAGATGTTTGCGAGGCCGTCTCTCTTGAGGAGCTGGTCCTCGTAGATTAGTTTATTTATTTGTTATTTATTATTATTTCATACTAGTCAAGTTAGTGTTTTTTGCCCCTTACTTGGGGTTAGGAACTTGGGGCTATGAATTGTGACGGTGAAATCAATCGATTTGTGTGGGCATGAGAACAAGTTCTGTTCATTGTTGCCCCCAACTTGCATATATGGCCAATTGAGTTTTTTTGGGTGCATGATGTAAGATCCTCCCGACTGCTGACTCCTTCGTGTAAGTGTGCGGTTTCGACAGAAAATCGTGAATTTTGTAAAGAGGGATGACGGTGTAAATATCGAAAGAAGGAATAAATAAAAAAAGTACTGGACAATTCTTTTCTTTTTATACGGTTCTTGGCTTCTCCAGGTAACATCTTATCCTCTTATGTATTCCAGAAAAACAGAGAGTTTTGGGCATGTTCACTTGACGAGCAAATTAAAGGATCGATCAGAGAGATCTAGATAGAGACATCATTTTCGTCTTTTCTTCTACGTTCTCTGCAACATGGAAACACGGAATCATACTTGTGGAAACATTTTTGTTTGCTTTTGCAGGTGGACTGGCAAGACCATGACTCGTTGTTTGGTTCGTTGCTAGCTAGCCAGGAACGATGGCGCCCTGGAGAAACGTACACACCTGGGATCTGAAATGCAGTTAGAACCCAGAAAAAGGTTGGCGCTTCACTACTTTCTGGATATCAGGTGAGTCATTTCGGCCGGTGATGGATGCATGTGCGACTCTGAACAGAGAGAAGCGAAAGATAGAGATAGCCGGTATCTGCAGCTTGCAGAGGTCGCCCTGTGTTGCGAGCTGTTGGCTCCCGCTGGCTAGCAACGAGTCCTGACTCATGATTGGTCTTTGCTTATCCATCGAGGTTATGGTTTGGCATGTTATGCTAATGCTCCGATCGTTCATCGGGTTAACATGCCACGACTTGTTATGGGTCGCGGTTTTGTGAAGGACTTGAGAAAGCAGGAGCAGCCCGGAACATTGTTGGAGCACTAGTTCATATGCCATTGTGTACTGGGCTAAAAGATTAGGAGGGCTGAAGCAGCCTCAAGGCCCTAAACGAAGCCCAACTGTATACCTATATCTTTGCGACTAGGTCTAGTGGATGTCGAATATCAAGTTATGCCCAAGAGTAAGCATTAGGAGGCCAGGCCAAGGCCGAAGGCCCAACAAATGTATCGACTCTATAGGTCCGTCGGTCTCGTGCAGAAAACCGTGGCCGGAGTTCTAGAAGAAAGAGAAGACGGTGGGTGGTTTGTGACTCTGTCCGTGTTCGGGACAAGTGACAAGAGAGCGAAAGGCTCCAAACTTTGGGCGTATCGCCGGACTGTTTTGGTCTGGTTATGCCGACCCGCGGCAGCAGGGCGCTAACCCAAGCACACGGCGCCAGCCCTCGTTTACCGACCGTCGGCGGCCGGCCGAAAGCTCACAAATCAGTCAACCGCGCGCACCCGTTTCCGTCCGCCCCCGCTAGTTGTCGTTCAACCCTGTGAATAGGCAATAACATGTGTCCAATGCCTAAAAAGTACATGTTCCAGAATGTTTTGTTTCCAGTTTCTACGGTGCATGGAGAATACTTGCTGTGTACCGGTCACAGGGAGTTTGTGTAGCGAGACAGGGCTAGGTTCCCTTGTTTTCCTTTTTCCAGTCGGACCATGGTCTCCGGTTTAGAAAACTACGGTGAGGAGGAACTCTGGTTTCTTCTTTTCGATGTCTTGGAAAATTAGATGAAAATAATATTTCACATATTTTTGTAGTGGCTTGCTCCGTTCTTTCTCTAGATATCGTTCTTAGAGAGATGTCGTTTTAGGTTTCCTAATCCAACTCACGAGGTGAAGCATTAAGTAAGGTGATTACTACAAATCGGCATATATATGTTAGTCATTGTAGGCATAGGAGGTAGCCGTCCATTGGAGTTTTGATGGATGGTAGGATTAGAAAGAAAGAGACCAACCCTATGCATGCAACAAATCACCAATTTGCGGGAAATAAATTTGGAGACAATAGAAAACATGGGAAACAGACAGGCAAATTATTTCCTTAAACAAATCGCTGAATTTTCAGCAACAAATCAGCATGCCAATATTAAGATTAGCAATAAACAGGATTAGCCAAATTTAGGGGAAACAATTTTAGTGACTATACGGAACAATTGTAGTGGCCATATGAAACATGGACAATTGACTGTATGCAACACGTAGCGTGGGCTCCTTCTGTTATGACAACACATAAACATTTGCATAATGAGAGGGAAACACTTTACTAAATATTACGCAATAAAATTTTCGAACCAATACAACAATGAAATGTATACAACATAATCCCGGATTTTTAGGAAACTTATGATTCAAATCGCTAGATTTTCGGCATCGTGGGCTTCTCCTGTTATGGCAACGTGGAAACATTTGCGTAGCGAGAAGGAAACATTTTACTCAAACTTGCACAATAAATTTGTCAAACCAATACAACAACTAATGTTTATTCATCCAGGCTAATTTGTTTATATTTCATTGTCGGGACTCAAAATCCATAACAGAGAATCCTAATTGAAATCACCCGCTAAGTCAAAATGTCAACCCCGTCCTCAACCTTGGGTATCAATTGTAAGAGGAGTGGAGTGATATGGTTTCGAATAGCCCGAGACATCAACCCCGAACTTACTCCTGCAAACTAATGCACAGATTAAATAAGGTGATATGGTCTCCTCACTCTTTTCTCATTGAGCCGGAACATCAATCTCAAACTCGTCCCGGTAAATTAATGCTCGGCTGAAGTAGGATGATATAGTTCCCAAACTCCCAGTGGAAGAGTCACTTCACAAGGGTAATTAAACCTAACAATTATATGATATAGACTCTGAAACCCTACTCGCACCATTTGCTTCAATAACGTACACGCAAGGCACATGAGGCAGGTGAGAATAAACAATTATCACAACAGCAACTCTATGACTGAAACTGTAATAATACTAGTTGTTCTTAAAACTTAACAACATAATTCACATAAAGAGTCTATTATACAGCGGAAGGTTTAATATGGCTAAGAAGCCAAAAAGTAGGGCCAAAAGATGGCAGCAAAACAAACCAAGCTGCCGAATCCTGGGCAGGACCACTGCCTGGGATTCCCAGCGACTAGTCGTCGTGGGCATCGATCTCTATATAGAAACCATCCATCGAGGGGATGATTTCATCTGCACAAAATATCAATAACTACAAGGTGAGTAACAAAATTGTACTCCACAAGACTTACAGGGGAATTTAGTAATAGATGCAACAGGTTTCAATAAGGGGTATTTGTGGACTATTTGCGGAAAGCTGATTATTCTTTCGACAATATTCTTTAAGTAGGATGAAATTCGACTACTAGATTATTTTTAAAGGAGATGAGTCGAATCTTCACGATAAAATCTATTGCAGACCACCATACACCTAAACTCTTGATTCTTCTTCAACCACCAGAGAGGAAGCAATCACTAACTCCTCGGCCTTAGAGTTGGCATATTTTAAGGTAATATTGTAGTTGTCTAATTCGATGCAGATTCTTACCAAGTTGTCCATAACCGCGAACACGACTATTCGAATAGTTCAGACCCTGCAAGGGTGTACATCTTTACCTACACGTATCGATCGACTCTTAATGCTAGGCCGAAGAAACACTTTACGAGGTGTGTTAGTAGAGGGTGATCGAACATGATATTTACAATGTTTTCAACTTAAGTATGAGCCGTCCTAATGGGCTAATCCATGTACACCAATCCGGCCGGTACCCCTACACGGTCCCAAAAGTTGTAGCAGGTGATACATCCCTGATCCCGGACTGTATGTAACCCTTACACCTATATTGAGGCACCACATCACATCATTTTCACTCACCCAGCAAATGAAAACGGCAAACTATGCAGCTCATAACTCAAGTCTAGACAAATTATTCAGTCGTGGGTGGCCCATTATACCACCCGTGTAGAAATACGCAAATCTTGGTTCAAAAGGACATCAGGAACCGGTCCTTTTGAGAAAAACGAGACAACCCACCATGCTCCTAGTCATAGCCTCTCGTCTAAGCCCGATCATTATTAATCAAGTTCATTAGTTACTTCCCGATGAACACCCACCTACCACTTAACCCACCTAAAGTGTTGTGTTTTGTCTGCCATCCAAGGAATTACGACTTCTACATGTCTAAGCATGTCTAAGAATTATTAACCAAATAAGTAATTTAGAAGCAACAACTATACTACTCTAAATAGGTTGGGGTGTGGTGGTGTTGATTGAGCGACAAAGTAAGTTATGCAAGGAATAAAGCTAGCACTTAACAGAAAGTATAAGTTGAACGCATGCGATAGGGTTTTGGAAACAGTTAATAATTTGCAAATATTAGGATGATCGCAAAATGTTCAAAGGGTTGCTTGCCTTGAGGTTCGGCTATTAACTCTTGTTCCTGCTCGGGATTATACGCTTCGGAATCCTCCGGCTTTATCGGAAAGAACGAAAACACCGGAAAAAGGAGACGCAATAATAAATATCACAATGATAAACATCAGCATGATATGAAATGTATGTCATGGAATAGAAGACTCCAAATAAAGACTAATAGAAGTGGAATCAATTTAATCGAAGTCCGGACGCTCGAGATATCGCGATCCGAAGATCTCTGGCTAATCAGGAAACCATAATTTGAGTTTTTAGCCATTTATATTTTTCTCAGCATGCAAACCTGTATGAAAATGACATATTTAGGTATATCTCATTTTTCTAAATATTTTTATATATTATTTGCATTTTCTGATTAAAAATGGATTTATTATGATTTTTCTAAGATTTAATCAATTTAATACCTTTTTGTATTTTTTATCAGTAAATAAAAATAAATAAATAATATTAAATAATAAATACTTCTATTACTCATCTCAATTCTAGCCTCAGAGAATGACATGTGGGCCACATTATCAACTCTGGTCAAAGTTGACCGAGCCAATGACAGGTCGGGCCCACTTGTCGTATATTTCTGATTTTCTTTTATCTTTTTCTTAATTCGGACGTGTAGGGTCCATATGTCATAGAGACAAGTTTAAATTTAAGCTAAACAGTGTATTAATTGCAATAATTAATGTGTCGAAAATGTATTTAATGAGGCATTAATTACGTCCGGATAATTTATAATGATGATTAGCACTTAATATGTCGATTTAACATTAATCACTCTCAGTTAGTATTAAATATCATTTATTTGTCTGAACGTTAATTACACATGATTAGCAATAATTACAAACAGTAATTATGCTTAGCATTAAATATTCTCATAAATATGTCTTAATGACTAATTTAATGGGCCATTAATGCCCTAATAAACACGGCCGGGACTCGGCTGTTTGGCTCGGTGAGCTCGGGCGCCATGACCGGCCGGTGCCCCGGCAGCAGCGGGGCTCGGGAGGCGAGGCAAGGCGGGGTGGTGGCCTAGGGCCTTACCGGGCGGCGAGGCGGTGAGGCAGACGGGGAGGCTCCGGTGGTGGGGTTTGGGGAGGGCGTCAGGGTGGCGAGGCTCCGGGGCAGCGGGGTTGTCGGGGCGGAGGCGGCGGACTGAGACGGGCGGATGTCGTCGGCGGCTGGGAGGACCGGAGAGAGAGAGAGAGAGAGGACGCGAAAGAAAAGGGGGCTTGGGCTGGGAGGAGAAGAAATAGGACGGGGGAGAGGCGGCGGTCGAGGCAAGGCAGGAGGTGGCGAGCTCGGGCCCCGGCTGCTTGCCGTGCGGTGGCGAGCTCTTGGCAGTGGCGGGGCGAGGGGATAAGGGCGGCGGTGGGGATAGGGTGAGAGGAGAACGGGGCAGGCCGGGGGGAAATTGGGCCAGGAGCGGGGGGAGAGCGGGCCAGGGAAGGGAGGCCCAGGTGGGGCGGGGCAGGCCACGCGGGACAGAAGGGCTGGGCCGCTCGGTTCAACCGAGAGGAGGAGAGGCGGAAGGCGAGCAGTCCAGGCGGTGGGGAAGGATGGGCCGCTGGCCCAGTCAGGGGAGGAAGGAAGAAAAATGGGCCCTAGAAGGGCCCATGGGGGGGGGGTTTTAGTTTTAGTTTTTCTTTTTATTTTTTTCTATTTTTATTTCAACTTTTAATCAATTCAAACCAAACTTTTAGATTTTGAAATTTTGTCTATAATTTTAATATATATATGGAGATAATTGGAACATCTCTCCAAAATATTTATTTTTGAAATCAAAATTGGATTTAGAAAATTGAACCCTTCTCCTAATTACGGTTTTACTCATATTCTTAAATGTTTCTCCTCGTTATTTTAAAAGTTCAAAATTCTACTCTAATTTTACTCATGTCCAACGTCATGATATGCAATGATACACACTATTAAGATAGAAGAAAAGGGGATGTTACATTCATTCATCCGGGTATTTTGTTTCCCATAGAACAATAATTTATTTCATATAGAACAATAATTTTTTTTCCATCTGCCTCACGAGGACACCGGCACACTCATTGTCCGCCGCGCGCTCGAGGCTGGACGCCAGGGCGTCCCTGGGCTCCCAGTACGCCTGTAGCTGCGCTTGGCGAGGTGGGGCGGCGCCAAGGACGACTCGTTGAGGAAGGCGGCAGCAACGGCAGCCATGGCGTGCAACGAGAACGACATATGTGAGGCGGCGTTGGGGACGACTTGTCGAGGAAGGCGGCAGTGCAGCACTTCCGGCCGCGCTTGACGAGGTGGGGCGGCGCTGGGGACGACTCCTTGAGAAAGGTGGCGGCGCAACGCCTTCGGGTCTCCACAGCGACGGCGGCCATAGCGTGCGGCAAGAACGGGATATGTAGGGCAACGCCGAGGACGACTCATCGAGGAAGGCGGCGCAGCGCTTCCGAGTCTCCACGGTGACAGCGGCCATGGCATGCGATGAGAATAGGATGTGGGGAGAGGTGAAACCCTAATTGGAGTTGAGAGATTTTATAGGAGGTGAACAGTTGGATGAATGGTGGGAGAATGAATGGTTAGATGTTAGAAGGATAAATTGCTCAAATCAGCATGTAGATGTGTAGGGTTTACCATTAAGTAATACGTTGTTCGAGCTTCGGAGGGTAAAACTGACAAGGAAGAAGATGAAACATTAAGTAGTGTGTTGTTCTATTTGTAGGCGGGGCACCAGTAATGATGTCCTGCAGGTGCCATGGGCTTTCACATCCTGTTAGTGTAGTTACTGAAGTCGCTTTGTCAGTCAGTCATCTTGTTTCTCTGTTCTGTGTCGCTTCTGTATCCGAGCTTTGTGCTTCGTTTTTCTCCCATTCACCTAATTTAATACATGCACCTCTTCCTGAGGGTAAAAAAGTTCAAAGCTCGTGAGCTAGATCAGGCTTAGTTGTTAATGACTTGGCTCATGCTTGGCTCGTAAATATAACAAGCCCAGTCGAGCATATTTTCAGCGCATTATCTTAACAAGCCGAGTCGAGCTAACTCGTGAGCTACTTGCTAGCTCGTTAAGAATCACCTTATTTATAATAGAGTCAGTCTCACAACTAGTATGTCTGATAAAACATAAGCTCAGTCGCTCGTTTGATTGATACTTTGTACAAGACATTATATTTATAATATGAGATACTTAATTGATGGTCACTGAACTATGTGGAATATTAATTATGATATTTTAGGATTTAAATTATGTATATGGTATGTTTGAAACAATTATTTATTATCTCGAAATGTCTTAGATAATTTTTATAGTGTTGATTCAGTTCAGAGCAGTATCTATTAGTATACATTTTACAATTTTCTATGATTTCTGGTTCACAGGCAACTCGAGTTAAGTAATAAGCCAGATCAAACTTTACTTTTAGCTCATTAGCTTAACCAGCCGAGCCGGCTTGGTATCCATCGCATCCTGTCCTGCAGTTCAAAAAAAAGAAGATAAAAAAACATGAGGAAAAGCAACTGAGGACTCAAGCAGCCAATTCGTTTTGCGAATATTCAGAGGTCTCACTGTCACCTCTCGCGCGTGCGATCCGACGTCGAGAGGCGAGACTCGAGGCCCACGTGACTCCGTGATAGCCACCTGTCTCCGCGACAGCCGCCCCCCATCGCGACCGTCCAATACAAGGGGCGTAATAATATAAAACTGGCGGATCTTGTCGTTTGGATCCACTTGCACCCGCGCATCAAAATTTCCCCTTCTCCTCTCGAATAAAAGAAGTCCCCTTCTAATAGTTCGTACACCACCTCAGCCGTCGGATGGCCCGACTCGTTGGCCCCGGGGTGCTGATCGCGCCGTCCAATTATAAGGCCAGCACACCCCGAATATTGGCAGTTCCCCACGTCGCCGTAGCCTTCCCCTTATTAATACCGCGGCGAGTCCGCCTGCTCCTGTTATCCTCCTCCGCTATTCCGCTCTCGAAAAAGTTGTTCTTGTTCCGCAAACCACAAGAAGAAAAGCAAGGTGAGCCTCTCCGATCTGATCGATGCCTCTACATTTAGAAGTTGTAGCCTTCATCGAAATTTGACGTTTGGTTTGTCTCCGATCGATCTTCAGATCGGATCCACCAGACCTGATTCGTTAAATCTAGCTTTTAGGCAGATTTGCAGTGTTGGTCGTTTGTTTACGTCTAATGAATTAGTACAGTTTAATTTCGCAAACCCCAATCTAAAGATTAGCAACGCGTGTTAATGATGCCGTGTTGCAACTCTGTAGCGCAGATCTGTTTGGTTCCGCGGATTGGTGGATGTGGCCTAATTTTGTGTGTCCGTTGTGCTGGTGGTGGTGATGATTTTGTAGGCGATGGCGAGCTCGGGTTTCTCGTGGACGCTGCCCGACCACCCCAATCTTCCCAAGGGGAAGACGGTGGCCGTCGTCGTGCTGGACGGATGGGGCGAGGCCAACGCCGACGAGTACAACTGTATCCATGTCGCCCAGACGCCCGTCATGGATTCGCTCAAGAACGTATGCTCTCTTGGCACCTGTTTACCTTTCATGTTGTATTACAAAGATGAAACCTTTTGCCTTTATCTGATTAATGCGATTGCAAAGTTGCAGAATTGTACTCTAGATTAGCGCATCGTGGTTGTAACTGTTGCATAATCCTGTGGTCAGTAAGCTCTTGCTGTGATTCAGTCAGAGGTTTAGCCTGTAGATTCATGATATTGCGTGCATTTATCTTGCGCAGGGTTGCCTCTGTGCTACAAATTTGTGGCACTCTGGTTTGAGTATGATGATGAATCTGATGTGATTTGTGGCCCCTTTTCACTCATATACAGTCAATATTACGCACTGTTAGCTAGTGGGCTCTCATGTAATTGTCGTGTCTCACTAATGTCTCATGCTTAGTTTGAGCATTAGCAATTCATATGTTCCGTGTAACCTGGATTTGTTCAGACGTGGTTTTGACAATACCTACATGTGCTAGTATTATTTTTGCCTACATAGCTCTGTATTTAGATGTGCAATGACTATGCTTAAATCATTTTTATTTTTGTGAAACAAAAGGGTGCTCCTGAGAAGTGGAGACTAGTGAAGGCTCATGGAACAGCCGTAGGTCTCCCTAGTGATGACGACATGGGTAACAGTGAAGTTGGCCACAATGCTCTTGGTGCTGGTCGGATTTTTGCTCAAGGGTATGCTGTTGGATTTTGATTTATTTTGGAAATATGTTCTCTGTTGTAACTAGCGCACTTATTGTTTGTGTGGATATAACATTGGGCATGTATGCCCAAAGAGGGAAAGGAGTCTTTCCATTACTCAACATGCAATAAAACGGCCACTAAAAATCCTGATATCCATGATTCTGAAATACATGTTACTTGACTATAACCGGAACCTTGTCATATAGCCTTCTAGGTGCTGATGATATGGTCTTGTAGTGTTGCATCGTCATCGATTTTTCTTGAGTAACTGCTAACCAGCAGCCGTCTCTTGAGGCTGCTGCTTTGTACTTGCTTTGGTTAGGTGTCACACTTTCCTGTTAAACTATTTGAGTCATATGCATAGGCATTTATGCAAAGTGAAGCTTGTTAAACTATATCAACTATGTTCATTTATTTTTTCTCACTTGTATGATTCTTTCCCATTTTCACTTGTTGAATGATATAACCATCAACTCTTTCAGATTGGTTACCACAAAATTAATTGGATAATATATTCTTCATTTCTATAGTGCGAAGCTTGTTGATGCTGCTCTTGCTTCTGGGAAGATTTATGATGGAGAAGGGTTCAATTACATCAAACAATCTTTTGATAAAGGTACCCTGCACCTTATTGGTTTGTTGAGTGATGGAGGTGTCCACTCCCGGCTAGATCAAGTGCAGGTTTGTGAAGCTTTCTTTGATTTATCTTGCTAATTATGCTTGAATGCTAGGACCACAGATTGCTGTCTTGTCATGATTTAATCTGGCCAATATTAAATTGTTCTTTTTTGTTTCACTCTATTTTCAGTTGCTTCTGAAAGGAGCCAGTGAGAGGGGAGCAAAAAGAATTCGCCTTCACATTCTTACTGATGGGCGTGATGTTTTGGATGGCAGTAGTGTCGGTTTTGTAGAGACACTAGAGAATGATCTTTCTCAGCTTCGTGAGAAGGGTGTTGATGCACAAATTGCATCTGGTGGTGGAAGGATGTATGTTACCATGGACCGCTATGAGGTACACTCTCATTTCAGTCAATCATCGACTTTTATTGTTTAGCAGTGTGGGTTGTAGTTTGAGCTATTTCTGAATTGAAAGCTGCATCTTTTTCCTGGTGACGTCAAAGCCGTCTTTTTAAATACTTTGCAGAATGACTGGGATGTGGTCAAACGTGGGTGGGATGCCCAGGTGCTTGGAGAAGCACCATATAAATTCCGGAATGCAGTTGAAGCTGTGAAAACACTAAGAGCAGAGCCCAAGGCCAATGATCAGTACTTGCCCCCGTTTGTGATAGTTGATGAGAGTGGCAAATCAGTTGGTCCTATAGTAGATGGTGATGCAGTTGTGACTTTCAATTTCAGAGCTGATCGCATGGTTATGCTTGCGAAAGCATTGGAGTTTGCAGATTTTGACAAATTTGATCGTGTTCGTGTACCAAAAATTAACTATGCTGGGATGCTTCAATATGATGGTGAGTTGAAGCTTCCAAACAAATACCTTGTTTCCCCACCTGAGATAGAGAGGACATCTGGTGAATACTTGGTAAAGAATGGCGTCCGCACCTTTGCTTGCAGGCAAGTACCTGATTTTCCATTGTCTTCCTTCCCATTTTAAAGCATTTGGTTCTTCACATAAATCTCTATGCTATAATTACTGATCACGACTCGGTGATTTTGGACATATGGAACATTTACTTCAACCAATTTCGGTGCCAAGTTTTGGCATGCTCCAAATGAAAACAAATATAGGCCAAGTACTTCATAAAATGTGCAAGCACAAGTCAGATGCTTTATACCCGCTCAAAAGCTTTACTGCTAGTTGTATTTATTGCCTCGTGCTTCATTTTTATCACCCAGTCATGTCTCAATCTCCTAAAATAGGAAAAGGAAAAGGTTGGGTTCTTTGTTACTTTTGGGCACCTATTGGTATGTTCATTCCTGGTCTTTTATTTGATGTTCCTTGGCAGTGTGGTAAAATGTCTGCATTGTTTTTTGCATGGTTTAGCAAAGTGCGTCTTGTCGTTTGTTAAAGCTTGCATAATGCTATTTCGGTTCACTTGTTTGGGTTCTGTATTGTGCTCTGTGCGTACAACATATTGTTCTACCTTCTGCATATTGGTATTTATGGACTCATCGATTTGTTCATAACAGCGAGACAGTGAAGTTTGGCCATGTCACATTTTTCTGGAATGGAAACCGTTCTGGATACTTCGATGAAACCAAGGAAGAGTATGTGGAGATTCCAAGTGATAGTGGTATCACATTCAATGTTCAACCCAAAATGAAGGCACTCGAAATTGCCGAGAAAACCCGGGATGCTATCCTCAGTGGAAAGTTTGACCAGGTAAAGAATTCTGGAAGTTACAGTAGATGTCTTTGTTTGTTTGCCCCCGCGCAGTTACTTAGCATATTATTCTTGTAGGTACGTGTTAACCTTCCAAATGGTGATATGGTTGGCCACACTGGTGATATTGAGGCCACAGTTGTTGCTTGCAAGGCTGCTGATGAAGCTGTCAAGGTGAGAACAAACAAGACAAACTACCTTATGTCTTTTCAATGTTTTGTTTTCATTATCTGTATATTCTGAAAGCTGAACAGTTATATTGATAGGAAATAACACATGTTACTATAGTTTGAAAGGAAAATTCTCTGAAATTTCTGATTCTTTGGGCTTTACTTTTAGTTGGTTACACACAGTTTCATTATATGTTGTGTTTTCAATGTTTTTGCCTTGGTTACCAGATTATATTTTATACACCTTTACTTAGCCTATTCATTAATTTCCCTGTGGAACAGATAATTTTGGATGCAGTCGAGCAAGTTGGTGGTATTTATCTTGTCACTGCTGATCATGGAAATGCAGAGGATATGGTGAAAAGAAACAAATCTGGCCAGCCGATGCTCGACAAAAGTGGTAGCATCCAAATTCTTACCTCACATACGCTTCAGCCAGTAAGTGCAATGCCATATGCTAGGCTTTGATATCCTCCCAGTAAAACCAACTCGAGTGTCATGTTTATCATTTAGTTTTTAACGCGCCTGTAAAACTTGCAGGTCCCGGTTGCTATCGGAGGCCCTGGTCTCCACCCAGGAGTGAGATTCCGGTCTGATATCCAGACCCCTGGGCTCGCCAATGTTGCTGCCACTGTGATGAACCTCCACGGCTTTGAGGCTCCTGCTGACTACGAGACGACGCTCATTGAAGTTGTTGACAAGTAAAATACGACTCTATGAAGTCAAAATTGCTGTAGCCAATTTTGTTGCTATAGTCTTCAGATGATCGATGATGATCACGTCATTGAATAATTTGAGATTTGCCAGCATGCTGCTCAAACTCATGGGCATTTAGAGAAGTTGATTTGACTTGCTGTTAGCTGTATTTGTAACTTGATGTTGCCGCATGGGCTGGCTTTACATATTTATAGTCATTTTTGCTCAGCTATATGTAACGCGGCAGACTTTATGTCATGTAGAAGTTACAGTTGCGGAGTAAAAATTGCTTGACTTAGTATACGTGACTGTTCATGTCGCTTTAATAGGTTTTTTCGTGACAAGTCCGTTTTGAATTTACAGAGGCATGCATCCAGCTGGATTACTATCTCAAGACTTGTGCTGCATAGGTGGATTGCCATGACTACAGATGCATGTATTCTGCTGGGTTACAACGATGGACGGCCGCGCGCAAGGAGGCCATCAGGCAGAGGAGGCGCATTACCGCCGTTTGCTCCGGCCACCTCCGTCTAATGCGGATCCACATCCCAGCGTCTCCGACTCCCAGCTACCGAGCCCTCCTCCGTCTCCGACTCCGACTACCGAGCCGAGCCTGCCTTAGATATAGTGGAGTAGGGGTAGTTAGACCCACCCAAATATTTTTTATCCAGAAGAGATGATCCATGTGTCTATGACGACTCCACTCTACAGCCGCTTGCTCATTCCAACCCCCTGGGGCGCCCGCGATGCTGCTCCTCCCTTGGTCCTCCCTGATAAGCGTGCCTATCTCGCTGACCACCGCAACCATACCACCGTCTTCTCCAAGTTGACGGACGGAGGGAGGCACGAGGAGGAACAACGGCGAGAAGGACATCCAGATCCAGGTCATATTCTTCGTCGCCCACCCGCCGCGAGTCTCCTGTTACTACGCCTACCTCCCCGGATTGGAACCCTCCGAGTTCTCCACGAGGTCAACCTCGCCATCCTCTGCGTCGTGCGCGGCCCCGGGTACGACATAGCCAACCGCGAGGAGCGTCGTCGCTCACACTGCTTCCGCACCAGAGATATCCGTGCTACTACTTTCGTGATTACGACGTTGGCCTCCTGTGCTACTGCACCACTACAGCCACGACGACCTTCACTCTTCGTCAACATCACTCCAACCCCTACGAAGCGTACAACGTCGCGGCACTCATTCCCCGCGGAACCCGACCAGCCAACCTCGGAGAGACTACACACTGGTCAGCCCACGCTCAGCTTGCATGATGACGATATTGTCTACTTCATGGCTAAGGTTGACCAACGAGACCGCAAGGCATGGGTGGTTTCACTTGACATGAGGAACAAGACACTGCAAGGAGTGGCTGCATTTGGCAGTGCACCAAGGACCCTGGAGAACGCGTTTCTACCGGGCACGCGATCTCCACTACTACAGAATTCATTTAACGGGACGCCCCTGTACAGACGGTTTTTTTGAAGTCGTCTGTACAAATAGTATCACAGACGGTTCTAAACGAAAACCGTCTGAGAAAATGAGTACACACTGTTCCCAACAAGCGGGACGCTACAGTACAGACGGCTCCAATTTGGAACCGTCTGTACAAATAGCACAGACGGGTCCAAACTGGAACCATCTGTACAAATCAAACAGTCCAGACGGTTCTAAGTTTGGAACCGTCTGTACAAATCTGCAAACAGTACAGACGGTTCTAAACTGGAACTGTCTGTACAAATCGAACAGTCCAGACGGTTCTAAGTTTGGAACAGTCTGTACAAATCTGTAAACAGTACAGACGGTTCTAAACTTGGAACCGTCTGTACAAATCGATTTGTACAGACGGTTTTAAACTGGAACCGTCTGTACAAATAGATGAAATAAGGCTAGTTGATCTCTGCTGGCGCGGCAGCAAAAACTGCAGATTTTCTTGCCGCGGCAGGAAAGTGGCAGCGTCGGGGAGGCAGTTTAACAGCTCCGATTGTCAAACGGTTTTCACGGCTGTGAGCGGGAGGCCAAACTCTACGTCTCCAGAAATTTTGAGCCAATTCCAAGAAAGTCGATGAAACGACTAGTGGCAATCCCGACCCGAAATCGAAGATTTTGAAAACGGCGCCCGGACGAAATTGCTCAGCAGAAGCTGGGATCAAGGTAGAAAGCAAGTCCTCGACTCAAGCTAACTAGGAAACAAGAATCACCCAATTCGGAGTCCGGGTGAAGGAGATATGCCCTCCGCAAGATCAAAAAAAGTAACGGAAAAACTTCCGAAGCCAAAAAGTCCGACTTAGAAGTTGAATTTTGAAGGTCAAGATGCGTACAGGTGTATACACATGTATTTTTTTCAGATGCGCGTCGTCGTTAGCTTCGATTTGAGTGGTCGTGGACCCAAACGGACTCCGTATGAGAAAGTTACGGCCGTTTTACTAAAACCTCTCAAACTAGAGTTGAATTTCGACTCAAACTAGCACTTGGAGCTATAGCACAGACGGCTCCAATTTGAAACCGTCTGTACAAATAGCATAGACGGGTCCAAACTGGAACCGTCTGTACAAATCGAACAGTCCAGACGGTTCTCAGTTTGGAACCGTCTGGACTAGAAGCGTCCCGCTTAGTCGTAGGCATAAGTTAAGAAGAAAGTCATCCCATATGTATCGCATACTCAGACTAGATCAGCTGGCAACTCCCCTTGCTGGACAACACGAGGTTGCGGGATCGAAACCCGCTGGAAGCATATTGTGCGATTTAATTCAAGCGGTTGGATGAGACTGCGCGGACGGCGGGATGAGACTGGGCACATGGCGTGATGAGGGGTTATGTTTTTGAACCGTCTGTACAAATCGATTAGTACAGACGGTTCAAAAACCGTCTGTACAAGCCTAATTTGTACAGACTGTTTCGTCCAGACGGTTCGGAAAACCGTCCCGCATGGGAGTTCCGAACCGTCTGGACAAATGATTTCTCTAGGAGTGTTCACTAAGTCCCGTCCACCAATCAAAGGTTGCTAGGTGTTTTGATATAGATTTTACCCTTCTGCATTTATGTGTATTTAGGTCTTTTTAGTAAGGAATTTCTGCTCGGCTTCAATTAATAACTCTGTCGCACATGCTCTTGCAGCGTATGGCCGTTTTACGAACACTGGAACTGATCTTTATGCTGACGGTGTCCTCCCTGATGTAAGCGATTTAGTGGCGAGCGATTAGCTTCACGTACTAGTTAATGCAAGGTCTTGCATTTCCAAAAAATAAAAAATTACGGCCCGTCATTCTCTCTCCGACCATGTATCTAGCCTGCACTCTACTCTTTCCTTTATCTCCCTCTTTCATCCACCGAGCCGCACCTGCTGCTGCCCTCTCCCTCACCTCAGACGCCAGCGTGTCCGAGGCCACCGTGCTAGGCCCGGCGATGGCTAGGTGGCTCTCGCCAAGATAAAATGAGGCGGCTCTCCAACAGGGGACGGAGGGATCCGATGACTTCGAAGCATCGCGTGCCTGCATGGGCGGCAACCCTCTCCGGGTGTTGTTCGTCCTGCTCGTCCGTCACATGCGAGCTGCCGGCCGGGTACCCCTTGGTCCGCGGCAACAGACCTAATTTCTTGTAGGGAAATATGAATTTGATTGCATCCAAATGGATTGACTTATGTTCCTCTTATCTATTGTTGTCGTTTGATATCGTTTCTTATTCTTGTTGGAGGAATTACTTGTTCTAGACATGGAGATATAGCTGCACTCTTAGATGCTTTTTGGCTTCCCCTAGGTCGGTGAACATTTTCAAAAATAAAAGGTCACTGGAACACAATAAAAGATCAGTGAAACATACCTCAAACAATATGAAACATCTATATACTCCTTGAAGCATCTGTAATGATGGCTGAAATTGTTATGGTATTTGGCTACAAAATATTTGCCAGACTCTTTAAAACATTAAAAAAAAAGATCAATGAGACATAAAAGATCGGAGAAACACAATGAAAGATCAGCAAAACATTTACAAATATAAAAGATCGGCGAAACACAATGAAAGAGCGGTTTAACATACGTGAAATGATATGAAACACCTATGATACTCCTTGAAGCATTTGTAATAATGGCTAAAATTGTTACAGTGTTTGTTACAAAAGATTTGCCTAACTCTCTGAAACATTTTCAAAAGTATAGTAATTTGTTTCAAACCCGTATGAAAGTTATTGTTTTTGCGGAACCTCTCTCAAACACGTAGAACCCTGACAAAAAACTTCTATAAAACGTTTTGTATGAAACTTGTGTGAATTGTTTTAATCATTTTGAACTTCTATGAAACAAAACATGTCTAAAATTCGCGTCAAACTTTTCGAAACTAGACTGAAACATGTGTGAAGCATGTTGAAACATCTGTGAAACACTATGAAATATCTACAAAACATAATGAAACGATATGTAGCACCTATGATATTCCTTGAAATATTTTAATAATGGCTCAAACTATTATGGTTTTTGGGTACAACTCTATAGAATTTTAATGAATGTTTCAACAAATTTTCCTAGGAAACACGTTCAAAGCTAACACTAGCAATCATTTAAAATTCGCCTCGACTAATATTCAGCTGATATATCGAACAATATTTCGGTATTGGTGGCCTGTCGGTTTCAAAACAGTATATCATTTTCACACATATCGGCCAATATAGCCCAACGTATAGGCTGATATTTTTTTCTATATAGATCAATATGTAAATTGCGACATATTCTTTTACAGATTTTGGAATGGGAAAACTATACACGTATAATTTCATCAAATATGGAAATATTCATAAGTTCCATTACAATACATGTACAATGCACTTCATTATGATATAATATAAGATATACCATGTATAGTTGTGCTATTTGACAGCATGGTATAGAATACGTTATTATATGCGTGGTCATAAAATCGTGCATACATGATTGTAAAATTATGCATACAAGATCATAATTACAATGAAATTGGTGGGACATAGTGAATTTATATACAACATGATGTAAATATCGGATCGTAAAACTGTTGAACAAAGTATTATAAATTCATGTATAAAATATCGTAAAACTAGTGGTCACAGAATAAGCTATTCTATATGCAGGAGTAGAATAGCGTAGCTGGTACCGTGTATATATAATCATTTATTTATCATATACTGCAAGTTGAATGACGTAATCGGTGTTTGTTTCTAAGAGTCTCATAGAAGTTCATTAGGTTTTAAATTTCTAAATTTCAAATTCCAAAAGATATCTAATATTGATCTTATTTTGAAGATCTCATTAAAGAGAATATGATTGTTTAAACCCATCGTTAATCTCACATTTGTTAAAAAATATATGAGTCTTTTAAATTTTAGAATCAAAATAAAATTCATGCGTTGGTGTTAGGAGAGAGAATGTGGAGTGATTGAACAAGAGAGATCACGTGCAGTTAGAGAGAATAACATAGGAGAGATAACATGGGCACGATATACCCACCTGAGTGTATGCCATGCTCATTTCTAGACATGCCGCATAGTAATATGTCCTACTAGTCATTATCATCTCAGAGGTGTGTAATGGAGGAACAGATCTGAGGAAATGTGGAAGAACTGAATCAAGGAGAGAGGTAAATAGTGTACTGCTACTCACATGAGTGGGACCCATAGATCAAAAGGTGTGTCACCCTTTTCAAAACAATGTAGGTATACCTAAGGCTAATAAGGCAGTGGATCAACAGAGGTGGTATTGTAATTAGGCCAGAATTACAGCACACATCCCCACGACGAGTGGAATGGTGGATGCTGCTCCGGTAGAAAATCCGGGTTCCAAGGACCCTCGACATAAACTTCACTTATATGCACAGTAGGATCTCCACTTATCCGAATGTGGCTGATCCAGGTAATTTATTCTATATTTCCGAAGCCAGCGCATGGATGCCTTGTTGTCTTATTTCCGTTGCTTGGCCTACTTTCAGTACTCATGGCAAACCTCTTGATGATAGATACTCCCTATATCCAAGAATGTAAGACGATTTTAATTCGTTAAGATAAACCTTTGATCAATAATTACTCTATTAATATGCAGTTTATGTGATACAAAATTATAATCATAAGAAAGTACTTTTGAAGAGGAATCTAATGATATCAATTTTATGTCACATAAATCGCATATGAATAAACTAATTGTTGGTCAAAACCTTGTTTTAACCAATTGAAATATGTCTTACATTCTTGGACGGAGGGAGTAACACAGTAAATTAGTATACTCCCCCCAAATCACAACTAGTTGTCTTATTTCTGTTGCTTGGCCTACTTGCAGTACTCATGGCAAATCTCTTGACGTTATATATTTCCTCGTGATCATAAAAACGTGATATCTTGAATACCGATATAGTTTTTAAAATATAATTTGAACCATAAATTTGTATTTTAATATATGTATGAAATCTAACATAGTTATAATATTTAAAGTACTGTTCTATACATATGATTTTCAAGTACCCAATCTAAGGGCCTCTTTGGAACGCAGAATTCTAAAAATACAGAAATAGAAAAAAGTAGGATTGAGATGTCACGACTTCACAAATCTTACAAGAATCCAAAACCCAAGAATTTACAAACATCTCTCTTTGGATGCTACATAGGAACTTTGCAGGAATTTGAAGAGAGAGAAGATACATGCAGGACACAAATAAATTTTTTCATGAGGTTTAACCTCTTGTTAGGAACCTTATGGAATTCGGGTGTAGGAATGCAATCTATAGGAATTTTGATGGCCGCATTCTTTTGATCCAAAGAGCCTCCATTGAAAAATTTCCGATGGATTGAAATCCTACAAAACTCCTTCGATCCAAAGAGACCATAAATATCTAAAACGTTATCAATGGTCAAACTTTTAAAAGTTTAACTGAAACTATGTCCAAATGTCACTTTTTGTCATATGGAGAGAGTAGAAAACATGTATTCTGTAGTGGAAGACCATCATATATAATATGGAGGGACTTGTCTGCTCCACCATTTCAAGCAAATAGAACTTTAAAGTTGTCGTAGATGCAAGTCTAGACAATAAACTTGTGACACCCCTGATTGGTTAAATCGACCTCCGAGTGTGCACGGGGAGAGCGAGCGAGGGTTGAACGTGAGGGGGGTTGTCAGCACGAACCCCATAATTATATTGCAAAGCGGCGGAGAAGTGTTACAAGTGAAAAAGTTCCCCTCTCTCCTCTCCTCTTCTCCTGGGGATTATTTATAGGAGAGGGGGAGGGACAAGGCCAGATTAGATTTTATCCCCACTCCTGGTAGCTTGTCACAGGGTAAGGTGGTCATTTCTCCCAGTTTGAGAGATCTTTGAGGTATATTCCCGAACATCTTTAGGGAATCTTGAGAGAATCTCCAGGAGACTTTTGAGAAGACCTTGATGAATCAAGGCCCTCCTCGATTTGGGACATGTCGAGGTCCTCCTTGACATGGGAAGCGTCAGCACCGTCCTCGACGTGAGGATTGTTGGGGTTGCCCTTGACGCGTCAATGTGATCCTTGTCTGCACCGTCACCATCTTTGACGGTGGGAGTCGCCGAGGCTATCCTCACCACTAGAGGAAGCTTCCACGGTAGTAGATCCCTCTTTGCCAGTGTGAAATGTTGACTCGGGTTAGCAAGAAGACCCTCCCTAACAGAAGTATTTTGTCGAGTTAAGAAAAGGCAAACATAAACTCATTTCGGATTGATCTGTACACTGCTGTCGGTATAATACTAGGTGAGGATGATGCAATTAATCTAAACTCCCTCTCGAAAGCACCGTTAAAAGCCGATAAACATAACACATATGGATAGAACCTGGATATGGACAAAGAAATCAAGAATCTAAAGGGGGGTAGACGACCAACACCCAGTTAAATGGCAGTCAAACTGCCTCTGGAGATGAGAAGTTTCCTGTGGTGCTGATGGAAATGAGTACAGAAAGAGCACGCCTTATGCTTTCACAGAAAAAGCATGTCCGATCTTATTACATTCTAGAACTATAACTTGTTGATACTCTAGCTAACGGGCTGAATTTTCAGCAGTGGTTTTTAGAGGGAAGATCAAGGGCTGCCATGTAGTTCTTTCGGCACTGGCTTATTACTTTTCTCACTATAACATGAGGCGAATATTTTGGTGCGCTCAGGTACAGAGCGCACACCGGAAACTGCCAGGGATGGAGCTGCCTAAAATCCCTATGATGGATTATGTAGCTAAAATCCCTATGAATTGATTATGCGCCGACGTCAATACCACACGGTCATGGTGAAGAAAAGCACCAGGATGCTGCTGCTGCAGGGATGGAAGGAGCAAGTGTGGGAGTTGAAGATGGGGATACTATGGACTTGTAATAAGCAGCTAGGGGTACGAGTGAGTGATGGTAGTGTCTTTCATGTCTCACTACTATCTGTGATGGTAGGTTTGTGTTGGAAGAATTGTCTTAATTTACTAAGGTTATGACAGATTCAGTAGCTATCCACGCCCAGGATGGATGTTAAGGCAGGCAGACCATACGTAAAGTAACTTTTTTGAGATGATGATTGATCTAATTTTGATATCTAATAAGTCTTATGTCAGTTGTTTAACCCAATGTATGTCATCTGCCCGCTCGCTGTTGGTGACTCGTATTTTTGGATGGTGATCGACAACGGAGGACAGAACACGGCGGCCGTGCGCAATGCGCAGACGTCGCCGTCTCTTCCATCACTGCCGATGGCCCCTGGCCTCCTCTGTCTAAGGCAGCTACCCCCACCCCCACACACAAACCCTGCCAACTGTAATCTCGCCGGTGAGGTCTGCTGCCCCACCCTGAGAACCCTAATCTTGCCAGGGAGGTCTGCTGTTGCTGGAGAGGAAGAAGCAGAGGAAGAAGGGGATTGAGGCAGAGGAAGAGGGACACGGCACCGCGGGTCATCCCCTTCCCCGATTCATGGGGGGCGCCTGTTCCCTTCATCCGGCGCACCGACGCTTTTAAGCTTTTGCCTTCTTCTTTTTTACAATAAGTAAGTTACAAGAAATGCAGCAGAAGCATTAATTCTGGCCAAGTTGCATCTTGCAACTTCACTGTGGCAATTTGTGTAACGGTGCGCTCCCACGACCCGACAGAAGCGAGCTGACGTCGCAGTTCAACCCAGTCCCCGACACAAATTACCTGGGTTTCATCTGAAAAAATCACGAATATAATGAAGAAGGTTAAAAACGCTACACAAGAACTTACGAACTTTGCACATTTTCCCAAGTGACAACAGAAATGCCATACACCTCAGGCCTTAAGGCAAACCGTGGCTCCAAAATCAGAATCAGATAAATAGCTTGCGGGACATGATGATACACTCAATACACTTGAAACCTACCCTCTTAGATGAACCCTATGGTAAACATCTTTAGAAGCTACACGGATCCCAAAATACATGAAAAAATGTCAACTCCGCAGCAGATGAGAGGTTGATGGATGAATGGTGACCTGTACACAAATAAACAGCATTCCCACCATGAAGGCCTCGATGAAAGATTCCCACAGCTAGGTCAGGTTGTCGACTAACTGGTGCCAGATGTTAATAGCACGGATCTGTAGATGCCTGATTGTAGACTGCCTGCCTGCCTGAGCAGCTGTTAATTTGACCACACATGGACAAGGCCTTGTCGGTTGCCGGTATAGATCTCTTCACGCTCTTCATCATAGTACAGAGATGTGATGTCCCCCAGGGCCTCTGAAGGTGAATTTTGGAACTTTGATGTCGTCTTTTGTTTGGAGAGGTTCCCTGCCCTTATTTTGGCCAAGCATTTTCCAGTTAATATCTCGCTGATATTTATAGAACATGCTGCATAAGAATCAAAGTGCAAATTCGGTTAAGTAGGGATAAATAATGGCATCATCGTCATTATTTACTGCAGCAAGTTAGAGGAGATTTTTTTTCAAGCATACAATTAGAAAAAGTGAGTTTGAAACAAGAAGATTAATAAGGCAATAAGCATATTTGTAACTTAACATACCTTGTGATGCATCTTTTGTTTAACTGACTTAGTAAGTAGAGAATTTGATAAACATCACAAAAATAATTTCAGTGGTCACAAGGACTTGAAATAAAGAGTATAATACCCTATTATGATGTTTCTTTGACTCTTTGTACAAAACAAACAGAAAAACTTTAGTAACACAAGCTCGATCATAAGGATAATGTACTGACAATTGCATGCATCAATCATCAAACTGAGCTAAAATTAGAAAATGGGGAGCAATACATCCCATAAAAGAGAAAACAGTGCTGCAAGCTGCATCTAACATGACAAACAGCAGTTATGGATAGAAGGGAAACGTGGTGACAGGAAGCAGCAGCAATCAGTCAAATGCGACCAGCAGTCAAGCAGTAGAGTTGGCACTCGCAGTACGAACTAAACACATCAGTAATACATGTCAAAACATCAGAAAATTTAAATGTTACCATTGTCCTCTGAAGATGAATCTTCTGGATCAGCCTTGCAGTAAGAAATAATAAGGTCTTGATTGCTAGTTATGTAAATACTGTTCGTATTGCAATCAGGATGCCACAACAGATGATCCTCAAAGGATGTCACCAGTTCACCACGAAAATTCCAAACTGATACTGATCTATTACGGAAGGTCAGGAACAGCTGCATTTCATACAGAAAAATAAAAGCTGATGGAGTGACAAACTCACTCCTGCTCACTTCTGTTATCTTGAAGTTTCTTACCTGCGGTAGTGCACAGAAGTTCATTACAAACAAGATATAGAAAATTAGTTTGCTTTATTTCCTGTCACCTATAATAGGCAAAATGCTTACATCAAGAATTTGAAGATTCTCCCCTTCCTGCTTGACCAGAAGTTTTTCATTGAATTGCTCGATGAAATCAACCTTCTTATTGCGATGAAGAAGATGTTTGAATAACTTCAAGCGCTTACCATCTTCAATAGAAAGAATCTCAAGAGGAATATAACCCCTCTTTCTAGAATAGATCAATAGCATTATACCAGGGCTGTCAGAAGCAAACAATAAGCAGTAAGACATAAATCTAAAATATGAAACTCGTGAGCAAAAATTGTGCACAACAAAATTTCAATTAATCCAACCATATTCCTCTTGAAAGAAAAGCAATAAACCAATCTCATCTGGCAAGTGGCCGAGAATAAATTACACGAATATTAAAGCAGTATATTCAGTATTAGAGTTGTGGTTGGCTGCTAATCAGGCCCAAGGGTTTTCTTTAAAATTGTCCCATTCACTTCTTGGGAGATCATGGAAGCACTTTCCATAGTGCATTTTGCAACAACAATTCTCTTCTTCCCAACTGCTCACCATTAGCTTCTCCATCAAACAAACATAATGTGCATGTGCTGGTCCTTAGATCATTATAGGGTAAATACCGCTGAGAGAACAGCTGGGCAGCACAAAATTCTTTTATTTTAGATAGAAGAAACAATTAGGGAAGAGAGGAGACTAGATATGAGAATGACTTGTTTATTCTTTCTTGCTTCCCCTTAAGAGATAATAGTGGCTTATATAGGCTAGACCCAAACAATGGATAACTAATAGATATTTGAATGCAACTAAGAGATAACAACAAACAACCAAATCCAACTTAACTTGGAACATAAGAAACTAATCATGCATCTAACTTATCCGCTGGCCCTTGAAACCGCAAACTGAGCCTTAGTAGTTACTTGGTGGATTAAAGGGGTGGCTTGCACTTCTAACTTATGAGAAAAATATATCGAACAAACAATATTATGTCATCACTACCTGAAAACAGAAAGGTAATGCAGGATGGTGTACGATATAATTTAATTGGAAAACCGACCACTGTACAGTGTAGTCACTATGTGGGTTAAAGGGGTGGCTTGTACTTCTAACTTATGAGAAAAATAAATCGAACAAACAATATTATGTCATCACTACCTGAAAACAGCAAGGTAATGCAAAAAAAAAGGATGGTATACGATATAATTTAATTGGAAAACCGACCACTGTACAGTGTAGTCACTATGTGGATTAAAGGGGTGGCTTGTACTTCTAGTCATGAGAGAAAAATATATTGAAGAAAAACCTTCAGTCAGTATTGCAAGAGAAGCAAAGTAACACAGATGAAAAAAGGGGATTGGTGTACAATGTAATTGAGGAAAACAAATCAAGAGAGATTTCCTTGCCTGATCTTTATTTCTTGAACGCTTTTATCAGATATTGTATACAGCAGTGTGTAGTTTTTCAAGTCAAACACCTTGTAAGTACTGTTTCAAATGAGAAATCAGTGTCATAATTTGGACAAAGTAAATTTTCTTGCCCTTAAAAAAGTTTGGAGTTCAGTTACCTGTCTTGGGCAGAGTAAGTCAGCACCTTTCCATTTACATCATCAAATTCCACGAAACCTGGCCACCTCAAGGATTCTGTCTCGAAAAGAGGGAAACCAGCATCTGGCTTTCCACGCCGTATATACCTTTAAAAGAGTAGATATCATAGTAAGCAATATGACAAAAGTAGAAGCTTAGTACAGTAACAAGAATATAGAAACTCAGACTCACTCTATTCGAGTTGTTCTGCATCTTAAGGCACTGAAATTTTCAGAACCATAAACTGATACGGTTATGAGTGAGTCGTTGTTCTTGTTATAAAACAAACTACGGATGACTTCATCTGGACTTCCATTCAGAAAGCAAATCCGCTGGTTTGTCACTGGAAATAAAGAGCATCTCAGAATGGTTCTTTATACCAGGACAAGTCATTATCAAGGCAGGTGTACCTCTACTGAATGCAGCACAGACTCCTGACTGTGATAAAGCAAAGATAATATCACAAGCTCCAACTATCTCGATAATTTCAGACCGTTTCCTCAAGTAAGGTAGAAGCAAACCATTCTCTTTCGGATCATGAGTATCAAATTCTTCCTAAAATTAAGAGTAAGAAAAATCAAAGATATGTTATTAAGAATCACACATAGAATGGGGTACGTTACTAACAGATAGAAAGGAAAGAAGAAACAAATGCATGTGAAACAAAGGGAGAAGGGCAACTATGGGGAGGGCTATTCTAATAAGGAATACTATTCTCACCACCAAGCAACTCAACACTCAATTGTTGCACATTAAGTGCTAATGATAGCAAACTTAACTGGCCAAGGTTTTGAATCTCCAAATAGAGTGAGTGGACTAACTAAGTCAATCATTGAAATGTAGCTTACGACATATATTCATAGTTTGTCTTCTCAGAGCTAATCGAGGTATCATCCTTTTCCAAGGCTGGGAAATTGAAATTTGAAAGGGAGGCCTCATGCCCCATCACACCAACTTCATATTACCACTCATCAGATTATAAGTTATGCTCTAGAGATTTCAGAACATTTTCCGCTAATAAAACAAATTATCACAGCAATGACAATTTAAAACAAAACTAATAGGAATACAACAACAAGAACACATCTTTTCTCCTAAGCCATGCACTCCAACACCCCAGTTACTTAACCAAAACGAAGCTAGTGAAGCAGTAAACCAATTCGACAAACAAGTCGTTACTGCCAACCTTACTTTCTCCTCAAATTCTTTGACCAAAGGCGGGAGTTCCTCCAGGCATAGCCCTCACACCCTCACATCACTTGAGCTTTTTGGTTCCAACTCTTCCCACAATTCACACAAACAAAGATCTTTAAATAATTCCCCCGTAAACCCTAAACCACCAACCCACGCCAACCACCACCAATGACACCCACAATTCACTACAAAACGCTCGGGGGAGTGGGCGCGTGGGGGGACCTGGAGTTGGATGTTGCGGAATCGCTCCCGCGTGGTGCTCGCGGCGAAGGTGCGCCCGGGGAACGCGGCAATCTCCCGCCGCTGCAGCTTCCGCGCGCTGTTCGACGACGCCTCCGGCCTCGGCCGCTTCTTCGCGATCACCCTCCGCACGCAGGGCGGCCTCCCCGAGATCCGCCTCGCCTCCATCTCGCAACACTCCCCCTACCCCCACCTCGCCGCCGACGAGAGGTTACGTCACGCCGAAGCGTCGATGGGCATCTCGCCGGAGCTTGCTCCGTAGAGGGGGTTAGGCCCGTTAGGGTTGAGGCCCAAGCTGGAATCGGGTACCACTATATGGGTATTCTGAAATGCAGCTTAATGCAAGGGCTTTCCTAGAAAAATTGCCTGTATCAGCGCCTCCGCTCCTTAATCTAGGCCGTATTATTTCCATCCAACGGCGTAAACCGCGCGTGATCGCGTTACCGATCCGCATCCAAATTGGAGTGGTTGCAAACGATAATGCAAAGATAGTACAAGGGTTTTCCTAGAAATTTCTACATGTCACAACCAGAAAAATACTTTTTAATAGCGCATCGTTTTGAGTCGCTTAAAGTTCTAACAAAATTATATGTGAAAATCCGTAAAATTTTATCAAAAATATGACAATGCATACTCCATGAAAATAATAAAAACTTCAAGGTCATATTACAGAAAGTTTTTGTTCACTTCACAAGGCTACAAATGTTATATATTTTTGGATGAAATTTTATAGGTTCATATATTATAACATACACTATATATATGAATATTTTAGAGGAAATTGCACCGGAGGTACATAAACTTGGCAGGTGGTTTCAGATTGGTACAAAAACTACCGAAACGTTTCAATCAGGTACAATAACTTGGCTTTAATGCTCACGGCGGTACAAAACGGGTCGCGTCGGGCTTGCTGAGGGCGACGCGCGGTGTCGAGCGACACGTGTCTCGCGTCGGACTGGGCGGGAGCGACGCGAGGTCTCACGTCGCCCTGTGCCAGGGTGACGGTCTCACACGCCGGCGACATTTGAAATTCCAAAATATACGTGACATTTCTCGATTTTTTAAAATCATGTATAAGTTCCAAAAAAATCTAAAAAAATTCATACCGGTTTATAATGGAATGAAGTATGCACACGTAAATTTTTGTAAAATAATATGCATTTTTGTGACCTGTGTAAAAAAAATCGAACGGGAAAAAATTAAACTGTAGCTGTACTGGATGTGTCGCACTGCTACAGTGCGACACATACACTGTAGCGCGGATGCGTCGCACTTCTACAGTGCGACACATACACTGTAGCACAGTTTAATTTTTTCCGCCCGTTCGATTTGTTTTTTTTTAGACAGGTCACAAAAATGCATATTATTTTACGAAAATTTACGTGTGTATACTTCATTCCATTATAAACCGGTACGAATTTTTTTAGAACTTATACATGATTTTAAAAAATCGAGAAATGTCACGTATATTTTAGAATTTCGAATTTCACCGGCGTGCGAGAGAAAAAAATTAAACTGTGCTACAATGTATGTGTCGCACTGTAGAAGTGTGACGCATGCGCGCTACAGTGTATGTGTCGCACTGTAGCAGTGTGACGCATCCAGTACAGCTACAGTTTAATTTTTTTCCGTTCGATTTGTTTTTTTTACACAGGTCACAAAAATGCATATTATTTTACGAAAATTTACGTGTGTATACTTCATTCCATTATAAACCGGTATGAATTTTTTTAGATTTTTTTAGAACTTATACATGATTTAAAAAAATCGAGAAATGTCACGTATATTTTGGAATTTCGAATGTCGCCGGCGTGTGAGACCGTCGCCCCGGCACAGGGCGACGCGAGGTCCCGCCCAGTCCCCCAGTCCGACGCGAGACACGTGTCGCTCGACACCGCGCGTCGCCCTCAGCAAGCCCGACGCGACCCGTTTTGTACCGCTGTCCAAGTTATTATAAGTTATTATACCCGATTGAAACGTTTCGGTAGTTTTTGTACCAATCTGAAACCACATGCCAAGTTTATGTACCTCCGGTACAATTTCTTCAATATTTTAATAGTCTTTTAGAACTTCAGGGTGCCTCAAAATAATGTAAGAGGATGCACTCTTAAGAGAGGGAAAAGTCGCTTTGCATCTCGCATCCCCATCACTACTCTAGACGTACAATGATGATCCGACGTCTCTGACCCGTAATATCGCACGGTGTAATGTTTTGTAGATTGTATTTAGAGATGTGTCAAAGTGTTTTGTTTGGAGAGAGGGGGGGGGGTTGTATCCATTGGGTACCCCAACTCAACGACCTTTGGTAGTTTGCCGACTCTTTGGCGTTCGTCATCAACAAGCGTTGACTGCACATGGTCGCATGGCAGAAATATCAGGAAAAGACCTTGGTATTGGCATGGGAAGACCAGTCTCCCATAATCGACTTTGAATAGATAAATAGACTTATGGTATGGCGAGGAAGAGAGATGATTGTAGCACATGTTGTCACTTGTGGAAGCTTGATAGGCTGGTTGAGTTGTGTGTAGATCCACCACTACCGGATTTTCGAAGTTTGCCGAGTGCCGGACACTTTGCCGAGTGCATAAAATCGGGCACTCGGCACAGAAAGCAATAACCGAGTGTCCACGTTAAAACACTCGGCAACAACACAACACTCGGCAAACAGTCCCTTTACCGAGAGCCCTCATCTTGACACTCGGCAAACAAGCTCTTTGCCGAGTGCCATACGCGTAACACTCGGCAACTATAGAGACACGTGCCCTTACTCCCCGCGGTTGACGGAGAGGCGACGGCAGGGTTCCTTTGCCGAGTGTTTTTCCGTCGGGCACTCGGCAAACAAGCGGCCCCGTTAGCACTGTTGATGTTTACCGAGTGTCCTATTTACGGCACTCGGCAAACCTTTTTTTTAATTGTTTTCTTAGTTTCAATTATAAAATTATTACTTATATAGTGGACCATTTTGTTGTAGGAAATAAAGCACACTTGTTCCATTATTTATTCTCTATTATTTTATTTCTTTCTTTTCTTTTCTTTGCTTTGTTTTTTTCTCTCTTTTTTTCTTTCTTTCTTCTTGTGTGAGGTTTGCATTCGAAGCGACCGCTGCTTCGTCGGTTAGCCTTAAATTTTTTTCTACAGTCAACATACACCAATACATGTATCATGTCAAACTTTGGCATTTTCCAGGGTCCGGTTGCTATATTTAAGCGATTAAATGCATTTCTAGGCCTTTAATGGATATAATTCAAATTTGAGCTGCAGGTACATGAAATAATCACCAGAAATGGGTTGAAAAATCTTATTGGTGGTCTTTACTGTATGTTTAGGCCTTATGTAAGGAAAGAAGAGGAGTCCCAGACACCAGGTGGCCGAGACTCGGGCAGCAACCTGGTGGTTATTGGCATTTTAATTCTCAAAAATTCAAACGAAACCCGAAAATCACGAAACTTGGCATGGTGTCATGATATGACCCCTGGAGGCTGTGGTAAAAATTTTAAAATGTTTCACAAAAGTTGTCACGTATATTGCTTAGAAGCGGAACTATCTCCGAGGAAGAAACAAGGTTTCGAGAGGGAACAGGTCAGGTTTGCATGCGAAGCGACCGCTGTTTCGTCGGTTGGACTTGAAAACTTTTCCACAGTCAACATACACCATTACATGTGACATGTAAAAATTTGGCATTTTTCCGGGTACGTTTGCTATATTTAAGCCATTAAGTGCATTTCTAGGCATTTAAACTTTAGAAAATATTAAATCAACTCAAAAATTATGGAAACTCCTACAGAAAAACTTATATGTAGTATATTACATGTCAAAAATGTATTGAGATATATAAGATAAAAAATGTATTAGGTATACAAGTATTGCATTTGTGCAAGCCATATGCAAGGACTTTGCCGAGTGTAACACTCGGCAAAGATTATGTGTTTGCCAAGTGTGTATGTTCGGACACTCGGCAAAGTTAACGTTTGCCGAGTGTGTATGTTCGAACACTCGGCAAAGTGAACTGTTCGTGTTTGTCGAGTGTCCGCGTTATGACACTCGGCAAATATTCCTTTTTAGGTTTGCTGCTCGCCCAGATCTCGCCCAAATTTCTGCCGCGCGCCCATTTTCCCCCAATCTTTTCTGCCGCCCGCCCGCCGCCGCCCCGGCCGCCGCCCGCCGCTCCTCCCCGGCTGCCGCGCCTCCCCCTCCTCCCTCCTCCCTGCTCCCCGCCGCCCCCTCCTCCCCTCCGGCGCCCCCGCCCCCCTCCCCCTCCTCCCTCCTCCCCCGCCGCCCCCCTCCACCGCCGCACCCTCCTCCCCGCCGTGTCCTCCTCCCCTCCGGCGCCGCCCCTCCCCCGACCCCGACGCCACCCCGCCGCCATCGCGGCCTCCTCCCCGCCGTGCCCTCCTCCTCGCCGCCCCCTCCTCCCCTCCGGCGCCGCCCCTCCCCCGACCCCGACCCGGACCTCGCCGCCGGCACCCCTGAGTTAAGCTCCAAGAGAGGTAAAAGGTGAACAATACTTGCACAAAATTAATCTTGCATTCTAAAATAGTTTATGCAGCTCTTGCTTATTTGTCATCTCTCATTAGGCAATCAATTGAAGTTTGGAAAGCCTCTTTGAGATGAAGAGAATGTAAAGAGCTATCATCTTTGAAAATTGGATTAAAGTACTAACAAGCAAGGGGACAGGGATGCTTGATATGGTTCCACTTTTTTGGTGATCCATACCAAACATACAAATCTTAGTTCCTTCTCCACTTAATTAAGTATCTAGTTTGGCATTGTTATCTAGCTAGGTTCTACCAAAGCCTAGGAACTACGCATGGATCATTTATTCTTTAAAGAAAGAAAACAAATGTTTTTTCCCAAGCAAGCAATCCCACTTATGCTTATTCCAATTCCAGTTGACTGCTGACTTGTAAGCCTACATGAAATTAATTATGTTTTCCAGAATCTATCTAGCTACAAGCAAAGAAATAGGCAGAACCTTGTAGCCAAAGAATGACAATAGATGCCTAGCTATATTCATACATCGTAAACATGATCTTGATGCGTCCGTATTATTTCAATGCTTTTACAGTATATATAGATCTGAAGTAGTGTGCTGGGCAAACATCCTGTAATGTTGGCACATTGTACTGCAATGTGCATTAATCCATGATTGGTGGTGGGTTAATTCTCAAGTACCAATGGATTAGAAATTCAGAAACGGCTTGTAATTATCATATCAGTTATACTTTACACTTTGTAGCAACGTCAGCATCAATAGTTTCTAACTACATATTTCATCAATAGTCCAACATTGAATTCTTGCTTATCCGTACATCTTCAGCAGGTGCTTGAAGCATGGCAGGCAAAGGCCGGGGAAGACCCCCAAAAGGAAGGCAGGCGGGTAGGGGTAGAGGAGGTGGTCGGGCAGCCTCTTCTAGGGCGGAGGAGGAGGAGGAGGTGGAGGAGCAGCAGGTGGAGGGGGAGGAGGAGGAGGAGCAGGAGGAGCAGGGGGTGGAGGAGGAAGGGCAGGGGGCTCACTCCGACGGAGCATCGCAGGGGGGTACCTCCGGCTCTTCAGGGTCCCAAGTCTGGCTGCGTGGACCTTCAGCCCTCCCCAAGCGACCTATTGCAGTCCACAAATGACCTATCATTCAACCAGATGGAGACTTGTAAGTGGCTATCTCGACTCTTACAAATTACTACCTTTAGTATTTCAACACATACAAATGACTGTGCTTTCCATTCTGCAGGCATTGGATTCAAGTTGGGGGTGGTGAGCACTCGCGACATGTCAACGGCATCCTTGGACTTCTGATCAGGGAAAATTTCCCTGGCTTGGTTACTAGAAAGGGAAAAGAGGAGCCAGCCTGGACATGGGCCCACTATGCCGTCGCGCCGGATGCAGAGGACCGGTCTGGAAGGAGGTTTGCCAACAGAGCCGAGCGGGTGAAGGCCGAAATGTGGGTAAGTATCTTTCGCACTTGTGCACGATATGCACTACGAGGCGCGCGTCCAGGCCGTGGTTAAATATTACGCGAAACACCTTGGAGAGAAGGTCTTGAAAAAGGACGCGCGGACCATGTATCTCGAAAAGGAGGAATACATGCACGTAAGTAACATTAATGATTATTATCCCTTGGATGACTAACACTTAATTTCTTACTCATATGATGTATTTGTTTATTTAGGTGGTTCCGCAGTGGTGCGCTAACCACCTTCCGTGCTGGGAGCAGATGGCGGCTCTGTGGTCAAGTGATGAGTGGAAGAAGAGACACGAGGAGAAAAGGGAACAGCGATTGGAGATGGGCGGCCCAGCACACCATCAAGGCAACCTCTCCCTACGTGGTTACCAGAAAAGATGGGTATGCAATGTCATTTATTTCTTTCCATCAATTTCCTGTTTACGCGCGGGGGTTCCCTTTATTAATCTTATTGCTTTCTGTCGCAGGAGAAAGATCATCCTGGTCGGCAGCTCTCCGACTTTGAGACATACATGTTGGCCCATAAGTCCAAGGACATTGAGGGACAGTATTGCAACCCCCACGTCGCGGCAAGGGTGGACGGATACAAATCAATGGTATCTGAGCTCCACGGGCCAGAGTATGTTCCGGAGGAGCATCCCATTGATCCGGTTGCGGTGATGATGGCGGGAGGAGGCAAGAAGCATGGCCGGTACTGGCTCGCCGACAGCCTGATTGATACGGCGTCCACTCCGACTCTCACTCAGATCCGATCTCAGAGTATGAGTTCGACTCCTTCGGTACGCTCTCGCCCAAGTGCTACTTCGTCCCGGTTGAGCGAACTCCAGGTTAGTCCAATTTCATTCATCCTCCCGGGTCTTTACATGCTTGCATTCCTACGATAATGAGATTGCGATGACATACTGTAGGCCCAGCTGGAGGAAGAAAGGAGGCAACGGGTGGAATTCGAGAGAAGGCTACGGGAGGAAGCCGAGGTGAGGATGGCGGCAGAGAGGCGAGCCTTCGAGGAAAGGTTGGCGGCAGAACGAGATATTATGTATCAGCAAATGACGGTTAGTTCTTGCCCATAATAGCCAAGTAGGAGTCTTAGTTTAAATACGTAACTTTCGTCTTTTGTAGAATCGGTAACCTTGCCTCCTCAAATATAATATGTAAGCTCTTTATGCTCTCCACGGCAAAAGCCCGCCACCGATGCCGACCGCTCGTATGCCTCCTCTGCACACTGAAGTGAGTTCCATTAAGACCTTTCAATCATCATTATTGCACTTCCTATCCATAGAGGCGGGTGCTTACTATCTAATCCTTACAGGCGATGCAGCTGATGCATCCATCAGATGGATCAAATGAGTCTGCTGCTGGATCTTCACAGGGGCACGCAAGTCCTCCGACGTCAAGAGATTGACTACGGTTAGTTCTCTTTAACCTTACAATCCTTAACCTTAATCTTAATTCTGCTGCCATGGCGGTATTCTCGAGGCAAAGGAATCATTTGTGCTGCCATGGCGGCATTCTCGAGCCAAAGGGCACAATTCCATGCCATTATTTTCAACTTATTTCGTCCTTTGAACTTCATTTTACAGGTGAAAAAGCGAGGATGCCGTCGGTCGATGGTGTGGATGTCGAATGTTAACGTCGATGGTGTTGAGATGTTGAGAACTTATGTATTTTCTTGTGATGTTGAGAACTTGTCATATATGTGATGTTGTGATGGTCTTGTGAACTTGTGATATTGCATGTTTGGATATATGGTACTTGTGATATTGCATGTTTGGGTATTTGTGAATGCTCAATACTGATGTGCATACATATATATATGTTTCAAATGCTATGAAATTTTGAATTGCAGGGCTAATTAAATCCAAAATAAAAAGAGCTGCTGGCTCAGACTTTGCCGAGTGCCGCACTCGGCAAAGAAGGGACACGTGGCGCAAGCCTGTGCTGTCTGGCTCGCGAGGTTTGCCGAGTGTATAGTACTGACACTCGGCAAAGAGTAAGGGTTTGCCGAGTGTCGGAATCAGGACACTCGGCAAACTGTGTACTATGTTTGCCGAGTGCGTGACGTCGACACTCGGCAAAGAGGCCGTTAGGGCGCTCCTGCCGTTTAGTCGCTTTTTTTTGCCGAGTGTCGGATTTGACTCTCGGCAAATAGTTTGCCGAGTGCGCGATAGAAAACACTCGGCAAACAGCGCTTTGCCGGCAGGGTGTACGCCGAGCGGTGTTTGCCGAGTGTTACACTCGGCAAACGCTTTGCCGAGAGCATTTCGTACTTCGCCGTGTGCCCAGGGCACACGGCAAACTTCAAAAATCCGGTAGTGCACCTCGAGGGTTCGGACCCTGATACTCACCTCCACGCATACGTGAGTATGGGTCCTAATAGGAGCTATGCGATATCAATGAAGTGGAATGGATTTGTTGTACTCGTTCGACTCGCTCATTCCAGGTCCCTTACGTACGCATCCTGAAGGTGATCGACTCCACTAGGCCTTAGAAGTTAGAAGTCTAAGGCATGAGAGATCACATCAAATGGAAAACTATGGATGATGTCATTAACGTACGTTGATAGCAGGGAAGCCACGATCACGTTGTACAATGAACCTACTAGCGGCCTGGCCATGTCTGCCATTCGTCCATACCTTGACAAGTTGACATTGTCGATGTAGAAGAATCGATGACCCTGCGCTGGCGAGACCAGCTGATGCCATTAGCTACTTGGGCATGCCGCGTAGGGCTTGCCGAGATCCATGCGATCAGTCCGGGCTACAAACTAGAGCTGTCAATGAACCGAGCTCGAGTGATCCTTGATAAGCTCGACTGAGCCAATTATCGACTCAAGTTTCTTAGACTCGTGAGGTTGGGTCTAAGCTCGAGTTCAAGCTCGACTCGTTTAATGTGCGAGCCGAGCTTGAATAGCTCGTGGAGCTCCAGCATTTTCTGCACTGCGATACACCTGGCCGCGCGAGTGGAGTATCAGAATGCACGGCCATGTCGCTGTAGTATATTACAGAATCTCAGAGTCTCAAGTTTGGACCGTGCCATGCACCCCAGTCGGGCTTGGGCCGTTTTGTTTCGACAACAGAAATATTTCTGCATTTTAGCACGTCCTTCTCTCGCTCTTGCTGCAGGCCTGCTGCGCAGTGGCGTTCGTTTCTTCGGCCGCTCAGGAGCCCAGCGTCGCCGGGCGGCCGATCAGCCACAACGACAAAGGCGCACGAAAAACATTTTTAAGTGCTCATGTATGACGAACTCTCGTGTATATGCGCGCACGCAAATGCAACTCTGATTTTCTGCATGGACTTGTTGTAGAAAACATGCACGGGCTCAAGTTGTTGTCGGGCCTGGGCTTGATCTAAAAGTAGGGGCCTAGCACTAAGATTCTAAGAACCTGCGTACTCTTCGCAGATTACCACAGTTACTGTATTTTACGTAGCAAGCACAAATACGTAGTACTCTGCACGTACAAGGTGTCGAGTCAATTTTGCTCCATGACGCCTTAGATTAAGTTCGTTCTTCCCGACATGCATGTCAATGAGACATGTGTTTTACTAGAAACAACTAGATGTGTTTACTCTTTTCTACTTTAAACGTTGTTTAGACTTTAGAGGATCATAATGAAAAACATTTATACGGTAAGAACAACAGATTGGAACAGTACATGAATCTCTCCCTAATATTAAAGGACGGACGATTTCTTCGTCCGTCCGTCACACCACCCACCCCCCCCCCGCCCCCGCCCTGACCCCGGAGTCCGTCCACCCCCGCCCCGACCCCGGACGCCCCCGCCGCCGCCTCCAGCCCGGCGATGGCCTCCTCCTCCGCTGCCCAAATGGGGCTCGGCCTCGGCCTAGGGTTAGGCGCCATGCGCGGCCTCGGCCTCCTCCTCCCTGCCGACCACGACCGTGACCCGGAGCCCGAGCCCTGCCCCCCGCCTAGGGCCGTCCTGCGGCTCCGCGGCGCCGTGCAGCACTACGAGGGGGGCAGCCGCGGGGAGGTCCATCGGTTCTCAAAGTCCCCGAGGCAGCGACGCCGGCGAGGCTCCAGCGCTCGAGCGGTGAGACCCCGAGCCGCTACGGCTGCACCTGCGCCATCCATCGCCCCTCCGCCATTGGCTGTCCTCGCTCGTCGTTGCCATCTTCCTCAAACTCGGCCCTGACCGCGCCGACGCAACGCCTCAACAGCTCAACTTGCCTCCAACGCGGACGCCTGCACCGCGCTCAGTCCTTGTTTCTCCTGTGCGCTCTCCAATCGGGTTCAGGCCGCGGCGCCCTGACGTCCGTCTCCTCAGTCTGCAGTAAGATTGCCGCTGTTTAATTATCTTGATTTGCTTCAGAATTCAGAACCTGTATATTCAGAGTGCTATCCGGTGTATGATAAATCACTAATCATGATTTCCTTTCACTTGTATGACATGATTTGACGTGCTCTCTTTCCATGATTTTCACAGAAAGTTCCATGAATGCTAACTCAATACGCAAGCCAGCTTTTGGAGAAGGAGCATGGTAGATGGGATGCATTGCTTCGTGATAGCCAGGTTTCATGGATAAGCTTTATGTTGCTTGACAGTATACCCATAGGAATCAGACTACTATTCTTGTTCATCTGCATGCACATTCAGTTTGCTACTATTAGGGAAATCAAAATACAGCGAGTTTTCTGAAGCAACATTAGAGTATTGTGTTGTTTTACACTGATTTTGCTCAGTTTGCTGGAAATCGGTTTCAAACCAATTGAAACCATTTGAAGTCAAATGGTTTGGTTCGGTTTGGTCTGAAGTGCAACATGGATTGGACTGGATTGGTTTCTAGAAGATGCTCGTGGATTGGTTTAATCTGGGGCGCGCTATATGCTACCAAGACTCCCGCACAAGAGGTTGTACCAACGAACATGCGAAAATTTGGCCATGATGCGGTCAACCCCTAGCCATCGAAAGAGGGGCCTCTGTGCTACTCTCGAGAGTTTGTTCCGAGTAAGCGATGACCCCGGTCCTACTGCCAGGGCAGCCAGCAGAGAGAAGCTTGCAAACACCCTGTACAATCTGAGTCTACCCTTCTAGCATTATAAAATTAAGTCGATCAGTTATCACTCATGACCATAATGGAATTCGCAAGTATGCACATGTTTGAGACTCTGTTTATCCACCTATTGCCCTGGTTGCAAATTTAGTAGTGACATGATAAGGAAGTGCTGAGTTGGCCTCGAAGAAGCAAGCACGTACAGTAACATGCTCCCAGTGCCATGCTAATGCAATGAGAAGATGCGTGAAACTGAGGACTTGTTTACACTTCCGTATTCCGCATATAGTAATGTTGGTTGATCCATTCAACACCGCCGTCACATGGTCTGGAATACGGTTGATGGATTAGAATGAAGTTGTGTGCATATAGTACTGTTGGTTGATCCAATGCAGCTTGTACGCTTGCGTGGACTCAATAATAACAAACTCTTATAATGGGATGATGCTCGTCCGATGGGGGCGGCGGCGACGGCGGCGGGGGCGTGTCTCTCAGGGAGCGGCTGGCTCGAAGCCCCGCGGCCCTCCTCGGCCGCGCCGTCGCGGCACGCTGGGGCGGGGACCTCCCGTTCCTCTTCAAGGTGCTATCGGTGGCGAAGGCGCTCTCCATCCAGGCGCACCCGGACAGGGACCTTGCCTTCAGTAAGATTCCAGTGATTGGGTTTGTTTATTTGAATTCGTTCTGTACATTATGCATGATCCGGTGTTAATTTTAGTTGGACCTGTAAAATTTGTCTGCTCCATTACTCATCAATTATTTGTAAACTCTTGATTTGAGCTCGGAGATATTGAACTATTTGGTATGGGATTAAGGTGAATTGTGCTCGCATGGATGCTTCTGTGTTAATTTGCTGCGGAAATAGGAAGGTTCTGTTTTACTGATCCTTACTGTGTTTTCCAACATGACGCTGTTTTACATCGAATGATATAAATTTGGGCGTTTATGAGATATTGTGGTGTAGATTGCTTTGTACTGCAGCTATGGAGCTAGATTCTTTAGTTGAGCCCGTTAGCTACCGTAGCTCATTCGTTTGGTGAAGAAGATAATTTTGCATTTCTTTTGGCCTATGTGATTCTGCAAATCATGGACAGTTTTTGCCTCATCTTGGGAAGTTGTTCTTTGATTGTGAGCCCCTTTCCGTCGTGCATACTCTGTTTATCATATTTATGCTGCTGGTACTTAGTGTGTGGAAATAGATTGTGGGTGCATAATTATTCAGCTTTTCTAAATTTTACTACGGCTGATTGTGCTATTCAGAGTTTGAGTTAAACATTTTGTGCTTCCTGCATAGTTGAGGGTGAGTGCTCAAATTTTCATTTGATGTTCACATGGATATTAAGTTATGTTGGGAAATTTACAGTTTAATCATAAGTGTGGAGTATGGTGGCGGCGCACCGGTCGGCGGCGGGAGAACGAAGGGGAGCGGCGGCCAGTCGGGGCGGACGGAGCCCGAGATGATCGGCAGTGGGATCCGAGCGGCGCGGCGGACGGAGCTGCGGTGCTCGGTTGGAGGCGGGGAAGTCGAGAGCCGGAGCGCCCGCTTTTATCCAGGGAAGAGAGAGGAGGCGGGGCGCCGGCGTGGTGGTGGCGTCGGACGCGTGCCCGGCCACGCAGCGGCGGGGCGCTGCGGGCGGGGCCCCACTTGGCAGAGGGAGCGGCGGTGTGCCCTGGGAAGGAGAAGACAGGGGCGACGCGGTGCGGGTTAACGGGCCGAGGCCCATTCGGGTGCGGGGAGGAGAGCTGGGCCAACGGCCCAGCATGAGGGAGAGGGGAGATTAGGTTTTGGATTTTTATTTTTCTGTTTTCTTCTCTTTTGAAATTTGCACCAATTCAAACGATTTTGCAAACCAAGTTTTCTCCGCGGCGGCACGGCGGCGACGCACGCGACCCGGTGCAGGTTCCAGGAGGGCGAGGAGGAGCACGAGGTGGCAGTGCGCGCGTGCGGCGGCGGCAGGGGCGGGGCGGAGGGGAGGTGCGGGTGAGCATCGACGGGGAGGAGGTGGCGGGGGTGCGGCAGGTGGGGTGGGGATTCCGGGGCAACCGCGCGGCCGTGCTGGCCGACGGGGAGGTGGTCGACGTCATGTGGGACGTGCACGACTGGTGGTTTGATCGCGGCAACGCGGGGGCGCAGTTCATGGTGCGGGCGAGGGCTGAGAAGGAGGGGAGGCTGTGGATGGCCGACCAGCCGGCGGCGGCGCCGCCCGGGCTATAGCCTTTCTCCCGTTGCAACGCACGGGCACATTTGCTAGTAATAATAAAAATCATACCTAACACGTAATTAGTGTGTAGAACTCGATCTCTACCTGCCACGTCCTTCGAACTAGCCAACATATCGCCATGATCAATGATCATATATAACCGATTGTTCATCATGTCATACGTTACCACTTTCCACGTCGCATGAAACAAGATAGCAAAATGAAAATTCCTTCGAAAGGCCACACAAATTAAGTGTCCCTTGGAGGGCCCAAGTGCCAAATTAGAAGCTAACTTCTGTACTGAAATAGTAGCTGCACTCTCCACTGGATTCTTCCTAGGAAAGATTAACGCCATGTCCTTTTCCTTCGTCCTCTCCTAATTAATCTACTCTGTATATGGTACTTAATACATGTCACGTAAGCTCAGTACATTGCGCAAGCACAGTGTTAGCTGCGGGCGTGAGAGTTCGTTGCGGGTAAATTCAGAACTCAGTAGATAGAACCAAGCCAAGCCTGAATGCCTGATGACCTCCTGTGACACTGAGATTTCTCATTATCATATGAAGAAAGATCTCAACTTTTTTTAGGGCGAGACGTGTTGATTCGCGAACTACCTGTCCGCCTTCGCGAAGCCTGTGCAGCTGCATGCACTAGGAAACTCTACAAACTGCAAAGTCAGCAGTTGAATTCGTTTATTTGAAAGATCCCTTCAGGAAAATCGCGTGAATATTTTTACTAGCAGATGGCATGGCATCACCCGGAAATCAGTACGCCAAAGTGGGCACGCGTCGTTGCCGTCCCCTCGAAGCAAACCGCCGTGAATCGTCCCTTTTCCGAGCGCTTTCGTCTGGCGACGGCGACGTTGTCTTACCATCCATCTATTTCAGGAAAAGCTTAACATTATTTTATATAATTTTTAAGTCATGTTTGTAACGATCCTAAATTTTTTCATTTTTGTTTTAAATCAAAAAATTTCAAAATCTGAAAACTTCAAAACCAAACTCCTTCTCTCTCAGACCCAATCATTTCTCTCTCTCTCTCAGCCCATATCCTCTTTTCGGCCCAACCTCGTAACCCAGCCACCATTCCTTCCGGCCCAACACCAACCGACCCCAACTCTAATCCCTTTACTGCCGCTCCTACCCAGCTCGCGTTTATTGAGCTCGGACTTATTGATATGTGGATCTTTTTGCAAATAGGATATGGTAGCGATGATCTGATGTTTAGAGAGGATCTGAAAGGTGAAGGTTTTGCGGAAGAGGAAGATCTAATCGACCCGGGGGCAGTAGGCAAGTCACATTCTTTGTTCAAGTTGAACCCACATGCATGATATTTTATGTATTACTAGTTTAGTTAATTAATTTTTGCATGCTATTTAATTGCCACGGTAATTTTGAATGACATGAGTACTTAGTAAATTCCTACCACCGAAAATCCCTTATTAACTTCGGAAGCCACATTCACCTTGAAAGCCCTAATATAATAATTATATAAATATCAGGCTTGGTAGGACTATATTTAGAGAATAGTGGTAACTCTAGTCAAAATATAGAAAAATGTGGTTTTATAATTAAATTGCCGACAGTTGGGACAGAGAAGATGAGACTTTCCATCTGTTAATTGTGCGGTCATACCCTTTATGTAGAGTAAGGGTAATGAGTCAGATTATCTTACTCAAGGCATATAAGGACGAGACTCTTGTGCTAAGTGATAAACATAAAAACCGTTCAACCACATGTTTGACTTGTCAAACTTGATTCAATAGTATGCTTTATCTACTGGATAACTAGAGATTAATTTGCCATTCCGGTCTTATGAATGGCCCGCATAAAAGATGGGGCTGATAGGCCACTTGTTTGCAAATCACAACAGGAATACACTTGGGCGCTAGACCTGCTAGCTAACCCTTGGCCCGGTTGAGCTCCCGGGAAATGAGCGATCTGGTTTTTTTAGGTAGAAACTTCAAAAGATAGAGCAGATAAAAAACCTTGTTACCTCACCTCTGTTAACACACCAATGGGAGTATGTACAACTGTAGTGACAATAGGAGGTGTAGGTATCGTGTGGGTAAAGTTGAGCAACTCTGTAAAGTAAACGGTATTTGAATATTACATGCTTCCAATTAATGAAGTTATATTTATAGGTGATTCCCAATACAAGGCATAAGTAGAATTTTGATGATAGTTAATCAAATATGACGATGACCTAATAGGGTTATTGAAATACAAGTGCTTTACAGTCCAAATATTTAGAAAAAAATGATCCTTAAATACTAAGTTAGAGATTAGGGTTATGCATCCACATTATGTAAAACCATGTACCCCCTCTAAAATCCAAGGCCTATAGTTAGATAGTTATTTTCCTAATGTGACTTGCTGAGTACTCCATATACTCAATTACTGTATCAACTCTTCCAGATGCAATAAAAAAAGGGGAAGAACCCTTTGACGAGGAGCTCCTCGAGGGCGATGATTACAAGTTCTATGTCTCATCTGCGCTCAAGGATGCCTATGGTGCATAGTATCTTTTGGTTGTAATATAAATTTTAGGTTTAAATGCCCTGCAAAATAAAACCTGATGTTAAGCATATTTTACCAGTTTATAATAAAATTAAATATTTAAACGTTGTGTTAGTAATGTATTCACTTTTTATTCGCAATTGAGAAACTCTCGAGTAATTATGACTTTTACACGACTCCAAAACTTGGGGTCATGACAGCGTTGGTGGCATACGTCTCGTCTCGTAGTCGTAGCAGCGTTTCCATCTGAACTTCACCATCTGTAACACTTATTGGAAGCAAGGTGTTTTCGAAAGTGTGCCACTTCGTTGGAAGCAAGGTTTTTTCTTAGTTGGAGTAAGTAACTGTATGCCCAGCCTGCCCCAGCTGGTCTAGTCCTCTGGTTCTGCTCGTCCCTTTTGGCTTACTCATACGTGTGGCAGCGCCAAGCATATATAGGCGTCATTGTTTATGGCTAACTGTCCACGTACTTACCAGGACTCCCTATGAAATTCTGTACTGGTCGTCAGCACGTAGAAAAACGACCCCGTTGTTAACTAGTGTGAGTTTCATGCACCGGTGCAGAAATGCAAGGAAATTAGCTAGCGTATATGGAAAGACAATCTATTGTAGGCAAAATAGGGTCTCCTTTGGAACGACGGAAATGCATTCTTGTTCCCGCGGGGGAATGCATCGTTCCTTGTGACTTGGATACGAAATCCACTCTTCCAAGCACGCCCAGGTGTACCACACACTATGTGCAATAGATTTAGGGAGTAACATCTGTTGGAAGATAAATTAGGTCGGATCATGACACAACTACGTATGCAGTCTCCCATCTTACTACATTTTCCTACACCTCCAGTTACATAAAAGTTATAGTTTTGGACACATATAAATTCAAACTTTTAAAACTTTGACTAACAATATATTTAAACATATTTAAGTTAGATACTCGAAAATTATATAGGTAAATTTGTCTCAAAAGGTACTTCAACAATACATGACTACATTGGATTTTATTAATATATTCTAACATAAATTGAGGATTAAAGTTGGGTTTTAAAGACCGCACGACATAGTTGCTATTTTCTTTTTGCCCCTAAAGGATGAATAATTCTTTCAACTATCTCGATCAGACGTTAATGTCTTAATGGGAATCTGAATTGCTCCGATGGTTTCAAATTATGATGGCTCCCTCCTTGAAAAGAGGATAAAGTAATTGCGATGGCTGCGCGGCAGATCTGATGGGGACAGAGATGCCTACTATTATGACACACGTAAACAAGGATTATAGTGAAAGCAGCAGGAAGAAAACTTGGGCTTTTGCTAGATGAAAGCTACTGCTACTGCACAGGTTCACAACTAAATCAGAAGTCCCTTTTATCGTTGAAAGGGGTTTTCAGGGCCCATGAACAATGGCAGCACCGCGGCAGGGAAGCATCGTGCGAAACTTCGCCTTTTTAATTCTGTGCTTGACCTTCTCGAGATGATCAAAAGGAGATCTCTATCTGACAATGGCTTCCATTATTATCTGCAATTAGCGATTGTTTTTCATCTTTTTACCTAACTAGAAATGTCTTTCATCATCTTAAATTTTTAGAAAAAGAGTCAAATTTAATTTTAGTCCTTATTTTTCAAAATCGGGCTATTTGGTCCCTCACCCCATTCAAAACGGTTTGACTAATTATGTGGCAGTGGGTTTGCACACATGACAATCCAATCGGCACAAAAGAATTTTTTCCTGATTTTTTGTAAACAATTTTTTGGAATTTTAAATAAAATTTTGATACTTTTGAAAAAGATTGTGCCAACCTACCTGCCACATGTGCAAAACCACCACCACGTCATCGATGAAACCGCTTTAAGTGGGTGAGGAATCAAATATGTCCGGTTTAGAAGTTAAGGGTAGTTTGTCTAGTTTTAGAGTTTAGGGACCAAAACTATATTCTGGTAATAATTGAGGGAAAAAAAGACTTTTTATTTACTTTTTGGGATTATTAAGTACTATTAGATCAATATAAAAATAAAAGTCCAGATCGCGAGCGGCCTGACTAGTCATTGTACTGAACCCGAACATTGTTTGTACATGATATTAAATCACGCAGAACTAAAGTTCAGATCGTGATTAACTAATCATTTACATGTGGTATTAGATTGTACATGGAGTTCAAATTTAGATCACCAGTCGTTGATATTATATCAGTACACAAACTTAAGGCTTAGGTAGTTTTTTTTATGAGGTGTAAAATTATTTATATCTCTATGTTGTGGACTATTTATAATTAAGGTACAACATATAGATATTAGATAATATTTATGTATAGTATTTTATTAATAATAAGGGTCTACTAAATCAATGGCCATATAACATTATGAAAATGCATTGCTTGCAATTTGTTTACGTACGATTATGAAGATCTATCGGTTGTGAAATGTTTAGATACAATTATGAAAATCTATTTAGGTATAATTATGAAAATCTATTGGTTTTGATCTGTTTAGGTACAATTATAGAGATCTATCAGCTATTATCTGTTTAGGTACAATTGTGAAGATGTATTGGTTGTGATATGTTTAAGCATGGTTATGAAGATTTATCAGCTATGATATGTTTTGATATAGTTATGAAGATCTAATGGTTGTGGTCTACTAATAACAAGATAAATATCTGACTAATGATGTAATGTTTTATTTTTTATGAGGATTTCTGACATATCTATCATTCTTCTATTATATTATACTTATTTTTATGTCCCACTTTTGTTTTAAAATCGGATTCGTGAATGTTGTCGACTGGTGTAGATAGATACACGAATAGGACGTGCCGTTGAACAGTGCCTAATGATGCACTGGTACTAGAGGGTTTTGGGTGAAATTAAATTATGAACTTTGATTAGATTATTCCCGTGAAGCAAAAGAGAGAGAGAGAGAGAGAGAGAGAGAGAGAGAGAGAGAGAGAGAGAGAGTAAACCATACAGCCTTTTGAAACCAACGTGGGAAACATGCTCGATATGTGCATGTTTTTATGGAATAATTTAGAACTTCCACTTTACGGCTTTATACCTTTTTTAAAAAACAATAAAGAATGGCATTTCCCCGATATATTGGCCCTCAAAATTGGCGCAAGTGGGTATACCAAGCACAAACTAGCAGCTAACCTACAGTGTAGCCACAGTTCAAATCTTAACATTCGAGAGTGTATTGTTGTCCTTTTAGGCTTGAGCTCCCTTTGCTATTTTACTCTCTCAAAATATGTCTTGGGTGGCTAGAAGAAAAAATGCAGTACTATGAATATGGTTATTATAATTGATTAAAAATTATTATTATAAATGGGTAATCCAATTATTCGTTATTTTCTGTTTGTAATGACACATGTTATCATAGATGGCAAGAAGATCATTTGTGATAGAGGTTAGAGGTTATCATAGACGGTTGCTCATAAACAAATGTCCGTAATAGGCAATATTACAGACGATAAAAGAACTACTCTTATTTATTATGATGAGAATATCACATATAATTAAGAAAAAGAAGCATCTATAATTAGAACAAAAGCGGAACGAGAGGAAGAAAGAAGTTTCAACAGTCGCTCGAGGTCATTTACACAGTTGGGCAATAGCCACCTACAGGTGATAGCGCCACGATCACATAATTATCTCAGGACCATCATTATCCTTTCTACCTCCCTCAAGTGTCACCGTCTGCCTCTCAAAAAAAAAGTGTCACCGTCTGTAACGAAAGGTACAAAACAGGAGACCCTTTTTTTTTACCCGTTCTACCTCCCTCAAGTGTCACCGCCTGTAAGTTCGAAGTTCAACGCTCGAATTTTATGTGCGCCTGGAATTCTATTTATGGGCCCACGTGAATAGCGTAGAGAAGAAAAGAACAAACAACCGACTTTGGGCCACTGGCGACGGCGCCGCCACCTGGCGGCTGATGATCCACCACAACATAACCAAGTGGAGCAGGGTAGTACCGGATCACCACGTACGGAGTGTGGCGCCTCGCAATTTTGCCCCGGAGCCTCCGTTTACGGACTCCAAAAAGGATATAAAAGCGCGTGCATCCGCGTCCGCCCCGTCCCCAACAAAATACTCAACACACCTAACCAACGCCTCGTCGTTTCCCCTTCGGAGGCCACATACCAGATTCGTCTCCCACCTGCCCCGCGACGCAACCCCCCGCCATTCCAACTCCGGCTCACCTTACTCACTCTCTTAATCCGCCGCGCTCCTGCCCTAATCTCGAGGGCGCTCCAACCCTGAAGAGAGGGTGCTTACCCCCCGACGCCTCGGCTCCCTCCCCGGGCAAATCCCTGACTCGATTTCGTGGTCGGTTCTCTCACTGATCTCCGTCTCATTTTGATTTTTCTCTCTGTTTTTTTTCCTGCGTTGCGAGGCGTAGCGCTTGGGGGAATGGAGGTCGTCGCTGTCGTCTGCGGTCGCTCGCATTGGATTATGCGTGTGTTTTTGCTATCAGATTTGTGTGGTGATTTCGTCGTTTTAGCACGGGAGCTGCGTCTGAACTCTGAAGCTTCCGCGGAAACAATTGAGTTGGGCGTGGCGTGACGTATCGAGCCGAGTCGGTGGATGCTTACGTAGCTCTGGGGGAATCGGATCCCCCTAAGCTCTGCGAATTTGGTGCTAGCAAACACCGGCGCGCCCAGAAATTAGTGCCGTCATTTGTAGCGATCGAGCTGTTTGGAATCTAGTTAGTTTTCTTCTCCCGTAACTTTTTTTTCCCAATTCGATATGATCTCCTTCTCCTCACGCATCAAACACCGTGTGTTTTTGAGCAAACTGGAAGTTAGTTAGTCCTGAGGCTTCATCTTGGCTTGTTCGGTTAATTCGAGGCGCTGTTTGTGTGCGGTGCGCCGTTCCAGTTGGGCTATCTTAGAACAACAAACACCAAAAGCAGTTCTCCAATTTTCCTGCTGTTGCTTCTATATTTTTGCCTTCTAACTCATTCTTAATGGCAGAATTGCGTGGGTCCTGGTTGTGAGGGCTGCAAGGGAAGGACAGGGAGACCGAACTCAAGTCCGGGTCAAGCCATGAGGGAGAGGTCGCTGCTGGAGGCGCTGGCCACGGCGGCACAGGGAGGTTCCACAGGGACTTCGGTGCTGTCCATGCTCAAGTACGCCGTGCTGCCCATCGCCAAGGTGTTCACCGTCTGCTTCATGGGGTTCCTCATGGCCACCAAGTATGTCAACATCCTCCAGCCCAACGGCCGCAAACTTCTCAACGGGGTGAGCTTTGTTTATCCTCTTTGTGGTAGAAGCCTAGCTAATGAGATGTATGAGTCAAACTGTGAGCATGAGGAATGGTAGTTGGATGTTGTCCAGCGTAGGAAGATATAGGGAATTTGACTGTGCCCACGTGCACTCTTGATGTGGTAAAGGCTTACATTTTGAACGTTTGGTGCAGCTTGTGTTCTCACTTCTACTTCCTTGCCTTATATTTTCCCAACTGGGTAGTGCGATCACAATCGAGAAGTTGCTGCAATGGTAAGGATTGCTTTTGGATTGATATGTTACTTTTGTTATCCAGTTATTTAGTAACTTAATTTTGTGGCATGCCTTGTTAAATACGTTATATACTTCTCAAATTTCGTTGCGCGAGCTACTGACTGAGATGTTACTATTATTAGATTACTCAAAATATCATTGTATGGTTAACTATTGCTGAATTCTCTTAAGAAATTTAAGTCATGAACTTCCAAATAGAACAAATTGGCTCCCGCATCTCCAAGTTAAAAAGGAAAGAAAAGGGTACCATCCAAAAAGTGAAGGAAATTGATGTTGGGGGATTAATTGGTTTCAGTTGTTTCATAAATAAAAAAATGGTTTCAGTTGAATTTTAAGGGTTGACATGGAATTTAACCAAGAGCTCCCGGACTATTTTAATAGTAGCTCTTTTTATTAATATGATGAAATATTGCAATCATTAGAGAAACTATGCCAATGCATTCATTTACTTAGTATTTAAGTTACCATATTGTTTGTCACTGGCAATATCCATCTTGTTAGAATTGGTTAAGCTTCATCTTTGATATCATTCAATCCTGTTTTAGCTGTTTGTCTATGATGACATAATGCCTTTTGTTTTGTCAATAACTATGCTGTGATAATGTTCTTCTTTTCATGTATTTAACACTCTCTCCTTTTTTTGTACTTTGTAGGTGGTATATTCCAGTAAATATTGTTGTAGGTGCCGTGTCTGGCTCTTTGATTGGCTTTGTGGTGGCATCTATCATCCGACCTCCTTATCCTTACTTCAAGTTCACTGTTATACATATTGGAATAGGTGCTTTTTTTTCCTTGAAAAAAGTTGCATTTTTATTTATCATTCTTCTATCTGATATTGACCCGACCCCTTATTTTTGACACAGGGAATATTGGAAATATACCTCTGGTTCTCATCGCAGCATTATGTCGGGATCCTTCCAATCCTTTTGGTGACTCTGATAAATGCAGCCAAGATGGAAATGCATATATCTCATTTGGTCAATGGGTATGCAATACAAACTTGACATTTAGATTAGGAGTATGAATAACCATTGAGATCATCTGCTGAATGAATCCTTGATATGAGGCAGGTTGGTGCGATTATTGTCTACACATATGTGTTCAAGATGCTTTCTCCACCACCAGGAGAGACCTTTGATGGTGATGCAGAGAAACTTCCGGTTATGGCATACAGAGAGAATGCGATGCCTGAACTAGGCAAATATCCAACAAGCACTCACACTAGTACTGTACCTGAGGATGAGCCTTTGTTATCTGTTGAGGGGGATCAAAAAGGTGCTACTTCTCTAGGATCAAAGGTAAGAAATGTTAGCAAGGATTCATGCACTTAACTTTTTTGAATACCAATTTGGTGCATTTAGGTTCCCAGGAAATAAATAAGCGTGTTCTATTGATGCAGATAATGAGCCATGTTTGGTGCGTGGTTAAATTCCTAAAAGACAAGCAGCTTCTTCAGCCACCAATTGTTGCCTCTGTATGTATTGATTTCATAGTATTCTCCTAGCAATTATTACAAAATATTTATGCGTTCCGTGCCTTGAAAACTATTTTACACTATGGAACAGGTTTTTGCAATTGGCATTGGTGTTGTTCCATTCTTGAAGAATTTGGTATTCACAGATGATGCACCTCTATTCTTCTTCACGGACAGCTGTCTCATTCTTGGGTATTTGCATGTCTCCCTCTCAGTTTCCTTTTCCAAAATACAGACCTTATACCAATAAATTTATAGAAGTAAAATAGGCATGCTGATTTCCAGTTTCTAATTCTGTCACGCATTTTCAGGGAAGCTATGATCCCATGCATTTTGCTTGCTGTGGGGGGCAATCTTGTTGATGGTAAGCATCTAATTCCTTTGAAACTGTTGCAAAATTGTATGATATCACCCCTACCATTGCCATTTTCTGATGTCAAGATGCATTTATCCAGATCTCATCCTAGCCCTTGTTTATTGCAACAGGTCCTGGTGAAGGAAGTAATAGACTTGGTATGCGAACCACAGTTGCTATTATTTTTGCACGGTTAATCTTGGTTCCTCTTGCTGGGGTTGGCATCGTCTTGCTAGTTGATAAACTTGGTTTCATTCCCAAAGATGACAAAATGTTCAAGTTTGTCCTGCTACTGCAACATTCTATGCCCACATCAGTGTTGTCAGGTACGAGACAATAAGGGCCGCTGCTTATCACTTACCATTATGTGCTCATGTTCAAAGATTCCTCTAATAGTTTTGTGCTAGTTGAGATGTGTAAACCAGTAGGTGTGAGGCGCCATGTGCTGCATGTTTGCAAACCACATTATGGAATCTGATAATAAGATCTTTCTGTTTGTAGGTGCTGTTGCAAACCTGAGAGGGTGTGGAAAAGAATCAGCTGCAATCTTGTTCTGGGTGCACATTTTTGCTGTGTTCTCCATGGCAGGATGGATCATTTTCTATTTGACCTTGCTCTTCTAAGTACGTTGCTCCCTTGTTTGGCAGTTCTTTTCTTTTTTTGTGCTCACATTTGCAGTAGTGCAGATTAACTGTGATCTCTTGGTACTCATATTACTGTGATTTGATTCGCAGATACTGTACTGCATTGTAATATCCGCAAGAACTAGATACTGTCAAAAACATCAACGAAGATAGTGTGATGACTTGTACAATTGTACTAAATCATGGTGACAGCTCCCGAGGTACGAGTTGTATCGGTACAGATATGGTTCCTCGTGCCCGCTTGTGTAAATGCCATTGTTATGTTACTTTTGGCCTCGTCTAGCTGCTGCAAGCAGTGAGAGATGAGAATGACAGCAGCTATGCCCATATTATCAGGTCACTCTGAACCTTTTAGATCAGGTTCGGTGCGCATAATATCATCACCCCCTAGTCTCTGTTGTTCAAATAATGTAGCACAGATCTTCATTCAGTGAGCTACTCTGTTCAAGTGTATTTTGTATGTTTTGTTGTCTTGTACCTTTGTGATGTCCCAGTGCTTAGTGCTTGAGTTCAGATAGCACATAAAACTACAGAAACGCAATCTCTCAATCTCATGAATGATGGTGTGCAGCACATCATATCATCTCACGAACGGGCCAACTCATCATGCAGCACGTGTTCCCACTATCCATCGATACATGGATCTGATTATCATAAGAAATGTTGTGCAAGCTCTGGCAGCGGTTTCAAGGCGTGCGTGCATGTCGTCGATGTCGCCAAACCGACAGCGAAACATTACGGGGAGTTCGGAGATGAACTGTCGTGTCTCCATGTGCTTATAGATCTAGGAACCTACAGATCTGAACCAGCAATTTTCCTTCCCATGATCTTTTGAATGTCCGATCAGCGATTGCATATCCCATCTCGAAACTCACCTCGTGCTGTTACGTTGCTATTCACCCCCTTTCCCCCCTGGGTGGACTTTCACCAGAATACCAGATATTAATTTCAGCCTCACAGATATTCCGAAAACAAAAACCTGGGTATTTGATCCGTGGAATGGAATACCAAGAAGATCCGTAACACGTCAGGGGAAGCACGTACGCTAGTGTAGGACCAAACAGATATTGCCAATCATGCCATAGATCATCGTCTCTCGCACTGCCGTACCGGAGCAGGGTACTGCGGATGGCCAGGTCAAGTGATCACGCAAGGCTACGAGTCACCCAAAGGTCATGCACGCGATGATCAGCAGAACCAGATGTCCGAGCGGACAAGGTTGACGTGTCTTTGTGGGCGTCGTAACGCGCGCCAGCAAAAAAAAGGTCAGGCTGGCGTAAGCCCTCAGCGCGCAACAACCAGCAGCCGTTGCTCCTCTTGATGCTCATCAGACACTAAACACATTGAAAACAGAAGCTTTTTGTTACTTAACACCATCGAGCTACTGTAAAATTACTGCCAATTTGCTTAACAGGTCAGCGTTGAAGCAGCAAATGGTTCGCTGATTCTTCCTCACAACGGAGAAGACAAGAATTTCACCTTTCTGCCCCTTACACGACTTATTATTAGACAGGCGCCAAAGAAAGATATGAGTCCTGCAAGGCACATTAATCTGCCAGATTGCAGGAGTATAACTGGGGACCAAACCCTAATAACTGATCACAATGTACAAAGATCAAGATGAGCAAACTCCATTAGAATAGAACTACCACACCAAACAGTGCTCCTCCTCGGCTGAAAGGATTAGACAATCTGAAGCACCTCTAGCCACTGAAGCATAAGTCTTTCACTTGCACATCTTCTAAAGGTGCATCTCACGTTAACCCATCCCAAAGATTAGCAATAGTAGGTTCTTTCCATGACAATCATGTAAAGATCCCAGTACCGAATAGCAAGACTAGCAAACCAAACCATAAGTCCTCCCAACATTTCACCTTGGCCCCATAAACTACAGACCAATAGCCCGTTTTAGTAAACTGCTAGCCCAAACAACACCTTTCCAGAACTGAAAAGCACTTTCCATTGGACAGGAGAACAGAAAATGCTTTCTCATTGCAACCATCCTTCATCTATGCTTTTCCCTCTCCTAGTACCACAACTTTAGAATTGATTCCATTGCCAGATGGAAGCAACAAAATAAACACAGAATAAGCCCCTATTATCATCTTGGAATAACTTTGCACCAAGGTAAAGGATGCCTATGAGATGATGAACCTCACATCATTTCCCCTGGCCTGCATCACCAGCCTGTTACTTTCTCACCTTCCCTCTTCATACAGATGACAAAAATATCAGTCGAGTTCTGCATAATCTCCGCACGCGGTCTAGGGCGTAAATCATCGCTGCTGAAGCCACAATGGTTCTCAGTCGGATGGGTTGACCCCAACAGCAAGTATTGCACCAAGGTTGATGCGTCAGGAAACTCTGATGCAAATTGGGGCACCAAGTTCTCGCTCTCGGTTGACGAACATGATCGGGGCCTGCAGCGGATGGAACTGACAGTTGAAGTCTACAGGAGAGAGCCTATCTTCCTAAGGGAGCATCTCCAGGGAGCTGCAGTTGTCCAGATGAAGGAGTATCTTGACAAATTTGCGCTCGGGGAGGAGCATTCTGGAGTTATTGAGGAGACCGCGAGTTTCCAGCTTAGGAGGAAGAAGTCAGACAAAGCTCATGGATTTGTCGATATATCCATCCGAATCTGCAAGGAAGAAAATGCTTATGGTCAGTTTGCAGGTAAACAGAAATTTCTGTTTTCCAAGAATGAAAGGATCTGATTTGGCATCTACCATCTGAGATGCTGATCAGAACACTTGTACAGTTGCGCTGTAGGTAAACTAGATTATTTTGCAAAAGTTTTGCACACAACACTAGAATGGTTGTCAGAACTCAAAACATTAATAATGAGAAATCCAGTTTTGTTTTTTGATTACCAGATATATTGCAATACGTTTCCTATCATCCATTTTGCAGACAATAGCCTAACATCATAGCAATAACAAAAGTACATGGTGTATCTATTGGGACATGCCTTCAATCTGTAAGGAAATGGCCACAAATTTCCAAGTGCCTTAGAGTGCTGGAGTAATAGTGTTAGTTTTTTTCTAAATAACAGTGTAAGCAGAAGAACAAAAGGATAACAGTTAGTAGGAGTGGTACATAAGAGTACGGTAGCATACTATAGGTCATAGGATCTATGATCTGGCTCTTACGATCAAAAGGGCAGTAGGGTATATTTAACCAAAAGAGTAAGTGAAATAAGATGAACTTCAAAATTATATACCACATTGATTTTAATACGATCCACATACAATTAATTTAACATATCCTCTTCTATTGATCTGCAGGATCACATGAAGGATTGAAGTACCCAGATCAGGTCGGCATCACATTAGCTATAGAAGATGGCCCAGTTTTCAGTTATCCACCACTGCCTTCCAGCCATTATAGGGGCCACAGTGAAGATGCTGATGACTATGGTAATTCCATGCCAGTGATCCCTGGGACTCGCCAAGATCCATCACCATCAGGAAGTAGCTACAGCTACCAACCCCCAATGGTTCCATCAACCCTGCCACCACCAATTACAAACCCCAGCTTCTTTCCACCCCAGTATCCCGGTAAGGGGCTAGTGCCACAGAACTACATCAATCTGCCGCCAAGAAAACCTGCAGGTCAGAACGGGGCACCAAACTTTGGAATGGGCCTTGGAGCTGGAGCACTGGCTGCTGGAACTACGATATTTGGTGAAAACCTCTTGTCAGGTCCAAGTTTCAATACTGGTCTTGATGGTGCAAGCCTAACTGTATCCAATGATGCACCATTCTAATATTTGGGCAACAATATGTCAATGCTAGCTTGTAACAATTGTTATAATAACATATGAACAATCATGAGCATTCTATCGGATATAATGGAGTCATGATACTCAAATTGTCGCAATCCCTCATCCAACTTATCAACACATGCAACATTTCATAGATTATCTCAGCCTCAGGGTGTGCCCTATCCCCACTAACAAAAGCATGCATCACTGTTCCACTCCCGCCGTTCTCTCCCCCCACCTCAACCCAGCTGCAGCCTGGTGCAGCCTTCTGTACTCCTCGGCGTCTCATCTCCCCCCTTACCTCCTCCAGCTCCTCAAAGTTTCCCTCCCAACCATATGTATTTGCTAGCAGCACCCATCCACCACTCCCAGACTCCTCTGTCTTCATCAGCATCCTAGCTGCCTCTTGGGCCCTTTCTTTATCACCATGCACCCGGCATGCTGCAAGGTATGTCCTCCATGCACCAGCCCCCACATCCCCTGCCTCTTCTACTACCTTTCTCGCCTCATCCAGCCTCCCTGCTCGCCCAAGCATGTCGGTCACACATGCATAGTGCTCCAGCTGCGGCTCCAAACCAAACTCCTCTTCCATCCTCTTAAGAAAACCCCTCCCTTCCTCAACAAGTCCAGAGTGGCTGCAAGCCGACATTGCCCCCAGCAGTGTTACCTCATCCGGCACCAGCCCTTGCACTTCTGTCATCTGGCGGAACAACTCCAGTGCCTCCAGCCCACGCCCATGGGCTGCATACCCGTCAATCATAATATTCCATGATGCCACGTCCTGTTGGCACATCCAATCAAACACAATACAAGCCTCATCCAGCGCCCCACTCTTGGCATACATGTCCACCAGTGCATTACAGGCGAACACATCCAGTGCACCATCGCAAGCCAGTCCACTCGTCACAATGTACCCATGCACCTCCCTCCCAACCTTCAGTGCTGCAGTCTGTGCACATGCAGGGAGAACAGCTGCAACAGTCACCGCATCCGGCCATACTACCGCATGCCTCATCCTTGCAAACAGCCTCATTGTGCCCAAATGGTCAGCCGAGTACTGCAAAGCTGACAGCATCGAGTTCCAGCTGAACAGGTCCTTGTCCGTCTCTGCCATTCCCTCAAACACCATTGCTGCGTCGCCAACCTTATGGCACTTCCCATAAAGATCCACCAACGCGTTACGGACTGAAACCTCGTTGTCAAATCCAGACTTCACCACCAGCCCGTGAACTGCAGCCCCGCGACGCAAATCCGCCGTCGCGGTACAGACCGACAGGATTCCTGTGACAGTGAAACTGCTAATCTCCACCGCGCCCTGCTCCCTCATCCGCCAGAAGCACTCCACGGCGCGGTCGAAGCAGCCGAGCTTCGCGAAGCCGTTAACCATGGCGTTCCACACCACGACGTCCCGGAGGGGCAATTCGTCGAACAGGCGGTGGGCGTGGTCGGCGAGGCCGAACCTGAGGCAGGCGCGGAGCAGGGCGCTGGCGCAGAAGAGGTCGTGGGCGAGGCCGCAGCGGAGGGAGAGCGCGTGGATCGCGAGGAGGTGGGGCGGGGAAGGGGCAGAGGAGACGAGGGGAGGGAAGGAGAACGAGTCGGGGGAGTGGGCGAGGCGGAGGCGGCGGAAGACGGGGAGCGCGAGCGGGTGGGGCAGGGAGAGCGCGGCGTTGAAGCAGGGGAGCGGGGAGTTGGGGGAGAGGAGGAGCGGGAGGATGGGGTGGAGGGCGGGGACGCGCGCGTAGAGGGAGACGAGGGAGGTGAGGGCGGCGGGTGAGGCAACGAGGCGGCCGGAGACGAGGAGGTGGGCGTGCAGCGGTAGGAGGAGGCGCAGGGTGGGGGGATGTGGATGGGAGAGGATGGCGCGAAGCGGGACGCGCAGGGCCGCCATTTTTGTTTTGCGCGGCGGCGGCGGCGACGGCGGCGCGGCCGTGTACTCGTGGCTCTTCTTCACGTGCAGATTTCAAAGTTTTGAAGCTTCATCAAGGCTCGTTGGGGGTAAATCTGGGAATTGGGCCGGGCTTTTTTGGGCCAGCACGAGCCCGACTGCCATGGCATGACCAAAAGTATGGCACGGCACGAAGCGTAATGGACCGGGCCAGAGAATTGGGCATGACGGGCGACACGGCCCGGCACGATGTCTTGCGATTCGGAGTGGTCGAGACCCAGTCGGATTGGCTGAATCAACCGTAGCGAGATTGACAACATGACAGATTAGCGGCCTACATGCAGCACTGCAGCAGATAACGAAGTGTTCATGTGTGTTCACTTTCTTATCATGTTAGCATTTGTTTAACTTATTCTAGTGTCCTAGTGTTTATTTGAACCTTGTTCTTATATAGCTTGTAACAGTATCTGCTTGTTTTTAACATGGTCAACAAGGAAATGATGGACAAAACCAAAGGTTAAAGATCCAGTTATGCATATACGAATTTGGCGTGCTATGGGCTGTGCTTCGGCGCCGTCATGAGGAATCCATGTCGACACGACACGGTATGACGGGCTAGACGGACCAGCTTGTGTCGAACCGATGCGTCCCAAGACGTAATAGATCTGTGCCCGGCTGGTCCGACTCAGCCTGACTCCCACCTTTAGTAGGGGGGAGCCGTGCCATCAACCGCCGCGGTAGATTGGTTTGTCGTTTGCGAGCATCGCGACTCACGAGTCACACCTTGCAATCGGCGGGGCAGCTAATGGTGAACAAGTGCGGAAATCCTTCCTAACGCCCGTTTATCGCATGAGCTGGCAATCCTTTGCATACCTCTTTTACCTCTCACGAGCCGGTTCGTTAAGCCAGTTTTTTATTATTCTTTTCTTTTTTTCGTTTTTCTCTGCTTTCCTTTTTGGTTTTCTCTTTCTTTTTTTCTGTCTTATCTTTCTTTTATTTTGTTTTCTTTTTTATTTTTATATTTTATTTTCATTTTGATATTTTCTTTCTTGTTTTTTATGTGTATCGCCAATAGATGTTTGATCGATGTAATTTTAGAAAGTGTTCAACTAACAGTTTTTCTGTTCACTTGTGTGTATAATTTGTTCTAAGAGTAATTTTTTTTGTTTCGGTATGAAAAAAAAGCTTAACACAAGTAAGTTTATCATATTCTTACCTAGAATATAGAACTTTTTTCACGAGTTAGATGAACTTTTTTTTCTAAAATACATGAGTATTTTTCATAAATGGTGGAACATATTTTAAATTATTTTTTATGGAATATTTTTTCAACTTGAACAATTTTCATGAGTTGCATGAATATTTTATTTAATATGTATGAACATTTTTCATAAATGGTGAAACATATTTTTAAAAATTATAAAAAAATATTTTCTGAAAATCTATATAAAATTTTGATTTTTTTACAAATTATATATTTTTATTTTTTAAAATTTATAAAAAATAAAAAACGAAACATAGGCCGGCTCAATGGACCAGCCCATTTAGTAAGGCTATGAACGGCGGTTCGTTGGAGAGCTAGCTGCACCCCGAACAAGTGTTCGTGGAGCCTTTTCGGCTCTTAAAATATGGGCCGCACTTTTACATTGCCACTAGGATGCTCGGCCCATGGTTGCACAGCTGTCGGTAGTCTACAAGAGCACTCCTGGAATTGTGCTCGGAGAAAGCACCAAAAGGTTAAAACAACAGAGTATGGGTCAGATCAGACGGTCTCTGTCATAGGCCGCGGACCCCTTTATCCTTAAACTTGTGTCTTCTGTGCGGCAGCAAGGTGCGTGGGTCAGCGTTAAGCTCTACACGTTGCGACGCATGGCGTCGACGTCGTGTCGAACGTCCCCCTCGATCTCCACGGGCGTAGCCAACGTTGGTGCGGGCGACGGCTGCTTGCGATATCGTACTCGTAACCGGCGACCCCGTCCTAGGCTCCTAGCCGTAGCTGCACTTGCATGCACGCCGCCATGCCGCTCGCCGTTTATCACGGGCCGTCGCGTGATTTCCATGCGGGGCCCGGTCGATCGGGCTGCTGGCCAGAGAGAACAAAATGAACAGACAACGGACCGCTCCCCTCTCGGTCCCGCGAACACGGCGGCAAAGGCGACCACCGAAACACGCCGGCGCCGCGGCGAGACGCCGTGGAAGATGGCGCCAACCGATTTGGTCGCTGTAGCGTGTGGCTCCGGGTGGTCTCCAGCTCTCGGAGGCCTCACGTTGGTCGGTCTCTCGTCCCTGCAGCCCTTCACATACGTTCCGGAGCGCGTGGGGAGTATTTGTCCTCTATGACCAAACTTCGAAGAACGGTAGCTGATACTCTCTCTCTCTCTCTCTCTCTGCACTTGAAAATAATGGCACAAAGAACAAAAACAGGTACGAAGAGAGAGGACTCTTGGAACTGAAGTAGCTAGAACTTAGAAAATTTGTATTATCGACGCGGATGATGCCAAAGTTTGGTGTCCTGCTTCTAGACGAAAGAGGTTAGCGATACCCATGTGCATGCCAAGAAGCTAGGTTGTCCAGAACTTTTAAAAAAAATTGTTAGTCGGGGGGAGCATGTGTACGTATTAAACTCGAAACCTGAAAGCTCCTGTGCGCATCAAGCAATACGGCACCTTCAAAGACACGATTGCATCATATCTCTGCATGTAAGAAAGCGTGTTTTAACTTGCAGTTAAGAGTGCCGGCCGGAACAAAGCAAGCGTGTTTTAACTTGCAGTTAAGAGTGCCGGCCGGAACAACTACTCTGCAGCAAGCATTAGGTAGGAGTACGTTGCAAAGTGAGATACTCCATGATTTCTGGCACAGACGCAGAAGCATAGACAGCAACGGGCGGGCGCGCGGCCGAATTTGTGGCGAAGGAGAATTGGAGTGCAGTGCATGCTGCAATTTGGTCCAAAAGCAGCGTCACATCGGCCTCTTATTACCAGAAGTCTTTCAGCTCATGCCGGCCGGGGTCAAATGGCATCGTCTCTTTCTTTTTTTTTCCTCTTTCTTCACACGCCTTTCGCTTTTTCCGCACTTATTAGTGGGGTTGGTTTCGTAGCCATCGATTACCTATCGAGCTCGCACTTTAGAATCTCTCCGTGCTCCTTCACTGTTTGGTGTTGGTGTTGGTGTTGGTGTAGGGGACATTGCATGGAGCTAGTCAAGTGCTACTCCATGCATGCTGGGTGGATGCTAGGTACAGCTTCTTTTGTACCGATGGAGTAGGGATGGACGGGGATGGATGGACAGTGTAGATACGGGCGTTGAATTGAAATAGTTGTGCGCCAACAGTACCGTATCCCACTATGTATCAATCTTCGTGGAGCTGTAACGTGCATAGTACAGGCTGTCTGCGATAGCTAATATATCAACAAAATATAAAGAAATTTTTACACATATGCCACTTACATCCTGTCACTGCTTTATCAGCAATGCACATATGTCACTTTTCCGTTAAGTCTATTTATGCATATACCACTCAACTCCGTTTCCGTCCGATCAATGCCTGTTAACTCCTTTGATCGACTCCACATGTCATTTTTTCCTCAAAAAATGACTCTATGGTACAGGTACTTCTTCTTCCTTGCTCTCCCCACTGTGCCCGGAAGCAGCAGCACGCCAGCCTCGAGCATGAGAGTAGCAGCGTGCACGCCTTGCCCTCGCCGCCGCCACGAGGGGTCGCCATCGCCTTGGGAGCTTACGACCGGGATGGACAAGATCATTTGAAACAAATCGAACGAAATCCCTAGCCGAGGCAACAATCCCCAAATCGGAACAAACCACAGATCACAGCCATTCTGGCCCTGTGCGTCCTCGAGCTCTCTCTGCTCCACTGTAGGCCGATGCGGTCACTCAAAGCCGGTATCACGCATAAGCTCAGAACTCAAGGCGTCACTGTTGCCATTCCCTTGCTTCTAGCCGACGACTGCTCCTGCTGGGCGACGAAATTGAGCGAGGGATGGGAGGAGAGAGGAGCTGAGGGCGGTGCATATGACCCCGGAGGCGAGCGAGAAAGGGACAGGGAGATAGAGGAGCTGGACAACACGATTTCGGGCTGGTGGCACGATACGGCTCGGGGGAGGCAGGGATGGTGTGAGAGACTGAAGGAGAGAAAGAGGTTACGGATGGAGGTGCAACTTCTTCTTGAACTTCTCCAGCCATTCTTTCTTCTCTCTCAAGGTTGGGTGTGTCTGGAAGATGAGGACACCGTGGCTAATCAAATCAATTAAAGAACCGTGCTCGTCTATTCCATGAAATCAATTACGGGAGGGGGTGATGTCTATCTAGCTGATTACGGATATGGACGAGCAGATGGTTGAAGGAAGAAGAAGGTGCTGCCATGTGGGCCCAGGGAGTCACTGGGAGGGAGAGAGAAATCTAGACATGTGGGGTAGGCGTATCTTGGTCATTTCACGCTGCAAAGGGTCATAACCGGACGAAAATGGGGCGAAACGGTATTCTGTATAAATAGACTTGACAGTACAGTGGCATATATGTAATTGCCAATAAAGCGATGATAGAATGTAACTTAAGCTTCACACTAGTCACGTATGTGTAAAATTTCTAAATATAAATATAAACTACCAGTGATATATAAAGCAAGTATCTGTCCAAGACATTCTCACGTTAATTGGTAAAAAGACAACGTTCCTACAAATTCTCTCAGTACTCCAGAGAAAACAGGAATAGTCTACACCACGTCGCCATCTTATAATGGTGCACACAACTATATCTCCCATTAGCATTGACAAACACTACAATGTGTTGCATTTATCTTGCCACGCAATTGCGCAGGCAATTCGGCTAGTTGCGGACTGACATACGCCCCATTCTATAAATTAGTACCTAGTATACATTTGCTAACCCCTCCGGGCGCGTGTAATCAAACTAGATCGGCGAGACAAGCAACAACACCCCCTCTAGAAAAAAGCAACAACACCTTGTCGAGTCGTCTTCAGCTCTTCCTCCGCTCGCATGCCCACGCCATCATCATTCCTCTTTTACGCACTCCACACTTCCTTTACACACTTGCGTTCTACTCCTCCGCTCCCCTCCCTATCTCAATTCAATCCACGCACACCCAACTCCATCACAGAATCATGGTTCAGTCTTGAAATCAATCGTCATTTTCCCCTCACTGTATTTTGCCTTGACTAAAAGCTGCAAAATGGACAGTCGCAGGTGACGGAATTTCGGCTGTGCATGGCATTACAATCAGCATTAGCACGGTATGCTCTTCTGAGAGGTGAGTAATTCCCATGCAGAAAAGCCAGGGTGAGAGCCAGGCATTCCGAACTTTCCAATCCAAAGCTGCGATCTTTGCACGAGTTGTCAGCTTTTTTTGTTGTTCATTTCTCTGTTGCGAACACCAAAAGGATTTCTCCTTTCGTTCTCCCTTCCCGTCCGTTGCAGTTCTTGCAGCAGACTTGTTCCAATCACCATTAAAGCTTGCCATTTCTGGTCCTACGTACACAATCGAACAGGGGAATTGGAAGGCGCCATATTTTCCTCTTTCTTTCCATCCAGGCTGCAGCCGCTATCCCGCCTCCGCCGGGAATCGGGATCTGCCAGACAGATTCCCTTCCATTTTCACAAAACCAAGAACGCAACTTTCCAAATTCCGTTCTTTTGTCTCTTCCAAGATTTTGTGTGCCTCCTGTAGCGGCCGGCCGGGAGTCATATGGAGTGGGACAAGGCCAAGGCCTCCGCCGCCGCCGCCGCGGCCAGCGAGCCGGCGGACGAGAGGGGCGGAGGGGAAGCGCTGGGGTACGTCAAGGTCATGACGGACGAGCAAATGGAGGTTCTCCGGAAGCAGATCTCCATCTACGCCACCATCTGCGAGCAGCTTGTCGAGATGCACCGCACCCTCACCGCGCACCAGGACTCCATTGCAGGTCTGCACACTTGTAACAATTACACATGGTTGAAGGTCTGCATAAAGGGGGAAAAAGTTCTTTTTTTTAAGGACGCGCCTTTGTCTGGATATGGACAAAATTCAGATGTTATGGGTTATATCAGATTTGTAGGAGTACTGAGGTTAGAGTTAGCGGTAATATAACTGAGACATGTTTAACTATCTTACGAAATTCTTTGGTAGAATAGCTATTTGAGTTGTTTGTCACTTAATGCATTAGCAGATCACATACAGAATACAGTACATTTCTATTGCTATCATGTTTAATGCTCATGTATTATTCACTCCGTTGTTTTCAGTACCATTGACTTTGACCATGCTATTAGATGCTTAGTTGCGGCTTTGCCTTGTCCGTTGAGATTTTTATGTTGCTAGAAATTGATTACTACAATGATAATGCAGGGGACAGGTAGTAAGTTAGTGGTTCATGATGTGCCATTTTCTGTCATTAATTATGCAGAGTTCTTTTAATGTTTCTTCTTTGATTGGCATACTCACGACTTCTCTTGATAACAGTAATGGACACCCTCTTGATTAGTGTAATGAGTCATTTGAGACAATGTGTTGTTAGGCCAGTAAAAGCACTCCATTACTTAAACTAGAACTTCCAACTTGCAAGCAAAACCCCATTGGTTGGAGCTTGTTGAACCCAAGCTTACAACTAACACACAATATTCCTAAAATGGGAATTTTATTTATTTTTCTAAGGTCTTACTAACTGGCCTTGCCAGCTTTCTCTTATGGAAACCGCTGCAGGATTTAGCGTACTGCTAGTTGCAGAACCGTATCCCCTGCATTTGTTATTACCCTGTTGCTTGTTATGTAAACTGACAACCATAGGAAACACAAGAAAGTGTCAGATCATCAATTTGATGACTTGTTTAGGAAGTTGACAATAGGTTGGGTCCACACTAAACATTGGAAGTCCTTCATTTATTGTTTTGAGTTAATGTACTCGTATTCAATTCATTTGCTCTAGGTCATTTTGCATGGCTATGGCTTCGTTATTTATGTTAAGCTGTAATTTCTTTTTCTGTTTATCAGTCACCGCGGGTAGTATATATGTTCAAATTTTAATAGTGGAAGCTTTATACTGAAATCTAGAGAGCAGCTAAAACACTACAAAATAAATTAAATAGAGCTAATAATGCATAGCTAGTGACACAAATTGATATGTGGGACCAATTCATTTTGTGCCATGTTCCCATGTGTTCCCGGATTGTTCCGCAATCTTCTGCTGTTCTGCAGAATCTAGGCTTGACACGCAGGAATCTCGTAACATGTTACTTATCTTACTACTGGGTCAAACACTAATTCTTATAATACGATTCCAAATAATTTTATTGCTCACCAGTTCACGTACAATTGCCATACTTGTCCATGTTGTGAGGGAAGATTAGTTTATGATTTATAGCAACTTACTAGATTTTTCCTTCACAGTGTAAGCATGATATTTTTGATTCATCCTAATTACGAATGGCCTTACAAGAGTTTTTCTATCACTATGAATTTACCTTTTGTTTTATTCAGTTAATCCGATACCACTAGAGGATTGTGCTTATGATACACTCTCAAAACACAGACCTATGATACACTTCTGCCCATTCTCAGTTACTTTTTCTTGATTTATTCTACTATATGGTTGTTGATAGAACAGCTAGTTCTTTTCCTGGTCAACTGAGGTTTGATTTCTTCAGGAATGAGGCTTGGTAATCTGTACTGTGATCCTTTAACGGTTCACGGAGGTCACAAGATCACAGCGAGGCAGCGATGGACACCAACCCAGATGCAGCTGCAGATCCTTGAGAGCATCTTTGACCAAGGCAATGGAACACCTAGCAAGCAAAAGATAAAAGACATTACAGCGGAGCTCTCACAGCATGGCCAGATCTCAGAGACTAATGTCTACAATTGGTTCCAGAACAGACGGGCACGGTCGAAGCGGAAGCAGGTTGCTTCTTTACCAAATAACACTGAATCTGAAGCCGAGGGGGATGAGGAGTCCCCAACTGACAAGAAGCCAAAATCAGATGGATCACTCCACCAGAACATGGCCGTCAGAGCTCACAATTCTGAAAGGATCTCAGAGATGCATCGCTTAGACACGGAGCGTGAACAAATCCGTGGCACCATGTATGGACCCAACGACAACAGCTCGAGATCGTCAGGCAGTTTGGGCCAGATGTCCTTCTACGAGAACATCATGTCGAATCCAAGTATCTCCAACAAACGCCGTCTCTTCATTATACAACATAAATTTGCAATGAAATCACTGAGGGTGATATATTTTGGTTGATTTCTGCAGGGATCGATCAGTTCTTTGGGAAGGTGGAGAGCTCCGGTAGCTTCTCCCAATTCCGACCGGGCGAAAGCTTCGACATGTTTGGATGACACGGCGATTCTGGATGATATGAGCTACCAGCTTCCTTCCTGTTCGTTGCGTTTGACAACATACCCTTGAGTCCCCTGTAAAAAGTGAAGGTTTGCACCGTTCGTTCGTTTTGCTGACATGAACTGAGGTCTGAGAAGTTTGCCTTGGTGTCTACGTGTTGGTTATCACGGTCTTGTTGACTTCCTCCGGAGAGTAGCTAGCTTTAGTGAAATTCGTTTTCTTGTGGAAATAGTTGTGAGAAGCTGATATATACTAGTATTTGCCTTTAGCCTATATACTCTCAAATATTGGTCTGTACTCTGTAGTCTCCACGGTTTGCACTTTTAGTCTGAAACGGTTTTATGCTGAAGCTGCTTGTGGCTGAAACGTCAGTAAGCGTGGAAACCATATTGCGTTGCCGCTGCGCCTGGTCTGAATGTAAGTAGACGAAGAGAGTGTTTGGTTGATCTGCAGCTTTTCCTAATGAAAAGTCTAACTAAATAGTTTTGCCAATGGTAGCTGTGAGTTTTACGGTACAAATTTAGTTATTTGAAAAAAACTGTTTTCTGTCAGGTTTTTGTAATATGCTGAAACTTCAGTGCTCATTTTCTAAAATATTATAGATGGTTTAGATCAATCAAAAATTATATGTTCACTTTTCCATAACTACAACAGATTTTCCAAATAGTCAATCAACAATAATTTTATTAACAGCCATGACCTAATCAGACAGCCTCAAAGCTGAAAGTTGAAAGCAAATGTACTTTCGGCCGGTCGCTTCAGTCTCTCAGCCCGCAACCACGCGCCGGCCAGCCACCGCGCGCGCCAGTCTTAACCTGCACGGGGCCCGCACCGCCGCATGCAGCCGCACCGCTCTCGCCGTTCGCCGTTCGTTTTTGGTCGCGGCCTATTCATCTGCCGCGGCGTCTCTCTTTGCCTCTTGGCCTGTTTGCCAGTATGAATAGAGCGGGCCAGCCAGGCGCTATCGCTCGCCGACAGACACCACCAAACACCGGAAACACGCCGCCACCGCGCAGACCTTCCCACACGTCCGCCGTGGCGCCCGCCCGCGCGGACCGACGAGATCGCGAGAGCCCTTCGCCACCGTGCTTAGGAATTCATCCCCGCGGGAGAAGCGCTCAAGGCGTTCGATAAATGCTGCAGGCTGCAGAGAGAAATAAACGGGATAGTATCCAGCCAATTTGTACGTAAGTCTTTAACTGAAAAGATCTCGTTAGCATTCCTCATTTGCATTCGTTAACAATGTCTGTCACTATTACAGTATGCATCCTACAGTAGTTAACTCAATACCCTGATCTCAAACACACACGCACAACAACAATAACAACAACAGCAACAGCAACAACAAAAAACAACACCGCCCATTCATGTACAGAACAAGATATCACCTGGACGACGGTCAGACCAGCGTCCTAGAAAGCATTACTTACATGTCTACATTCTACAACCATTTACAACACGAATAACGTCAGCCGGCAGTGCTAACGAGGAGCCATCGCTATCCCGGAAGGGATGCCACTGTCCGCGTGGCCGCTGCCGGTGGCGTGGGACGAGACGCAGAGCTCCCCGGTGGTCGTCGTCAAGGAGTCCGACGTGGATTTAGTCAGTGTAGCCGAGGAGCCCGTCTCCATGCTCGTGGACAGGAGATCCTCTCCTTCGGGCAACGCGCTCCGGATGGCATCGAGCTCCCTGACGATCTCGGCCATGTAAGGCCTCGCGTCGGTCTCGTCCCGGCAGCACTTCAATGCCAGCGAGAGCAACCTCGTGACGCATTCCGGAGGGTAGGAGGACATTCGGCTGTCGATGATTCCAGAAATGTCTCCGGATTGGTAAGCCGCGTTTACCTACAGTAACAATAGATTATATAATTCCTTAATAAATTCCTAATGAATAATCTTACTGAATGGTCAAGAAAGTTTCAACAGCTCAATCATTAATAACACTATGCACCCTGTTTTCCGTCTGTAAACAGTTAATTAAATCAGATATTAAGTAAGGATCAGGGTGGAAACCTCTGTACCTCTCTAACGATGTTTTTACCATGCTGGATTGGCTTCATGCCGGTCAATAGTTCAAGCAGCACAACACCGAGGCTATAGACATCACTTTTGTCTGTCAATTTATGAGTTAGGAAGTATTCCGGATCGAGATAGCCCTGCCAAAAGGAGAAACGATAGATATGATCAACCGAACTTGCACACTAGAAGTTAAATAATAATAAGTAGGCTCAAAAATTTTCGTGCCGTCTGGCAGGGAACTGTAAAAATGATATCACCGTGATGGGCACTTACTGGGGTGCCCTTAACAACAGTGGAGATATGAGCTGGCAATGTTCCTTCAACATCCGGGACTGGAGCAAGTCTGGACAGACCAAAGTCAGCCACCTTCGCGACGAACTTGGAGTCCAATAGAATGTTGGTGGCCTTAACATCACGGTGAAATATAGGAGGATCTGCCTCAGTGTGCAAATATAGGATTCCCTTTGCAGCACCCAGTGCAATATGCAACCTCTGACTAAAGTTCAGAGGTCTTTTAGAATAGGCTGCAAAAGGTGTTAAACTAGATTAGGTGCTTGACACCCAGCACAAGTTCAAGAATTATGCACTTTGATTTTGTCAATGCTAAAACAAAAGCACAACATCTACCAACGTGAATTACTGATAAATCTCACTAAATAAAAATTTCGGGAGATGGGCTGGGGTCATGGGCGATATTAATTTAAAAGTCCATGGTTATATCGGGTAAAAAAGAAGCTATGGATATTTGACATGCCACTTTCTCACCAGAAAGGTGATCACGTAGGGTGCCATTTGGCATGAACTCATACACCAGCATCTGCAAAAAGGAAAAAAAAACTCTATGAGCAACAGTTACTGCAAATACTCTTGTATATATGATAAACTCAACAGATCTGAAGTGACTATGGAACCACTAACGGTAAGCATGTTTAGCACAACATTACCAAGATAAGTATCTAACTCTTACATAATTGTATGGGGTTTGGGGGAATTTCAACAATATACTTCATTCCACGTAAATGATTCGAAAAATGGAGAGATGTACCTGTTCATCTTCTTCATCACAATAGCCAACCAGCGAAACCAAATTACGATGATGCAATCTTGACAGCAATTCTATTTCCGTGCAAAACTCCTTTGAACCTTGCAGAGAATCTTCATGTGCTCGTTTGATTGCAACAGCTGTTCCATCAGCTAGATTTCCTCTGTAAACTTTTCCATAACCTCCTTGACCAACTTGAGCTGAATCATCAAAATCATTTGTTGCCGCAGCCATTTCTTCAAATGTGAAGCATCTCACACCATCAACCTTGACAGAAAACCGTGAAAGTACTGCAAAATAAAAAACTTCTTTAGATGCCGTGGCTTGAATTTAATGTCCACTGCAATACTAAAAGTTTACTTGCTATAGAGTTGAAACATATCAGATGTTGTGTCTTTAGAACTCCTATGTAATCTATTTGGATCAGGTAACGGAAGTAAGAAAATATATGACAGATTCACAGCTTAGGTCCAACTTCCAATATGATAGAAGAACTGTAAAATGATACTAGGTTCCTACAAAAATAAAGATGCCCCTATATATCACTGCTTGCCAGATAAATCAGCAAGGCATTTCTAATTTGTCAGATGGCAAGGTTTTGCTATGTAGCACATGGAAAGCTATGTTCATTTGATAATATGATGACTTACATGACCTCCTCGAAACTGTTCGACGCTTTGAGCGTCTTCTCATTATAAAAATTGTAGAAACCACAGATACTGCAATAGCAGCAGTAATTGTTCCTGCCAAAATTCCAGCTAGTGCACCCTTGTTTAAACCTGATGACACCACAGTTGGAAATTCTGCAAAATAAAAAGAGATAAAACAATAAGCTAGTGAATCATAATACTGGATGGAGTATTTTTGTGCAGCAGTATGAAACATGTAGCGGTGACTGCTGAATTGAATATTCTAAATTCCTTGTTAAGTTGGTATGCGTTTTGACAGGATCTCGGTAATTTTTCATTTCTGTTGAGGTGTCCTTCCACCCCGTAGGACGGCAGGAGAGTTTGGGTTTCCTGAACCCTAGGAAACACATATTAGGTCAGGATCCTCGATTCCTCACTCTCCAGTCACTTACCTCTTGGCCTCCTGAGCCCCTCATGAGTCATGAGGGACCCCTCTTCGAGGTATTCTGCTGATCTGAATAAGGGTAGTCACCTACCCACTTTCATACTTTCAACTTATGACAATTACCTTCTATGAAATCACCATAAAAAACTCATGGCATATAGGTTGAAAGAAGGCAAAGGAATAAGTTAATAACACTAAACATTGCCTGAAATATGTTGCCTGAAATAATTATCTATTGCTCATTGTTGACCACACTAACACTAAACATGTATGAACTCCATTGAACATATAGAATCAAATTAAAAATTCATGGATTTCTGATTCTACTAGCATATGAAGCAGTCACAAAAACTCTGTTGATATCCCATCGTTTTCTTGGCAAAATAAGTACAGATGTTGATGCACATTTTAACTAATTGTTTAGTATGGTAGAATTATGAGTGGCACCCTTAGGTGAAAATTAAATTCTACATACCATCTGCATAGGAACCAAGCGTGAAATTGAGAAGCTCGTATGGACCAAAAATATCTGATAGAGTAATCTCCCATCCAGCAAGTAATTGCCTGAGCCGCAAAACCTCAGATATAGTGAATAAACTAGTATTATTTGGGAATAACTTCAAATGCATGTTCAGCCTTGGACCAGCCTCCCATATGTACTGCTCAATGTATAGCTGGTAAATAAGCAAGTTCAATACAGAGGTTGAGTCGATCTCAAAGGCTTCTTTATACGAGCGGAAGTCTGAGATCCCTGGACTCTTCAGCCGAAATCCAACTCCCAGAGGCACAGCACAGAAACAAGGTATAGGGGATGATGGGTTGTATTCATAGTTTTTATCCGTCGGGCAAGGAACACACTTTATACTAACTTGTGGTCCCTGTCCAGATGGTGCTTCGTTTACAGATGTGGGTTGACAAAGCCCAGCTGTTCGAGCTGCATTAGAGTTCGCACATACAGGATTTCCAAAAAGCCTGCATAAAATCATAATGATGGTAATGATTATTTGTCACATCAGAACGAGAAAATGTTTGATTGAAAATTTCAGTGTGATTTATTTTATATTTGCCCATATTCTTGATCTGCATTAACCTTAATATCTATTATACAGGTCTACAATAGCTGTGACTTGAGCTGATCCTACTAATCACCAAATTGTTTAGATCCTCAGCAATCAAAATTCCATATTCTGAACAAACTATACCGCTGAACATGGGCTATATGTATATCAATACGAGTATTAAGGAAGTGCAAACTGATAAAGAAATTTTCCATGGCAAAGCAACATACAGAACAGTGACAGCTTTTGGAGGCTCAAATGCAGCTGGAATAGTGTCAAGGGAGTTGTTTTGGAAGTCCCTGCATTATTCAAAACATACATTACATATGCATGTCTCAAATAGACTGCAGAAAGTACATATGCAAAGAGTTTCATACAGAACAAGGCTTCTATTTCCCATAAAAGTGATGTTACTCCAGATTGCCGATGAAACAACACCGTCTAGGAGATTCCCTTCAATTGACCTGTAAAACAACATTTTCACCCCTAACAAAATAAGTAACAGAATAGTGTAGACCAACATACTTTTACTTGAAAAGTAGGATTACTTTTGGTGAACCTATTTTCTCAATTACATTGATTCTTCTGGATAAAGGAACATAATAATCTATGTCTAAATAGCGAAAGCATTCATCTTCAATGGCATAACAGTCACCGTATAGAAGCAGAGTTATCAGTGATTGGAGCATATAGAAGCGTATATAATTATCAGGGATTGAAGTAGAGTTACTTACAAGAACTGAAGGTTAGGCAGTCCTGAGAAGTTTGATGGAATAGTTCCATTAAGAAAGTTATGCGACAAATCACTGCCCGAAACTAGAAGTTAGCTTGCTGATTTGAAAAAATAAATCTAAAGGAATATCAAAAGCAACATACATCGTAGTGATATTTGAAGCAAGCCTATTAGTTGGTATAGATCCTGTCAGTTGGTTCCAGCTAAGATCCCTGAAAGTGCATGCCATAATTAATAACGAGATGCAGAATAATCTCCTGGACCTCATAAATTGAATGTGTGATCTTCTCACTGAAATATAATTACTATAGGGCATGTAAAAGCATATTCTAGACAAAACAACTGACCAAAAATAGCTGCTACAAACTAAAAATAAAGGGATAATCTCTGATAATAGGTGTAAAAAATAGTAGAACTGAAAAAAAAAGACATTTGTAGCATTTATTAGATCTGGACTTACAAATAGCCAAGTTCAGGTATGCCACTTAGATCAGGAATAGCTCCTTGCAAACTGCAATTCCTAAGACTCCTGCTAACATGAAAAAGAAATATCAACTTGAACACATATCTTGATGTGAGTTTAAGCATGATGATCAACAGATGCTACTCTTATTAACTGAAGTTAATCAACTAAATTGTTATTTTTTGGTGAGAAATGTCTCCACAGACTGAGGGCCTGCTTAGATTAATACTTAGGATTTAGTTGAGACATCCCCTGAGGAGAAAAAGAACCTATATAACTAGAACATATAGATTTCTGATGGTCTGGAATGAGTGCATCCTGATCTGGCTGTTATGTATTTTTTTTTCTTTTGAGAAACATAGAATACAACATATAGATGCACACTACCACACGCATACACAGACACACTCACACAATGCCTATTGCATACTGGAGTCACGGAGCTTGAAGATTGACGAAGCCACCACATGCAACTCGCTATCGACGGGTACATCTTTTACCACTAAAATAATAGTCTATCTTGGTGAGACACCCAAGACGTCAAACCTAGGGTTTGATTCCTGATGGGCAGGGGTACAACCACCTCCACTAACCACCCAAGCAACAGCTTAAGCTTAAACTGATAAAGAAATTCTCCACTAACCTTATAAACGAGAGGAATCCAGTGGGAAATGATCTTAAGCTTAAGTTTTTTTCTTTGTTGTGAGGCCTTTTTACTCACATCTCAAGTCTCGACACATATTTTAAACAGAGTCTGTTTTCACTAGCCAATTAAATTATGTAATGTTGATATTCTCCACTCAAACTTGTGATAGCCTCTGTATTTCTTAAAATGATTCTGCATGCAATGCAGTTCTCTGCATCTAACTCAATTTTTTTTAAAGGACAATACAAAGGGAAAGGGGTTGCACTCACAGCTTTAAAAGTGTCTGTATGTTGTTGTATGCAGCAGGGATGGAACTTCCACTGAAGTTATTATTATCAGCCTGACTAGAAGGAAAAAGACATAGATATAAGAAATGGATTCTGTTAGCTAACAAAAGTGTCAAACTTGTGCCTTGGAAAACAAGAGAGAAACATATTTGCTATTTGTTTAATAAATTGTAAACATAGGAAATGTGAAACCACGTTAGTTTTTTAATGACGTTTAATACACCAGTGAAGTTATATTATGAAGTATACTAAACAAATTTGTAGTATTACTTAGGATCTCTTTGATTCACAGGATTCTCAAAACGCAGGAATAGGAACAATGCATGATTGGATTGTCATGCCACTTTGAATCCTACAAGATTATGAGGATGCTTGGTTGTTCATAGGAAAAACAAAGGATTGTTTCCAAGACGTTGGAGTCAATGGAAATTTTCCTATGAAATGTAGTGCAAATGAATCCTTACGAAAATTTCCTATGGGTTGTAGTCCTACAAATCAAACAACCAACATAGGAAAAAAATCCTAAAAATTACAATCCTCCAAAAATCCTTTGAAATTCCTTTGAATCAAAGAGGCCCTTAATCTTCCTAGACGTTCAAAATTAAAGTAATCATTAATCAGCCTCAAGCAACCAGAGACAGATACATATTCTCTGAAAGAAACCAGAACACATTCTGATATGCTATTTTTTTTAAGGGAAAATTCTGATATGCTATAACTCTCTATGTCAAGGAAGTCTCATTGGGCTACATAAAAAATGTACTTACAGTATTTTCAAACGAGGCGTCTCCGCCAATTTTGGAGGAAGAGGTCCAGATAAATTATTGTTATCCACAAGGCTGCACAGTTTACAGCATGACACAAATTTATTTACAACTCATGCTGCAAATTGCATGGCAGAAAAGAGAATGTCAGAACACAAGCAGAGGTACACTTACAGATGAAGGAGTTGAGGCATTCTGGACAACTCAGATGGGATTTGCCCACTTAATGAATTATTGTTCATGTGACTAAAGGTAAAAGGAGAGTCAAGATTATAACAAAGCTTGAAATAAGAAGCAACGTAAGGATGTATCTAAGAAAAAGAACTATACTTGATACTTACAGATGCCTCATGCTTGTTAAGTCAGCAAACGATTTAGGTATGGGGCCAGATATTTGGTTTTGGTCAATTTGTAATCTGTTTAAGTACTGGAGATAGCCAATCTCATCTGGTAAGGAACCAGATAGCTGATTACCATTCAAAGTTCTGCAAAAATGAGGCAGTAACAGTTAACATTATGATGCATACAAGTACGTGAATATTGAATTTTACTTGTATCTAAAGAAATGGTACATATATCCTATGAAGGTTGAAGAAAAATACTCCCTCCGTTTGTAAATAGGTGTTGTTTTGGACATTGACACAATCTCCAATATGCATCTTTGACCGCTACTTTTTATATGTACATGTTAGCAAAAAATTATGAAAATTTATATTTTGAAATTGTTTTTCATGATAAATCAAATGATATTACTTTCATCTCACCAATCTAAATATTTTTAACCTATCGGTAGTCAAAGGTAGAAAAGTTTAACTGCACGCTTTCTAAAACATCACCTATTTCTAAATGGAGATAGTACTAGACACTAACACATGATTAATGTTTGGAGAAAAGTGAATGGACAAGGATAAGAAAAGTAACCTGCAGAACAAATATAGCCACAAGAGGGGGAAATTTCTAAGATGCTCTACATTAATTAAGATGAGGTAAAAAGCTTGTGGCTTCATAGCAGCTTGCACACATAACAATACAGTATACATACAAAACTGCGTAGGAACCTAGGTGCCTTATGTACATATATATTTGCAGTTTCAAAATAAATAAAGATTTGGACATTGTTGCAAGACCCGCTATGCCCAAAGCTTAGTTGTTTTAGCCCATTTACTGCAGCTTTAGGTAAAAAATAATAGAAGATTGGACCACTGCCCCTGTGTTAAGTAACATTAAAAAGATGGGATCAAAACACTTCCTTAGAACCATGACATCAGCTGAAGAATCATACAAGTCTGGGAGATCAATTTCCCCCACGCTAAATTAGATAAACAGTCCTTTGTTTTGTTTCATGGACAAAATGGAGAAAAGGATGACATAAAATGTGCGATTCTTGTCTCATGCAGGGCTTAGGTGCTTAAATTCTGTGGCTTTGCAACATAAAAAGTAAAACACTGGGTTCATGTGCACACTGCAAAGAGAGTACAGAAGTTAGGTTGGATAAGAAGAACTTACATAAGCTTGAGTGTTGTGATATTGCCTATCTCTTTAGGGATGTTACCAGTCAAATTGTTCCACATAAAATCCCTTACAAAACAATAAAATATAGCAGTTAGCATACATGCAGGACAAAAATGGGACACGATCTACTCTCTTTTTTTCTGTCTTATTATGTAAGTTTTGTAAATTTGTTTTGAGTCAGAAAAGCTCGGCCTTGCTCAGGAGTCACTTAACCATGTGAAACATGAAGTGGAACCCATGAGGTACAATATTGAAGAAACACTTCAAAGCGCTCAATTCAGTTAGCAATTTTAACTGTCCATCAAATTAGTACTTACAATGTTTTCAGCTGGGATAGAAGCCCGACCTCCGGTGCCAAAGTTCCAGAAAGGTTCATCTTAAACAACTGCCTATGTCGGGCAAAAGTATGCATTATTAAGAGGAACTGAACATGATATATTGATATCCAATCAATATGTTATGCATTAAATAGAAATGACAGATAAATAAATAGCAAACAGATTTTAGGACACGAAATAGAGTCAAGCTACAAAACAATCAGCAATGACCCTTTCGACCAGGCATTGCAAACTTAGTCTGCAACAGTAACTAAGAGGACTTATAATACTGATAATGCTAAAAGCAATGGTAAATATGGGGAAAACTTAGTGACTTTGTTAAGCTTTCAATATAAAGCTGGACTGTAATTATCTTTGGTCTTAAAAAAGTTGACTTACACCAAAGCTATGGATATATCACTAGAGAGCAACATTGGAGATGGGAACGGTTTCTAGCTAACAAAAGTGAAAACTTGAGAGCTGCTTTTATGGCTGTTGCTATTGTTCATGAGCAGTAGTTTGTTGCAAGGTTAATTGCTCACTGAACAAGTACATAAAAAAACCAACACATCGTACTTAACCAAAAACATGATGGAGAAAAGGAGAGTGCGGATTAAAAAAAATAAGGATGACGTGTTAATCATACAATTCTGTTACATGAAGATATGTATCACTGGGTATCTTGTCGCAGAGGACTCCTGTCCAGCGTGATGTGCATGGATCTCCCCTGTTCCAATTCTTAAGGTTATTCATAGGATCAATTAAACTGCCTTTGATAGCCCTGAGAGCATTTGCTGCATGTAGAAGGGACAAAAATTCAATTCAGGTGACGGTTTTAAAGAATTAATGGAGTATCTGAATTTCGAAGAGTGCAGGACAATATAAATATTTTCTCAATGAAAACCATGCTCTAGTTATATACCTACTGATTAATAGAATTTATTATCGAGAGACTACAATAATGATTAAGTGCAGTCTGTAAACTGCTTCAATTAGTTCATGAGTACAACTGATTACTGGTGATAAAACAACTGGCGGTATATACATCGCATAAGTGAACTCTTCTTCGTCAGATCAGAAAAATGAGCTCTTCAAGATGCTCTCAAGATGTCCAGAAATACAAACGAACAAAAATGACTAAATCTACACAAATAGGACGTGCATAAGTGAACAGTAATTCTGAGCTAAGATCACGGCATTTTCATCAATAAGCTAATTGTAAACAATCAGGAACCAAGGGGTAGCTAGTTAGGTGGCAAAGCACCCCTGAGTTCCTTTTTTTGGGAAGAGCAATTTCCAACTAAAATAGAGGTTACCTTCAATAGGGTGAATGCTTTGTCCCCTTACAACATCCACATGGCAAATGCACAAAAGAACCAGGATTACTGCATACTCGAAACCTCCAAAGTTGGCCATATTTGTACAAGAGAATTAGCAGCAACTTGGCACCCTGCACGGTCCAGCACAATTGCGAACAACCTGATCATAAGCAAGCAAAGAAACAAGTGTTTAGGAGCATTTTAAATATTGATGACTCCGAAATGGGGGTGCTTAGCAGCACTCTAAGGTGTGAAAGCATGTCAATTGACTCAGATTCTTAAGAACCTGTCTGACCCACTCTGCTATGTTCAGACGAACAACCCGGGAGAAAATATGGCCCAGAGCAATCTAAATCAACTCTCTTTTTTGACTAAAAAAAGTAAGCGAGCTTACACATTACTAAAACTCCACAGCAGGTGAGGATAAATGCATTAAAACTGAGAGTAAGACCATCCTAATTAGCAATTGAGAATTACCAACTGAATTACCAGATGCTAGACATGCTAAGGCTACGCATACCGTACGTAAGGTAAATAAAGGTAGTAGGTAAATTTTGCACGGCAACAACATGAATGTTTCCGCATAGTATTGGCTATTAGCACACGCGTCTCTCTCGATTATTTTCACACACAATAAAAAAATCAAACCTTCGATGATTTTTCTTTTGTTGGCAACCTCTGATGATTGGAAGGTGCAAAATGGAAAAGTACAAGAAGAGAAAAAGATCAAGAAACCAAGAAAACTATGAATGAATGAAGAACAGAAGAAGGACAAAGTTATAACCTGAAGTGAAATTCGAATCAAAGGGGGAAAAGTGAAGTGAACTCGCCACCATAAAACCATGAGTTCTTTCTTCAACAGAATAATCCCACAAAGAGGGCGAAGAAAGAATCGAAAAAAGAAACAAAAACCTAACTCAAGAAACTGACCTCAAATCCAAAAAGGCCGACAATCCCGCTCCCGAATAGCTACTCAACACAGCTCGATCGGGCAGAGCAGAAGATGGAACAGCAGACGGCTCTCAAGAACCCGCGAGCAGGTGAGCAAAATGCGAACGCGCTCGCTCCCTTCCCCCCACAGCGACCAACCCCCGAGACAGGACAGCGGTAAACGTACTACTGCTACTACCGCTAAAGAAACATCTCTACCTTTTGTAGCTACTGTTCCAAGTGGCGCTTTCCGACCGCTCCTTCGGGGTTGCGAGCGAGCGAGTGGGTTGTTGGAGCTTCCCACGGGGATTTCGTTCGTGTTAGACTAGACTAGTAATTCAGTTGTGCGCCTTAGTTTATTGTTGCGTTGGGGTGTGCGAGGAAAGGATGGCTGGCAGGAAGAAGGCGTTCGCCGCGGTTCAACCGTGGGCCACTGCTGCTCACCGTGCGGCTGGTACGGTTTCTCCTGAATTGCTGCAGGGACCAGATGTCCAAATCTTTCTTTCGACAAAACCGACATGTCCAAATCTGTCTTCTGTGAGGAGCGACTCGTTGTGGACTTGCGGTTGCTTCTCCCATTCATACTGTGACATGATGAATTGAGGTGGTTTGGTCGTTCACATCCTCTCGGGATGGACAGCCTGATGTGACTGAAGTGGCTAGTTACCCACTACAACAGGAGTTGTATGCAATGGATTTTCTTTCTTTGAAACGGGTATGCAAAGGAATTGTCCGAGGGAGAAAATCATGTGCTGCTCACCAAGTGGTGCGAGAGGGTTATTATTTTACGGAATTGCTAAGTGTTTTTTATGGTGGGTGTACTCGGATTTATATCCATCTGATTTTTCTATTTTAAGAATAGAATAGGAGGATGGAGATTCATTGGATGGTGATCAAATGACTCAATTTGAGTATTGTATAACAAAAAATACACTAAAGACACTCACTTCTTTTATTTCCTGCCCTAATACATTATGAAATGTAAAATTGACGCAACACAAAATAATTCCATACAAGGACAATGTATGTGCTTTTTTTTCTTTGCCTTGCGTGTGAGTATCTACATATGCACGCTTCAAGGGATGCACATCAACTAATTTTATAGGTCCCCTTCATATAAAAACTGCACGAAGAAAATTGCCATTTCATATCACCAACAATTTATAATATCACAGCTGTAAGTAATTAAAACAACAGGCAGTATCATATACAAGTGTAAAGTAGTACAACTTTATGAGATTCGTATTTCTAGTAATAATTTCAAATACATGGGATGCTAAAAGTACATGTTTTTTTGTGACCCACGCGAGTTTGCATTTCATCTAATGTTTGCTAATATTTTTTATCTTCTCTTCTTCCAGTTCTTCTCGAAGCGCCTCGGTTATGGACCGATGGTCCACAATTCTACAATCGTCTTCCATGACCTAGACTAGTCCCTACTAACCAATCCGCTGCTCTTCTGCATTCATGCCTCAAGCCACTCGCTGTGTCGCTCCTTGAGGTTCCTCTCCTACGTCACCATCGCCTCCTCATCTGCAAGCCAACCATGTTATTCTGGCAAACTCTCTGGTTCATCTGCTTCTCTCGCTCTCCAGTGACACAAGCAGCTTACCGTTCCTGGTGGCGATGGTGGCCTCTGAGATCCAAATCATACGGACGACTGACCTCCGTGGTCACTTCGTCGGCGACGTCGCTGCATCTTCTCAACTTTACTTCCCCCCTATCTCACATGTCCGAGACCAGTAATCGAACCATGTAACGTGAAGTAAATTCACCAATGAAGCCTAGGACACTGACTAGCTGGCCATTGTATCTCGGGTGGCCACTAGAGTCACTGATCAACCGGCATTCGTATCTCAGTTGATCTATGAGTTGTCGATCCCTGCACTCGTTTAACACTCATTTCAATCGGTAGAGATGAGCTCCACTCGCCCCAATGCATACAAAAGACGAGTATTCACTGCTAGCATGAGTTACTATATTATGGTGATACATTTAATGAACATAGTACTATTCTAAAGTATTGTCTACACTATATATTCGAGGATCATGCACGTATTGTGTACAGTGTGTTCGAGAACAATAAGGTACATATTCAAACTCTAAAACATATAATAAATTTTAATAACAAATAACTCTTACAACAAGCAATTCAACAATAGAATGCACATATTGGTCACAAGTACCAAACACAATCGAACTACCATAGTGGCTTGGCCAATACAAAATTAACAAATTATCATAAAATGACTATAACACAAAGCTCATGGGGTGCCATAATCCACTAGGCAAGGAAACCAGAGCCCGTTCGTCGTCGTCCTCGCTCTCAGGACTATGGAAGTCGACCACTTGGGGTGCAGCATCTTCTGCAATGAGATTAGACTAGATGGTTACACGACGAGTACATTGTACTCCATAAGACTTGCATCGCTGCATAAGGTATCGAGAAAGACTATTCGTAGAGGTGTTTTGAACGTTAAGCTAATTTGTTTTTAACAATAACATATTTGATGAAATAATGACTACTAGATAGTTTATAAAAAGGTGAGAAAGCAAAATTATCAACTTCACGACTCGGACACGTGTTCTTATAATTTTAACACTTAATTAGCTATGGCCACCTCGACTCTTTCCTCGTCAAAAACCCTTGAGGAAGACCCACGACTAGTAGTCTATCTATATCCATATACTTCAGCTCCTTACTTGTAGTCTTCGGGTAGAACGTTCCAGCTCTGTTTTTTCTCTTCTTTTTTTTGAACCAAGCTCTGAATTTCTTCAGCATATCATTGTCAGCAATTGTCTATTATTGTTGAGTTTATGCTCAAACTTAAAAGAGGTCAAATAAATCAAAAGTCACAATCTGACTAGATCCTTATTTTTGACATTTCCTGAACCGAACCACCTCAAATCTGTAAATACTTATTCCATCTGTGCATATAAAACATATAAGTTTATGAAATCTGAACGATCTAAACCATCCATCTAATTATAATCCGATGATTCATAATTTTAGTTATACCCTTTTAAATTTAGTTTTAGTTACACATTAACTCTCATAATCAGCAACTTCTAATTATGCATTACGTCTCTTAATCAATCTTTTTAATTACTCTTTACATCCTCTCTCATTGTGTCGAATCACACCTTTGGTATTTCCCTAACTCCTCTTTAGTTATCACACTTGCTCCCCATCATTCCTCCTCTCGATTGTGGATAGCTTGTAAATATTAATCAAACACCTAAGTATAGTAAATCAAATAGTATAAGGTAAATTTAAAAAAGAGTTTTCTAAATTTTGATGAAGTTGTACTATGGTCAATATATTAATAGATTTCTCATGCATTCAATTTATTCTATTTAATATATAAAATGTGGATTTTTATCCCTCAGAGGAACTGTACTATGGTCAATACATCTAATTTGTTTCATTTAATATCAATATATATTAAATAAACAAATATTATATATATAAGATTTGATGGCATTAGCAGTAACCCCGAAAAAGAACCGACTAATAAAGTCAGCGTCTCAGCGAGACAAACTGTAACTTTACCATCAGTCGAGTGTGACCGGAGATGAAACAGTTGTCGGCAACACTCTATTGCCTGATCGATTTCCATCGGCGACCGGCATCGGCGACTTGCCATTTAGTACAGCGCCGTTGATAGTTTGGACTATTTCCTCGTGAACCTGAAGAATTCAATAACATTGACTCACAAATAACGCTATTTAGGACCACAGAAGGACGACTATTCCATCTATGAGAAGACGGGAACAGCGTGACACGCCGATGACGCCGTGATGCTCTCACCATGTTCTGAAGATGAGATAGGCGAAGTCCCATTTGGAGCTTTGGAATTTGTACAACTGTTAGCGCTCCAACTACACAAGAATAACGATGTCCGGGACTGTAACTTGGAAGAATTTACGACCTCTTGAGCTACGTTCTTTCATGTTGCTGCTGTTTCTTCGTCTTTTTGCTAATCTTTAATTATATGAATTTTTTGTAAATCTTAATCACTTAAAATTATAGTTTTTTCTATGACAAAGGGTCCCGACTGACCTGAAAGCTGGCATTATATGATTACAACATATATTTTATATAAAAGACCTTGATAAAATACAAAATAAAACACAAGTCATTTTCTCTCGCATATAAGACCTTGAAAACGAAAAATAAAAGTGCAGTTGGGTCGGTGCCACCGATGAGAACCACCTTGGGATGGTGTCGGTGCTACACTATACAAACTGGTTGCGGGTATCCACCATGGGTGTTGGAGTTTGCTCCAAATTCCTGTCACCTCTTTGTAGAAGACGTTCTGCGTTACCGGTGTCAGCCAGCGGTGTCACCCAGCTGTGTCACAGGTGATATGTCCACCAGTGACACAGGTAGCTGACACAGATAGGGTTAGCTCACCTGAGTCAGGTGTTAGCAATGTTAAGTGTTCTATCTGTGTCAGTCAGCTGTGTCACAGGCAGTAACATAGATACCCCTTTAGCCACCTGTTACTACATATACCCTACCTTGTAGACGTTATGGGATAAGCCAAGCATTGTAAATCTCTAATGGGTTAGGACTTTATTTATCATAGTGAAGTTGACGTCTCCGTGCGTCTGTGGTTTTCACCCTTCTAGGGTTTCCACGTAAAAATTCATGTGTGCTTTGGATCTTGTTCTCTGTTTTCTTGCGCACATTCTTTGCTTGATTGTTGCCACGTTTGTTTCCGCTACTCTGATTTCTCTCTTCCTCTGGTCCGTCCATCTCTAACAATGGGCAACAAGAGGATTGGAGACTCCTTTTCTCGGAGGTTGAAGGGAGAGGCGTTAGGGATCTGTGCTAGGCCACCAAGTTCCATAAGCGACCAACTCGTTTGCACCTCGCTACACACTGGAGACATGTGATGTTGGTGCCTCCAACTCCGATTGCTTGAGTCCACACTGTGTGGAGAAAGCAATGACGAAGCATGATACCAGCTTGTTGATTCCCCGTGAGAAGGGGAAGGTGATAGCACACAGTGGCTACAAAAGGATGGTACACCAGCCACAAAGGAGATGAACTCCACAACATCCAACCAGAAGATTATTTACACATACTAGATGGTTGGGAGTCGAAGCCGAGCTCGTGACATAGGCCACCAAAAAAACGAAGCAAGGAACCACAACCATATAGAGACGTGTGACACCCCCATAGTAGCAGCTAGGTTCAACCTCAATAGCAAGGCTCTCCAAAACGCACCTCCAAGGAGTCCACCTAGGCACCGATGCAAGATCTGAGCAACCAAGAGAGAAACATCAAAAAGAGATCTAGCCTAATGCTAGATCGGATAAAAGCTTGGGAGCTCCCAGATCTAACTAAACTAAAGAACAAAAACCTAATAGTATGAGGAGCGTACATGGTGGGACCCTCACCCAGCTCGTCGTCGGTGGAAGGTCGAGGAGGAGAAGGGAGGGGCTGGCGGTGACGGATTTGGTGGAGGCTTTGTGTTGGGCAGAGAGTTATAGAGGTTAGAAAAGGAGAATATGACTATCTAAAGTGGGTGTTGTTATCTGTTTATATGGGAGTGCGTGTCTAGTTCTCATGTTAGTAAAGTAAAAACAACGGCCGAGTGAAAAGAGATAGACAGAGAGAAGTTTTTTCTGATAAAACATTTATACATAGGAAAATTATTTACAAGATTACGAGTAGGCCACGACACAGCACATCCTAAACGTTAAGCTTCATCGGCAGTGACGTCTGGAGGCCCTTCGCCCCAGCTGCAGCCCACAACTGTGCCTCCGCACGGATGGTGTCGAACGGCGTGGGGTATATGGCATCTTCCCGTTAAAGATGGCACCATTTCGTTGCTTCCAAAGTCACTACACAATGAGCATTATTATCAAGAATTAAGCCCCTCCTCAACGCCTGTCGAAGATCGCTCAGTAGATCGAATCTAGTAAAACTCCTCGTGCCACAGGATTCGTGAGAAGGGGCAATCGACCGGAAGGTGACCCATGGTCTCCATGGATTGGTCGCGTAGAGGCATCCGCGAGATAGAGAGAAGTTAATTCCCGGTAAGTAGTGATTAGTGCCTAGAAGATGCATGCGTGTGTCCTCTTCAGAGTTCAGACGCTTCTGGATGGTTCAGGTTTGGTTAACTTATCTCAACCGCTAAACCCCATTTGTTCTTGCAGAAGCGGGGATTCCATCTTCACTTGCTAAGATCCGTGGTACGGTTGGTTCTCTGGTTGGTACTTGGTAAGTACAACCAACACGTCCTTAATAATCTTATTAGTAAAACAAAACTGAACGTTGATAACCATAAGCTGGGTTGCTTTACTTGTCTTAGGTCTCCTTTGTTGATGGATTTTGTGCATAAGCTAAATGTAGGAATAAGCTCCAGTTAAGCCACTGTTAAAATAAGTTTCAGATAAGCCAAGTATCTGTTTGTTAGGGCTTAAAACAGTAACAGCTTATGTTATGAGAGAAGAGAACAAATGTCTGAGATACCCTTGGTCCAGTTGGGATAAGCTTTTGACCGGTTAATTTGTGCCAACTTTAATTAACAGCTAAACTGAATCCTTAGATGTGAGTCTTTAAAAAATGTGACTAAAAGTGACCATGAAAAAACAAAATAATCAGATACGAGCTCAAAGAAAAGAGAACAAAATAACAGGTGGCGCTCTCATAACACAAAGAGATAATTTAGATATGTTCTTTCTTCCTGTGTGGCTGAAGAACATAAATAAAAAACTTTTAACATTGAAATATCTAGTATTAAGAACTGTATGTATGACCAACAAAATCAGTGAAAAAAGAAAGTCCTTTTAACATTGATATGCCTAATATACACATTCGGTGTATGACCTTCAAATCCTCAGGATTTCAACTGACAACTTAAGAGCACCCCAACAGAATCAGATGAACTACAGTATAGACGTCAAATATATACTTAAAATCTTAGGATGCAGACTAACAATATTTCCACAAACCAAAGTACAGAAACCTCATTCCTGGCACCTGTCATTTCAAAAAGAAAAAAAAACTGCACGGGCGTTGACTGCAGATGGCACCTTCTCGCTGACGACAATGATGTACGGACTTGTTGTCCAAAGCGTAGATGAACCCAAGAGAAACGTTGCCTGATAGCGTATGATAATTAGAAAAGGCAGGGAACAGAGGAAGATTGTGGATCACTGGCTTTTAAGCCTTCACGGCACCGGTGGATCTCGATGTTGATGTCCTCTGCACTTTTATGCGTTATCTGGTAGAACAGTGCAGCGCTGCTGATGATAGCTCAATGGGATCATGCCAATGCGACACCAGTTCACACACAGCAGCATATGTTGCCATGTTGCCATTTGCTAATTGCAGGTCAGGAAATGTAGCTTTCAGTGAAGAAGAAGAGACAGGGTTTTATGTACGTAAAGTAAACGGCAAACCAAGTGCTAGTCTACACAGGTACATGATTTGTACATCTGATCTGACGCTGACAGCTGATCTGCTGATATATTCAGATGGGTGTCCAACGAATACATCGAAGGAACTAGGAAAAACGCATATCAGATTGCAGATGAACAGAGTTTAGTGTCACACCCAACATGAAACTGCAATAGCATATTATTCGCTTAGGGAATTGTTACATGGAAGAGCTCTAGAACAAGATTATTGGAAAGGAAAAGGTTTATTTTATTTTATTCCTCAACTATTAATCGAGCCTAGTTTTTGGTTCCTAAACTCTAAAACCAGACAAATTTGACTTCTAAATCTTAAAACAAGACAAAAGTAGTCTCCCGCCCGTTCAAAATGGTTTGATAATGATGTAACGGTGATTTCACACATGTGATGGCCTAGCCAGCACAAATACCCAAAAAATCAAAAAGTATAGGAAAAACTCAAGAAAGAATAAATAAACCAAACTCAAAAAAGTACACGAAATTTTATTTAAGAAAAATAAGATATTTATAAATGTATCTGAAGTCTTCTAAATGTTATGAATTAAAAATGTATCTGAAATCTTCTAAATGTTATGTTTTTTTCAATTATTAAGAATTCCTAGATTTTTCAATAATTTTATGTTTCTTCAAAAAAAATCATGATTTATAAAATATTTCCAAATTTTTTAAAGAAAATTCGGATTGCCCCCCATTTTTGCTTTGCTTTTTAATTGTCTTATTATCTTTTCTATGACCAGGTTGCCATGTGTGGGAAACCAACACCCAGTCATCCGTTAATCCGTTTTGAGTGGGGTGAGAGATCAAATATGTCTAGTTTTAAAAAGTAAGGATCAAATTTGTTTAGTTTTAGAGTTAGGAATCAAAATCAGATTTACCCGTCAGCTGAGGGATCAAAAATTGAAATGTTGATATTGGAAAAGTTCCGGCCTTTGCTATAAAAAAATGTGGAAAATAAAGCTACCACGGTACCATCACTGGAATGTGGGGTGCCGAAGAATGCCCTTGATGCCAGAGACGTACTTTACATTCGCAAATTCTTGTAGGAATGAACCACTGCAAGCAACAAATTTAAAGGGGGTAACGCTAAAATGAACATAACACTACCTTTGGCTAGAACGCCTCTACATGCACTTGTCTGAAGTACTTGAACACCCAAGCTCTACTAAATCCTTAAGACCGTCAACCACGGCAAAAAAATTAGCCAGCGAAATAACGGCAGAATGGCACCACATGATCTCGCCGACTCTCCGGCGTGAAAAAAACTCCATAATTAAAACCGCAGAGCGCGAGAAACACAGAGACAAAGCCAAATTAACTTTGTTTTGGAAGTTTGCTCGGAACGGCTAGAAAATCCTTACCCAGCAAGGAGAGCCAACTCAGCCCTCCTCCATTGGCAGGAGAGTGAAGCAATAGCATGTAGCGGTTGCCAAAACATGGCTGAATCACTGGCAAAGGAACCAAACGAGCAGCCTTGCCACATTGGGCTATGGCCCAATCGAGCTATGTTGTCCAAGCTTACGTTGGGCAAAAACAAGCTAAAAATGACATCAACCCAAGGATCTCGAAACACAAATGAATCCGGACAAGGCATGCGTGAAAACCAACGAAAACAAGAAGAAATCGAATTCAACGTGGAGAAAAGAGAAAAAGAGAGACCGAAAAGCACACAGGTTAAGGCAAATCGACTAAAATCGCCAACGTTTTTAGTTGAGAGATTAATAGCAATTTCAGATGATGACTTTACATTCTCTCAGATTTGGATCGCGATCGCGGATGGGAGTAGGGAACATGTTGGGCTGCCCAGAGCGAGGGGTCCAATTAATCAAACTTGGTGGTGCCTTTTTCGCAAGGGCCCGTAATTTAATGTCAACGGCTCAACGCCGGCCTCTCCGTCCACGTCGCCGAGGACTGCACAGACGGAGTCCCGGAGCTCTGGGTGTCGTGGAGCCACCGTCGCCTCCTGATCATCACCTCCGCGGCAACGGTGGCTCGGACGCTGCCGCCGGCGCACCACCCACTCTATCACGCAAACCGTTCGTCCCCGACCACCTCAGCCTCCTCAGGCTGCATCCTTTTCTCGACCCGGCATGCAATTCTTGGTTCCGGCCTCCAGCGGCCGCGTCGTCGCCTAGGCTCTCCTGACCCTCGCGATTCCTCGCTGAGAATGCACGGGGGACCAAAAAGCCTACGAGGTTGCAGGAATGCCGACAATGCATGCTGGCATCTGAGAGCAGGACGGAGTGATGACGGACCACCCGACCCTATACGGCGTCACCGTACATGCATACTTACGATAAGGAATATGCATACTCACTATTACAGAACATACAATTACAGTTGGTCTAAAATTGCTTCCTCAGTTGGTTTATTTTCTGACTATAGAGAAAGGGTGCTAATAATATAAATTATATCAGCCGGTTAGAAAGCAAACCGATTGAGATATTATACTATCCCAGTCGGTTCCCAACGAAAAACCAACTGAGATAATATCATATCTCAGTTGATTTTCCAACCGAACCGACAGAAGAGTAAACTTTTATAGTCGCTTTTTATACGGGAACCGACTGAGATAATAGCATATCTAGTCAGTTTCCCCGGTTCAACAGGCAACGATGAAGGCTTATCTCAGCCGGTTCTAAGGAAACAACCGGCTGGGATATTCGTTGGTACACGGCAGGCAGAATCTGAGTTTCTGCCTGCCCTGAAATAGAAAATGCAATTTATATACCCAGATTCCCATAATCTCCAGAACATATTTTACATCCAACTTGAATTCATAATAGAGATTCATATTGACATCATATTTCAATTGACAACTAAACACAAATAAAAGTATATAGAAATTTAATATTTACACCACAACATCCATCACATGTCTTGAGGAATTTGCAACAGATTGAAATACAAGTGACAACTAAACATCGATCTTTTGATTCAAAACAATTGTCTTAATCATCGGATCCGTCATAGTAGAACTCGCCTTTTGAATCAATAACGCTATCAAGAAGGAAACGCGTCAAGTCTTCTCGAATCCTGGCTAGATCCGTCTTTGGCAATTCCGTCCGTGCAATAGTAGCAACCTGTCGATATGAAGATCATACTGATGCTAGATAGAAGATGAATAAAATAAAATCGTAATGATAATTAGCATACCTCGGTAACTGAGTATTTGTTCGCGAAAGCTCGAGACATGAGAAGGTTTATGTGGTGGTCAACATAGAAGCCACACAAATTGTTAAAATAGGGTTGCTGGTGACACTGCAAAGATATACATTCTCTCGGTATGTAGTTATATAGAATTGATACCATGGAGTCTAAAAGTGTGCGACATGATACATACCGGAAAGGAGAAGTGGTGGTATAACTTACGAGGGGCCCCCGCGTTATCCTTTTTCCCCACGCGATTACAAAATATTTGGTACGCTCTGAATCGTGGACCATAATTATACCAATGACCTATTACCATAGAATTTCATGAGGTAATTTGTTTACCTATCGATCACTTTGCTGACCCTCTCGAAGTCGGTCATGTTTTCGAGATATGAATCCATATAATACACCTTGATAGGGAGTATGATAACAATAAGAATTCAATGTGAGCTAAATGGTCATTAATCCCAAGTTAGTTGATGATGCGCTGAAGGTACGAAATGAACAAGTTCGAGACATTAATAAGTTTAGTTTTGCTTGCACCGGCTGAGATCTGAGGTCCAAAAAATCCTATTCTATAGTAGTGACTCATGATAAAGAACTAAGATGGAACGGTATGTGCATGCATTCGTACCTAGTAGATAGGAGGTTAATTAGAACTTTCACGAGAGGTCGCTGATCCTAGTAAACGGAAGCCCGCATCATTAATGATAGTCCATCGATTGACGTTGTTCGATCAGTTACTCCATTTACCTGCCCTAATTGCACGGACTGAACAAACTATAGCGTACGTTACAATACAGATGCAGGTATTTACCGCGTGTCCAGTTTCTCTCATTTTTGCCGGACTATCCAACATACAAACATGGTTCATTCATGACGCACGCGCAGGCGGTAAATACGATCATGTGTAATGTTTGCACTTACAGGTGACTTGCCTTACTGGAGTACTACTTACAGCTAGCGCTGTAGTCAATCGTTATACCGTACTGTCGAATTCCTAGCTAGCTAGAGAGGAGCTAGCATTTATATGATCTTAATGTGCTACCTGTACATTTGTACTCCAGCTTGTGCCGAATGTGCCGGGAAAAAGTCCAGCCCAGTTTCAAACACAAGAATTTATAATCAGTACAATTCCCACGAGATTGGGGAAAAATTCTCACGTTCCGAAGGGAACCTCAATTGGCAATTGTCATTTATTGGCTTGAGTCGATGGCTGAATTTATTTGGTGCATGTAATTCAATATGGTATCGGAACCAAAAAACACAGGCAATTTAATATGATACTAGAGCTAAAATGTCTTGAGTTCGAGACCGAGCTAATGCACCATTAATAAAACTAGTTACGATCTACAATGATTCTACGTCTAAAATCTAATAGAGTCTAGATGTGAGAAAAAATATTGAAATATCACTTTTCTTCAACAGCTTGAATTTTTAGACAAACTTACTGATGCATCCAATTCAATACCGTTAACCAAGATGGAACGAATAACGATGGAGTCGGCTCACCGATTTGTGACGCTCTTTTGGTCCGCCCAATTGCTCCGATGCAGATACAAACCTACAAGTAAAACCTAACAACCATAAATAGGCCCTTTTGTGATAATACAAATGGTCCCCGAGGAAAATATTGCTCTCTGCAACCTCTTTACAAGTCCGGGGAAACGCATGTATCACAATCATCAAGCAGCAAGCAAATCCTCGCTCTAAGCTATAGATCTGCATCTAAATCACCACCCTGTATTGACCTCTCTTATTATTATTTTTGCTGTTTGCCCCCACGCGATTTATCAATCCATCCACTTAAACTACTAGTACATTTGGTTGTGTTATTGACCAAAGGTGTGCAATGAGCTGGATAATAATTCATTAGTGCAGCATGTCGAGCTGAGCATACGCACATTTGACCATCATTATCGCTAAATTATATAATGTCAGCTTGCCAAAGTTTCCGATTATATTGCACCGGGCGTAAGCCGTAACAGCTGACACCTGATAAAAGAATCAGCCGGGCGCTCTGACCTGCAGTAATCTACCTCAACATTCCAATTTTGACCAGAGCCTCATCAGTCAACGACCCGCTGGCCCCTTTGCAGCCCCTCGGTGACCGGCTGACACGTGGGGCTCGGAGACGACAAAACCCTTCCCCACAAGTCATCGTGCGACCCCATACACTCCGACACGTCGCCTCTATCCGAGCGAAGACGCCGCCGACTTTTGCAGTCTTACCGCCTGCTTTTAATCCTTCATTTGACCCCCGCGCTGAGGCAGCCACTGGCAACTGGCCCCCACATCCACCGGACCCACATGTAAGAAGCTCTCGTGACGGCTAGAGCCCGGTATTTACCGCCCCGCGATTCGAAAAAGCACCCGAAAGCGAAAAAAAAGAAGAGAGAGAGAGAAAATAACAGCGCGCATCCGGCTTTCTCGCTTTCTTCCGTCTCCCGTCTCAGTCGCCTCCTCCGTCCTCCCCTCTCCCCCTCGCGGTCTCGCACAAAGCCTGCACAGCTCATCGCCACAGGCAAAGGCCAAGGGGCACACGGAACTGAGAGCTCGCAGCTTCTCCAAGCGTCGCGTCTGCGGGAGAGGAGGAGGAGGAGGAGGAGGATCCGGATCCCATCCGGCCGGGCGAGCGATCCCCGGCTGCCTCGCCGGATCCCCGCGCGTCCTCCATCCCCGCAGGTAGTGTGAGTAGGAGGTTGTAACCGCACCTATTGAGTTCGGTGGCATGTGTTTGAGTTGATGAGTGCTTTTTCCACCTCTTCGTTTGCAGTTGCGGCCTCGCGGGCGTCGATCTGGTGGGGGCCTTTGTAGTTCGGAGCGGGATTGAGATGGAGAACTTGCTGGACACGGAGATCGGGAAGCACGACTACGACTGGTGATGCTCTAACTATTTCTCCCGTTTGGTGGTGATCTGGTCTGCTGAATTTGGGTGTGATTTCATGTTTTTTTTTGGCAATTGGTGAACTCTTGATCTAAGCTTAGTGAAAGGAGTGGCAATGCAGTGTTTTGAAACGGTTTGGAGGGTTGGGTTGGTCGTTCCCGGACGAGTTGTACCGATCTTGCTGCGATTAGGTGAATCCTTTTATGCGGGGAATCAGTGGTATTTCTTAAATCACGGTTGGGTATTGTTGGTTGTGACGGATGAGATTGTTTCTGGTCAAGGTTGTCCTGGTAGTAAAGGTTTAGTTAGGATTAGTTGCGTTCAGAGCATAGAGAAGTATGTAACTGGATGGTTGGTCTGTGGGCTCCTTCCGAATGGAAGATGCACTAGTAGGCAGATCAATAGCATTGCCTGCTTTGGAATGTCTTAAGTTAGCTCATGTTAGATTGATACTGTAATACTTCAAATGAGATACTATAAATTTGCGGAAAAATATTCATAAGCTATTTTGGAAAATTAACAGATGCAGTAGCAACAGGCGACCTATAATTGGCCAAATTCCAATGCGAGTTTACTTGAATTTGTGATTCGGAAGGTAATTACTGCAATGTTCCAGCTGCAAAATATAAAGCCTGTACCACGTCTTAACTCTATCGCACTCCAATACTGTGGCGAGATAAGTAGATAACCATCTAGATCTATGATAAGGTTTATTTGAATGTCACTTGCATGAGCTTGCCACAAAAAATATAGTGTTGTGTTGTTGGTCGAGGTATATGCCTTTTTCATTTGTTTTGGCTTTTTGTGCCTCATTCTTTTTATGGTTTTAACATTTCTGATATTTGATGTGCACATCTGTATGTTTTCGTCGTTGCTTATCTTCTTTTGATCTTACATAACATCTGAATGCATTGCTCAGGCTTCTGACTCCCCCAGGAACACCCCGTGTTCCTGCACCGGAGGTTCCTGAGAAAGCCCCACCCTCAAATGTGCCTAAACGTACTATGTCTAGATCGTCCTCTACCACCAGAGCATCAAGGGTTGGTACTATTCTCCAGATATTTTACATGTTGGTGTTTCAACTTTCATTATGAATATGTAGCTTCAAAAGAAGTATCTCTTGCTTTATATGTTCGTTACATGCCTGTCAATGCCCTCTATGCATGCATTATGAGAGGTAAAAGTGGAGCTAGGAATGTACTGGGTCCAGGGTTCGACCTCAACTTGTGCAAGCCACACAGTCACATAAACACACACATGAAATAAATAAAATAATAAATTGATATCTGTTTTGATACCATGCGTCTGACACAGAGAGGATGTTTTGAACAACCTACTATACTTAAATGACCTAAATAAAGTAATTAACCAGTCACAATAAACCACTGCAATCATTTGAGCCCAGCCCATGGAATGCACTATATCATCTCGTGACTATATTAACTGGTTTGGTGCTGCATATTGTTGCTAACATATCAATTTTCCCATGTAGTTTTCTTAATCAGGCACAGTTCAGAAGGGGTTTGCAGGAGGCTAACACAAACCAAATGGATTTTATTGGTGTTTTTTATTTAGTATAATATTGTGGACAATGATATCATGATTTGATTCTATGTAACTTGAACCACTGAAAATCCTGGAAATTCATAGGATGTTAAAACACGTCTTAATTTCAGGCATCATAGGAATAGCTTTCACTTATTATGAACCATCATATCTTGGTAATATTGTCAGTAAACTCTGCTTAAGAAATAATGGTAATTTATGATAGGCAGAACTGTTTGTTCTTCTCACTGGGCTATGCTTGGAAGATCAATAGAATACATATCATTCAGGCCTCCTGTTGACTTTCTGTATGATTGGGTTACTGTTAAGTAATTTTGGAATGCTTCACTATATTACACGTGTGTTCTCATATTCATATTTTACACCTTAGATTTCTTTTTCTACAATTTACAGTAGTGCATTTAAATCTAAAACACACTTAAATTTATTTTTGGGAAGCAATTAAGCTTCATGTACTTAGGAATAGGGCGATGCGTAGGCTTAATATAATCATATCACGCCGTCTCCCGTCTAACCATAGGAACATACTTATCCGTACAGCTGCTTCTTGAAACCTACTATTTGCTTAGTTGGCCATATGGTGATGATCGTAACTAACAGAACTGTATCACATGTTTATTGCAGCTCTCCACTTCTGAAACAGAGAATGTGCATTCCATAGTTCCCACTAGACAAGCGCGAAGTAACTCTCGCCCTTCAATCCAATCTGCTCTTATGTCTAGCAACAACAGGTCAGCAGTTCTCAATGCAAGCATTTCCTCTGTCAGTTCGAGACCTACAACCCCGAGCAAGAGGACTAGCACTCTTCCCTCATCAAAGCCATCAGTTCCAGCTTCACGTCTAGTGGCAGCACGGTCGTCTACGCCAGTCAAAACCCGTCCGTCTACTCCAGTCAAAGCTCGTCCATCTACTCCAGTCAAAAACCACCCTTCTGTGTCCAACACCATGGCCAACTCGACTGCTGCAAAGACCACATCTGCTCAGAACTCAAGGTCATCAACTCCAACCTCTCGGCCCCGAATTGTCTCCAGCTCATCTTCAAGCACAGCTCCTGCAATGAGTCGTCCCAGCTCATCATCTGGTACAATTCCTCGTACTAGCTCTTCCTCAAGTACAGCTGCTTCAGTGAGCCGTTCTAGCTCTCGGTCATCAACGCCTACGCGCCAGCCTATCATGCGTTCATCAGCTCCATCCATTGCTCGCTCACCTTCTGTTGGGCGGATTTCTGGCAGCAATAACTTAACATCTAATGGTAGATCGGTAGCCAGCCGCGGTCGAGTTTCAGCACCTTCGTCAGCACCATCATCCCGTCCAAGTTCCCCAAATCCACGTCCGCGAGCTCCAGTTAGGCCACTAGATATTCCAGATTTCCCAAGTGATACTCCGCCTAACCTCAGGACTAAGTTACCAGAAAGGCCGCTCTCCGCTGGCAGAGCACGGCCAGGAATTGGTTTGGGAGCCAGGTCAACCCCAAATGCTGAATCAGTTTCCTCAGCTCCTGTGAAAAAGATGTCTGTGCCTGCTATTACTCGAAGTAAATTTTCTGATGCACCATCCAAGGCACCTTCTCTTAGCAATGGACACCAGAATAGACAGGCTGAGAGATCTGTTATGGACGGTCAACCTGCTAGACCCTCCCGGTCTTCCACAAGTGCAGAAAATGGATTCGGCAGGACAATATCGAGGAAGTCACTTGACATGGCAATCAGGCACATGGTATGTTCACCCGTCATATTTACATTCTCTACGACATTGCCATTAAAATCTGATAATATTTCTTCTCATTTATCTGTGGGAAAGCTTTCAACCAATCGTTGTGTTCACTGCATGAAGTAATCTCTAGACTGACGCCTGGGATGTTGTAGAAGAAATCTAGGACGGCTTGTGAGTTGTAATATTGTAGGTCTAGAACCTAGGGGAGCAACTAGTATGCAATCTGCCCTTTAGGTGGATAGTTGCAATCTAATGACCTCAAGATCCAAAAGGTCACGAAAAATTTCAAATTTTTGTTGACAACATTGACACAACGTGCATCTATCATGACATACAAATTCAAATCCAAATTAGATCCACACAGCGAGAAACAAAAATGACAAATTCTGTTGTGGATAGTAGCCAGAGATGCTATTCATAGCAGATTCTGTACTTTTATTTCTTGATGTGCAGATCAAATTTAGATTTACAATTTTGTAGGATGGTTGCTGCACCTTGTTAGTGCTGCCAGAAAATTTTGCATTTTTTCGTGACTTTTTGGATCTCCACCATTGCATGTAACCATCTAAAGATGAGATTGCATACTAGTTGCTCCCAGAACCTAGTGCACTATTAATTTGATATAGTTTAGTTATTATAATATTATTTAGAAGAAACTGAATAACTCTTATTTATGATAGGATATTCGACAAAACTTGGGTGGCATTCGTGGTGCATCTCTATTTCCTCATAGCATTCGGTCTTCTGCTGCAAAGGGCCGGCCAGCTCGAATGTCAGATCCTGGCCATCACATCTCAGATGGTGACCATGGTGCCTATACCGACAATGGCAGCATCAATGGACACTTCTCTGGTGATTCCAATGGAGCTCTTTCTCACTATGGGGGGAGCTCAACTGCTTCCCCAGACAGGGAAAGCATTGGAACTAAAGAGACATTGAGTGAACTGGATATATATGGCAGTTCAAGGTACGAGGCGATGTTGCTGAGGGAGGACACAAAGAACACGGACTGGCTGCACAGTGTCGATGACAAGTCCGACCAGAGCCCTGTGTTTGATCACCGGTTCGAGCCGCTTCCAGAGCCATTTGGTCCGCTATGATGGTTACCATCTGTAAAGATCTCGTTCCTTGTTCTGTTTGCTCTTTGCAATTGCAAGCTGAATGCTGTTATCAGTTTCCGTCTGGTTTTCCATTTCCCCCATCTTTTCATGTATCTGCTAGAAGATAAGATTGCGGGGTTTGTATTGTGTACCTTTCTGGTATCTGGAGGCTCGGTTTTGAGTGAGTATTGAACTGAAAATCCAAGTGCGGGAACACTACATGTTTATAACCTTTTTTCTTATAAATACTGTCGCATTGGCATTTTCACTTCAATGTACACGATACGAAATTAATTTGTCGACACCCTTGTTCCCGGTCCAGCTCCCACACGATGGTTTGTAGTGGTGCTGCACTAACATGTTTAAGTTGGGATCAACTAGTGGCTCCATTGGCAGGACAGGAGCTACTGGATGACCGTATAACAAAACTATCGCCGATCGCTATTAAAATGATAGCAACAGTACGTCTCGTGTTGACCATGATTTGACGCCCAATCATTGTGATCTACAACTAATACCTTTTTAGTTAGAAAGGTTCCCTCAATTTACAATTATTTTGTTTACCCAAGGAATCTTTTTGCATGGCGCTTCTTCTCCTTGGTTCCCTCAATTTACAATTATTTTGTTTACCCAAGGAATCTTTTTGCATGGCGGTTCTTCTCCTTGGAGTTTACTTCTCTGCCTTTGCCATTAGCTCTTTTTCTTTTTCTTTTTCTTTTTTTCGAGGGAGTCTTTGCCATTAACTTTGTGTGACAAATTAAGATATTCACACTTATTTTTCTTGTATAGGTCTTCTCCAACCTCTTGTCAGTTTCGACCCTCTGGGATCAGATTTTAGGTATGTGTTGGTTGGCCAATTGATTATTTAAGCCAGTTTTGGAAAGACATTAGCGGCATAGTTGGATGAACGCATAAATTTCACTTCTGTCTTGTTACGGCTTACCATTGATCGGTCAAGGGACCCCTTCGATAAATACGGAATACCCAATCCCTAGTCCTTTTTGGAGCTCGGAGGCTTTTCATAACTGGAGTGGGTTGTTGATCCGAGACGTTGGCCATAAATATTGTTGCGTCGCTCTCACGGGTTCACCAACTACCAAACTGCTACCCGTAGGAATGGTAAAAATCAATCAATGCATGCTACAGCACCCATCAATCCAGCACCAGATCGAAGGCATGGGATCTCTTAGGACAGTTCTACGACCGGTGAGCACCAAACCCTGTCCTCGCCTCCTGAGGGATCAGTGCAATTGACGCGGCAGCCGCCCGAGAACGGCGTCCATGTACTGCTCCATCGGAGTACCAAACCTGACCTGTACGCATGCATGAACGGTGTACCAGTGGCTTGAATCCTAGGTGTGGCATAGCATAGTGCAGGCCTTCTGAAAACAGCTGGCTGATTAAACGTGTAACTGTTGGTAACTGTAGTTGCAAGCATTCATGAGCCAAGCCAAGCATCAGAAATCATTCATGCTCCTAGACATGCGCCAGCAGCTAATCGCTTGGGATGATGCACTTTGTAGCAGGGACGAGGGCCACGAGGGTACGTAGTGTAGACCAAAGTAGGCGTTGGCATTTTCCTTTTGTTTTGCCAACTCTGTGCTCGAAAAAATAAGTCAAGGTTCGTGCTACTTGTTATGCAAAAAAATATGACTAGTTTACTTTTTTTTTGAGAAAAACACCCTAAAAGGGTATTTTTTATATCTGCAATAAGTTAAGGAGGTACACTGGAACCAGGACACCTGTCCAAACTATTACAAAGAAACCCATAGCAAAAAAGAAAAACACGCCGGCAACCACAAGGGAGAAGCCGAAACCTCCGCCGTGCCGTCGCAGCCAGAGCAAGCTTGCCGGAGAAAGCGCCGGAAACCGGGACGAATACCCGGGGCAACACCTGCAGCTTAATAGATCTGTAATATTACTAGTTTACTTTAGTGCTATGCAAACCAGCAATTTTGAAATTTAAAGCGTATATAGCATCTAGGAGCCGATGTTTCGTCGCGGTTAACAGGCCTTCACTAGTTTCTTGTCAAGCTCCGCTACTACTTTACAACAACTGTTCATCAACAGAACTTCTTTGCCCGGGACGGAAATTGTGTCTGGGATGTTGTGGTAGAACAAGCATGATTGCTCAGCTCAGCTCCAGTAGGCCATAAGGCCAACTCATGGCTTATTTTGGGCAGCTTTGTAAAGGATTGGATCTTGACAATGTTGGTTCTAATCACAAAGATACAAAATAGCCGTGCAGCGTGCAATTGATACGCGGGCCTATCCCTTTACTGTTATGTTCCCTCGTCTGATCTTCGAACGGGAGGCCATAAAGAAAGTCGTACGTGTTGGTGCACTCGATTTTTGAGAACCAGGCACTCGTTGAGATTTTATTCGTTTACTCAAAGTACAGTCGTCGAGTATTACAATATTGCAGAATTTTTGGGATTTATTCATTACTATCAGAACTTAACGTCGTCGCCTGCCTCGCGTGAAGATGTGCAACATCGTTCGCACTACAGCGTGTGTTGCGAAGGTTGAAATCGACGGATCCAGAATAGAGGACTTCAATTCCACTTCACAAGGATGGATTTACAGAAGAAATTATTCAAGATCCTTTGTGTAATATGGAGAAGTCTATGTATATTTTCTTAATCTTTTATAGATTTTCTGTAAACTTATGGTGTATCGAAATTTTTTGATATAGTCTAGCATCTTTTAAGGTCTGAGGACTCCTTTGTCTTTAAAGAATAAGACTATAACTTTCATGCATGAATATCTATTTTCAGCGCGATAAACCGCACGTTTCTTTTTCTTTCTCATTGGACGAAAGCCCGGATGCATTGCATGTTGCCATGTTGGACTACCACAGTAGCACTAGATTGATTCAGCAAATAGCAAAGCAATCTCAGCATCTCATTATCCAAGAAACTTGTACTTCAGGGGCACCAACGCCTCACGATTCCATCACTATCTATCGCCTATCTATAGGAAATTTATGAATCTTGAGGCAATGCTATGGGTATATGTAACTTGCACGACAAAACAAATTAACCACAGCTAACTAACCAACGGAAAACTTTCATACGACTATACGAGAACAACCATCTTTACCTACGTGTATTAGGGCCTGTTTGGTTGGGCTGTGGCTGTTGACAAAGCTGCTGTTGGCTGGCTGTTTGGAAAAGCTGCTGTGGCTGTGGAAAAGTGACCATATGGCTTTTGGTTGATCCAAACCATTTACAGTATTTTGAAAAATGAGCACTGAAGCTTCAGCACATTGCAAAAAGCTGGCAGAAGACAGCTTTTCCGAACAGCTGAATTTGCACTGCAAAGCCCACAGCTACCATTGGCAAAAGCTGCTGAAAAGCTGTCTGTTTGGTTGGGCTGCAGCTTTTTTTCAGTGAAAAGCTGCTGAAAAGCCCAACCAAACACCCCCTTAATCTCGTTTCTTTCATTTTACAATATATGGATCCATATAGATGTCCGGGGCTGCCCCAAATCATTTGGAATTATGATTTGTGCGACTACGATAATGAATGTGAGCAGAATTGAATCACAGTATGGTTTTCTTCATCGACTGGTTGGCTGTTAGTTGGGTTTCTCTATACATTGTTTTAGCTTTGACACGGTGAAATTGGGGTTACAGTGTCGAACGACGGCCAGGGAGCGATGATGACTCGTGGAGGGTGGGCTCGGTGGCAAAGCTTACAACTTTTTTATGCAAGGTTTGTCACTGAAATCGGAGCTGTTTTGCCCTTGAGGCGTTGGCCGATTGTTTGGCAGGGTGATGTGGGTTTGGTGTGACCATTGTGGTGATGGATACGTTGGTAATCATCTATGATGAAGTTTGAGTCATTGGAACGAGAGTAGTAAGTGATGACGATTATGTTTATAGGTGTCATTGACGAATAGATCTTTTCAATAATGTATGTCGAATCTATGTTCGCGGTTAGATTCGCCGGTACCACTTTATAGTACCGTCTTGTTATAAATCTTACCTCTCATTTAAAAGAATATGCTAAAAAGTCTTCCTGACAACCAGTGAGCTTGCACACATCCCCTGCAGGCCGCAGCTCTCGTCGACGTCGGTCGGTCACTCAGGGGCAAATCCGTCACCGTCACACCCCTAGGAACTGACACGCTTCCCTTAAATGCACACCAAATTTGCACCCGCACACTCCCTCAGTTCAGTCCCGCACCCACAGTTTCTCCACCACCACCACCGCATCCACAGTTCCAACACACACCCGACACACAGCAGAGAGACCACGAGAAAAGACAGCTCAGCCGCGGGCTCGCAGTGAGATCGCCGCCAGTCTCCAGCGAGGAGGTGGAGTAAGGGAGCGGTGGCCGGCGTGGGCTCCGGACCGAGCTCTGCGCGGCACCGCCTCCGTGCAATGCCGGCCGCTTCCGGAGCAGATCGGGCTGCTTCCTGACCGCGATTCTCGACCGGCGCGCTCCTCGCGTGACTCTGGCGGAGGACTGGATCTTGAGGCGAGCGGTGCGGGAGGGAGGCGCCCAGCCTTTTCTCGATTTCCGCCTGCCAAAAGGTTGGGGACCTTCTCTGTTTTTGACGCGCCTTGCGTTTCTTCGTTTTGCTTTCTTAGGATGCAGCAAGAGGGAGCCTACGGGGTTCCAATTTGGTGGCGAGATTGGAACATTGGCTTGATTTACTCCCCCTGTTTTAGGAGCAGAATCGATTAGTGCACTGTAGTTTGTCGCACTCGTTTCGCTTGCAGCTGGTTGGGCTTTGTTAAAATATTTCCTTAGCAACCTCAAATTTGTACGAAATAAAGAGTTTCTAGAACTCTATGAACTCTGAAGTGAATAATTCTTAAATTACATCAAATGTTTTCTAGATGTTTGTAGGAATTCTTTCTACAGTGGAAAATCTCTACTGCTGTAAGTTAATTTTTACAGAGTTATCTTCACTTTACTCAGTTCACAATATGTTGTATGGTTCTGATGTCGATTTGTGTAGGCCGTGCCAGGGTAGCCCATGCAGACTATGAACACCCGCATTGATTTATCCCAGCCCCCACCTTCCCTCCAAAAGTCCATAGCTTCCGTCTTTTCTTTCTCCCCTTTGGTTTCTCGCACTGTATCAGAGAGCTTTCGCTTTATGTCCTGCACTTTAGTACCTATGCTGTTACTTTTGGTAAGCATTTGGTACACAACCGTATCAGGATTCAGGTAGGAGATGGCCTCCTCGCAAGATAATCCAGCAATTTTCCCTTCGGGAGCCTTGCTGAAAGTTGAAACAGTTCTCGGCATCATCTATCCGCTGGTTCCTTTATGAAGGTTAGTTAGTCCTAAGCTCGGACCTCGGTGCTTACGCACAGTAGCTGAGGGTATTTGTTAAGATAGCGGTGGTAGCTGAGGGTGTGCTTTATAAAGAGGAGGCTGATAGTGATGGCTACTTTGCGATGTGAGTTGGGGCGATTTCCTATTGTCATATGCAAATTATCCCAGCTGCCCCGTTCAAAAAGATTAAGCAAACTAAAGAAGTCAGCTTGATGGTTGGATCTTATGGCTGAGATTCTTGGACTATATCAGGAAGAGACGAAATGAGCCTTCGAGAGTGGAGCTTACTATGTAGCAGTTGACAAATATGAGGTGCCCTGCATAGAATGACTCACTACGGAAGCATTTTTCTCCTGTTTTCCCTTATTCTATACTACAATGATGAGACTGCACCAGCTTTTGTGCTGATCATGAGAATTCCAGTCGCAATGCAAAGTGGATTGTTCCTGGCTGTGCTTAACAATAACTTAGCTAGGTATAAGTTGGAGAGCAATTATATGCTGTCCTGAAACTCCCCTGGACATTGTCGTAGTGTACAAGGTACACAATAAATTGTTTATTTGACCATATACAGTGCCTGCATGTAACTTTGGTCTGTCAAAACCCCTGTTAACTTATAACAGTTTAATATAATATGTGTACTATTTGTTAGCTGGCCTATGAATCTGTCTTGGGATAATATAAAAGGGACCTTGATTTTAAACTATGGCCATGGAGATGCTACCCGTACCGTTAATAGAAGAGAACATCTCACTCATTCAACTCCATGTTCTCTTTTTGCATTTTTCTAGTGTGGTAGATTATTTGGTACAACATTGTTAGGATAGAGTGAAAGATCCACTCCTTAGTCCTTCCATCTTTTCTCAAGATCTCTTGAGCATATTTTATCTATTTATTAGGCAGTTAGTGCCAAAAGTATATCTAGGGGCAAAGTTTTTGCTTCGTGTTTCATATTCTGAATTCCTTCCTTTTACCTATTTCTTTGAGAGATCTTCCTTTTACCTGTACTATCTATTATGGCCTCGATGTTTTGTTCGCCATGTTCACTTACTTTTGTTTCTGTTTTCTCTTATTCTAGAAGAGTGAAGAGCTGGTGGGAAAGCTTGGACTATAGTGTGGAATCCTATTCGCTTCCAGCAAGTCTCAACCATGCAACATCTTACGTTTGTAGCCTTTGTGTCTGCTGCTGTTCTCTTTGCATGCATCCCTCATGCTGAAAGTGCTGATCTGAACTCCGACAAGCAGGCTCTTCTTGCATTTGCTGCATCGCTGCCCCATGGCAGGAAGCTCAACTGGAGCTCCACGACACCTCTATGCACTTCTTGGGTGGGAGTAACATGCACACCGGACAATAGCCGTGTACACACACTACGCCTACCTGCAGTAGGACTCTTTGGCCCAATACCCTCGGACACACTTGGCAAACTTGATGCCCTGGAGATATTGAGCCTTAGGTCCAATCGCCTTACTGTTGACCTCCCTCCTGATGTAGGATCTATTCCTTCTCTTCATTCCCTCTATCTTCAGCATAATAACCTCTCTGGAATTATACCAACTTCCCTTTCTTCCAGTTTAACATTTCTAGACCTGTCCTACAACACTTTCGATGGAGAAATCCCATTGAGAGTGCAAAATCTCACTGGGCTTACTGCAATCCTTCTCCAGAACAACTCTCTTTCTGGACCCATCCCTGACCTCCAACTCCCCAAATTGAGGCATTTGAATGTGAGCAACAACAACCTCAGTGGTCCAATACCACCTTCCCTGCAGAAATTCCCGGCCAGTTCCTTCTTGGGGAATGCTTTTCTATGTGGATTTCCATTGGAATCATGTCCCGGAACTGCACCTTCTCCTTCTCCAAAATCACCACCATCGATGCCCACCAAGACCAAGAAGAGCTTCTGGAAAAGGATCAGAACTGGTGTTCTAATAGCAATTGCTCCTGCAGGAGGGGTATTGTTGCTCATCTTGATTCTCGTATTCTTGAGTATTTTCAAGAGAAAGAAACACACAGAACCTGCCACAGCTTCGTCATCCAAAGGAAAAGCTTTTGCAGGTGGAAGGGTAGAAAACCCTAAGGAAGACTACAGCAGTAGTGTTCAGGAAGCAGAGAGGAATAAATTGGTTTTCTTTGAGGGCTCTTCATATAATTTTGACCTGGAGGATTTGCTAAGAGCTTCAGCTGAAGTACTTGGAAAAGGAAGTTATGGAACTACCTACAAAGCTGTTCTTGAGGATAGCACCATAGTTGTGGTCAAGAGATTGAAGGAGGTGGTGGTGGCGAAGAAGGACTTCGAACAGCAGATGGAGATAGTTGGCAGGATTGGCCAGCACCAAAATGTTGTTCCATTGCGTGCTTATTATTACTCCAAGGATGAAAAGCTACTGGTGTATGACTACGTCCCATCTGGTAGCCTCGCTGCTGTTTTGCATGGTATGTTCTATGTTTTACCTCTTATATTTAAAACCAATTGCCCTTTTTTTGGGGGGAACTCCAATTGCTTAGTGCTTATGAAATTCTAGCCTATTCAGCATGTTCCTCCGTACTGAATCTAGGAAAATGGCTAACTCAGACTCAACTAATAGGCAGTAGTTCAAGGTTACAAGCATATTCAACCTTTAGCTGGAAAACAAGAAATAAAAACTGTAGATTAAGTTTGACAGTTACGTAGCAAATAGGATGCTAAATAAAGTAATTATTATGCCAAATTCTTGTGTTATGTCATTTTGTCTAAAAGTTCAATTACAATTCTGTGGTCACTCTTAAGACGAATCCTTCAATTTCTGTCAATGAACCAGTAGCAATTAACTCTCTCGATATATGACTTTATTTGGCCCTTATCATTTTCCAGACATTTGAAATCAGATTGTTTTCATAAGATAACACTTTCATGTGATTTCTGCTCTTCAACCTTGTCATCAGGAGAATAGGCTTAAGTGTTATAACCTCATGTGAACCTCCACCTTTGTTAATTGACACAAAACTCATTGATCTGTCTGACATTCCAATCGTTAGGCTTGTGCCCCGAAGTCTCAAGAGGTAGCATTTCCATTTCTTTGTGCATGTCCGTGCCAAATAATTACTCTCTTTCCTTCCTTTGTGAACTTATGTATGGAAATCTACTGCCTTTTCTTCTCTAATCACAGATGTACTAATACGTTCTTGCAAAATCATACCACATAGAAGGAATCAAGGGAACTTGTTTCTATTTCTCCTAGCTACTCCTTTTTACTTCTAAAAATATAAATTGCATATCATTGGTGCCTACTTTAAGCATTGAACTGAGATTTACCAGGCTACTCTGTCCCGCGCTAGCTTATGACAGAGGCATCACCTGTGGTTGATGAGACTAGTGTCCATGTGTCTTTTGACTGTTGAAACGAAATGACATTGTTGCGGTTGATTATAAATACTTTCAGGGAATAAAGCTACTGGAAGAGCTCCATTAGACTGGGAGACGAGAGTAAAGATATCTCTTGGTGTGGCTCGTGGACTTGCTCATATTCATGCTGAGGGAAACGGGAAGTTCACCCATGGCAACCTCAAATCATCAAACATCCTTCTGTCACAGAACCTCGACGGTTGTGTCTCTGAGTTTGGCCTGGCACAGCTCATGACCACTCTACCTGCTCCCGCACGGCTTGTCGGATATCGTGCACCAGAAGTCCTCGAGACTAAAAAGCCAACTCAGAAGTCTGATGTCTACAGCTTCGGTGTTTTGCTCCTTGAAATGCTAACCGGAAAAGCCCCTCTCAGGTCCCCCGGGCGTGAGGATTCCATCGAGCACCTGCCGAGATGGGTGCAGTCTGTGGTTCGAGAAGAATGGACCGCAGAGGTTTTTGACGTGGACTTGCTAAGGCACCCGAACATCGAGGACGAGATGGTTCAGATGCTCCAGGTCGCAATGGCGTGTGTCGCCATCCCCCCTGAGCAGAGGCCTAAAATGGATGAGGTGATCAAGAAGATTACCGAGATCCGAAACTCTTACTCAGGGACAATGACTCCACTGGAGTAGACTGCCCAAGCGCCATGAGTGCACCAGACAGCGCGTCCCTTGTGTTTAGCAAAGGTAGCTAGCTAGGGTTGCATAGTTACTTGCTTATAGATAGCTTCAGCAAAGTTGATAGCTGCTTGCTTAGTGAGATTTCTGCTGATCTCTGATTAAATTTGTTTTTCAAGTAATTTTGCTGTGCGATCTACACGGTGGTGATCTGATGGCCCTTGCCATTGTTTCATCTCGGTTTAATCAGTAGCTCTTCTGATCTGCATACGGTTATCTTGTTCTGTAGCTTGAAATGCTTTTCCAGAGTGTGATTATCAATTGAACTTCCCTTCTGTTTGTGACATGTGACTTGTCAGAGGTTTTAGCTGCACGTAAATATGAAATCGTCGATCGCAGCAAACGAACTTGCTGCCTTCTTCAGGCAGCAGCAAGCACGTCCGCTTTGGTCTGCAGTTATGAATTCACAGACACACGGGACTGCCACTCTTCCTCCAGCCTCATCCGGACGGACCGTGTCCCGCAGCGATCAAAGTCTGGTTTCGCCAGCCGCGACGCAGGTCAAGCTAATGTCCGGTAAATCGGTCGCGACGTAGATTTGGCAATTGGCATGGTTTCGTGGGCAGCTGAGAACGTGACGCGGACACCGCTGCTGTCCACTCCACGGCCGCGAGTCCGGCGACGATAACGTGCTGGAGGAGGAGGCGTCGTCGCGTACCCGCGTTGATCCGGGGGGACTCCGTTTTCACGATTTCACGTGACGGTTGGGTTCGGGTTCGGTGCGCAGGCTGCGCGAGAGCGAGGGGTTCCTGCATGCCAGTTCTGGATGGTGGGTTGGTTGAGGTCGAAGGATCCGTGGTCAGGAGGTACTGGTTGAGCCTGCATCGCTGCTACTCTCGTTGCAAGATGTAGGTCAGTATGGACAGACTCCAGAACCGCAATACTCATTGGAAAACTGTCCCAATCAGCCTATGGAAGACAGCCTATCGACCTTTTATCTAACTGTTGATTCTCGTAGACTTTATCCAACGGTGGTTTCGTAGGCTATAAAATCTTCTGATCCATACCCCTACCAGTTAGGATTTTCTCGTTTCCCATTTCTCGCCACCACCGCTACAACCACATCGAGCTATCATCCTCGTCATCGGTGAGCGCCGCATCTCGCTCGGCTTCTTCCTCCATGGCCACGGCAACAACATCAAGGGAGGGTCATCGCCGCCGTGGTTTGTGCCCTTCATGTCCTCCCAGCACCAACAGCTCTTGCTCGACACGATCATCGATAACAGTGATGATGGGATGATGATGGAGGACTCGTCCTGCGTGATCGCATCCCACAACGACCCGTCATCCTCGACCTCAGCCGCATCAAGAGTGGGTGCATCTTGCGGCTTTGCGTCTGCGACCACATGACTGGCGATGCTGATTTCCTCCTGCCCTGTGCGGCAGGGACAGCCTTGGGCCCTATGCGTGCACGGTGCTCACCGCCATCGATGGGCTCCACCTGTACAGTGGCGATGGAAAGCAATGAGCCGGCATGTCGTCATCCTCCTCCTCCTCGTACCGCTGCTCCTCGTCTACAACTGCCGCAACTTCATGGTGCTTCGGTACTACTCCTCAGACACCGACGGCTGGGACTCGGGCATTCAGGTGACCGACGCCAGTATCGGCAAGAAGTGACGCACGTGTATGACCCGGGGAAACAAATTATTGTTGTGTAGGAACAAAATGAACTATACGGAAAATAATTCTTTAGTCGACGTAAACAAATTATTATTGCATGTACACAAGACGAAAAGAATAGATATTTCCATCACACAAAAATAGATGTTTCTATCGTACGAAAACTGTTTCCATCGTATAATGACTTTGTTGCACCATTGCAAATGCGACAACTAAATTCAGAGTTTGTTTCTTGGAATTCCGGTATTGGTTTCATTAAAAATCATATATACGTGGTGTTTTGCATGCATGCTGTTGTTGCAGCTCTTGGTTCAACAAATTTGTTACCTATGTTTTAACTATATGTTTCCGTATCATGACAATAATGTTTCCACTTTGTTGCAACATTGTTGATTCAATAACTAAATCCGGAGTTTGTTTTCTGAAATTTCGCAATTGATTTCCTTAAAAATCAGATCTACGTCGTGTGTTGCATGTATGTTGTTGTTGCATTGATTCAACAAGTCCGTTGCCTATGTTTTAACTATATATTTTCATATCACGACAACAGTGTTTCTACAGACGTCCAATCTGGCCAATCCAACCATCCATTGAACCAACATCCAACGGCTACAAATTATGACTACATATTCTAACATCCATATGCTAATTTGTCGTAGCTCTTGGTTCAACAAGTTTGTTGCTTGTATTATAACTATATGTTTCTGTACATGAGAACAATGTTTCCACTTTGTTGCAACATTGTTGATTCAACAACTAAATCCAAAGTTTGCTTCTTGAAATTCCGGGATTGGTTTTCTTAAAAATCGGATCTTCGTCGTATGTTGCATGCATGTTGTTGTTACATTGGTTCAATAAGTTTGTTGCCTATGTTTTAATTATATGTTTTCATATCACAGCAACAATGTTTCCACAGACGTCCGATTTGGCCAATCCAACTGTCCTTTGAACCAACATCCGATGGCTATGGAGTATGACTACATATCCTAATATCAGTATGCCGATTTGTAGCAGTTGCCATACTTAATTTGTAAATAATCGTAGTAAACTGACAGTTTTATAGCAAAGACTATTAGATTTAATTGGGCTTAGCCCATTAATAAAACAATCAAATCACATAAATCCTAAAGGCTCATTAATTTGTAAGAGGTGCAATTCTTTTAGTCTCATACGGAGAATTTAAGTGGAAGCACACCACTTTAGAAGGTGGAGTATAGTTATCTCCCTTATGGCATTGGAAGGAGGCAACATAGCGCGCAGGCTCACTCACTCCCTTGCTCGCCTCGCCAGGTCGGGCCAGGCCGAGCGTGGCACGTGGCATGGCTGGCTATGCGGTCTTAGGCTGTTCCAGTCCAAAGATTAAATTTTTGTAACGGACACGTTACTTGAATTTAATTAGCCGAAAGTGCAAGGGTGAAAACAGTAAGAATTAATTCGCTTGTCATTGATGACTTGGCGCCCATCATTGATGATTGGTCGCTCGTTGTTGTTGTGTGGTCTTTTCGTTTCATCTCCTGATCGCTTCGGTTCCTGCGGGGAGATGAATCGTTTCGCATTCTCTGATTGCACCTATATAAGGAGCTGTGCTCAGAGCAAAGAGTACTTTGGTTCTCTTCTCCTCTCACACACATGAGCTCTTCCTCCACATCCACTATTTTGTTGACGTTGTTCCAAGGCTTCTCCATCTTGCTTCTGTGTGCATAGGCTTACGGGAGAGCAGGCCTCCGAAACCCTGTCCCTTGAGATCCTGCAATGAGAGAGGGTGAATAAGGATTTTGAGAAGCGCTTCTGCGCGACTACTCGCTACTTCATCTACCTCACGCTGTGGGACGGACTGCTATGACTACATCAAGCAATGAGTGAGGCACGGTTGTGAACGACTACTTTGTCTATATCAATCAAATGACTACGTCATGGCTAGCGAGACAACAACAATGTAGCTGCCATCTTTTGTCGAGACAACAACAATGTAGCTGCCATCTTTTGTCCAAACACCACGTATGTCTTGCGTACTCCTTTTTGTGCTTGGCTTTGGTGTATTTGTTCATGTGAATATACGAGATATGCTAGTATACTACTTAGTTGAAACTAGTATTTCTAGACTATTTGAGAATAGCTTGATGATTAAATTTGCTGCTAGAATAATATCCATATTGTATTCTATATTTTTTAGATTATATTAATTCAGAAATTGCTCATTATTTCAATAAAGACTTTGTGTTATATACGCGCCTTTTCCTTTACTCTTGCAAATTAACGTTCACATTCATGGGGTTTCCCACTGACCCAATACAAATCAGATAGTGGTCAAACCATATTAGTTTCATATTTTGAAACCAACGTAAATACATGCTCGAATATATTCGATCGAGTATCTGCTCACTTTAGCCGGGTTATATAAGGGAGTCTCTGGCGATAGGTCGTATATCAACACCCTCCTCTAGCGCACAATATTAGATCTCCTCCTTTTCCACCTTTTCTAAAAATTCTTTAACAAAAATAGTAAAATAACTAAATAAAACACAGTGATGCTCACGTAACAAACTAACTAAACCACTTCTCCACAAGGTCTCTAAACAACAACTAACTAACTAACTTTATCTTCATCTCAGTACCAATAAACCAATTTAACCACTTTTTAAAAAGATCTCTAACTAAAATAAAGCAGGCTAACTCAAAAATGTGCATAGTGGCGTAGCTTTTATAGTTGGTCTGAGTCAATTGCGATGATTTAACATGATTGGTTATATATATTTTTAGCAAAGAAGTATATTTTGCTACTGTCAGTAGAAGAAAATCATTTATGCATTCTCTGCGGACGTGTTTAGTGCCTGCATGAGCTTCAACCAAACCTGCCAGATGCAAGTGTTGACTGTTTGATTGTTTGCGTGCCTTCTCAGCCAGGCCCTAGGGAAACAAAACTTTTGGGCATTTCTTCAAGGCCAGGTTGGGCAGATGCAATGAAGGTGGGCCAGGCTATATGGACTCTTTTTTACTCATGTAGAAAAGACAACAAATCAAACAATATCTTCTTCGAACCAGACTAAGTAGATACTAGCAACTAAACACCACATCTTGGCTCGCGCGAGTGTATCCCAGACGACCTAGTTGTGGCTGGCATGGTTGAGGTTTTAATTCTGGTAACTAAACATGTCCTATATTGTTGTTGGCTTTTCAGAACTGTATCCTAACACCTTCTTTCCGAATATCTTTATTTTGCAGAAATTATGATTAAGACAAGACTTTAATCAATAATTACCTTATTAATATATAATTTATATGATAAAAAATTATAATCATAAGTATAAATTTTATATTATATAAATTTATATATTAATAAAATAATTATTGATTAAAATTTTGTTTTAGTTAATCTATATCACTTTATAATATGGAAATTGGTGAGTGGTGTCACACTTTCACTTCTCATTTTTACCCTCCTCTACACTAACCACATTCCTAAAAAGTCTCTAACAAAAATCAACTAACTAACTATCTTAGACATAATAAAAATCTAAAAAATCTCTAACAAAAAATCAACAAACTAACTACATTAAAATAATAAAGACCTAAAAAATCTCTAAAAAGCCAACAAACTAACTAACTTAGAATAACAAAGATTCCTCTTAATTGAGCCCGAGGCCGGCAACCTCAACGCCCCGCTCTCCATCAACGTCCGATCCCCACCACACCCCTTCATCTTGCGTCGCCTCCGCCAGTCACCGCTATCCCGACCGAGACGCCTCCTCTCCTAGGCGGGCTGCCCTAGCCATCGGCCAAGGGGAGGAAGATGAGCTCGGTTTAGGAGGAGGAGAAGAGAAGGGAAGGGAAGGAGGGGGAGGAAGAGGAGGAGAGGAAGGAGAAGGAAAAAGAAGGAAAAAGGAGGAGAAGAAGAAGAATAAGAAGGGAGGAAGAAGCTGTTGCCGCCCCTTGCCATGCCATCACCGCCGTGCGCCGCCGCCGATTGCTACCACCCCAGTCGAGCCGCCTCACCTCCTAGCTAGGCTATCCTAGCCACTGGCCAAGGGGAGGAAGAAGAGCTTGATTAGGGGAAGGAGAAGAGAAGTGAACAGAAGGAGGCGAAGGAGGAGGAAGAAGGAAGAAGAAGGAAAATTTCAGGATTTTGGTCAAATTTGATGAATTTGTGTAAATTTAAGGTTTATGCTGTAAATTTAGTCTATAATTAGTCCCTATATGAGAATCGATGGATGGAGTTGGAAGAAATTGTATCTAGTTTTTTATCTAGGGTTTTGAGATTCAAAACAGCGAGCTTAATTTGCAAACTGTGACCAAACTGTGCCGAATTTCGAATTGACACAATTGAGAAAGTTGTAGAATTAGTCATAAGATTTCCAACCGCACTGAGTTTTCCCAAATTGAAATTGTGGTTCAAAATTTATAGCCAATATTCTGTTACTATTATGTTATTTTTCTCGGGATGAGATTTGTCGAGCTTGATTAAATGGTCTTAATAGGATAACTAAAATCTGGGCTCAACATAATAGTTGTTGAATTTTTTTTATAGATATCCATAGAGTATTCATTTACTTGATTTGGATGTACGAAATTAAAGATACAAAAATAACAGCGAGATATCATAAAAGGTAAGTGATCCAGATTTTTGTCGAGAAGCTCAATTTAGGGTTTTGTTGAGAGGCTTAGGTATAGCTATAGCTCTATCAGTAGCGGCGCACGGCGGTGGCGGCACAAAAAGGGGCGGCGGTGGCTTGGAGGAAGGGTGAGATGAGAGGGGAGAGAGAACGGGTTGAGGTGGGTGTATCTAGATGGATTCGTTTGGACTTCGATTTAAACAAACTTATAGTCTATCTCGATCGATTCGATGAGATGAACACAAACGCGGTCTCAAATCTTCCATTCAACACATGTTTTAAAAAGTTAAATTTATCCCTTTGTTCTGGGTTTTCAGTCCACCTTGATGTTTAATAACTTCGATATTTTTTTAATAATTCTAAAATTTTACAACTAGAGGCGATGGGAAACGTGACGGAGATGCGTCGAAGTTGGAGAAGGCATGCTGTCACGCCCCGAATTTCCGGAACCTGAAAATTAGGGCCAACAAACACTTTTTCGATAAAAATGTCAACTGAAAATACACTTAACTAAAACTTTAGTTCAAATCATGTTAAAGCTAAATATCAAACCCGAAAACCCTTGTCTTTATACCTATCGATCTCCGTTTTGCTAAAACCCTAATTCCTCGAACCTTCGTCCGACAACGCGGACAATTCCGTTCAGCACCTGACTCCAGAAGTGGTCACCTACTCTTGCATTCCCGCCACAAATGCACTCCCCGGCATCCCTCCCCTCTTCCTCCCTAGCCGTAATAGCCTAGACCGCAACTACGGCTAATTTCCACACGACACCCTTGCCAAATTTAAGCATATACATACCCTAAACTTGCTCCGAACGACATGATCTTTTGCCACCCACTTCGCCGCAACATATCATGAGCATGTGCAAATATATATTGTTTTTGTAGGTATACACATGCGCTAAACCCTAAACCTTAACTTCCGAGTTAAGGAATCAAAACCCCACCTCCTCGTTTAGCACTGCCACGAACCTGTGCATATATATATGAGTATACCAGATGTACTTCCCCAAGACCTACCCTCACAATCTATTAGGGTTATTCTAATTACATTGCCCCCACATATACGCAAAAACTCCCAAGTGTGGGTGTGCACCTACACCCTGAGCTATCTTGATTCCCTTGAGTAAAAGCGAAGTCCAAAACCCTAGCTCATCTATTTCTTCCGACCAGAGACCAACCCTAATTCGAGGAAAAGGACTTCCGAGAGCTCCCATGCACTCGCGCCACCCTGCCGCACTCCGAAAACCCTAGCCCTAGCTCCCGGCCATTTTCTCCGTATTAAATTCTAACTTTCCCGAAATTCTAACCGCGGAACCAAACCCTTCCCGGCCTCTCCAAAAATTCTAAAATAATTTATGGGACACCCTACCCAAACCCTTAACTCAATTATCACATAAAATAATAAGGTCCAATACAAAAATATCAGTAAAATAAATTAACAAACTTTAGAATTAAAAGGAGCGTTGTCCTGCAACCCCTAGAAATAATTATCCAAAAATTTCGATAAAATTACATGATGATCTTCGGCTATCCAGGAGCCCAAATCTATGAAAATATGGGTACGTTACATTCAAAAATCCAGAATGGACCATATCGAACACCTACGCCCAAAACCTTCAGTCGCATGAAATTACACGGAGGTTTTTACCAAAAGCTGTCAAATCCCCTGTAGAGTCTCTCCTCGGTTGCCTCAACCTGCACACTTCCTCATTTTGCCCTGGCATCACATGTCCACTCACCCACAGTTGGAAACCAGGTCCCGTCACACCCTGGCAGCCTTGGCAAACTCAAACCACAGTGGCATTTGGTGCCAAACCTGGCAGAGCCCTTGAACACGTCACCAGGAAGCTCCAGGACATGATGCCGCGTGGGAGCACCCGATAGGCCGCCCTAGGACGCGCCATGCCTCTCGGTGCGCGCTCTGGCTGGCACTGGCATGCCAACCGCGGCATGGCCGCGCCGCCTGCCGGAGAATTCGTCGCCCAGCTCGCCTCCTTGGTGCTCACGCCTGTCCTTGCCACCCTAGCTCAGTGTCACCAGCGATTTCTCCCCGAGCCATCTTGTCCCAAGCCCGAGCTCGCCAGTGCGCGTCCGCGCCACGTCGTCGCACCATCCGCCGCACCGTCCGTCGCTGAAGCGCAAGCCACCGCACCACCGAGCGCCACGACTGTCCTCTCCCTCCCTATAGCAACACAGCACCGCCGTACCTTACCCTGGTCACGTCCCATCACCGAGGAAGCGACGGCCACTACCAGCTCTGGACCTGCCGCGGTGTGCGTCCATAGCAACCGCCGTGCATCTCGCTGTTGCAGCACCGCCCAAGTCTCCAGCTTGCGCCACGACCGTCCTTGCCGTCCCATCGGCCGCCCCGCAACTCCAGAGGACCTCGGGAGCATCCCCATGGCCTGACTCATCAAGTCTGGCGACTCCCCTCCCCGAGCTCCCTATAAAAAGGTAGGTCGGGCACTGGTGTAGTCATCCGAGCCCCAGCTCATTTTCTCCAAGCCCAAGCCTTTCCAACCGTTGCCCACTGCCTTAGCTTCCCTCGCACCGGAGCTACACGCCCGCCGCCTCTGACTTGGCCGAGCTGAGAGCAAGCCGAGCTTCGGATTGGATCGAGCCTTGCCACCACATTTCTCTTATTCCCCTCCGTAGCTTTCATCTGCTAACTCCTTCCGAAGGCCAAGCGACGGCCAAACCCCTAGAACCCCGGCGCTAGAGGAGCTTCCATCGGTCGTTCCCCATCTCTCCCGACAAGCCAGGCCAGCTGTTGAGTCCGAGCTCTAGGAATCGATTAATCGCCGTCCGCGTGACCCTCACCTTCACCGGGACCGACTCCCTCTTCCTCTCCGAGCTGCAGCCCGCCTCTGGAATCTTGCTCCCTTGTCCGAAGCGCCGCCACCGCCATGTCTTAAGCAGCCAAGGAAGCCGATTGAACCACTAGTGGCAGCCAGTGACCGAGCCGTGCGGGAGTAACTGTGACGCCGACACGTGGGCCAGCCAAGGTAAGCAGACCACGAGCAGGTAACGCGCCCCAACTGAAAAACCGCTTTAGACATATTTAATGCGCTAAAACCCAGCTCCGTTTCTAGCTAATTAAAGCGTTTTAGCGCTGTCGGAAAACGTCGCCTCACCAGTTCGCCCGTTTCAGAAACCGGGTGCACCTCCGGTTCAACCGATTGGAGCTCTGTCCGGCCGGTTCATTAGCTTCTAGACCGGTTCTTGCAGGTAACCTCCCGGGTCTGAAAACCTCAAGGAATTTCCAAACTTTCTGCCTAATCGCACTTCTCAAATTCAAGTTATTCCACGCTCAAACAATACTAACTATATTAGAGTTGCTATATTCTTTAAAGCTACTTATACACTGTATGCATTTAATTCTCAGAAGTAGTAAAGGTAAATATGTTAACTTATCAGGATATTGGAATAGCCATAACACGCATGAATTCTTAAGAGCATCCATTGGAATGGGCAACCCTAACGACATGATTACTACTACCCGATTAAAGAAATGGTCATTTCATGTACCACGCATGCATGCTATCTCTTTTCTGGAATTGTTTGGAGTTGTTGCTTCCTTCTTTTCATTCGCCGATTTCTTCGACGTGTAGTTGAGGGAGTGCCGTACGTGCGTCAGGAAGACCCGGGGTCACCTTCACGTCAAGAACGAGAACAGGATCCGGAACTGCCAGGCAAGCAATATCCCTTTGACCATGTCGAATCCTATATTTGCAAATTATTCTTATATTTTTTGCGAAAATGCATGCTATGTGTTATCACCAGTATTTTATGTAGAATAGTTATACCCAGTAGCTGCAGTAGCCTAGGTCCGTAAACCCTATCCTTGTAACCCTAGTATTAACTGTCGATCACTGGAGTATCGGCAAAGTAATTAGGGTTAAAGGCGTTAGCCCTGCTTAGAAAGTAAAACCGTTTTGAATCAAGTTACATTACACCCGTTTCGGGATTTGGGAATAAAACCCTCGGACCGGCAATGCCGTCCGGGGCGATGATTTGGAAACTGTTGTTTTCGAAACCCTAAGTGAAAAGAACGGAGATGGCTTTAGGATTCGGGCAAGAATGTAAGGGTGTATGGGTGATGTTGGAGTAGCCGGAAGCTACCTGGATGATGTGTGATGGAATGGAGTCTTGCTCGAATCGCTTAAGGACCGAACCTAAGTGCCGCTAAACCGGTTCCATACCGTACGTCCACATGACCTTTATGGGAAGGTCCTGGTGTAGTAGCCCGGCAAGTATTAGAGTCTGGACCCGTGGGAAGTAGGAGAATGTGCTAGTTAGATGAGTCTTTCTAGAGGATCTCTACACGATATGGAGGTAGGGATCCGACACAAAGGTGAGTCCGCTCCGGGTTGTGGTGTCAGGCTGCCTGGGCACAAACGGAGTTGGGTAGATCTTATCTAGCGGGTCCAGCTTTAATATGGAAGCGGGTGAAAGCCTTGTTGTGATAACCCTGCCGGCACATCTCGTGAAATGTGCTCACCGGGCCCTGGCAACAAGGGTGACTTACATCTTGTGGGTAAAGCCGTACAACCTCTGCAGAATGTTAAAAACTATTCGAATAGCCGCGTCCTCGGTCATGGACATGAACTGGTAAGGCCACACATTGGTTAGACCAAGATTTGTTTGCTAAAGCTGGGAAAAGGGATTAAGGACGTGGGCATGATGTGTCCACAGTTTGCAATTAAGGCCACGCTGCGGTGGCAAGGAATTGCAGGAGAAAGGATTACAGCTGTATTGGCCAATGGATGTATGGTCATACAGGCTGCTGTTGTAGAACCTAGCTACCGATCGGATGGAGCTGTCGGTCGAGGGATGGAGCTACCCAAGGGTAGATGGAGCCATTGACGACAGAAGGAGCTATCGGTAATAGGTAGTTAAAGCTGAGTACCGGTGTCTACTCCATGAAATGAGACAAGTTGTTATATTTATCGTACCGTGGTTTTCGAAATGCTTTTACAATCAACTATTCTAGTATTTAAATTCAAAAGTTACATTTCCGCACAACCAACAACTTAGGGTAGAGCCATCCCTTGATCTATTCTCTGCATGAAATAGTGCCGTATATTTCCTCTGGTGGGAATAGCTTGCGAGTACATTCAATGTACTCACCTGGCTTGTTGATTTGGCCAGACGAAGGAGACATCAATTCCGAAGATACGAATATGAACACGAAAGCTAGGGCGTAACTCCAGTCAGTTGCCTGTCGGGTATGGCATATTGATGGGCATCATTACCGTTGGATTTTCCGCTGCAAGTTTATAGCCGTTGGGCTACAGGTATCAGATTATCGACCTTAACGGTCTATTTAATTATTTACGCATGTATGACAATGATATACTGGTTAACTCGTGTGTATCGGCTACTGATCCAGGGACCGGTACAGAGATCACGAGAGAGTTCCTGGCCTTAAAACCGGGGGCGCCACACATGCACATAACGGTGGAGTGACGGAGATTAGATCAGGATGATGGCTGAGCGAAGAAACGATAGTCAGGGGTAAAGTTGAGGGGATGACGAAGAGAGAGGAAGGGAGAAACATAGGTGATTGACAAAGAGGGAAGGAAGTTGTCACACCCTGATTTTCAGCATTCCGATTCCCGAAAATCTAAACCCTAAGACGCGTATATGCGTATATGTCTCAATCATATTGCATGCGCATTTGGATTTCAATTCTTCTCGAAGCATACCAGGTCATGGAAGCGCTTGAGTTAGGTTGCACCATCACGCAACGAACCCAAGTCGCAACCCATCATCGCATGTGCATAAAACCCTAAACCCTAATCAGACACACGCACTGTACACGCATGACACCTCCCGAACCCAAACCCTAGGTGGCAACTTGCCCATCTTTGTTCTCGGCTGACTCTCTGAATATGAAATCTAACCTCCCCCATACCCTGTCTCAGTCATGCCGTCGCCCGAAACCCTAAAACCTAACCTGTCGCCCTAATTCCTAATAATTCATTTATCGGGCAGAAACCCTAAAACCCATATATATGCATTTTCTTTCACCCAAAAATTTTGAATTTTTTTCATAAACTTCTTAAACCTAATTGTCACCCATTTGTGAAATAAAACTTGAAGGTCTAGTTCAAAAATATTTGGCTACATCCAAATTTGGAATTAGGTCAAATCTTCCCCATGAACTACAACCCTTCTAAATCTTGCTCAGAAAATTCCAGAAAAATCCTGCAATGCTCACCTTAGTACCAATGTTTCAAATGTGCAAAAACATGTACACCTCCAGTTCATAAATTTTGCATAACTTCTGTCGAACACTTTGCCCCAACTCCTTTCTCTTCATGAATTCAAGGCTCTCACTCCATCCTTTTGCTCCAAGGTTGTTCTAGAGTTTTTACCACACTCAAACTCCCTCCCCATTCTTTTCTCACCTCAGCACAGAGTCCAATCCACAGGGATTCAGCCTCCTTGTCATTTCATGCCGGCTGTGGCAAGCCATTGGCAGCCTTGCTCCCCACGGTCTCCAAACCAATTCCTTGCTACCTTCCTCCCCTCTGGTCACCTCCACACCGTAGAATCACTCGGACACCTTCCCAACACTCTAGAACTGACTTGGGCACGCGCATGCCACTCGGACACACTCTGGCCTCGCTCTGGACGCGCCCCGGACACGACAATGCCGACCAGCGGCAATCCCCACATGCCACCCACAAACCAGTCGCTGATTAACCCAATCCCGCACGCTGTCACACTCCTCTGATCTTCAGAAACCCCTTCGCTCCACAGTATGGACTTCACGTCCTCTCAACCCCACGCGTGGCATCAACCAGCAAGCCCGAGCAGCATACCTCGCAAACCTATCTCCTCGCGGCTATAAAGGTGACGCTCCGAGCCCTTTCGTCTCTCCGCATACTTCCCTAGACCATTTCAAAGCTCTCCCAAGCTGAGCCAAGCCCGCATTGCTTCTCTTTTCTCTCCTCGGCCAACCCTTCTGCCAATACTCGTGCAAAGAAATCCGCTCCCTCCAGTGGAGTTCTTCCCTCCTTCTCCATCCTAGAATCCTTCTGGAGCTTCCCTATAACCTCTCACGTGCTCTCTGCAGCTGCCATTCGCCGGAGATCCTCAATCACCTCTGCCCCCGCCTTCTCCGTTCTGGACCCCGACGCGATCCTACCTCTAGCAACCACCCAAGCTCACTAACCACGAAAGCGAGCTCAGCTAATCTCTCTGATTCCGAAGGTAGCAACCGATCCTTTTATCTCTCTCTGAATAGGCCGCAATTGCTCATCGTCGCTCTCACCGAAGCATCGCCGGGGCTGAAGGATTTCTCGCTGGAACCCTCTCCCTCTCGCGCGCCAACTCCCTGTCACTGACACGCGGGGCCCGAGCTGTGGATATAAGCCGCGTACCGCTTCGGCATCGGGACACTGGCGAGCGGGACCCCGTTGTCAGAATAAGTGGAAACGCCTCCCTCCTAAATACGCCTTCCCTTTAAACACGTGACCCCAAACATGTTTCTCTGTTTCCACGCATTCCATCTCCGAAGGCGCCTCCAGCCTTTCCGCCTTCGACGTCACCCCTTTCCAGAGCCGGTTTTTATTCCAGAACCAGTCCAGATCTTGGTTCAGCCGGTTCACCTTTAAATAGTCCAGTTCTTGAAAAACTTCCAAAATAGAAGTTGATCATAAAATTATTTCCTATCTTTTGGTTCAAACCAATTTTCAAAATTTAAACTTTTCCTTGCTGCACAGAGAGTAATTCAAATACTCAATTTAAATTCAAATCCTTTTTAAGTTTCTTTTAAACTTTTGATTCATTCCAAGAATCTATAACATGTTAAAACCCTAACCTTCTGAACCATAGCCCAAAGACACATATATACATACCCATGTTGCATGATCCGAAGATGAAAAAGGCATGCTAAACCCTAAAAAAAACCTAATGTCAATTCCACGTATATATATATGTTTCAATGGCACCCAATCCTGTTGAATCTTTTCAAAAGTGTTCCCTAGCTCTCTATTAGGCCACCATGTTTCTGGACATGTTAAGGTATTAGACGAAAGTTTTTCCAAGCTAAAAAGGATGTCAAAAGCATGAAACCCTAATTCGCATAGTCCCCGCATGAAATATAAGGCAACCCTTCACTTCTTTCCTGTTATTCTTGCATATCAAGAGCATGGCATATGTTCTGCATTAAGTTGCCCCTATTTGGTTCTTTGTCGCGTTTGTGTTCTTATTGGCGTTGTTTTCAAACGTGTAGTTGACGGTGTGAGGTACGTTCGTCAGGAGGAACCAGAAGCATCCCCGCGTTCGGATCCAGACCAGGAACTGCCAGACAAGCTCTCCACCCTTGATCATGTTGAATCCCAAGTTTACGAAATGTATTTTGATTACGAAACATGCATGTTATGTTTTATACCCGTTATTTTATGTAGAGTAGTTATAGCCGATGCCCAGAAAACCCTAGCTCAACCCTGTATTCCTTGTCACCCTAAGGATTACATATCCCGGGAAAGATACCGGAAACCTAGGGTTGAGTATGTATGTATGCTTAGCCCTGCGGTAGAAAAATTAGGCTTTCAAAATAAAAAGTGAAATACTCCCACATTTCATGTGGCAAATATTTGGAAACGGACCGTCGTGTCTGGAGGAGTATGAAGGTAGTATATCCATGGGTTGGGATACTTTACCGCAAAAATGTTTTCTTTAACCTAAAAACAAATTGGAGAAGATTTCAATCCGGGCGGGAAATGAAGGGGAAAAGCAGGAAGCTTGTTAAAGTGCGAGGTAATGCCCGGCGTGGTTCTCGCTGCCCGTTTACAGGAGTGGTGTGGAGTCCCTCTCGGATCACCTAAGAACCGAGCTTAAGTGCTGTTTGGCCAAGTCTTACCGTACGTCCACATGTCCTTTATGGGAAGGACTTGATCTAGTACCCGGCCTGAACTAGCATGAACCCGTAGGCAGTGTGTAGCGTGCAGATGAGGTTGTAGCCTCTGTAGAGAAAAGTTTCCGCGGGAAAGCGATGGCTTGTTCGCCACAAAGTTGGAACACCAACCTCCTTGCAAGCGATGATACTGACTCAAGCTAGGTTTGGGATATGTCCTTCTGGCGGGTTCATGGCTGGGTTCACACCGGCGAAGAATCTCGTTGTACTAGCTCTGGTAGTATGCGGTGCACAGTATGCCCAGGGAGACCTATATCGTGTGGGTAAAGCTGTACCACCTCTGCAGAGGGTTAAAACTATTCGAATAGCCGTGTCCACGGTCAAGGACGAACTTGGTTAGGCCACACTAAAGTAGACTGGGTTTCAAAACCTAAATGTGGTTATGGGTTAAGGACGCGATCCGCCGAGTTCGCAGGGTGACATGCAAGATCCCCGCAGTAGCAGGAGGAGTGGAGAAAAAGTTTCCCATCATAGCGGGCAACCATTGATATCCCCATAGGTACCGGGTGAGCTAAGTCTCTCCGAGGAATCGGGCGATTACCGTGTTTTCGTTTGTATCCCCGTATGTACCGGGTGAGCTAAGTCTCCCGAGAAATCGGGCGATTACCATGTTTTCGTTGGTATCCCCGTATCTACCGGGTGAGCTAAGTCTCCCCGAGGAATCGGGCGATTACTGTGTTCTCGTTGGTATCCCCGTATGTACCGGGTGAGCTAGGTCTCCCTGAGGAATCTGGTGATTACCATGCTTTGCCGTTATAGCGGAAAGCACAGAGATGATCTCCCCGTTGTAACGGGAAGAGTGATACAAGCAGGTACCTTATCTAGTTGCGTCGAGATACCTTACTAAAACTGCTTTAATATCTATTTACATATTTCAAATGCAAGCTTACTTTCTCGCACAATATGAGACCTAGGATAGAGCTAATTTCTTGATAATTCCCTTGCATGCTCATATCCGTGAAAAACTCCCTCGCGGAGTGCTTGCGAGTACATTCCATGTACTCACCTGGCTTGTTATGTGGCCAGGCGATGAGGAGGAGTACCAGACCAGAGATAGCGACAGTGATTTCGAGGCGTAGGGTTTCAACACCCAGTCAGTTACCTGTGGTTCGGCATATTGATGGGTCACCTACCGCGTGTTTATTTCCGCTACTGTTTTAAATTCGGCCAATAGGCCTGGCTTGTACTAAATAAAGACCAATTATGACTAAGTGTGTAATGAACGATGTATTGCATGTCTATGCTATCAAGTGCTTGCGTGTATCGGCTACTGATCCAGGGACCGATACAGTATACACAAGGGTTTATCTGGCCTCAAAACCGAGTACCCCATAGAATTGAGAGAAAGACATCGATGATTATTGTGAAAGATCATATGTGTATCACTTTTAACACGCCTGTTCACTAAATGAAGGGATATTTTTATCAATGTTTTTAGATATCTCTCTTTCGTCCTGATGCAACGCACGGGTACATTCTAGTTAAAATATATGTTTGAGTATAACGCAGGAGCCCAACGCCTTGTTTCCGGTACGCACAAAACAATCAGGGCCCGGAGCGGAAAAAGAGCGAGGGCTCTCTCCATCCCGACCTCTCGTGGCCGCTGCGGAGAAAAGGTAGCCCTCCGCCCCCGACCCCCTCACCTTTCCCTTCACCATTCTCCGTCGTAGGAATCCATCCTTCCATTTCGTCAGATCGGCGCGAGTAAGTCCCGTTCCGATCCCGATCTAGATCCGTCCCCGACCTTCGCGTAATTTCCCCCCAAAATGTTTTGCTGTATCTTGGTTGATCTGCCGCAGTTACTCGCTTCGGTTAGATCCGTAATCTGGTGGCGTTTCGTTGCGGTACGGGCTTGTACGGCGTAGGTTTGATCCCCGCCGGTCTGCGATTCTGCTCGGTTTCGTCGATCGATGTGTCGATTTGATGCGTGTTAGTCCGATAACTGGGATCGTTGGCATCGATCTGTCGCGTGATGTGATTTTTTCCCGTCTGGTGCGCGTACTAGTTAGAATTATTCGGCTGTCGAGGCGAGGTATTTTGTTATTCCTCCTGTTGTGTATGCGTTTATGTAATCAGTTCTTTCCTGTGTGTGGAGAGTATTGTTTTGTATTCAGTTGTCTATCGTATGTACGTATAGATTTGTGAACCTTTGGGATTGATTTTGGATATGATTCAATTGTCGATCTGGTTTAGCAGCAGTAGGGGTTGATTTGATGATGTCCACGGATCATGGTACGTTTTGGGGGTCACATAATTATACAAGATTATTTAGAATTTGCTAACCACATCAATTTTAAATTATTTGTCATGGATGGCTTTATGCTAGTTTGATTGATGTTGTCAGCTTCAGAGTTACTTGGTTGTGTTGGTATAATGGGACGAATATGTTAGGAGTTACGTGTTACATCATTACTTAATATAGGCTTTATATTGATTTTAGAGATCAGTACCATGGACTCAAATACTGATTGTTTATCCTTTTTGTTGAAAAGAGAGGTCAAGATTTGGATGGATGTTATGGGTTCACAGAAGTTGAAATGTTTGGATCTAGCTTACTTAGGATGAGTCAGTAGTGAAGAAAAAATGCCTACTGTTTCGCCTTTTATTTATTATGTTACCAATTTATTCTATATATTAGTGGACCAAAACATATTTCAAACTCTAGAATTAATAATTTATAATTGGCTCATAAATATGTATATGTATTCAAAGCAGGAGCTTATCATGGCTTCAAAACGTATCCTCAAGGAACTAAAGGACTTGCAGAAGGATCCTCCAACATCATGCAGTGCAGGTATGAGCCAGATGTATCAGTGCAGTTATGACTGATAACCATCGTCTGTGTATCTGAACATTGATATATGATCTGGTCATGTGAACTTTCTTGGTGGTAATCTACCTTTTCGTCTCTGTTGGAATTTCAGGGTGACGTTCATAATTGGGGTACCATTTAGCATGCTGTTGGAAATTGTTGTGAACTCATTTATATACCTTTGCTCTCATTTATTTCTGTTACTGCAGGTACCATAAATGTACTGGAACTGTTCAGTAGAGTTATTCTCTCGGAAATTCATCTTGCATTGGCCCTTTGATACATGAAATTATTTATAAGAGTGTATTCCATTTTGTTCAGTTTCTTATCAATGCAATTGAATTATAATCACAGGTTTCGTTATGTATACAGTTTTATTCTTGTTCCAAGAGAATGTATCACTATATCAGTTGCTGTCTTGTTGGTGTCATCATGTGGTTGACTAGCTAAACTTTGATGTTTGGTTTTGAAGAAATAACTTAATGAATTATGACCAGTCATTAACAACTACCGCAATGGATCATCACTTCTTTGGTACTTCTTAACTTTGCCCTTTGCTGGTACAAACTATGGCATTGATGAATTATAGGTTTCTATATTTTTAGGTCCTGCTGGTGAGGATATGTTCCATTGGCAGGCAACCATTATGGGTCCCCCTGATAGTCCGTATGCTGGAGGTGTTTTCTTAGTGAATATTCATTTCCCCCCAGACTATCCGTTCAAGCCTCCAAAGGTTAGCAACGAACCTTGTTCTAGAGAAAAAATTACCTTGTATGTTATTCATCTTTATTGAAAGATGGGTCGTGTCAGCATGTCTCCCCTATCAATGTTTTGTGGATGCGTCAGTGTTATTTCTCGTGATTGTGTTCATACCTAGATTTGATATTAATGATCAACTATTTTTCTTTTATCATCATGTTCTTTTGAACGGTAGTGAATCTTGAGCTCTCTTTTAGATAGGTTCAACTTTGTGAGTCTACCTTTTGTTTTTTTAGTCTGTGTATTGTTTTTTCATTCTGTTCATATGCATTAAACCATCTCCTCTTTCAGGTATCTTTCAAGACAAAAGTCTTCCATCCGAACATCAATAGCAATGGAAGCATATGCCTCGATATTCTCAAGGAGCAATGGAGTCCTGCTTTGACAATCTCTAAGGTGCTTTCATCACTACTAATTTTCTGATATGGTGTATACATAGTAAATGGATAACTTTAATGTCTGGTACTTATTTATCTTCCTGATGAGCTACTACTCTTACTGCATTGGTTCATAATATCATTTGTAATCTCAACCGTATGTTTGATGATATTTGTTGAACACTATCCAAAGTTCTTTAGTTGGTTGCCATTTGGTACTACTATATGCCATTTGGAGTAATCTTTTGGTACCAGTCTTAATATCGTTTATCCGCTTTGTAGTTACTTAGAATAAAAATAACATGGAAATGGTGTTATTTCCTGTTTATGTTACCATATTATTGGCAGAATATTAAGTGAAGCCACTGTTTTAGTTTAAACCTGTGGAATTTCTATTAAAATCTGCTCATTTCGATGTAAAAATGTCAGACAAATAGTTAGGTTCTTAAGTTTTGTCAAATATGGTTCTTATACGCCTTCAGTTTGGATAAAAACATGGAACAAACTTCCCTATGAGATATGCTAATCTACAGTTACCGTTCGGTGCCTATGCAGTGATTGTATATGTAGCGTGTAGCTGCACAAGTAACTTCAAGTTCTGTCGTATATACCAGGTTTTGCTTTCAATCTGCTCACTGCTTACCGACCCCAACCCGGATGACCCTCTTGTCCCTGAGATCGCCCACATGTACAAGACGGATCGGTCCAAGTACGAGGCGACAGCCCGCAGCTGGACGCAGAAGTATGCCATGGGATGAGACCAAGTCCCACGCTCGTATCCACTGCTTACATGCAGAAGATCGTGTTATTGTCCCAAGAAACTTACTTCTGGGCCATTATTTTCTTTGATTTCTTGTCTGATCCTGTGTGTCCCCGATCCATCTAGGATCGCGTCGTAGTCAAACATCAACCTATCATTGCCGACGTCGATAATGAGATTGACATATGCTTCCCGTGATGACTATGCTAGTGTTGATGCTATTATATTTGTTAAATGGTGTCCATAACTGCACGTGTTTGCTGTTCCGTGCTTGCACTGATGCACGCCCCAGCGTGTTTTGTCTCGTTTGTTTATGTTAGTTGACTTGGGGTTGTCACAGTCAACATTGACATCCCAGACGCGCTTGTCCATTGCATCCTCTTGGGAGTCTCGAATGCGTGTGTTTTTCTCGCCGCAACCAGTTGTGCCGGCCTACCTTAGACAGCTCCGCCTGTCCCGGATATCCCTCCGCTGCCTTCTGCTAAGGCTATGTGGAACCTTCACCTGCAGGCTGCAGGCTGCAAGCTTGCAACGCGCGCTAGCTGTTTGATGTGTAAAGCTGGCAGCTGAACCGATGACATGCAATGAGCAATGTTCGGAATTTTCGCGCGTTTGCATCGTGGTTGCAGTAAAAAAAGGGTCCTCCAACCCATTTTATATCTTGTTCCTTTTAGCATTGGAAGGTGTGTTTCTGAGTTTATGCGTGAGTCATCCATTTCAGTTATTCAGAATAATTGACAGAATTCAGGAAAACATGTGGCCTATTAGCTCAGCTGGTTAGAGCGTCGTGCTAATAACGCGAAGGTCGCAGGTTCGAGACCTGCATGGGCCAATGCAACTTTTTTTAGCCGTGCGAAATTCCACTCTACCTAGTTCGTGCATGTTTGGTTAATTTTGAGTAATAGTATATGCTTTGCCACTTTTGCTCTACAAGTTCCAGCCAGAGATCATTCACGCACCTGATTGTCGCAGAATCTCCAGTTTTTATGGCACAAGGTGAAATGACCCTACTTATTATGGTATAGCGCTGCTTGTTTTGCCATTGTACCAGCTCATGGAATACTGAATTGCAACTCTGTCGTGCAGGAGGTCTTACCAGATCTTGGAATGCTGATTTCCAAGAGTAAACCATGCAAAAAATAAATCTTGGATACTGAAGTGCAAGTCCGTCATTTGATCCTCAAGGTTTAACATAGCGAACAATGGATGTGTTCAAAGAGAGTAGATACGTCTAGAATTACCAGCAAAAAATATAATGTCCCTTTTCGTTTACATGTTACTGGGACGTGGATTTAGGAATTTCATACTGGAGACAGCTTTTCTTTTATCCAAGAATTGGGTTCGTTTTTACCCCTCGTTGAGCCGATAATTGTGCTTTGCTGACAGGGGGTGGTGGCTGTCCGAGGATAAGAAACAGCATTGAGCCCAGTGACAAAATTTTGCTCATCCATCAGGACCGTAGAATCCCCTGCGTAACAACAGATAAAACACACCAATCAGGTCGACCAAGAGAGCTGTTATTGTGCTACATGTGCCCAGAGGTACAAATGTCCTAGCCACCATAGAAACTCTTGATAAAGAAGAACGCAATCTTCGAGAATGAACTATCAAGACGTTTGCAATCTCATTGTTCGTACTGCAGGCATATTGTCTCTAGAAAAAAAAATACTGCAGGCATATCTTTCTCTGTTCAGCCTCTAATATAGAGGTTTACTGTTATAGAAATTCCGCCCGAACTGTAAGCCATGCCGCTAACATCTCCGCCGCTGTCACCGCTCAGCCCCTCCTCACCTCGTGCGGCCACTTCGCTGCGTAGCAACTCCGGGATCCTGACCTCACGCCACCGCCGCCTCGTGGTGACTCCTCCAATCGTCAGCCACCAAAAAGAAGGTAGGTATGGGCAGTGGCGGATCTAGGATTTGAAGTTACTCCGGGCGGATTTTTAAAGGAAACAAAAAATCAAAGCCACGATGCAATCAAACAAGACAATCAACACAATTAATTGGTCAAGTAGTATGCATTCAGACAAGACAATCAACACGATTAATTGTATGAAGTAGTTTCATTCTCAAGAACTAGGTGAAAAGCATAAAACACAATAGAAAATTCATATAAAGTCTAACTTGGACTCCCGCTGGTTGAATCTTCCATTCTTTATCCCAAAATGTCCAATCTTCAAGTCCATTAGGTACCTAAAACATATAAAAAATTCATATTAATATAATTCTTAGCATAATATGACACTTGTTCAAACAAAAGATAAGACAAGCAAGCAGTGAAGACAAGTATTTACCACTAAGTTGTAGTTATACGAGGAGGACTTGGTAGATGGCCTCTACGATTCTTTAGGCCATGAAAATGTTCTATAATCTTCTAGTCTTCAATCCCAGCAAATATATCTCGCTCAACATAGCATACCTTCATATCATTCAACCATTCATCACCTATCTTGTTTCTCAAATCTGTCTTTATTATATTCATGGCTGAGAAAGCCCTTTCAACTGATGCTGTCGCTACCGGCAATATCAATGCAAGTTTGATGAGCTGATAAACCAATGAAAAATGCAAATACTCCTTAGTTTGAACTAACTTGACAGACAGACTTGATAGACTATAACAAGCACAAAAAATAGGAGATCTTTTCATCACATCGATGTATATGTCAAGCTGACCACTCAAAAATTGATGTTCTTCTGGATCGAAGTCTGCTGAGTAAATACTTGCAAGCTCAATTAGCTTCTCATGATTAAAGCTGCTGAATGAGTCTCTAGGATCTAGACATGACATGCAAATCAATAACCGGGTTGTTGTTTCACTAAATCGATTGTTCATCTCAGCTATGTTTCTATCAATCACCTCATTGAATATGTCGACGATCGGTGAATCGGCGATCTTACGGTATTCGTGGAATGAGGACTACTGGGGGGTAGGGACCTCTAGGGCCCAAGTGCCAGGAGCTCTGACAACAGGGGACAGCCATTTTTATACAGGTTCGGGCCTCCCTCAGGAAAATAACCCTACGTCCTGTTGCTATATATTGATGGAGAACACGCTTACAATGGGGGGTGTATGTTAGTGGCTACCCTAGGCCTAATCGTAGACTAATCTATGCTAAACCGCCGGGCTCGACTCCTTCGAGGCAGCGGGTCTTCTAGGGCTTCACCTCCCGGTGCTGCGACTAGATTGATCTGCCGGACCTTGTAGAATCTCCTCCAACCTATCAGGACCTATCCTCCCCTATGGGATTGCTGATCCTTATATAGGGGGTTCCCAGGGTCGTACCGGACGTGGACTTACGCCCGAGTAGGACTCTGGTTTCCTTAAACGTCGGGATTGACTTCCTAGTTTAGGGGGAGTTTTCCCTTCTCGAGAGGGGTTACCCTGTCGTCCAGGGATCCTTACCGGGTACGCTGTACCTTCCTAAAGTCCTGGGATTCCGTATACGGATCCTCCTAATACGCGGGATACCGTACTATTCATTATCAAGCCCCCCATCAATACGTGAAGTGAGGTCGTGATGGATCTGTTGGAAATTTGCCCTTGTCGGAGATGAGACTCCGAGTAGGCGATCCGAGTAGTTCTTGTCGGCGACCTCTCCGAGTAGGCTCAGTCCCTACCAGGTAGTCGCAGAAGCCTTATCGGAATAATTCCCTGGAAAATCCGGAATACTTTTCCGATCTGATCTGATCCGTCGATCACGGACACGCGTCCGCCTGGCACATTTCTAGGAAACGGAACCATCGTGACGGAAATTTCGCGTGGTGATGAAGAATCTTTTCTCTCTCTACGCCATGGCACCGTTAACGTGCGCTGAACCACGGCGCGTTCGTCTGGGTCGTGGGTTGTCAGACCCTCTTTTTCCCGCGAAGCGCCCTGTAAGCGGAAAAAGCAATTGTCCGCATTAAATGCGATGGAACTGATCGTGCCGAAAACCGCACTCGACTCCGGTGAAAGTTTAAATCTTTAGGAGGCTAAGAATTGGGGTTTTTGCACGCATTGTCTCTTTGCCTCCCAACCTTCTTGCTCCCTTCATCTTCTTCCTCGCGCCCTTGCAAATCCTCGCCTCCACATTCTCTAGATCGATCAGCGAAAATGGGCAAGAAAAGCACCGTGAAGAAGTCTCCCGAGCCCGCAAAGGACTCGGGGAAAGCTTCGGGGGAACCAACCACCGCCATCGCCGAGTTCGAGGCCTCGGTGATGGATTCCTCCGCCCTGGAGAAGCTCGTGTCGGATGAGGTGATTCTCCCGGAGGTGTTTGTGCCTTTCCGGGAGGCCGTGAAGGAGACGGTCCCCAGCCCCGACACGGACTGGACCGTCTTCTTCGCGGACTTCTTCAGGTGTGGATTTCAATTCCCACCTTCGTCGTTCTTCCTCCTTGCGCTCCAGTTTTACCAGATCGAGTTGATTCATCTTAACCCGAACTCGGTCCTAATGCTGGCGGTCTTCACGCACCTATGCGAAGCCTACCTTAGCATTAGGCCGAGCCTGGAGCTCTGGAGGTACTTCTACAACCTCCGTCGGGTGAAGGGCAGCGGCGCAGGAGTCGTCGGCGGCGCCGGATTCCGTCTTCGAGAAGGGAGGAAGAATGTCTACATTGCTTCCTCCTAGAAATCCTCGTGGTCGGGCTGGCATGCTCGGTGGTTCTACTGTCAGCCCCCAGCGAATTCTGGGATCTCCTACCGCGGACTCGCCCCTCTTCAGAACAAGAGCTTGGGGGAGGCCCCGAAGGAGACTAGGCACCTCATGGCGCTCGTCCACGACATCGCCAATCTCGCCGCCAAAGGTTTGACGGCGTGGGATGTCGCGGAGGATTTCCTTCGACGCCGGATAAGCCATCTTCGGTCGAGGGTCGCGGCGGCCTGGGTGATCCCGCAGAACCAAGACCAGACAAGGGACTTCGACACGGGTAAGCACTACGACCTCCTCCGCGCCAATTCAATTGTCAAGACTCCTTACGTACTTCTGCCTTGTCGAGCCATGCAGAGTTGTCCCCGGGGGAGCTTCAGAGTAGGTTGAACAACCTATTCGAGCAGTCCCCCCAAGGCGGGCGTACGGACGTGCCCCTGCCCCTTCTGAAGCAGAGTCCGGATAGCCGACGGGAAGTGTTCTCGGTGAGTTATCCATCTTATCTCCTTGTCTAACTTGGGCTCGTCCGAGTAGCCTTACTGAAGGCCGTCGGGCTTCTTCTTCCGCAACGGATAAGGGGTCTTTCGTACAGCTTGTCGTGGCCCCGAGGTATCTTCTGCTCCGAGTAGTCGAAGACGAGGATAAGCGTACGGGTTCCGTTGATCTAGTCGTACTCGTACTTTCTTCCCTTCCTCTACTCGGGATTGGGGGACATTGCTACGGAACTGGGGAGCTTAGTCAACCAGGCCTTAGGTCTGGTCAGGTGGGGGGCTCAGTGGCTCCCCTGTCACCTGCAAACGCGTTAAGGGGTTTTCCTCGCATCCCTGACAGTTGCAGCGCAGGACCCTTTTTCCTTTGTGTGGGTCGAAGAAGTCGGTACTCGTACTCGTATTTCGACTTTACCGTATTCTTATCCAGCCCCCGACTGACTGTTCGAGAGATATCTCGGATAGGCAGTCTGAATTGATGATGAAAAACATTGAACTAGAGACTTGGATATTATTTAGAGAAAACTGTGTCTTTTACAGGCTACTGTAAGAAAAATAACTCTAAGAAAACTAAGAAAAAACTAGGCCGTCCCCTCCTCATTTAGCTTGTCGCCGGTTGCCCCAGAGACTCTTGTCCTCTTGTCGTGACCCGCTGACGGAACTTTTGTTGAGTGCGCGTGCTGGGCGGCGGCGCCCGGAGCGTCTTATCATCGACTTGTTCGTAGCTTGACGATCTTTGAGGCTGGAGCTGGTGCAACTTGGGAATCTGCCGATGAGGAGGCGACGGTTGTACGATCTTACCGAGGGTGGTTGCACTGGACTCTCTAATGGACGCGACCTTTCTACCGTTGACGCGAGCGACCCGGATCGGGCGGCTTCTCCCGAGGAGCCGTTGTCCTGTTTAGGGGAAGGCCCTGTTTTCCCCCTGTTCCGATCTAGTCGTGGAACTCTTTCTCTGACTTGGAGGGGGTACTTTCCGACGCCGTCGCTCGTAGTCGTGGAGGTGGTCTTGACAGCGTGGAGGCGGGAGGCGTCACGCTGGCGTCTTGGTTAGAGGGTAGGTGCTGTTCTGCGAGGTCGAGGCTGCGCTTGTCGCAGAGGAGTGCTTCTCTGGGGGAACTCTTTATCGTGAGGACACCTTTCGGGCCGGGCATCTTTATGCACTGGTAGGCGTAGTGCGTAGCTGCCATGAACTTGGCCAGAGTAGGGCGTCCCAAGATAGCGTTGTATGCTGTCTCGAAATCGACTACGTCGAACATGATTTTCTCTGTTCGGAAGTTCTCCGGTGTACCGAAGGTAACCGGGAGCGTGACTTGCCCGATCGGCGTGGCCGATGAGCCCGGGACGATACCGTGGAAAGCGTGCGTCACCGTCTGAACAGACGATCGTGGCACTTGCATTGCGTCGAGGGCATTGGCGAATAGGATATTGAGGGAGCTCCCTCCATCTATTAACACGCGACCCACTCGGCAGTTGTTGATCGTTGGCTCGACCACGATTGGGTACCGTCCCGGCCGAGCGTAGTTCTCGGGGCAATCGGTCTGGTCGAAAGAGATCGTGACCTCGGACCACTTGACCGCTCGAGGGAACTCGCGGTACACTCGCGAGAACTTCTCGGGCGATCGCCTTGTATTGCCTCTTGGATTCGTAAGAGGTTGAGCCCCCGAATATGTGCTCGATTGCTCTGACATGCCCCTGGAAAGGCTCAGGGGTGGAGTCATCGTCGTCGGAAGTTGTTTCCCGACTGTTGTTAGCGACCTGAGGGTTCTCCTCGCGGAACTTCTCTCTTTCTTCCCGAAGATACTTCTTAAAGATGCGACATTGTCGCAGATCATGCGAGTCGGTCTGGTGAAAGTCACACCAGGGCTTGGACGACTTGTCGGAGGATGTGGTAGGTTTATCCTTGGGGCGTGGTCGCCAGGTGCGCTTCTCGGAGATCTCGGCCATTACCTCGTCGGACCTGATCCTTTTCTCCTTATTCCCTCCGGAGGGCTTTTTCTTACGCTTAGTCTTGCGCGAATCGCCCCTTGACCGGAGGGGAGAACTGGTCGACTCACCTCGCTGTTGCTTGATATAGCGCAGGGTTTCCTCCGCACAAGCGGCCTTCTCGGCCAGGTCCATGAGTTGCCTGGTGGTTTTTGGTGGCCGCATGATCAGATCGTGCGTGCACATCTCGTTTCTGCTGCCCCGAGTAAAGGCGCGGATGACATCCGAGTCCGTTATCTCTGGGATAGTGTTGCGGACAGCACTAAACCTTTTGGTGAACTCTCGGAAGGTCTCGTCTGGTCGTTGGATGACAAGGAAAAGATCGTCGACCCGACCAGGTCTTGGGAAGGTACCCTGGAAGTTCCCGAGTAGCATGTCGCATAGCTGTCCCCACGAACGGATCGTTCCTGGGGGTAGATTCGTCAACCATGTCCTAGCGGCTCCTCTGAGAGCGGTAGGAAGATAGTTGGCCATAACCTTCTCGTCTCCGCCGGCTGCCTCGATTGCGGTGGTGTAGATCTGAAGGAACTCCACGGGGTTCGTGGTTCCGTCGTACGATTCTAGCGAGCCGGGCTTGAAACGAGAAGGCCAGCGTACCTGACGGAGTTCCTGGGATAGCGCCTGGCATCCACTGAAGGAGCCCCGATAAGGTGTATTCTCGCCGCTATTCGAGGTCGAGGATCGGCCGCGAGTATTGGCGTGTTGCACGTGATCTCTCCGAGAAGGCTGCTGCTCTTGCTGGCGCCTTTGGCGGCGGCGCTTGTCGAGCTGTTCTCGGAGGTCGACAGGTGGCTCCTCCTGAGGAGGCCTGTTCCTGGGGTGTCGTCCCTCCCGATCGCGCTCTTCTAGCGGAGGAGGGGTGTCCACCCGAGTAGAGCTACGGGCCACCGATTGGGCTCGAGAAGACTCGGCCTGGTTCTGAGCCTCTTGGAGGTCAGCCCCCAGCCGCTGCAGCCACTGCACGCCCGCGGGTGTTGATAGATCCGCTACGGGAGGCTGTGACAGCAGATTGCGCACTTCCGCTAGTCTTCGAGCAGTTCGGGACACGTACTCCCTCGTTCCCGGGGGGGATCGTCCCGCAGCGGAAGGCAGGTCTTCGTTCCGGCGAGGGGTTCTCTCCCCGGCGGCGGGTAAGCCCCCGTTCATGTGGGAGGCAGCCATTGCGTTGTGCGGCTGTGAGCCCCCGGGCAGATTCTGATCTTCGAGGTCTTCTCGACCATCGTCGATCGCGAGTACCATTCGAGGTCCTTGGCTGGACGATGTGTACTCGTATTCCATCACGTTGTCCTCATCGGACGCGACGTGGGTAAGATCTTGATCGTTCTCACGATCAGAGTTTGCAGGAGAAATTCCGGCCATGGGGCTGGTCGTTCCTGCCGGGAAGTCGTCATTCAAGACCAGCTTCCCGCTGAAGGCCCTGGCGCACTCGGTTCTGAAGTGATCTGCTTCGCCATCCGAGTCCTCTCCAGGGGCGTACTCTCCGAAATCCACTCGATCCGTAACCGGGTACGGGTCCATAGGGCCAAAGTTGTCGTAGAAACCCTGGTCCGAGTACCCAGTACGGGGCGAGATTGCGATCGGTTTTCCTGCCGAGTTTGCTTCTTCCTCCTCGGTCAAAACCGGTGAGGGCTGTGCAAACGGCGCTGGGATCTGATCGCGCTTAGTTGCGCGTCCTGCCGACTCTGATTCTTCCTGGACGGCTTGGTCCGGAGAGGTCCCCACGGTCGGCGCCATCTGTCGACGATCGGTGAATCGGCGATCTTACGGTATTCGTGGAATGAGGATTACTGGGGGGTAGGGACCTCTAGGGCCCAAGTGCCAGGAGCTCTGACAGCAGGGGACAGCCGTTTTTATACAGGTTCGGGCCTCCCTCAGGATAATAACCCTACGTCCTGTTGCTATATATTGATGGAGAACACGCTTACAATGGGGGGTGTATGTTAGTGGCTACCCTAGGCCTAATCGTAGACTAATCTATGCTAAACCGCCGGGCTCGACTCCTTCGAGGCAGCGGGTCTTCTAGGGCTTCGCCTCCTGGTGCTGCGACTAGATTGATCTGCTGGACCTTGTAGAATCTCCTCCAACCTATCAGGACCTGTCCTCCCCTATGGGATTGCTGATCCTTATATAGGGGGTTCCCAGGGTCGTACCGGACGTGGACTTACGCCCGAGTAGGACTCTGGTTTCCTTAAACGTCGGGATTGACTTCCTAGTTTAGGGGGAGTTTTCCCTTCTCGAGAGGGGTTACCTTGTCGTCCAGGGATCCCTTACTGGGTACGCTGTACCTTCCTAAAGTCCTGGGATTCCGTATACGGATACCCCTAATACGCGGGATACCGTACTATTCATCATCAGAATATTTCTACCTTGTAGTGATGTAAGCAAGTAACTGATTTGCACGAACTCCTTGGGTAACCCCTTGCTGAAATATTATCATTCATATTTGGCACTGGTATATCTCTCTGAATGCAAAATGCAGTTACAGTCTCCAAAAGTGGCTCCCACCCTTCATCCCTCAAATGCTGCAGTAACCTTTTCACGAACACAATCATGTTCATTGCACTAACTATGTTCTAGTCCTTTTGTTGCAATGCTTGTGACAAATCATTAGTCAGACCAAGCACTTTAATCATCAAGTGCAAGATGAGTACGAATTCAAAGACTTCCATTTGTTTCATCAAACCTGATGCTTTGCCTTTGTCATCCTCATTTTCCCCATCAAAACAAATAGCATGTAGCACTTGGATCACTGAATCCCACATTTGATAGATACGGACTAGAGTTCTCTGGTGTGATCCTCAACGTGTATCACCAGGTCTTGCTATAGTTGTCTCTTGATGTTTGCCCCTTCCTTTCATAATCTCCCCATTCTCCAATTGGAGCACAATCTTGTCATGATGTTTTTGCAGCAGTGCATCTTTTCTTCTACAAGATGCACTTACTGTGGTCACAATGATATTTGTATAGCCGAAGAAATCACTAACAGCAAGAACTCCTTTCACAACAGCCATAACTACTAGTTGAAGCTGATGGGCAAAACAATGCACATAAAATGCATGAGGATTATCATCTAGCACTAGTTTCTTTAAACCATTAAGTTGCCCACGCATATTTGAGGCTCCATCATATCCTTGCCCTCTCAGCCTAGACATGCTCAAATTATGGGTAGCAAACACTTTATCCAAAGATCGTTTGAGAGAAGCAGATGTCGTATCCACAACATGCTCAACACAAAGCAGTCTTTCTAAAGTCTCCCCTTGCTTATTCACAAACCTCACAATCACAGCCATTTGCTCCTTGATTGATGCATCACGGGACTCATCAACAAGAAGTGAGAATTGACCATCCCCAAGCTCATTCTTGGTGAAGACTTTACCCCCAAACTTTGAACTGATTGTTGGTTTCTTGAAAAGAAAACAGTAAAAGCAATAAGCAGCATCTTTGGCTACACTGAACTCTAGCCAATCAAACTCCTTATACCATGCTGCTCTAAATGCATTGTCATCTTCATTGCGTTTAAAATCATGATCTTTAGGCTGACATGGACCTTTCGTCAGATACGCCCTTCTCACTTCATCTCTGATTTCTGGGGTAGCATACTCTTCAATTTGTTTCCGAAGGCCCGATCAGCTTCAATGTCAGCTTGATTAAATCTTTGAGGAACATTAGCTTGCAAATTGTTTGTATCAGTCTCTTGATTTAATACTTCAGGAACATTAGCTTCTGGAATGGTTGCATTTACTTCAGATTCATGAACTGGGAGTCCGGACTGATTTACTAGGGTAGCTCTGAAAAAAGAATCAATCTGCTTCATCTTCTTAGGTCCCTATAACATCAAATTTGTAATTGATTTTCAATATCCAACTTTCAAGAATTAGGCAAATGTGACAAGAAATTAAAGAATGGTAGACGAAGAAGAGAAGATTAGGGGAGAGCGGAAGAACCTGCTGCTTGTTGCCTCTGTTGGCTGCTCGCTTGCAATTTTGAGCGGGGCGCGTGGGCGTGGCTGTGGCTGTGGCGATGCTGCCTCCCGTGCAGACGGCGCCCTGAGTAGGAACAGGTGGACTTCCTTCTCCATCCAGTGCCATCGGCTGGACTTGGGCAGCGCCGCGGTGAGGCGGCGAGCTGGCGTGCGTGGAAGGCGTGATCGCCTGATGCCCTGATCGATTTTCCCGATCAAATGGTCAATCGTCGATTGGAATTGGGGGAATTGGAAACGTCAAGGCTCAAAGGTGTACAGAAAATAATGGGCTCATGTTCAATTGGCCCTTTACTACCAATTTCTATGACTTACTCGCTGGCCCATCGCATAAACGAATCGTTATCTTCTCTCTTCTCATCTTCCTGCTCGACCTCCCCTGCGACCCAACCTACAGATCAGAACAGAGCTTGCCTCTCACCCCCCATGGTGGCCAAAGTATTAGGGGGTACCCTAGGTTCCAAAAATTTACCTGGGGCGGCCGCCCCTACACGACCCCATGCTGGCGCTGCCCCTGGGTATGGGGCTAGGGTTCTTTCGAGCTGTGAGTCCTTGATCTACCTAGGTTTTCTTTTTTCTGATTTGTTTTACGGGTTTACCATTTCGAGATGCCTTTGTTCGATTTCAACTGTGGATGCCCAAGCATTCACGCTTGCTTGTATGCTGCTGTTAATGTGCTGGACTGAAAATCACTCAGAGTATTCGTTTGCTGCTGAAATTAATCGTTTGACGCTGCTATGTACCATGCAATTTACTGCTGTTGTAGTGTTGTTTGTGCTGGTGGGCAAACGGGCATGCATGTGGGTCAGACAATTATGTTGCTTATCAATAAAAATATTCAGTCATGTGAATTCCAGATTTCATGGTTTATTGTTGTTTCTCGTTCTTTGTAGAGAGGATTCAGAGAGGTGGCGGGGACGGTTCGGGCGGATTTTTTTTTAAAGGCACACGACGCATTCCACTATATACTAGAGCTGAACAAGTCGTCAGCAATAGTATTATTTACAAAATCTGGAAACTGACCAAACCAAGTCTCACATGTGCCAGCTCCCAATTTAGCGTCATGTGCTGTTAAACAGTGTGCAACTACATTACAAGACCGGGGACACGACACAACAGGTACATCATTGAAGCCCACACGCAACTGGAACTTAATGCCTTTGAAAATAGCTCCTAGTGCCGACAGATCATATTCTTCAGTGCTCGCCGCATTCTTCAGTTGCACAGAGTCAGTTTCCACCATCACTCGGTTACAGCCCATTTGGATGGCTATGTTTATGGCATAAAACATTGCCAAAGCCTCCGAAAAGCGCATCCGAGACTCGCTCCAGGTTACTTGCACCAGCAGCCATCGCCATACCGCAATCATCTCTGATGACAAAGCCCCAACCTCCAGAATTTGTTTCTTTCAGGAAAGCGTCATCCGTGTTGATTTTCAAGATTTCTGGTGGAAGCATGGACCATCTTTCCTTTTGCTGATGTTTTTGCCTTCCCCCTGTTTGCTCAACCTTAAAGAGATGCATAAAAAGATAATCAATAGAATGACATATTTCATCAGAAGATCTAATATTATCTCCAGCATTTGCTCTGTTCCTCTCATGCCACCAACACCAAAGGAGCAGGCAAGATTTAAGCTTTTCTCCCTCACTGAGGTTCAGGATTTTCTCCATACAACCCAAAGCATCTACATAAGACAGAATCTGCAATCTAACATGCTCCAACTGAGCTTTCCTCCACACATCCTTAACCTTCTTACACTTAATGAAACAATGTCCGCCATCCTCAACCAAACAAAAGCAAACAGGAGAGCGAGTGTCTACGTGCATACCTCTGTGCTGAAGCTTCGTGCGCAGGGGTAAACTATCTGTAGACAGGCGCCATAAGAAGTGAATAATCTTGTTTGGAAGGGGGAGCGACCACAGCTTCGGCCAATTAAAACCACATGTTTCTTCATCTACACTTGAAGAGGAAGTTAGTCCTGAAAAGGATTCTCGAGCTGCAACGTCCACAGCAACTCTATATGTAGATTTTACTGAAAATATACCTTTTTTTATCATAATGCCATGCTATGAAATCATCATTACGTTCATGGATTGGAATTTGTAAAATAATTTCCACATCTTCAGGAAGAAAGGTTTGCCTAACTAAGTCTCCATCCCAATTTTTGTGGCAGGATCAAGCAGATCATTTACTTTGGTTATAGCGTTTCTACCCCTCTGAGTGATGACTATTCTAGTGGTTCCTCTCGGAATCCAGGGATCAGACCAGATGTCAATGCTGTTACCACTGCCAACTCTCCATATGATTCCCTTCTTGAGCAGGTTTACCCCTTTTAGTATACTGCGCTATGTGTAAGAGATGCCAACTTTGGGCCTGTCCTGCAGAATTGAGCCATTTGGGTAGTACCGTGCTCGGACGCGTACCCTCTTGCCTTAACGTTGTTAAGGCAGACTTTGTCTTAGGTCCAATCAGGACCGTCCATAGCAAATCCGGCGGTTTCAGCTGTTGCAGTTTATTTGCCTTCCATTCTTGTTTGTTGGACCTAATTGTCGGCCTTAAACTTCCTTCTTCCTCTATCAATTCCGTCAGCTTCATCTTTCCTGGTGCGTCACGAAGGCGAGCTCCATGGTGTGGTTGTTGTTGAGGTTGCTTTCATTTCAAATGACTGCGAGTAGAGCTCCGTTGTGCTCGAGGTGATGTTGTTCTTGTTGGGCACCGCTGCTCGTACCATGTATGGTCACATCGCCTCCATTGGCGGTCACCGCGGCTCATGGAACCCGGTGGTAGAGATTTGAAAAATTGAGTACAAATTCGTTCAATTATTGAAGCAACTTATGTTAGAACTAATGGGCTTGGCCCATGTGCAGTTTCTAAAATTTCTAATAAATCTCAAAGGCCCCATGAATAAATGGCAAGAGGTGGTGCAAGAGTTTAGTCCCATATTGCTAGTGGAGGAGGTGGGAGACCACTTTATATAGTGAGTTCTCCCCACCACACTTAGTGATTGATATGAGGAGAGAAAGGAAGCACCACATACGCGCGCGCTCGCCTCGCCTGGCCTGGCCGGGCACGGGCCGGGGCCGGGCCGGGCCGAAGGGCGCGAGCGTGCGACATACGCGTGAATGGTCCGCCGAAATCCGGTCCGTGACCTTGCAGGAGCACGGCTTCCTTTTGCCGTTTTAGTTTTTGGTTTCTTGGCAGACAAGTTTGTTGTTTGCTTGACCGGTAAGTTTACGTATTGGAAACCTAATCGGTTTAGATAAGTTTTACGTGCTGGAAACCTAATCGGTTTAGATCGTGATCGCGACACGAGACCGCGTGGGCTCTCCTATATATATGACTTACCGGCAGCAGCCAAAAACAGATCGAAAACGAGTTAGGGTTTTTGCCTCCTCTTGTTACTTGCGCCGCCACAGTAATCTACTCCATCCCGAACGCCGGCGTGCACCAGCGAGAGGGAGAGCAGGTCTCCGGAACCTCTCGTCCTTGTGATCCTGCACCGGGAGAGGACGAATTAGGTTTTTGGGAAGCGCTACGCGCGACTGCTCACATCCGTCACCACGGGTCGTCTTCCATCCAAATCAGGCGGTGCCGCATACCGTCGTCTCCGCCGCCGTCTGCTTCGACCTGTCTTCACCAACGTCGTCGTCAACAACATCGCTTCTGCAACAGCCACGGTTACTTCATCTACAAACGATCAGTACGTGTGCCGTGATCTGATCCTGTCTTTAAGTATGCTTGCTGTTGCATGTGTGATGCTGCTGTTCTGTTCACCTAGTATGCTAGAGCTATGCATGCTAATATTTGTTTTAGTCATGAATTATTTACTGGAATTAATCATGAAATTGTCTAATTTTCCAACAACTTAGTGAAGTAACAGCTCACCAGAAGGAATAGGCAGTCTCTTCGACCAATTTACAACAAGAATTAGGAGTCCAACGGAAAAATTATAGCCTCGTGGAGATTTGTGTTTAACTTAAAATGGATAAATGCCATATCTGTCGAAGCACTTCGGCAGCCTCGTTACGAGCACGGGGCGACGCATGCTCCAGCTGCAGCAGTGAGAAAAATCGACGCAGACCACGGTCGTCCTGCTCGTGTCCAGCGAGAAAATCGCCTCCCATGAGTACATCGATAGAAGCTTTGGCTTTCTTTAATGAAGAGGCGAAGGTAGAAGAAGCAAAATAATGATAGTTTATTATGAGAAGTGGGGTTGATTATTCTGAGACATCTGATTTAGATGGACGATACATGAATGGGGCTAAGACAACCGTGCCTTAACAACAGTAAAGCAAAGGATATGCATCATACCACTCGTATCGGAAAAAGGAGGATACCTCGTACCGCTTCCCTGTGTGAGCTACTTCATTAGAGATTTAAGCACAGTTTGTGGTTACTAAACTGTGCTGTATGTAGTATATAATGTTACTGATTTTGGTGAGGCTTGTTGTTATATTTGAATAAAATATTCTTTCAACTACGAAAGGAGACATAAACAAGTTTTATAAAAAAAGCCACGCACCAAAGTGGTATATGAGATATCTCGTATTCAATGCTATCGACTTATTTTCCTTTTTTATTTTCTTAGCTGTGGTTTTTCATGTATGCTTTGTTTTATATATATTCTCATCGTTCCACGAGCATGTTTGTTTTGTTCAAGAATATTTTCCCACAGTTTTTTAATTTGTTCAAGTAGTAATCTTCTAATTGTTTTATGAATATTTTTTTATTCGACGAGTACCTTTTATTGGTCCCATTAAACATTTTGAATTGTTCCACATGTGTTTTTTCTGCTTTTTGTACGTTTCTTGCTAAATTAAAAGCTGTGAAATATTTCATGATTACATTCGATTTGTTTAGCCAATTAATTTATTCATTAAATTAATAGTAGTGAAAATTTCCACTAACACTTTAGATTTTTTCCACAAATTTATTTCTTGTGTTCCAAGAGAATTCTTGGGTTTTGCCATGAGCACCCTTATTCTTGTTGCGCTAATTTTCATTATTGTTCTATTAATGATCATAAATTATTCCATGAGCAACTTCAACTTGTTCCACGAATTATTATTTTTTGTACTAATAGTGTCGAAATATTACATGGACACATTCATCTTGTTCTTTCTGTTCGACTAAATGTCTTGAAATGTTCTATTTGTACATTAATTGTTTGTTTTATTCTTTATGCAAATGTAGTCTTGTTTCAAAGATTTTTTAAATTCTTAGTTTCAGCAATAAGATCTACTGAATCCAACGATTTGTTTGGAGGAGGTTTGAACGGTTCCCATGCACCTGCAGTTGCTAAAAACAGAGCAGAGAAAACGTCCAAACTTGGGAAAGCGTACCGAATGACAGGGTCTGAACTCTCACGGGCACCCGATTAGCAATTAACCCAGACAGCGACCCGATCCTGGTCCTCCCTTTGACCTGATTATTGATTAACACTGACGAATTGCTTTATCTCCTTTATTTTGTCAGTGTTGACATCTCAGCATCTCACACATCCTCTAAGCCAAGGATCCATGCTCCTTTTTTTTCCACTAAACAAAGACGCACATATACGCACACATCACCTCATGTAATTGTAGCATACCTCGTTTAATTGGAGCATGTCTAAGCATTTGCACTTTTAGCAGCGCCATGGATGGGCCGTTTAGGACTGAAAATTAGCATTGTAGCAACTACGAAATATTGAAAGATTAATCTTTTTGCACAACAACCTGAATCTAACTATCGAATTCTTGCCGAAAGCAAACAACAGTTGGAAAATCAAATTGATCGGTTATTAGCTGGGAGAATCCGAGAAGCAGCAGTTGAGAGAAACAAAAAGAGGCGAGAGAAAATTCTGCACGAGGTTCTTCCATGACCGGGTCTCCTGTTCTGTGCGCTTTCAGCGCCCGTGCACCTACCATACCATTCCTCCCGCGCACGTCAGCGGAGGTTTGGAAGCAGCAATCCGCGTTCCAAGTCCTCTAATCGTGGCCTCTTTCTGAGCACTTCTTGGAAACATATATTTTTTTCTTGGGCTGCTGCTTCCTCCTCGCTGGCACCAGGGGGGGAATACTTCTACTTGTTTCTCGGTCGTTCCGCTAGCTCTGGATCCACGTTTCATAAGGAAAGTGCTGTGTGATTCTGCTTCGGAGAATCAGCTCGTGATCTGGGCATGCTTGTCCTTCTTGCGATGATCAGTGGATGAAGAGGCGAGGCATCTGGGGTGATTCTGAGAATTTGGAATCTAGGTAAGCCTGCCAGTTCTTGCTGTTGTTCAGGAATTTCTCGCCCTGTTCTTGAAGTAGGGTAGGAGATTAGGAGATGATCGATCATCTAGAATTCTAGATGATATCACCAATTCTAGTTGCTCAATAGTTGGATATGCCATGCTCTCTTCGTAGCAATTGTTAGAGAAGGCACGCCAAAGATTCACAAATCAAAGGCGGAAGAGAGCATTGCAGTTGCAGGTTCATCGCTAACCAAACTCTTTTCTTTTCCTGCAGCTGGTAAGCATAGACTCGGCAACGGCGATGCAGAGCGAGGAGGTGAAGATGCGGTTTGGGCGGTGCCCCTACTGCCGCGCCATGATCTACCAGGACCCCAAGGCCGTCATCTACTACTGCAGCAAGTGCCGCACGCCCATCCGAGGTACGAACGTAGCACAGCAACACGACGCAGTGTCCCGGCGTTCCACAAAATGTTGACGCCATCTTCTTCTTGTGCCCTGTTGCAGGCAAGAACCCGGAGCCGACAGACGACACCGAGTACGCCCTCTCGCAGCTCGAGATCCTTTCCTTCGACACCATGTCGGTGTTCTCCGACGAGCCGGAGCCATCCAGTGCGGAGTTCGATCCGAGCAGCCGGGAGACTGCGGCCGCCGCCTCGACGTCACCGTACAGAGCCTTCAATTCGGTCAGGACCGGTCGAAGAAGCGGCGATCTGAGCGGTCTGGATCGGAATGAGGAACCAATGGAGGCTGGAAGAGGCGGCTCGCCGCTGCACGACCGCGTGAGTGAACTCCGGCCAGCGTCGCGGAGGACCAGGCGGCCGTCCAGTGCTGACATGGACGCGCGGAGGGACAGAGGATCGGGCAACGGCTCGGAGCTGGACGTGCCGAGGACGAGGTCAGCTTCGTGCTACCGGCGCCGGGCGTCGCCGCTGAGCTCGCAAGAACTCGAGGCGTCCATGGACTTGTCAGGACATGGTCAACCGGCCGCCGGTCTCGCGAGGTCGCCGCTGACAGACCCGGCGTTCCAGCAGGACCTCCTGCAGGCGCTGGAGAACCTCCGGAAGCTCATCGTCGCCGTCGAGGAGCCGTGCAGAGTCGACAGGCGCCGGCATGCCGTCACGGCGCCACGCACGAGCGCGTCCTGCAACGACAGCGCCGCGCGCACAGTCACACGACGCGACTCCCGCCTCCTGCGGCGTCTGGAGTCGAAGCTCTCGCAGGCATTGCCCGCCGACGGCCCGCGCCAGGACGCGACCACTTCCTCGTCGTCGTCTTCGTCGTCGGCATCGACGAGCAGCCGACGCGGCGGCGAGCGGCGCGGGGTGTCGAGGCACCTCTGCCGCCCGATACTGGGCGGCACGCCGTTCGTGGCCTGCGACAAGTGCTCGGAGATACTGCAGCTGCCGGCCTCCCTGTCCGTGGACAGATTCGACAGGCTGCAGTGCGGCGGCTGTGGGGAAGTGCTCTCGCTAACGCTGCCAGCGAATGCCGGCTCGACGGACCGGCCTAGGAAGTTCTTCTCCGCGCCGCAGCCTGCTGTTTTCGGCGGGGACGATGCCGGGGAACACGTGCCTGCGAGGAGCCGTTTGAGCGGCGAGCAGCTACGGCAGGGGCCCGACGAAGGGCCGCTCCACCGCGTGCTCGGGTACAGCTCGGTGAGCTCCGTTCTGCGGAGCCGGCGGTACAGCTGACCATGCTTTTGCCTTCCCTTTCTTATGGCGCGGAAGATTCAATTGCACTGTGAAGATTTTTAACGTTTCTTCATTCTTGGTTGTGTGTTTGTTTGATGAAATTTGTTTCATTCATCAGGTAATTGTACCGCTTTTCATCAGTGTAAAAATTACAAGGAATTGGAGAAGTTTTATGGTTGGCTAATTCTTACTTGGACAATTCGTTGTCTCCACAAAATACTTGTTATCCCAAATGTTAGGATTAAAATTGCTGCGTTTGCAAACCTCATGCATAGCAGAAGAACACACTGCGTTTAGCCCATGCCTTGACAGAACGGGCCCGCATGCCAGCGAGAGGCTCATCTGGTTTAACACCTCCACCTCCGCACGCGGCCCGCCTGACCAAGGCTGTAGACCATGGTCACCGAGCCCTCCACCTCCTCCTCCTCCGCCGCCGCCGCCGCCGCTGCCGTGGACAACGTTAAATCCAGCGAACCATGGAGTGCGCAGGTGCGCACCCTCACGCGCCTCGGCCGGCACCGGGAGGCCCTGGCCCTCCTCCGCCACGGCGACCCCTCGCCGCCGCCGCACGCCCTGGCGCTACCAGCCGCGGTCATCTCCTGTGCTGCGCTATGCCTACCCTCCGGCGTCGCCCAGATACACGCGCTCGCGGACAAGCGCGGCCTGCTCCCCGCCTCCGACGCCTACCTCCTCTCCGCGCTGCTCTCCTCCTACTCCCGCCTCGGCCTCCTCCCGCGCGCCCACCAACTCCTCGACGAAATGCCCCTTGCATCCACGCCTCTCACCACGCTCTGCACCGCCTTCAACTCCCTCATCTCAGGGTGCGCGTCCCACGCGCTCCCGGCCGCCTGCTTCGCCCTCTTCCGCCGCATGCGCGCGGCCGGCGTCCGCTTCGACGCCGTCACGCTCCTGGCGCTGGTCCCGGCCGCTCCTCCGAGCGTCGTACCGCAGCTCCACGCCCTCGCGGCTCGAGCAGGACTCGCCGCCGAGACTTCCGTAGCCAACTGCCTCATATCTATGTACGCGCGCCGCGGCGCCGCCCTTGCCCGGCAGGTTTTTGACGAGATGCCGCTGGCCTCCCGCGACCTCGTCTCGTGGAACGCCGTGCTCTCGGCGCACGCGCAGAACGGCCTCGCGGTGGACACCCTTGACCTCTACAGCCGCATGCGTGGCCGCGACGGCTGTGGTGTTGAACCAGACGCCGTGACGCTCGTCGGCGTGCTGTCTTCCTGTGCGCACCTCGGCGCGCGCAGTGTAGGCCTGGACGCCGAACGCTACATGCGGGAGAGACTCCCGGGCTTCCGCACCAACGTGCAGCTTTGCAACGCGCTCATCAACTTCCACGCGCGCTGCGGCAATTTGCCCCAGGCGCAGCAGCTGTTCAACGAAATGCCCAGGAAGAGCATCGTGTCGTGGACGGCGCTGATCACCGGGTACGGAATGCACGGGCATGGCGACATCGCCGTAAATCTCTTCGAGATGATGGTGTCAGAAGGCATTCGGCCGGATAATGTCGCACTGGTCGGCCTCTTGTCGGCGTGCAGCCACGCCGGGATGTACGACCAGGGGCGCAAGTACTTCTCAGCAATGGAGAGCTCCTACCAGCTGCAGCCTACACTGGAGCACTACACCTGCATGGTGGACCTCCTTGGACGGGCCGGCCGTCTTGAGGAGGCGCGAGAGCTCATCTCGTCGATGCCCATGCCGGCTGACGGCGCCGTGTGGGGTGCTCTTCTTGGGGCGTGCAAGATACATAAACATGTGGAGATAGGGCAGGAGGCTTTCGAGCATGTCATCAAGCTTGAACCGAGCAATGTGGGCTACTACGTGCTCATGGCGAACATATACACTGAGACGGGACAACTAGATGGTGTCGTGAGGATACGGGCGATGATGAGGGAGCGTGGGCTCAAGAAGGAGCCCGGTTGTAGCTACGTCGAACAGAAGGGGACGGTTCACCTGTTCATGGCCGACGACCACTCGCATCCGCAGGCGAAGAGGATTTATGAGCTCGTGATCAAGCTTGAGCAGATGGTAAAGGAGAGGACGGATGGCACTGCAGGTATTGGAGCTGGCAGAGTGGCCGAGGGGCATGACAAGGCTGCCGTGCCGTTGGTCGGCTTTCACAGTGAAAAGTTAGCCGTGGCGTTTGGCATGCTGAACACCGTGGGCAGTGAGATTGTGGTGATCAAGAACCTAAGGGTCTGCGGGGACTGCCACTCGTTCCTGAAGACGGTCTCTGCAATTGCCAACCGGTCCTTTCTCGTCAGGGACGCGAGCCGTTTCCATCGCTTTGAGGGTGGAGCGTGCTCCTGCAAAGATTACTGGTGAAGAATTCGGTGCTCATAGTGAAGGGAAGACATTAGTTGGTTGCACCAGAAACTGAAGGCGTTAACCGACAAGGAAGGTTCCGCTCCAAACCTTTAGTACTGGTAACACGCTTGGTGACTGTATGTTACTGACCTGCACTGCTTAGCTGCAGCCTGCAGCCTGCAGGTATGGGAGAAGTGGAGGGCTGGATCAACAGCGGAGATAATGGACGCGCCGTTAGGCGACCAGTACCCTCAATTCCTCAAATCGAGGTGCTCAACTGCGTGAAGATCGGGCTCCTGTGTGTTCTGCAGAACCCAAGGTTCAGGCCCGACGTAACGGCGGTTATCCCGATGTTGGCCAGCCAGCTGACCAAACTGCATACTTCCTCCAGGCCGGTCGTGTACTCTGGATCCGTTAGCATTGCCTCGCATGCTATTGCTTGTGGAAGTGCAGTGCTTCACGCACGTCCTTCTATGGATGAATAACCAATTATCGAGGACCCGTGTTTCAGATAATGGTGTGACAATGTGAGATCTTTGACATGTCGAGGGCTAAACAGCGGGCTATACACTGACTGTCTGTCGTTGGTTGAGTTCAATTTAATTTGGGCTTGGTTGCAAAAGCAGGTCAGCAAGGAAACGCTGCCAGTGCAAATTGGCCACCCACCACTGCGTTGGCTTCGTTCGTGGGTGCTGTCAACCCGTGTACTGGCTGAGATTGTGGTTGCTTGCAAAAGGCTATTGGCTTCTACATGTTTTCTAAGATCGGAACTGAAGGTGCCTGTCAATCGTAGTTCACCTTAAAGCCGGCAACACGGATGTGGCTTCTGATAATCTGGCATCGCACCACAGTAAATTCGTAGACACAGGCAAGGAAAGATGAAATCCAAAAATTTACAATTATTTTAAGTCTAAGTTCAGGCATTCATTAAAAAAACAGTATAAATTGCATTATCTGTTCCCGTACAAACAGAAGGATAAGAAAGAAACCAATCCAAACCCTGTAAAATAAAGGAAAAAAACCAATATATTAATAAAACAGTTCAAGATCACTGTACCTGTGATGTACATAAATCCTCTGAGCTATCGTAATACACAATTGTGAAATAATACAGTGGGCAAAATCATGTCCATATAAATGATTGGGCTAGTTTACAAAAAGGGGATCTTCTAGACAGAGCAAAGGAAAAAAGAGAAAAAAAGAGAGAAGCAAATTTGCATCCTTGTACAATAACTGGTATCATGGCACTCTACATCCCACCAGTTGAGGAAGTCCTTGCTATTCTTTGAGCACCAAGTTTTGGTTGTGCTGGCTTTGTTCCACGACCCCTACCTGATGACGCTAGAGGCCTAGCTTTGGTTGCAGGTGGGGGTGCTGCGATGGCACCCCATAGGTCGTCATTGTTTGCTGCTGCTGGCTTCGAAGTCTTCCCAGATGATTTTGGTGGAGGTGCAGCTATTGAACCCCAGAGGTCATCTTCGTCATTGTGCGATGTCGAGGGTTTGATGTCTGCAGACTTTGATGCACTTTTGGGTGCTGGAACAGCCATAGGACCCCATAGACCATCATCTTCTGCTTTTGGCGCCTTCGGTGGATTTGATCTTGATGAATTTGAAACTACAGTTGACAAAATTGCATAGAAAATTAAATAAATAAGTTAAATTATTAAGTATTTTAGCAGAGCTGGGGATGTGCTTAGTTGAGATAAAACAAATTGATGCACTAAAACCACAGTGAAACTTACGTGGTTGCTTTGGTGGCACCACAGGACGTTTCTGAGCAGCATGTATATTAGAAAGTGATGATGGCAACTTCTCCTCAAATGGATCTACATCATCCCATCCTTCTTTATCACTACCGTTCTCGTCCTGAAGATTATCATTCTCAAGCTCACCCCATCCATCTAACGAAGAGCTTGCTGATGCTGGTGCAGTTTGATCAAGAAAGTTGGATTTGGCAGGTGCATATGCTACTGTGGCAGACTGCGAATCTGTGATAATAGAATTGACACAAGGTGAGGATTCACATGCAATATGACCTATCTATAAATTTGTTAATCCTCCTTTCAAACATTTATTACACCTCATCATGTCACCTTTATAGCCCCTCAATTATATGCAAGTGATGAGAATTGAGCTCAAAACTCTTGAGTACTAAAGCAAGCTAACGAATTGCTGATACCTGATGTGGCACTGTGGGGTGCTGAAACTTGAGAGTTAGTGGCATTTGCAGTAGATACTGGACCATGGTCAGAAGCTTTTCCCTTCTGAGTAAGAGAACTCATGGCCCACCTGTGTATGAATGTGTTTCTAGTAAATAATTCAATTGCACACAAACAAGAATATAGATAAACTGCACAAGAATAAAGACAGCTTCAGTACAAGTATACAGCATTAAGGCTTCATTTGGCCCATGCAAAGAGCATGAGCTAGCTAATCTCTCCATATTACTATGCCAACAGAAGGGAACAAAGGAGGTCCCATGTTATTTTTGCAAGGCCAAAAACATATATGCCCACTAGCCAACTAGATATAATTAGTGATAGATAGTGTGGGCCACTTCTGTTGTGAGCGTTAGTTCACAATGGGATAAATACCGAGGTGGATTAGGAGTTAGAACATAAATTGAGATTACAGAATATTTGGGAGAGAAATAGATTGATTCTTCTTTACTTCCCCCACATGTTACAATGCCATAGCCTTTTACATGCTTGATTCAACTTGTCACTGAAGAAACAGACTTACCTCTAGCAATCTAATCTAACTAAAACTATATCTCAAGCAATCCAATCTAACTCAAACTCTTACCCCTTGTTGAACTTATCTCTAATAAACACAACTAACAAGGACAATAATTTATTTTTATCTCCAATTTCCAACTAACGCTGCATCAGCAGTGCGTGGCTGCTACAGTACCATGTGAAAAGTGGGCGTACAGTACCGCTACAGGGCACTTCAGTATGCTTTGTCATGTCTTTCAAAAAGTAGCATAATTGAGTTGATTAACAATCAAGACAACCCAATTTTTCAAGCAATATTTTATTTTCTTTTGGAAGCTGGGATTGAGAATAGCTTGCAGGCTACAGCAGCGTTCCCAAAATCATTTTTTCGTCAGTTTCTAGCCTTCAAAACAGTCCAGTTGGCGTTCGAAGTTCATTTTGATATTATTATTTTCAAAATTTGAAGCTTCAAATAGAGAGTAAATGCTTCTTTTCAAGATTTGAAACAAATACTAGACTCAACTCTTAACCATTTAAGTGTAAAAAATGTCTCAAAATGAGGTGAGCTGGGGAGATCTATTTTACAGTACATATAGGGCCTGAATTTCAAGACAATAAAACAAACCTGCATATGACGTTTGGAACAAATGACAACTTACCCAAGCAATCCAGCATTTCCAGGTTTTAACTGAACACCAGTACCTTCGGCTGCCCTGTTGTCTCCCATATTAAGCTACAATATACAACAAAGTAAAAGTTTTCACAACATAAAAACAGCAACATCAATAAAACAGAGGGGTAAATATGTAATTCTATCAGCAACAACGCAGCAGAGAACCTAAATAAAGTGCAATGATGTAGAGATAAATGAAGGTACATCGTTTAGAGCAAAGAATTAGTGGTGTACAATGGTCAGCATAGTGGATATGATGAGCAGATAAACTAGATATGCATACCTTTTCATGATGCTGTTTTGCTATTTGCAAGAATTGATCAGTAGCCTGGAAAGCCTTGGTCCTCACGTCACTATAAAACAATTGAATGAATTTGTTGAAGGACGAAAATAAGATGTAAAAATGTACAACAAGAACTAAAAAACAAAGGGTTGCAAACATATGGCGAGTGAATAACAAAAGACACAACATGCACTCGAATGGAATTTTGGCGCACAGATTTGCATCATTAATAACATTAGGTGGGTTACAAGAAGTATTTGCATTTAATTGCAAGGAGTGCAATTCCAAAAGAAGGGAATAAATAGGGACAGTATTGTAACAAACACCACTAATTAACCACAACATGGTACTTTCCAAACATGTCTACAACGACATCTGTAACGACAGGAGGGAATAGTGATTAGGACCCCACAGTCATCTATTCCAGAAAATTTACAGGGATTTAAACCTGTAATTGCCAATTATAACAGGCAGCAATGAGAAACTAGACAGATAGAGCTAAAGATTGTATATTACCTGTCTGGATCAAATGTGAGGACAACAATGTTAGGCAGTATACGAGTTGCAATCTCTGTCATTTCGTAGTATGAACTAGTGACACTCAGTGCCATGATACCTGCCATGGTAAAATAATGATTTCATACTTACTCGCTAATAATTTAATGTAAGATAGTTCAATCAATAGTACAACAGCACATCTGCTCAGGTTAATGTACCAGCTGCTCGAGCAGGAGGGAAGGTATCACGTAATGCACGGACTGTGAAAGCATTGATCAATACTCGCTTCCTAGTCTGTAAAAAATAACATAGCCATGTTACCAAAGACAATAAGGTGTAACCATAAAACTAGCAAGTGAACTCCATATCCAGGCTACGCAAGGAAATGCAGAATTAAGTTGTGTCATCAATCAAGAAAATATTTTGAGCTCGTTCCTGGACACAGTTTTGTTACCATATTGGGGAAAATCGTGGACCCAACTAGTTTTCTGGTAGTTTCCAGCTAATTACTACTTTCTTTCAATCTCCTTTTTTGTAATATTTTTGCATTTCGTCAGTCTTATACTGATACTGGCCGGAGTACTATGACTGGTAGCCTCCAGTACGCGCCAGTTTTCAGCAGAAAATTGAACCCTGCTCATGGAGACAAAAGGCTACACAAAACCATCTGGAATTCAAGACTTGGAAAAATTGCCAGTCAAAATTTCCCTAGATATGCCAACAGCTGCATCTTGAATTTCACAACATCACAGGTGCAGCATGTCTAAATAACACTTAAGAGGAAATCAAGCAATTAGAGGAAACGAAAAAGGTAGGAGCATCTTTGAGACGAACCCCATCATTCATGTAATTTGAAATGTTTCCGAGAAGAATTGTAGTGTTTGTACGGATTGCAGGTTCTTCATCCACCTGAAGATAAACAACAATGCTTTTACTACAACTGTGGTATAAACCTTCTCATATCCAACAAGGTATCACTGAGTTATACAAACAATTTTCAACTAGAATGGAAAATCACCTGGAGCTTAGAGAGATACTTCAAGAGCGATCCTGAAATTGTACGCTGTGACAACTACAGTAACAGATTGGCCATTTAGCATATAGGAAAAACAATTTTCGTGAAAAGATAAGGACCATGAAACTATCTAAAGTCCCTGGATTGTTCTTTAGAAGCATAATACGGCAAGTGCATTGTGCACACTTGACACTCCTATATCTAAAGGTATAAAGAAGTCAAAATGTCAAGGCAAGAAATGGATTATCATAAGTTCCAAACTCTTCAATGAAATAAGCCTAAGATGATAGATCTAGTCAACTAGACATAATCAACCCAAAAGTTAAGCCTAATGTGGAAGTTTGTGCAACTCACTTTTGGTGCCAATACAAGCATCGACTTCAATGTCAGTTCACGGAGAAAAGAAGAAGTATCAGAGAAACCAGTGGCAATATGAGGAAAAACCTGCAAATACATTAGAGATATTTATCCTGTCAAATGTCAACAATCCAAAAATACATACAATACATACGCAGATGTCCATACAGACATAGATCACATACTTGTTCATCAACAGTTTGTGCTGCCAATGACTCCCCAAACTGATCTATGTGCTGCAAAAGACTAACTCGGATAGCTCGGTCGTTAGAGGCAAAAAGCTTCACAATAGTCGGCAAAACCTGACAAAGGCCATTGTTCTTAACTTGTGTGACAATGCCTGAAACCGTCTTTACTGGATGACCAAAATTAACATGTATTGAATGAAAACAAAATAAATGAAGACAAACCTTGGTACTAAATTGGTCAGCCGGAAGCCAGGAACCCATCTTTAACAACACAGTCAAGGCTGGCGCAGCAGCTGAACCAAATTCAAGGGCAGACGCCAATACAGGGAGCAACTATTGACAAAGTAGACAAGATATAAATATAAACAAGGAGCTCCAGTTGGTTGCAACAAAAATCAGCCAAAGTCCAAAGCAAAAGGATTATGGGTTCTAATGGAGACTTTCACAGTACCTTTTTCAGAACTATCTCACGGGGAAGCTGTTCGGCTATATTTGGGAGTTTCCGGAAAAGCTATCTTTCTCAACACTGTCCTTTAGATTAAGAACTTCCATGAACTGGATGGTCTCTACCAACTTGTTCTGGAAAAACTCTGAAAATGAAGAGCCTAAATTGTCATGGAAGCTTCTTGAAAGTAATGCAAATAATTTGTCACGGGACCCAGAATTACAGCATGAAGAACAAAGGCTGAATAAGATGGGCATATACAAGAAAATTTCACAGAAAATAAAACAATAGTGCCTGAAATGACAAGGAGAAAACATAGAACTTGCCGCTGTTGTCAATAAGTTTTGAAGGATTCATTCTACGAGAAGGTGTAGAACTCAGGAGTCTCTGGTAATCTGGAAGTAGAGACTGCAACAAAATAAAAGGAAACCAATAACATTAAGTCACATAAACCATGTAGAAATTTGTCGAAATAATGTTCTACAGTACAGACAATGGAGAATACGATGGGTACATGGGAAACTCCAAACCAACCAAAAAAACCAATAGCCCGATACAAACATAAGTTGACAGGAGTGCAATCATGCAAGCTGACCTTTGGAATTGAAGCAATGTTGCGAAGGTCCTCTGTCCTCGTCAGCTTCCCACCAGAAAAGAGCTCATAGATTAAACACCCTGCAATGAGTGCCAAATGTTACTTTTTTAGACAAAAGGTAATTAGTGTCATATGTTCTGGTTATGTCATTATTCATCAGGAAAGAAGGGCCAATGTTGACGAAAAAGAGGGATGATGCATGAAACAAAAGAAAATCACCAAGAGCAAACAACAAAAGAGTTGAGATCATCTCAGTTTATGATTTAGAGTTTACAAGTTTTTCCTTTGGTCCCACCATTGGCTTGATCTAGAGTGCAAAATGACAGCAGTATTCACCGTAAAACATTTGCAATTATGGATATACAAACACAGAGAGATACCCATTAGGAAATAACTGAACAATTTTCAGAGGTCAAGTAATGAACATCAAGTGCACATCTGGTAAGGAACTCCCCATTTCGTACCAGGAAAAATAAACAAAATAACCAGACAAGCATGCAAGGAAGGAAAAGGAACCGTAATATTCAACATAGAATGTAGTGAGTTAGCTCAGCTCACCCAATCCCCAGGAATCAATTGCCCATGGAGGTGATTTTCTAATGAAGCCCAATCTGACTTTGTCAGCTCCATTGGCTTGTACTGCGTTCCAACTAACCATTCAAATTGCTGCAAATGAACATAAATATGAGAAGATTTTCCACATAAATTCATACATGTATATAATGTAATCACGGAATATATCTCCCTGAATTTCGTTACATTTTAATGATATTAAAGAGCATCCAAACCTGCCTTCCAGAAACAACTTTAATACAACATGTGTAAAAACTTCCGAGCTTGAAATAAAATAATAGTGTGGTTAAGAACATTACCAGCATGGGGCTACCAGAGGCTTCGTTGTTGGCATCAAATTCTGAAAGAACATCAAAAGCATGAAGCTTCCAATCCAGAGTTTGAGTAACAACTACACTGGCCAAGCATACATTCCCGTGAACCTGGAATTGATGAAGTGATGGCAATCAGCTTATTTATGACCTAATTACTTACAGTATTTGTTATCTTCGATGTTGTAGTTATGCATTATCAGAATATCAGTTCAAATATGACTAAAGCACCTCCAACATGCTTTTGTCCCACGTTGCACTCAAGCAAAAAAGAAAATACATATATCAATCTTTAAGTATCTCTCAACAAGTAATGTCAACTAAGAGTAACAAAATGACTAAAGTAACATAATATAAGTTGGTCCAACGAATCTCACCTCCAAAATGGTTTTCCGTGACAACAGTTCATAGACATAAATGTATCATTGCAGTAAAGCACAAAAGAAAAAGATATTTGTATTGATCTCAATAACCTCTCAAAAATGAAATGGTAAGGTAAAGCAGAAATCAAATGATCAATGAAGTAACACAGTATAAGCTGGCTGACTGCGGAATAATACATGGGATCATCTGCATCGACAAGGATTTGGTATGTAAGGCTCACAAAAGACCCTGGTGTTAAGTTGACCGCATGATTGAATGCCAACGCTAACTTATACGTCCCATATTAAACCTTAAAAAAGGTAAACAAATTAGGGATCTCACAGTAAATAATTTTGTTGTGATCAGAAGATTTGTACGGTAAAGTGGCAGACACATAAAAACTAGAAATATTCTAGGTCAAGAGCCAAAGAACCACCCAGAAAACACTTTTGAATGACCTGTGCTGCAAGCATGATGCAACAAATCTATTGGCACATGATACATATGAAATCTGATTCAGCCAGCAACCATTAAGTAATCAAAATCTACAAGTAAATATCAGATAGCAGCAAAAATAGAAGGTTTTGATAAACAGCTTGCATGAAACAAATAAAAATAGGGTTCCATTCCTCAACTCTTAAGGCAGGAACTTACAAGCTTGCAGTCATTGTTGAGGAAGCTCACGGCTTTTGATATCTGATGAAGACCCCAAGCAAAATACTCCTCTCTGGAACACAATTTACTAGCCATAATGAGAAATTGAGAATAAAGTTCACTGATAAAAACAAAAACAAAAATGCTAGCCAACCACAGAATGTTGATCTGAAGAAATGGGTAGCAATATGGTGCTAATTCTGACTAGAATGTGTGTAGTGGCATCACGTATATCACTATATGCTGCAATTACCATGGCCAGCGTACTAAAGAGTGGGTCTACTAGGCAGTATACTCATCTGTATACAAGGAACAGGTGCCCCTACTGTTACCCTGCAATTGCCCATGGGCTGGTTAGGTTGTATAATAACTAATAGGTGGGTGGCCAATCAAGTTAGCATTTTTTTAGAACAAGCCAGTTCCTCCAGTTCTGGAAATTAAATTTGTTGCTAATGCCAGCATCATGGTGAACACAAATATGATGGTAAATACTTGTTAATCCATACTTTTCAGACATAATGCCGCTAGTTTGCCTGCTGGCAGATCCAACATTGATAATGTGATATTTTTACACAGGCCATAGTTATCAAAGATGCTCAGAGTTATGAAATCAAAGTAAAGTTTGGCATGCAAATAAATATTGTTGGGTCAATATGAATTAAACAGATCTAATTTATTTAGCACAAATCATATCACTCAGCGTTAATTAGCAGTAGGGTACTCCATTTTTTTGTTAAACACAAGAAGAGAAGATAAGCTCATCATACCTCTGTGTACCTCCCAGGTTCAGTTCCTTGATCTTTTCCGAAAGTGGTGTAACCGGCTCTGTCACTATATAAATTGTGTGCTTCACAGCAGGTCCATCTGGAACTTCTGCTTCGGTACTGTGAAGAAAGGATAAGATATTTGGATGGCGCACCTGCAGTAAGAACAACACTGAACTGAGTTAGCAGATGTCTAGAGGAGGAAAAGAAGTTTTAGTCAAACCAACAAAAAAAAATCCTCGAATGCAACATAAAGGGCAACTTCAGTAGAAATCCATGGAAGAAGTCATCCAAAACAATTAATACAAAAATGGTAAAAATTTAACAGAGTATAGAAGTACATCATGTGCAATGCTGAGATATAGCACCATTGTTATTAAATCTGTTTTATGCGGAGACTCCAGGGTTTTTTGTCTAGACTTTTTTTTAAGACTTGATAGTTGACCACGACTCACTTTGCACTAATCTGTTGAAGTTATAGTACTACCAGTCATCAAGAATCCTAAAGATCAAAATTAGTAACTTACTGTCCGCAATCTCTTAACACCATTCCGACCAGCAACCAAGTGTCTGTCCTGAGGATTGCTCCCTGACAGTGAAAAAATAGACACAGGCGATCCATCATCCTGGAGAAGACAAGGCAACAATTATGTTGGCAATGGCATACATATGTTACAAAATTAAGGAATCAGTCATCCTTTGGGGAAAAAGAACACGCTGCTTAAATAATCAAAACCGTGCACATACAAAATTCAATGCTGGTGTTAAAATCAGAGTAAGAAACCTCCTAAATTGCCATCGACATCATGCTGACGATCATGTGGGTGGTAACATTATGCATGAAAGTTCTACACTTCTACATATTGGATCACAGATGAAGGACCACCGTAAGTCATGCAATCCATTTAGAGTTCAACCATAACAGCCTAAGAGGTTTCCACATAACTCTACAAAAAGCAATGAACCGCTGGTTTTTTTAGCTCATCGCGAGACCTCAAACCATGCATTTACATTAGCATTCGTAACCACATGGCTCCATAGTTGAATGAAGAGCCAGGATCTACATTAGCGTCAGCATGGACCTCCAATGCCCCATCTATCATAAGCAATGCGCCAGAAACAACAGCATCTCATGCACTATCAACAGGCACATGACGTACTTACTTGCTAACAAAAGATCAAAACTCTCAAAATACCACCTCAAATTCACACATTCCATTACCTCCAGCCTCCAAATGATCCAAAATGAAGAAAATCTCACAGATAACCTAGATACCACATCAAAAATGCCTGGTTCATCTAACATCAACTTAAGTAGTAGCACGCGAGCATGACATGAAATAGACCCAGGTTAAACCAACTGTACACAACCGCAAACCAGATTAGCTAGTAGCCACAAATCAACTCAGCACAGAGTCCAGCAATTATACTTCCTAAGGGCACTGAATCCACAAATTCTACTTCCCTTTCTAAAGCGTTACTAAAGCTAGTACCAGCCTAACATAAACTCCAAAACTGTACCCGGGGACATCTACAGAGCATAGGTTGGCACGATCCAACGCGGCCTCGAAGCCCCGGAAGCCCACGCCAGAATCCCCATTAGAAAAGAGCGTACGATTAGCTGCAACTCAAAATTGCTCAACCGAATCGCTAGTTCATCTCCGAACCGAACCAGCCACGCATCGAATACCTCGTATACCCTACGGGGATCCAATCGATCTGAGAGCGTACCTTGGAGGCGCCGTGGTGGTGCGTCCAGGAGCCCCAGGCGGAGGCGTGGGGCTCGCCGATGGTGTAGGGAAAGTCCTTGAGGCCCGATCCGGATCTGCGACCACGTCCTTCAGGAACTTGAACATTTCGCTCTACTCCTTGGATGTGTTCTCCCTCGATTTAACGCGTGCCGTTTCGCCTACACCGATCGACTCCCCGGGAGGACGGTGGTTTCTGCGGGAGGAGGAGAAGGAGGCGTCGAGGTAGATCCGGGGAGGAGGAGGCCGCCTCGGGGAGGTAGAGGTAGAGGGGGGAGGGGACGGACCTACCTGGAAGAGGAGGAAGATGGGAGAAAATATTTGCATTTTCCCCCTTGCCTCTGAGAATCTCGACCTAGGTTACTGGACAGGCAGGCTGACAGCTCGTGCTTACAAGAGGTGATTAGTACTAGTACTAGTACTAGTATATTTTGGCAGGTCAAATTGCGTGATCTGCACCTGCCAATTACCATGCACGTGTGAGCGTATGTATAAACCGAGGCACATGGAGTGAAAAACTGATGAAGAAGCTTCCTCTGTAGAGAATGGAAAGTTTCGAGAGCCACTGGATCATGAAATTATAGGTGGCTCGGATACTCTTTATATCTCATCAAATTGGTCGGAATTACAAAATCAGTTGATGGAACATTTCTACACAAATCATGTATGAATGTTCTTATTGAATTTCATGTAATATATAGGCTAGTAAACAACCTAACCTTGTCTATTTGAATTTAAAATATGTATGATGTAGGAAGAACTTTCTTGAATCAATCCTACTGTTGAGGTTTAGTATTCCTTCTAGTCTATTTTCTGCTCTTTTTTGTTTTTCTTTTCTGCCTTGAGCACCTTATATGGGGCAGGTGGAACTTCGGGTGATCTTGAGCACCTTGTATGCTAATTGTGGAATTTTGGTTGGGAGGTGAAAGTACAAACAAACAAGACATTAACTTGAATTTGTGTGTATTAATTTTTTTAAGTATATTTGTAAATTTCTTTTGAGAACATTGATGACGTGCCAGTCATAAGGTGGTGATGTGGCCTATATGTATGCATCATTTCATTTAAAACCGTTTTAGAATGGGCAAAACCGTTTTGAGAGATGAAGGTTACACTGAATTAATAGTTGAGAGACCAACTTTAGCTAATTTTTGAGTTGAGGAATAAAAGTACACTCATGCAATAGTTGAGAGATGAAAACACACTTTTCATAATTAATATAACATATAGTTTCTCCTATTTATGTTTTTTTTATCATATTGATAGAATCGCGGCATGAGTTTAGGGTGATAATCAAGGAGAAACTATTACTATAGTAGCAACATGTAGAGATAAATGAGACCATTTAATCCCCACTAGGAAGCGTACACGTGCAACACATGTTTTTATAATATGTATGTTGTAAAAACACAATTTATACTACATCGTGTCGAAAGAGACAACGGTAGGTGACGCACAGGCACAGCCAAAGCGTGGCAGCCACACGTGGCGCAGATTCGGGAGAGAGGAGCGTTGGAGGGTTATAGCAGTGGTAATAGTAAGAAATTATCTATTAACTTTAAGTAAGGGTAATGGTGGATAATTACTATCAACTTTAAGTGAATGGCATGGTATGTAATTTTTAGGTGGTAGACTATTAAAGTACAATTGAACGGTACAGATTGAGTCGAAAATAAGGAGCGAAAACTCTTCCTTTTATGAGGTAGTATAGATAGTATAGATGATACCTTCTTAGAATGGGTTTTTAGGGTGTCAATTTTGAAAAATTGGGAAGCTTAAATACTTTGTTTTATAACTGGGGTGTAAGGCACACCTTGGATCAAAGTTCAGAAGGTTAAGTGATTTTTTAGATCCACGTTGTCGACAAAGCCATCCTCGAAACCTCCCAAGAAGGTCGAATGTTTTGATTTTGGAACACTGGGAGATTTATGATCAGGGTAACCTGACTTTTACCTTTTCTTTATAATCAAGTAGTATATATCTGTGTTATCAGATCATATGAGATGATATGTGATTATAAAATCATCGGATACGGAAACTCTCTACTTTAATCTGATTTTAGCAAGCACAGTAATAGATTCCGCAACTCACTTTTCACCGCAGCTATAAAGTACTTACTGACTTTGTATCCAATCAATCTTAGACAAAATTTGTTAGGGCCCTTAAAGAAAAATGGTTAGGTAGAACACCAAACAGGAGCAACAACCAATTCAGCAACCAGAATAAAAGGTCGAGTTAGGGGAAACTGAAGCATCACATCCAATGCAACCTGTGTCCACAATGGCTTTGCTTGAATCGGAAGAAAAATTACAATATAGAAGTAGTCACCGTGGAAAAGAAAAATGAGGAAGACGGTACCGCTAAAGCTCTAACGCAGTAGGAAAGTTTTCTGTAGCCGTAGTTCTCGTGGAGCCAGGCGATCGTTACAAATTTAATGCTGCATTGTGTAGTTTCAGACTTCTACATCTGATGGAAGTCCAATCTTTTCATCCCCTCATTCGATATTTCTTCAGCTCCTCTGTTTCTTGAAGATAACATTAACGAAACGTGTATCTACTCTGTAGAGATATAGATACCTATAGTTAAGTAATTAAGACGAGCAGACAAGACAATACAACATCAAACCAAAAGTTGGAACCCTCCACTCCAGAGCACACGGACAGCTCGGAGTTAGAACACCCTCGGCTTGGCCACGATGGTGGAGTGCTTCAAGATGTGGAGGCTGAACTGGCCACCCTTCTCGGTGGTGTCGAGCTTGTCCTGCCCTGGCGGCGGCATCAGCTCGAAGTTCTGCACGAGGCGGCCGATGGTGATGCCGAGGATGGGCAGCGCGAGGATGATGCCCGGGCAGCTCCTGCGGCCGACGCCGAATGGCAGGTACCTGAAGTCGTTGCCGTTGGCCTCGACGTGCTTCTCCTCCTCCAGGAACCGCTCGGGCCGGAACTCGTCGGGTCTCTTCCACTGGTCGGGGTTGTTGGCGAGGTACCAGGCGTTGACGAGGATCTTGCTCTCGGCGGGGATGTCGTAGCCGCCGAGCTTGGCGTCGTGGAGGTTCATGTGGGGCACCAGCAGCGGGATGGCCATCCGCAGCCGGAGCGTCTCCTTGATCACGGCCTGGAGGTAGGGGAGCTTGTGCGTGTCCGGCTCGGTGATCTGGTGGCCGGCGCCCAGCACCGTGTCCATCTCGTCCCGCAGCTTCTGCTGGATCTCCGGGTGGTTCACCAGCTCCGCGATCGCCCACTCGATAGACCACAGCGTCGTCTCGATCGCTGCACGCGCGCAACGGTTAACAAATTAGAAAAAAGGAAAACCTGTCACCGAACAAAATTCCACAATTGATTACTTAACAACCCTTGCTACCGACAATGATTTGTAGATTGGACTACCACGTCAAGTAGTTTCGCTGACAGCCCGTGGTGACAATTAGGACGCAGCGATGTATCCTTCCTACCGTGCGCTTAATGAAAGCAGATGGGATGGCACGGCATAATGATACCAAACCACACGGCAATGTGAAAAATTTCTGACGGCCGGCAATGGTGATGCATTGCCGTGACGCCGTGGGTACTTGGTGCAACTGGTCCCTGCCACGATAATTTGCCTCGTGAAATAAATAAATGGGACCAAATCGGGGAGCAACACTCAACACAAGACTTGCGTAAGGATCCCCTAGAGTTCAACCAAATTAATGGTGACCAATTCGACAACACCTCAGGTAATCCTGAAGACATCTGTTCCCGGACTACAGGGGATTAGCTAGCTAACTGTGTTCCGAGAGAGAAAAATTGACGCTGCCAAATAATCATCGCAAAAAAACAAATAGATAATACCAGAGAAGTGCCTAGTAGAGGGTTTGGTACTATTTAGGTTGGTGTGGTTGGAAACACCGAATTTACGTTAGGTGCGTCTTTGACCAAGGCAGTGACAACTGACAGGTACTCCTAGCACAGACAAAAACATGACACTTCAACAAGCTTCCAGACTTAGGCTGCGTTCTTTTCAGCTTCTCCAGGGGCTTCTCCCAGAAGCTGTCCCCTCTCAGCTTCTCCCAGAAGCCGCCCCCTCAAATTCGTCGGGGCTTCTAAACTAATCAGGTAGGTACCGCCCGAGAAGCTAAAAAGAACTGGGCCTTACACTAACTCCAAAGACCAGATGTGACGCCATGTTAGAGTGTCGTTATGTCACAAACAAAAACACGAATGCAGTCTTCGCCAAAAGTAAAACTGAAGAGAAACTAAGCATACCGGCAACGTTGATGTTCTCGACGATGTACAGCACGTTGTCCTCGTTGATCTCCCCCTTCTGCTGCGCCTCCAGGATGTGATCAATGGCGCACTTGAGCCCATTGTTGTCCATGGCCTTGGTGCTCGCCAGCTTCCTGCACACACACGCGCGCCCGGCACCCACCATATGAGCAAATCATACCATCCCCATGATTTCTCATGGATTCACCAGAACTTTCGATAAAAGATAAGCAAAAGGAATCCAACAAGACGGGTCCTAGACTCGTCGTCCTTGCTCTAGTTGGCCTCTCACTTTCAGTCACTGGCCCAATAAAATCAATGGTATGGAAGAAGACGACATTAAGATTGATGAAACAAACTTACTTCCTCTCCTCCAGGAAGTAATCCTTGAACAACTTGAGGCGGGTTTCCTTGACCTCCTTGCAGATCCTGAGGTAGCCGCGGAGGAATGGGCGCAGGATGGGGATGAAGTCGCCGTAGTTGTACTCGAAGCTCTGTGCGAGGCGGCTGCGCTCGCCGTTGAGCGCCCTGAGGCGGAGGAACAGGGGGTCCTCCATGCTCTCGAACCGCCGGTCGAACATTATTCGGTACATGTTGTTGTACATCATGAGCTGCAGGTGGCGGCGCAGCACGACGCCATCGGTGGCGGCCTTGGGGTCGGCGCGGACGTTGTCGACGACGACGGCGGCCTCTGCCTCCCACCCGGGGTGGTACTGCTGCACCACCTTGTTGGTGAAGAAGGGCACCGTCATGATACGCCGCATCTTTCGCCAGTGGTCGCCGTACACGGTGAACACCATGTCCTGGCCCTTGCCGGTGAAGATGTCGAACACCACGTTGCGGGTGCGGGAGCCGAACTCCACGCCCTGCGTGTGGAGCACCTCGCGCGCCAGCGGCGGGGAGGAGACCACCACCAGGTTGCGCTGGCCCATGCGGAGGAGGAAGATCTCGCCGAACTTGCGGGCCAGCGCCGCCAGGTTGCGGTGGTTGAGGTCGTCGCCGACCTGCAGCCAGTTGCCGAAGATGGGCACGGGGACCGGGCCGGGCGGCAGCCGGAGCTTGCGGCCGCGGATCTTCGAAACGGCGACCGCGACCAATACGGAAGCGAAGACGCCGACGAGGAGCTTCTCCAGGAAGAGAAGGTCCATGGCGGCGGCCGGGGGGGGAACGGCCACTGTTCGCGCCTCTTCACTCTCTTGTGTGTTCGCGTGCTGCAACGGTGGTTGGTTGTTTTGTTCGTGGAGAAGCCAAGCGAGGTGCCCGTGCGGATATATAGGGGCGTGGCAAAATGGCGAGTTGCCGGCGGCCGTTAGAGTTGACGGTGGTGGGGTAGGTAGGCAAGGAGACGGAGTGAGTTTGGTGAGCAGAGGGTTCGTTACCATCTTTTCTCTTTCTTTAGCGAGGGGTTCGTTAATTCTTTTTACTCCTTTTTTCTTGGCAAACCATACTTTGTTTAAGCAACGATTTTACTTTAATGATCAAGTAAAGATAGCACGGTAGATTGAACAAACTCAAACGAACACAAACCTTAAAGACTCTCGATAAAAACGAAAGTTTTTCTCAAAAACAGGCAAAAGCTTTGCCTGGTATACTAATAAAGCAGAAGCGTAGAAATCTTATCTACGTACCTGGCCAGAAGGCTACGTGGAAAAGGCCACAAAGGAGGGGGGAGGGGGGAGGGGAGGCAGCAGGCCCCAACACTTGAGCACCAAGCTATGCTAGCGTTTTGGCCCATATCAAGGTTCTCTGAAATTACCGTCTTTTGCATTTTCGTGTTCTTCTAAGCTTTAGGTGAAGAAAAAACAAAAGACCATACATTCATAAGTTGGACAAACCCTAATGGTTAGAAGATTTGCACGAGTCGTCTATCATAATATATGTGAACCTAGAACTATTGAACACACTGTAGCCGGTGACACATCCCTCATAGGTTATCGGAAGGTCTAGAAAGAAGACCAAGAGCATAAAGGACGAAATGGGAGAACCAGAGAAACTTAAACGCAGCACCACCAACAACGTCAAATCGGGCTGAGGTATCAGACGATAATCTATCGGATTAGAAGCCATTGTCTGTGGAACCATACTTTCTTTTGCTTCTAAAAATTCAATATTTTCTTCTCTACTCGGTTAGTGCCAGTTGAAAGCTCGATTAGTAGTGGCATGAATGCCTGATGTATTCGTCCGTGTAGTTACCTACAATCAGATGCTACTAACATAATGCTCATGTGTTGCTCACATTGAAAATACTATGCTAAGTGTTCGGCGACGGCCGTGTCTTGCTATGGATGTTAAAAAGATAATACAATTGTTTGCGCGTGATCAAAATAACCTCCGCTCTCATTAACACAAGTAAGGGTGCAACAGAGGGACGCTATCTAGGTGTGCCACCTAAATGTGACTGGCCCTGTAAAGCCTACCTAGAACCCTAAAAACTTGGTCGGGCCCTAAAAAACCTAGTTGAGGCCCTACAAGGCCCGCTCCCCCAAGACGCCTCGCATTCCTCATGTCTCATCTTTCTTTTCCTCCGCACTTCCACCTCAAGTTGATTCCATGCCATCACTCCTCCTCTACACCTCCTCCCTCTCTCTCGTCCTCTATAGTCATCGGGCCATCGCCACCTGCCACCTCTTCCCTCCGTTGTTGTTGCCCCAGCAGTCCCATCGCCCGCTACCCCCGTCACCTGCTGAGCCACCACGGTAGCTGATAGAGATCAAAAGGGCACGCTGCCTCGAACTAAGGGAGGAGGAGGGCCGTGGCGGCCGATGCATAGGTGCAGTGGACAATGAGGAGGTGGTACGGCTCAAGCTGAAGGAGAGAGTAGGACGGCAGTGGCTCATGCTGAGATATGGGGTAGGAGCGGAGGGATGGGGTGAAGGTGGAGCTGGTGGATGGCAGTGGAGGATGTGATAGTGTGGATGAGGTGGTGCAGTGCAGCAAGGAGGAAAGGTGCAAGGGCCGCGGTGGTCTATGGAGAGGGGCAGGTGCAGCCGACGCTAAAGGCCGTGCTCTGCCTCACTCGCTCTCCCTCTCTAGCCCTCTCCTCCCTCCTCCCCAATCACGTCATTGGCCTCACTGAGCCTCAAGCAGCGCTCCTTACCCTCCCTTTGGATGACACCCTGCTATTCATAGAGCACCAGGTGGTAAGTGCACCCACCGCTCCGCTCGATAAATGCCACATCGACAATAGCTGTGAGTGAAGAGGCGAGCTGGAGGTAGAGGCCGAGGTGGAAGTGGAGGCCAGGAGTAGACTGGTTGCCAGGTTGTAACGCGTGGTCCTAGCACGGTGGCTGGTGATGACGATGGCCTCGACAACCTAGCTATTGGTGGTTGCCAGTCGGGCTTCACGAGTAGCCATGGGTGGCGAATATCCTCATGCTAGGTCTCCGTGGTGCTAAGACTACTTTTCCCCCATCCACGTCTCCAGCTCCCTACCGTTATGTTCCTAGTCTGAGTGGAGCCCCTCACATCCATCCAAGTTAGGCGATGCATAGGTGAGCCATGGTTGGTGTGGATTGAGGTCTATTCTCATGATAGTTCTTTGCTGGGATTGAATAAAATGGGTTTGGTTAGGATTGGTTGGTCCATTTCTTACCTTTTCTATTACAGTTTTCTTATTCTTTTCACTTTATTAGATTGTTGGTTTGTGCCTTGGTAAAAGATGTTTGTATGAGTTAATTTGTACATAGGTTGGATTTGTATTAAAATGCTCTACATGCTTGTGATGCAGAGCACAATGAAGAGGTACAATTTCAACTACCTTAGTGTTGTCGGCTACTCTACCGGACAATAAGCTTGTGACACCCTGATTTGGATACTTGACTAACGGAGGTACACAGGAAGCCAACCAAACCCAAGACTAACGTGCAAGGTTGCCACCCCCACACAATACATGGACATGAGAGCGAGTGAGGGGGTTGCAAGTTGTGTATATTGCTCTTCTTCTCCCCTTGAAATGCAGGGGTTGCCTCCCTATTTATAGGGTAGGATGACGGTGATGTACAATTGCATTCTTGCCGCTAGGGATAAAATTTATGTCGTCTAAATTGCATCTGTGATCGTCCTCTAGGTTGGAGAGCTCAGAGCATTCTAATGAAGTTTCTCAACAAGATAGGAGATTCTTAGCTTCAGAGGGAAGGAACGTGAAATTGATCCTGTGAAACTATTATTCAGGGAAACACCAACACTTAGAAGGAATATGATAACTTGCCATCCTTCCATTTGCTGCTTGCGAGGAGGAATTTGATGAAGACCGAGGGCTCCATCAAGTTATCGACAGGGAGGTCTACATGAAAATATATCACTTTCCTGGCATGATGGTCACCTTAGGTTGTTAGAAATTGCACCAAGGTTAGTTTTTTCCTGATGAAACTATGGTAAAAATCAAATCATTTGTACACTTGGATTTTTGCCATTCTAATATTTAGCAAGGAGAAAATTAAAATAGAAATTTCAGTGAAATAATGCTATGGAAATATGTACTTTGTTAAAATCTGGAGATGATCGATCACCTACCATAATGTATTCTAATGGTTTGATAATTGGAAGCGCGGCATTATTCCCATAGCTGTCTATGTAGAAAAAAAAATATACCGCATGCCTTCTAAGCCTTTTTGCTTGTTCAACCCTCCAAGGAGTAAGTAACATGATATTTCTAAGATCCCCCTGCTCGCTCCACCGAAGCATTTTTTTAAGCTTAGATTCAAGCATGTTACTTCTATAAGGCTAAGAAGAGTGTAGGTGTTTTGAATATTATATGTTGCATTTTTAGTTCTCACCAATGATATGCACTTTCTGCAAGTATACAAGTTCATCCGCGGAATATTTGATCCGAATATGTCATGTCTCATTGAAGTTCATTTGAAGTAAGGGCATCACAGTAAAGACGAAGTTCTTTAATACTGGCTCCCTAAAGCACCATGATCATTCACAATTATCTCCACTAATTGCTAAGAAAAATGATGGATTTCATCAGACAATGTATAATTAAATTGTGCAAATGTTAATGGTTTTGCAAATTTCAAAACCAACTTGTCAAATACTCGGTTTGAGCCCATTGCGAGTAGGAATCTCTGAATCATCTGTGTTCTCAGGGATTACCTCACCATGTGTATGCTCAGTCTTCTATTTCGAGAATACGCAACAGAACTGCGTATCTTTTCCTTGCTTTTATTCTGATCTTCCAACTGAGAAGGTTCCTGTTTGACATATGGCTAGAAGCAATGACTCTTTGATCGAGTGTAAAGTTTACCCTTAAAAAGCTACAACCGGTGTGAATGTTTTAGATAAAGGAAGAATTATATTACTTCCAGCCTCTGCATATTAAGATATATACAGCCAACGGACAGAGTCATCAGTCACATAAATAATCTCACATAAAAAATATATTAAGGACCGTACGATTGCACATGATATAACTAAACAAGGTTGGCTAACTGCCGTCAAGCACTAAACGAGAATAAGTGAAGCACCACCTGTCTCAACAGGTTGCTCCCAGTCTCCAAGATGATCGCTGATCCTCCTGCTGCAGCGGAATCCATGAACGCAGAAGATGTACGCATATAAACACCACCTGATTTAGATGATAAAAGAACATTCGATCAAAAATTACATTATTACGACAAAGCCAAATAGCCGAACATAAAGCAAGGATGCCAATGAAAACTCAATCTCTGATATTATCATCAATATTGCAGTACCAATTCCCCACCATACGAGTGACAGAACGAGGGCTCGTCGAAAAGATAAATTTAGCGGTGTAGTATGAAAAACCGATGCCACCGTCACATGTTTATTTTGGGCCACATAAAATAACTGCGGATACTTGTCTTTCAAACGGGTAAACCCAAACCAAACATCTTCCCAGAATCTCGTTTGACAACCATTGCCAATTTGGGAGCGACAAAGAGGGAAGAACAGGTCCTTAACTCCCATAAGGCCAGTCCAGAAATGAGAATCTCCTGGCTTAGAGACGACTTGGGATAACGGTTTGGATCTAAGGTATTTTTTTCTGAGAAGATTTTGCCACATACCATGCTCATTTGAGAGGTTAAAGAACCATTTACAAAGCAAAACTCTATTTTGTTGTTTTAAATTAAGAATGCCCAAACCATCTTGGTCCTTAGGACGGCAGCAGCAGCTCCATTTAGTTAGTCTATATTTTCTTTTTGCTCATCGCTCTGCCAATAAAATCTAGAGCGATAAAAGTCAAGGCGCTTCGGAACTCCGACCGGGATCTAAAAGAAAGAGAGCATAAACATAGACAAACTAGAAAGGCCAGAATTAATTAAAACCAATCTACCTCCAACCAACAAATTTTTCCCCGTCCATGAGCTTAACCGAGTCTCAAATCGGTCCTCAATGTGTTTCCAGTCAGAGTTACGAAGACGTCTAACGTGCATCGGGATGCCCAGATACCGGAAAGGAAAAGACCCCAGACCGCATCCAAACAGTTGCGTGTATTGGGCTTCAAACTGTTTGGCCATACCAAAACAAAAAATGTCGCTCTTATGAAAATTGATTTTTAACCCTGGCAACTGCTCAAAAAGACATAAAATAATTTTGAGATTTTTAGCAAATTCCAAATCATGTTTGAGGAAAATCAATGTGTCGTCAGTGTATTGAAGAATGGACAACCCATCCTCCACAAGGTGTGGAACAAGACCCTCAATAATCCCAGCATCGTTTGCTCGCTTGCGTAAAATAGTGAGCATGTCCGTGACCAAATTAAACATGATAGGTGATAATTGATTTGCAGTTTGAACCGATGTGGTCGAACAAAGTATACGTGGTTGACATACATACATATAGTTGAATGATTCTTTTTGGACCGGTAGCTACTCATAACATGTTTTTAGGGTGTCTAGTCTATGTTATTTGTTTTGATTTTGTATAAAGTGTCTACTGATTTTATCATGTACCCAACTATAAAAATATTTTTATTGTAAATGGCAAGGCTCCCATATCCTTTAGTTCGTTCGATAGGTGACTGTGCCGCACCCAAGATAGTACGACCTTATCACACACGGTGACGAGTGTCTCAATTGTGATGGTGCAGAGGTGGCCTGCCCGAGCATCTAGTTCTAACCATTTGTGCAAGATCGAGTAGATGGTGTGACCCAAAGGTGAACAAACTACTATTATAGATTAATATCTTTGTGATAATAAAGAACTAGAGATATTATGTCTATATTTTAAAATGGGCTGTATTTGTTATAGTTGCATTTCTAAAGAATTATAAATAATATTTAATTAATTTGCAACGTTACAGTCTGGAGAACAAAGTTTGGCTACTTTAATCCCTCGATTATTGACTTGGTCTACTTTACGCCCAAAATATAACACATTTAATATACACCTCTATTTACTAAACTATTTAAATTAGGATTCGAAGACTTGTTTGGTGGGTGATTTTAGGTATGCCACTTCATACTCCACTTGGCAGCAAGCTCCACCTGATAGTATCTAACAAAAATTTCTCTTCTTCTTCCTGCCTCTCTCCACACTTTATATCGTTTCATCTCTTTCCGCTTAGACATCAACATTGTATCTAGGATGATGTAAAACACCTATGATATGGCAGCGAAGTCACACAAAACTGCCCACAAAACCATCTTTTGAGTATAATTTGTATATGTTTGAACGTTAAGGGTGCAAATTAGGTCTTAGATCTTACAGTCTAACTTAAATTTGAGATACTAGAAGAGAACTTTTCCCTGCTGAATCTACCAAAGCAGTGTAAATTTTCTCTGACAAAGTGGCTTCGTAGTTCGTACAACAACACAAGAAACGGTTCAATAGCACGGATGTAAACATTGGTTGTCATGTGTGACATGATGACAGTTTGGGTGGCGCACGTGCAATTATGCAAAAAGCACCACGGTAGAAACCGGTGACGACGTTGTGCGAGTTCAATAATGGGGCCCACGGGCAGTTGCTGGTGGTGCTCTATGGGCAATGAGTGGTCTGAAGGGTGGGTGGGTGTAACACGCACGTAGACGTAGGCGCGTGCGGGCCGGGAGGTTTGTGCGGCCTCGTCTTGGCGGGTTTGTTGAGTGGAGTAGAAAAACACAGAAAAGTGTGTTGGTGGGTAGGTGAGGAGAGAGTTGGATTTGACCCTTTCTCGAAGTGTGTGGTGTGTATTCATCTTTTTTGTTTGCTTTTAGAGATCATGCATATTAATTGACGGCTAAAACTAGTACTCCCTCTGTTCGAGTATACAAGGCTTCTCACCAAAAACCACAAATTCGGAAATACAAGTCCCGCTACTCATGCCATTCCCGCGGTTGATGATACAGTTAATACGAGCAGTTATTGCTCTTTTCTTAGATGCATGCAGTTTTGCAGTGGATGATGACTGAACCGTAAACTCTGTAGAGCAGAGAGAGTACGTGGTGTGAAGATGTACTCCATGATCTATGATACACTGCAATGGCCAAGTCCATTACAAAAAGATAACACATGATTTGACACATTTTAAAAATAGATAAACCATGATTCCATTAAAAAAACATAACACATGATTCCATTACAAAAAGATAACACATGATTCCATTACAAAAAGATCTAAGCATTGAGAAACTCTTCCGCAGCAGCTACAAACTTCGGCTCACACATTAACCTAATCGGTAGAACACCTCGCCTCTCGAGTGTCTTTTCTTCAAGTGTGGAACGGAGTAGTGTATGGATCCTTTCTGGCGGATTATCTCCCGCATGCAAGCCTGATGACTAAGGAAGATCCTGTTAGACTGCTGAACAGGATATTCTTCAAAAGCTTCATGCACTTTGGCTACAATCTCCTCAATACTTTTCGGCATCTTCTTCTGGAACATCGCCTGGATTGACGCAAAATAGCCAAGGTCTAGAATATTTGTATCAGGAGAATTTGGTGGCTGGCACATCATTCTAATGTCCCAACCATCTGCCTGTACTGCTTGACAGACCTCCAAGTCATTAACAGGAACATGCGTCTTCGCATTGTCCTGCTGGATGAAAATAGGACTAGCACGGTCCTCTGCTGGCCACTTTTCCTTGATCGCTGGCAAGACTCTCGTGATGAGGTACTCACGGCTTTTCGCCATGTTGACTAGATTGGCTTGGTCTCCAACGATCCCCGAGGCCTGTTGACACTACTCCTCTGCGCAGGCTTCAACTCAACAAATGGCCATACACCGATCTTCCCATCAAAAGTGCAATTACCATTGCTATCGAACCTCGGTCTAGCAACAGCGGTGAGGAACATTACTTTCTCGATGAAGCCTTTGTTCCTAATGTTTCTCTCTGGGTTGGGTTCATCATTGCACAAGTAAAACTTCTGGCTTTTGCGAGTCCGGTAAAACCACTTCTCATCGATGTGAATAGCATTGAACCCAGCTTTGAAGGTAGGATTCTCCGGAATGCTCTCTGGCTCTAGCATGGACAGGCAGTAACAGACACGGTCTTGCTTGTTCTCATCCGTTAATGTGGGCTTGAGGTCGTTGGAGTGGCGCCGAAATGTTCTCTCCTTCAGCCGCGCGTGAACAATGGTCTTCTTCATGTGCAATGCCGCTGCTAGATCATGTAGGGTCGTCCGTTGATCCAACGGCAACTCACGCATCGCGTCAGTGTCCAGCTCTATCCTTTTTTCTGCCACAGTTCTTGGCCTTCTTGTTGATCACGGCGTTGACTCCTCCAGCCCGTCGACCATTATCCCATATGCGAGTAATGCATCTCCGTGGCACACCCCGTCTCCTGTGACACTGCAGCACTAACTCCTTTTTTAATGGACCAAGACCATTTCTAGCTAAAATCATGCCATATATGACACGCTTCTCATCGTCTGTGTACCATGTCCTCCTTTTTATGGTGTCAAAATGATCTGCAAAAAAATACACGCAATATTTAACGTTCACGTACATTAACATAATCAAATAATATCAAAACTAAAGCATTGACGTTGTCACAATACGATGAGTAGGAGTATTTGACTTACTTAAGTCCAACAGGTTGCCCACACCAGATGCATCTCCTTCGCCGATGTCGCCCGCGCCAGATGCATGTCCTTCTTGGCCGATGTAGCCCGCTACTGATGCAAGTCCTTGGCCGTTGTCGTCGACGGGTGCGGCTGAGACATGTTGTCCGTGCCCACGTCCACGTCCGCGGCCTCCACGCATCCCGTGCAAGCCACCGACGAGTCTGAGACGCCCATGACCGCGGCCTCCTCCTCCGCGGGTTCCTCCGGCCGCAACATCAAACATGCTGCGCCCGCGACCGACGAGGCCCAGAGTTGCGTGCCCGCGGCCGCCTCGTCCAATGGTTGCGTCAACCTGCCCGGCGGACCAGGCTCCGGCGCGATCGCGGCCGGTGAGGCCAAGTCTGCCGCGCCTCCGCACCTCATGCCCATGGCCTGCCTGGCCGTGTCCGGCGTCAGCTCCTCGGTCGAGGAAATCTACTCCATGCCCGCGACCCGTGTGCTTGTGTCCTAAGTGGCCGCGTCCGCCGCCACCACGGCCGGCGGGACCATGACCTCCGCTCCCGACGCCGGCATCGTCTGCTCCGCCATGTCCTCCTCCTTCGTCGTTGTCTTCCCAAACTTCGTCGTTGAAGTCAAACACATCTGGTAGATGAGCCATGTTCTACAAGCATTCGGTTTAGGGGGAGAAGAAGAACAGGTACAGGAAAGATGATGACAGCGTTTATAAGGAGAGCTCTTCTTCAAATTTCGCTGCCATGGCGCCCTTCTTCAAATCCGAAAACATGGCGCCATTGAATCAGACAAAATTTTCATCCTTTCATCCCTCCAATTCTCCACGCAATTTTGCTTCTTCCCACGTTTCTCTCTCCACGCAAAACGCAACTGCCAGTGCATGAACGCGAGCATGACGTGCTATTGGCCATGCATGAGACATGCAGGCGTGCGCATGAGAGAGATGAAACCAGCGCGGTTAATTAAAGGGAGATTATAGTGTGCGTGGTTAATTATGAGCCATGCAGGCGGTTAATTATGAGCCATGTAGGCGTGTGCATGAGAGAGAGGAGGCCCATCCCATGGCATGCTATTGGAAATTAAGGGGGAGATTAATTATGGTGCGATTTTTTAGGAAGAAACTAGCGTGATTAATATAAAAATTTGAACTATTAAAGACTGCCTTGGTCTGCGTTTTTTTGGTGAGAGGCCTTGTATACCCGAACGGAGGGAGTATTTATTTTGACAGTTTTGAGGCTACCTAAAATGGAGATAGCGAGTTTTAGTGCCAAGACAAGCACGAGTGTAATGATGCTAATAAGATAGAAGATATAGCAGAGGATTTTTTAACACGGATTTCCGCCACCGATGAGAGTAACGGAGTAAGGGCAGGACCTTTTGATTTGCAGAATTATCTAGAATATGAAAAAGTATAAATTAGATGTCATGATATATTGTATTCTACAGGAAATAAAAATATATAAATAAATATTAGAAGTTGTTTGGTTGCACCATAGAAAACCACAAAAAACTTTTAGTGTTTAGTACATGCCTTAGTTGTTATAAAAATAAAGGAAATTTTCCAAGAGGTTTGACTCAATAGATATTTTCTTTTGAAGTTACATGTAAAATAGTTCATAGAAAATTCCTATAATTTTCGATCCTACAAATTAAACAAGTTTTATAAGAAAAATTTATAAGGACTATAATCTTTCAAAAAAATTACGAATTTTTTTGAATTAAAAAGGTCCTAAACTTTAGTGTGGAAGAGTCGATAGTACGAGCAAGAAGCATGATGCAAAATCCAAAAGTAATTCATACACACAAATAGATTTTCTCCCTGTCGTAAAATCACGATGAATTGCACATACATGTGTTCAGGAACATGCAATGTGACATTCCATATGAACTGCAGATCCGACCGGCATAATTGCACTGCGCATCGCTCGTAAGGTCTAGTCACATGGCCGGCTGGGCCACCCCACTTACCCCTTAGCCAGCGAAAAAAGGACATGACCCATGAAGGAGGCATGGAACCCTTCGTCGTCGACAGAACATAGCACGGAGCGCTCGAGCTCGCCATGACGCTGCCGCCGGTGGTTCTAGGGAGGTAAGAGGTCAGGTTAGAGGTACTTGAGTAGCTTGCCATAGTGGCTCCTCCGCCCCTGACCGGCGGTGTCCTCCTCGTGTGTTATCCTGTGTTAAGAGCATGCATTAGCGAAGTCAAAAAATTATGGAATTCCTTTTATGAACGTACAACGTGCTATAATGTGTGCGCTTACAATTTTTTGTGCAAAAAATATGGCCACCGAAGAAGGAAGTGACGCAGAGCTAGTCTATTGACTATAGGAGCTCAAATATTTCGCAAGTTGACATGTTTTTTCATGTGGTTTTTATAGCAAGTGCATATGTTAGTATGTTGTATCTACATAAATTTCTCAATATCATATGGTCATTTCAATCTAATATGTCATAGGTACTATCATAGATAATATATTTGACGCACTTGTATTTAGCTACTAGGACCAACCAAGGTGCGACAGGGAGTAAACGACTCATGTACGTACTGTGGACGTCACACGAACATGACACAGAGGTCGACTCATGTTCAATCTATGTAGAGTCTGCATTAGCATCGTGATTCGTATACGACTCAAAGTAGGGCTGCCTCTACCTCTCTCAAGTATTTTAAAATAAATGTAGAAACTATAAGCTTTATTGAGAAAGAACCCAACCGCAAAATGAGAGGGAGGTCGCCCCCATTTATAAGGTGGGGGTTGGCTTGGTGTGCAATTACAAAGTTGCCCTAGGCAAGTTACGCTAATACCCCTCAGTTTATAGCATCACCAGGGTATTTTGGTCATTTCCCCCTACCCCCTAGAGGAATATTCTAGAGCATCTTGGGGGTATCTTCAATGAATCCTGCTCCAGGTGGTGCCACAATACGAGGTGAAGGCGGATGTCGGGGCGTAGACAGACAATAGAGCATAGACGGATGATAGAGCGTAGATAAACAATGAAGGCTTGACGGATGACGGAGTCGTGGTGGATGACAAAGTTATGGCGGACGATGGTATCATGTCAGATGTCAGAGTCGTGTCCGGTGACAGAGTCGTGCTGAAACTCTTAAAGGACAATGATGAGTATGAAAATATTGACAAAGCAGACAAGTTTCAGGCTACCGAGTTGTTTACGTTGATCGGGGCAACGCGTGGACGCTGACAAAGAACACTTGGCGTGTGGCATCATAGTGAGGGCACATTTGCTCTTGTGTTGATGAAAAACATTTGGCACGCGGCGTCATAGTGGCGGAGGCATTTGCTCCTGTCCCAACAAAAAACATTTAGCGATCGATGGTGTAGTGTCAGGCGCATCAGGTCTTCCCCTAACAAATTTTTTTTAGCGGTTGACAGTACAGCACCGAACGTGTAGGGTCCTTCCCTGACGAGACACATCTATCCCTTGGTGGTGTGGCTTGATCCTTGGGGATGTATCATGATTTTAAGTCCTATGTCGATACTGCACTCTTGGCTAGTCATGGCTTTGCTTTCCAGTTTTACTAAGTTTGTATTTCGTTAGGAATTTCCATAGAGTTTCCTCGGAAGACGGAGGTATCTGTAATATCTCCCAGCGTAGTTGTGAGGTTGTTGCTTGCTTTAGGTGTGGGATGACCACCATGGAGTCTTAGCTCTGTCAATGCAACAAAGTGTTTCTCGACGTGACCGTAGAGTCTTAGCTCACTCACGACAACGGAGTATGTCTTGGCGTGACCATGGAGTCTTATCTTGCTCACAGAGGCGGAGTGTGTCTCGATGTGGCCACGGAGTCTTAGCTCGATCACGGCGACAGATTATGTCTTGACATGGCCGCAGAGTCTTAGCTCGCTCGTGGCGATCGATTATGTCTCAACGTGGAGATGGAGTCTTAGCTCGCTCATGGTGGCAAAGTATGTCTCGATGTGGCCACAGAGGCTTAGCTCACTCACGGTGACGGAGGATGTATTGCTGTATATGACCCTTTTAAGGGAGGTTGACCATCATTGCTCATGTCATCGCGGCATATTACTTTGTGTCCGTCCGTGACGGAGTGCTGATCTCGACACTGCGATGGAGCATTAAGCTCGACGCCGTGACATAGCGCTGAGCTCGACGTGCAATGAAGAAGAGGTGAGCTCGCTGCCGTGATGGAGTGTTGAGCTTGATGTCGTGATAGAGGACGCCGCCACGACACGCTGTGCTCGACGGCACGACGGAGCGCTGATCTCAACACCACGACAGAGGTTTGAGCTCGATGTTACACCCAAGCACGTGGCGATGACGCGCTGCGCTTGACACCGTGATGGAGCACTTAGGATCTGACATAGCTTGTCGTTCAGTTCCTCACGAACAGTGCCAACTATTGTAGGTACGATCCTATACAATATATTTGATGCACTCCCATTTGGCTAGCAGTACCAACCAGGGTGCAATTGGGGACCAAAAGACTCGCCTACATGATGTGGACATCACACGGAGGTTGACTCGAAGGCCGACTCGTGTTTAGCCCACGTAGAGTCCGCGTCAGCATTGTGCTTTGCATACGACTAGAAGCAGGGCTGCCTCTACATCTCTCAAGTATTTTTCAAATAAATGTATAAACTATAAGCTTTATTGAGAGAGAATCCAAGCTCCATATGAGATGGGGGTCTCCTCTATTTATAGGGTGAGGTTTGGCTCGGTGTGCAATTACAAAGTTGCCCTAGGCAATTTACGGTAATACTCCTCGATTTGTAGCATCACAGGAGGTATTTTGTTTGTTTTTGCTACGCTTAGAGGAATATTCTAGAGCATCTTAGGGGCATCTTCGGCGAATCCTGCTTCGGGTGATGCCATGGTACGAGGTGAAGGCAAATGTCGGGGCGTAGATGGACAACAGAGCGTAGACGGACGACAGAGCATAGACAGACGACGAAAGCTTGATGGATGACGGAGTCATGGAGGACGACCGGTTAATGTTGGATGACAGGGTCGTGAGGATGCCAGTGTCATGACAAATGATAGAGTTCTGGCGGATGACATAGTTGTGTTTGGTGACGAAGTCGTGATAGGTGTCAGAGTCATGTCGGGTGATGGAAGTCGTGCTGAAACGCTTAACAAAGGATAATGAGTATAAAATATTGACGAAGCGATCAAGTTTCCGATTACCGAGTTATTTATGTCGATTTGGGGCAACGCATGGACCTGTCACGCCCTGATTTTCAAATAACCAAAATTAGGGTTAACAAAAACTTTTATTTCTAAATACGTCAACTTAAATGAGCCTGATTAAAACTTCTATCGAAATGTTGTGTAAGCAGAACCCTAAGAATTAAACAAAGCTAAATCACCCTGCGCTTATCTCTCAACTCCATCTTATCGTTACAACCCTAGACCAGCATCCAAAGCTATATGGTAGCAAGACCTATCTGCAACAGCAACGCATATATATTGGGCAGAATCACTTTTCTCGGGTCATACTTTTTCGCCATGATCTTCCCTATTTCTTGTAACCCCAAAACGCCTACATATACGCTAAAATCTCAAATGTATGTGTACACATACACTCAGCGCAACTTTACCAAAATCATTCCAAAAATGAGTTCTAGACATATGCGGACCTTGAACTACAAACCCTAAAGATAATCGTTAGAAAACTCTCGATAAAGGTCGCTAGGATCTTTATGTGTAAGTAGATGAGAACCTTCAGTTCGAAAAGCATAACATACTTCAGATGCCGTCCTAAGCTGTTTTGATAATTTAGCAAAAATGCTAAGTTGAAGCTTCAGAAGAACCTCCAAAAGTATGGGAGATATGTTATCAAATGTATGCCATGTCATGCCAAGGCACTCCTGCTATTTTTTAAAGTTTCAAACAATCTTAGAATTACATCTAGCCCCTTTCTAACCTAGCTCATTAATCCCTTAACTTCGACACTCAAAATTTGCTGTAGAATCTTGGTGAAATATCCTCTATATGTATGTAACTCATTTGACAATAAAACTACACCTACATGTACCATTTTCCAATCTCAAATAATATAATCTCTATTCATTATTCTTCCCACGAGTATAATGGTCAAACATCCGAAAACCTAAAGCAAAAGTTTAGGCTTTGTTCTCTGTTCTTTTTTTGTGTGTAGCTTCTCTTTTCCTGCTAATCCCACCAGGAATTCTACCCACCAAGCTGGCCAAACAGCCCTTTTCCCCTCCTGTTCGTGTGGCCCTGGGCCCGCATGTCATCTGTTTCTCTCTCCCTTGTTTCTTCTTCCCCCAAACAGCCCCAACTCTCTCTCTTTCCCCTCTGCTGCCGAGCACGCTTGCTGCCGCCCCCTCCCTAGCTCCAACCGAGCCGACCAATGGCTCCACGACAAGGACGGCGCCAGGGCCTCCCCTCTGTTGACCTCCGTGCTGGACCCCCTTGCAGCCCTTGACGTCGCCGCCGCCTGCCCAGGGATCTCAACCGGACACCGGCTGTTCCCCTGCCACAGCACAACGCAACCATGTTTCCTTCCTCTTATCCTTACCTCCTTCCGAGCACCATAAAGCAAGCTCGAGCCTCAACCCTGCCATTTCCCCCCATTCTCCCCCGCTGAACAACCGGAGCCTTCCCTCTCCAAGCACCGGTGCCTAGCTCGACAAGCCCGTCGCCGGCCGGATCCCCTTTTCTTCTCCAAGCACCACCAGACACGCCACTTCTTCAATCCTAGATCCTCTCACTGCTCTTTCTTCCCCGAGCAGCTCAACCGTGGCCGCTGCAACCACCCTCATCCGCAAGCCCGCCGCCTACCGGACTCAGTGGATCGGCCGCAACTCCTTTTACCCTGTCCTGGCCCCCGACGCGACCCTGAAGCTCGTCGTTGAGCTCGCCTCCGCGGGGCTAACCGAGCGCTGTGCAGTCCCGGCGACCCGTACGGCATCACCGCCCTGGTGGACTTCTTCCTCCCCACTCGCCCTCGCCCGAGCACAGCCGAGGGTAAGCCGCTGTTTGTCTACCCCCTGCTCTCCTCTCCCCCGTCTATCCCCTCTCTCCACGGGATCGATCCCGTGAGGCAAGCCACCGACCGACGGGCCGTGGGCTCTTTTTGACCCCCGCGCGGCCCACAGTCAGACTAGTAAGGCGGGTTTTCGTGGTGTTCCTGTTTACGCCTTCGCTACTACGGAAGCGTAAACGTTTGGCCTATCTAGAATACGTTGTCCCTTTGAGAAAGCGTATACTCCTCTGTTCCTTGGCCTAAGGCCTTGTCTCAATACCGAAAGCGCCTTCTCAGTTCTCTCCTCTCGATGTCACCCCCGCCTTGTCGGCAGAGTTTCCCCTTTCCCTTTTTCTCTCTCGGCAAAAGTTCAGAAGACGATTTCTCCTCCATCGTAGCTCTGAATGGAGTGATTCTTTTTCTGATACCCTTCAAAAATCAAAACCTACCCTCCGATACAATTTTTTATAATTTTTGAAATGGTTTTAAATTCAATTTTGAATGTGCTTGAATTTAATTACCCCATGCACATCTTTTTCAATATGAATCCAAACGAATTGATTCATCTTCTAGTGTTCTTCTAAAATAAAATACCTTGATTCTAGTAGGTTTATGAAAATCTAGGTATTTCCCATTCCCGTTAATACCATGAGAGTATACGAAACTCTAATGTGCTTAATACGACTGAGTAAACAAATATGCACCAGAATACAATTGCTACAATCATCAATATTTATAATCAAAGCTTCATCATCTACGACATGAACCTTAACCCTTGGTTTCAATATAAAACAAAAACTTAAAGTTTTTTTACCCTAATATGGAGGAAGTCGGTGAAATCCTAACTCGGTCGTAAACCCTACAGATAATATCTCTTGTCATGAAAACCTAATGCACCTCTTTCTTCAAACCTTTCAAAATAGATAACTGCCCTAACATGCCATGAGTGTGTGAAGTAATGATCTGGTCTTGTATCTGTCGTTACTTGGTTTTGCTCGCACCGCCATTTATTCGATGTTTTCTCAACGTGTAGTTACAACGTTGCGGCACTTCGACAGAAGGAACCAACGCGTTGCCATATCAAGATCGGACTTCGGATAACGACCGATATTGCCAGGCAAGCATCCCCGCCTTGATCATGTTGAACCCTATATTTTCAAATTTACTTATGTTGACTACGAACCCTGCATGCCATGTTGATAATTCCACTATTTTTGTGTTAGATGTAGCTAAGACCTAGTATTGCATGCAATTAATAAACCTTCCCTTGTCGCCCTAGGACTACTCCCTCTAACAGTATGGTCTTACTGTCGGGGATGTAGGGTATAGTAGCTAAAGCTAGTGCAAGCTTAGCAAAAATAGAATTTTGGTTATATGTTACGAAATACCTACACTTGTGAAGGATGGAGCCTCAGAGAGGTGTCCATCGTCATGGGGAAAGATTGTTTGTGGAAAGGTTTTCCGACAAAACCCTAAATCAAACCGGAGTTGATTTGGATCTGGGTGAGAGACATAATGTGGTGTGGAGGAAGGTTGTCGACTTGAGGATGCCTTATGTGGCATTGTTAGTAAACCTAGTCTTGTGTGACTTGGAATCTATCAGAGTCTTGCTCAGATCAATTAAGGACCGAAACTAAGTACCGCTTGGCCAAGTTTATATCGTACGTCCACATGTTCTTTATGGAAAGGACTTGACCAAGTATTCTGTTTAGTACTAGTGCACGAATCCGTAGGTAAAAGGTGGGAATTGCAAAGAGTGGGTAGACTCCAGAGAGCCTTCTCGCGGTTTAGCGTAGGAAGTTGTTCGACACAAAGACGGGTCTGCATTGTGGCGTGATTTAACAAGCAGTGCGAGAATGGCTCATCTGGCGAGTTCATCATTAGGGCTAAGTGGACGAAAAGTCTCGTTGTGCTATCCCTGCCAGTACACCTCATGAAGTGTACTCATGTGGCCATGGCATCAAGGGAGAACCACATCGTGTAGGTAAAACCGTACAACCTCTACAGAGTGTTAAAAATCTATTCGAATAGACGCGTTCATGGTCATGGACACACCTTGGTTTAAGCCACACCCTGATTAGACTGTGATTTCATTTTAAAATGGGGCATGGGTTTAAGGATGCGGGCATGATGTGCCCGCAGTGTGCGGTAAGAGCTACGGGTTAGTAGCGGGAGCCGCAGAAGTATGATTGAGGTCATGCCACACGGCGATGACATGAGGTTATGGTGGAGTAGCTCGGTGCGGAGATGAGGGAGGCGGTAGCTGATAGCTACCGTCTCACCAGTTAGTACTTTGATGAAATTTGCCAAATTGCTTTTCAATCTATTACCGTACTACTGATGAGAATTTACCTTTCACACAACTTGCAACCTAGGCTAGTAGGTCTGTCCTAAAGATAAGCCTTGCATGAAAGTACATCCGTATATACCCCCTTCGGGATGTTTGTGAGTACATTCAATGTACTCACCCGGCTTGTTGACGTGGCCAGATGAAAAGGATTATACTCCGAAGACGATGACAAGGTACGATGAAAGCTAGGGCTTAACTCCTAGTCGGTTGCCTGTCGGGTAAGGCATATCAGTGGGCTGCACCATTCAAGCTAACTTGTGTGTACTGACTACTGATCATGGGACCAGTACAAAAATCAAAAGGGTTATCCGGTCCTTAAAACCGGGTACACCACAGGACCCTTCCCACAACATAATCCATTCAAGTGTCATGCAACATATCTCATATAGTGCGTCAGAATTTATATTGGTCATTTTCAGCTAGCAAATTATATAACCCAAAAATGTATTTGCGCTACATATATGAGTTACTTTTTAAACTCATTCCTAGGTCTCTTCTAGAACATATAGGGCATGTTTGGTATCTTGCATGAAGCTTAGCCGGACCTGTCGGATGCAGCATCTTTGAATTTAGGAGTGTTTGGTTGTCTATATGTCTCATTGCACTAGGCTAGTATAATGCTTAAAGAACTCCTCAGCTAGGCCTTGAGAAACACAAATAAGAATTTGACGATGAATAGTATAGTATCCCGTATACGAGGAGGTATCCGTATACGATTTCCTGGACTATCGGAATAAGAATACGTATCCGGCAAGGATCCCCACGAGATAAGGTAACCTCCCGTAAGGAGGAAGGACACCCCTTAAACTAGAAAGTCAATCCCGGCGTTTAAGGAAGCCAGAGTTCTACTCGGGCATAAGTCCATATCCGGTACGACTCGGAGAGCCCCCTATAAAAGGATCAGCAATCCCATAGGGGGGAGAGGTTTGAAGTCCCAAGAGGTCAAGTTAGATCCAAGAAGCCTGAAGCCTGAAGCCATCCAGAAGCCCCAGCGATTCCCACGAGAAGACCCACCACCTCGAAGGAGTCGAGCCCTACGGAACTAATCAAAGTAGCCTTCGATTAGGTTTAGGATAGCCACTAAAATACACATCCTTTGTAAGATATTCTCTGATCAATATATACGAACATGACGTATGGTTGTTATCCTGAGAGAGGCCCGAACCTGTATAAAAAAGGCGTTTCCTTGTCGTCAGATCGTTTGGCCTTGTGCCCTAGAGGTCCCTACCTAATAACAAGTATCTTTGTCTCACGACTACCGTAAGATCGGCGGTTCACGAATCATCGACAGGACTATTTTTCCATAGCCAGGCTAAGCAGGTGCAAGATACCCTCTTACCTATGGACCAGACTGCATCTCCCTCTGTTCACCCATGCAAGCTTGCACGCAGCCAAACATAATCTCTTAGGGTCTAGCTCACTAGATACAGGCAACCAAATACTTGAGCTAGTTAGAGGTTGCATCATGCTGGCCAGGCTCCCTGGAGCCCGGCTCACGCAAACCTAGTTGCCAAAGTGGTGCAGGTAACCAAACACGTCCATAGAAATTCTACAACGCAAGAATATAGAAATCATATAAATTGAGGTGTTTTTGTACCTAGGATTCCCACGGGAACCAAGAACACACGAAACTTTTCCAAAAGTATCGTTTGGATATTCCACAAAGAAAATGCAGGAATTTCAGATACAAAGAAAAGACCCCATATTTTGTTTTCCTTCAAAATTTCTATGGAATACCTATTTTATAGGAGTTTCATGGGGATCGTAAGGAGCTAATTCTTTTTTCCAAACGGCATCCTAGTATTTTTTTCTAAAAAATTAATTCCTCCAAAGTTTCTTAATTTTTCCGTAGTTCTAAACGGCACCTTATCTGATGAGGCTTAAGAGGCTTTGCGTATATAGTTTTGAATCTCGGAGTGGGGATTTTGTGCACCTGAGGGCATTTGCACCCATTTGACTTTACTCGATTTTTTAAAATCACATATAAGTTTCAAAAAAATCTGAAAAAATTCATACTGGTTTACGATGGAATGAAGTATACACATGTAAATTTTCATAAATAATATGTCCATTTGTGACCGGTGTAAAAAAAAATATGTGTACTGTTCACGACTATTCATGACCCCAAATGTGTTTTTTTTACACATGTCACAAATGGGTATATTATTTTACGAAAATTTAACCGTGCATACCTCACAATTTTTTCAGATTTTTAAAATATAAATATGTGATTTTTAAAATTTTAAAATAATGGGTACATGTGCCCCATGGTCACCTTGGCACTTCCGTGAACCTCATCCCTTCCTTGTACAGATGCGCTCACCAGTCCGTTTGCTGAGATCAGCCTCCGTCAGTTGGGACGTCCGCAGTTGCGTATTGCTCTGCCGAAATTAGCAGGAGCATCAAATTTCTCCTCGAAGAAAAACAAAAAAGCAGGAGAATCAAACTTTGATCCTCTCTGCGTGCTTTCCTACCGTTTTTGACAACGTTTGCCGCCATTCCTGACCTGCCTTCGGACTCCTCCGTCCAACTTCGCCGCGTGCCGGTCCACTTTCTCTCGACTTGCGGCATGCGCCGGTGCACCGCTGCGTCCTGCACGCAAACATTGTGCGCGGTGCGTCACATAGGATTTACCAGTCCAAGTACGTGGTCGGGCAGGACTCGGTACCGTGGCACGCTTCTCTGTCGCCGCAGCGAAACGATCGAGTTACCAGAACGGCAGCCTTTCTGTGCCACGCGCGCATCACTGGCGCCAGCCGCGAACGAGAAGAAGCGGGTGGGTAGGCGCATGCAGAGAAGGCGAGCAGCGGTGCAGTGCATGGCACGAACTCAGCCAAGTGGCAGCGTGACCAGCCACAAAGGTCCCCATTTCCGCAGTTTATTTCGTTCGCCGTCTGTATTTTCAGCCGCACATTTCTGCAGGCACGTCCATATGTATCGGAACTCTTCGATGGTCCACCGCGTGTCTGGGCCATTGTTAATTGGTTGCGTTGCATGATCCGGTCGCTAGCTACAACAATACGAGCTGAGTGTGATCGCTTGCTGCTGCGGTTTACGTAGATCGCGACTGATCTCTTCAAGAGTTTGACGTCGGAAATCTTGATTTATTACCTATACAAGTATTACACTTCAGAGGGTTAGAGGCGTACTTGGGTTATCAAGATCAGATCGTGGGCAGTTTGGCACTTTGCCTGTCCTTTTGTTCTTTGTGTACGTGTACCACACGCACTTTGGTTTTGTGTATGCTAGCTCGCTCGTATTAGACGAGTAGATTGATGGGAACTGAACTTCACGCGCTTGCTGTCGGAAGCCATCGTGTCATTCGTCTTTTTGCACTCCAGGCCTTGGCACCTTCTCCTTCCCAGCGTCTCCGCGACGGCCGTCGCCACCGTGACGGTGCCGAAGATGAGGAGCACAGCAAAATCAAAACAACAACACTGTGTTTTCTCAAAAAAAGAAAAACAATAACACTGTCAACTCCATGAACGAAATTTCAACTGAATCGATTACGCATTGACCATCACTGAGCCTCATCATATTATTGTTGCGGGTGGACCAAGTTCTGCACGTGCTTTATCAATTTGTATTAGGCGAGGACTGTGGTCAAAGTCGAGTCAAATGGGCCGTGCTCTAATTTTTTGTTGAGGCGCATGCGGGCATGACTCCGTATGATCGGTACAGGGATACGTGAGAAAAAAACAGAATTATGTTAAAAATTCTTAAGAAAAAGCCAAATATCCGGTAATCCGGTGGATCATCTTATTAGTACGATATTTTTATTATGGTGATGTTAGTCTATTCTTAGAGTTGACATGTAAAACAATTGCTGATATTTTTTAAAACATGTTTTCTTACTTGTTTGAGCATATTTTCTTGTCTTTTTTTTTATTACTTTTACTGCCAAAATTGCCAACCTTATGCAGATTATCTCCAGATCCCATCAATTAGAATAAAGAGGTTTAGGATGATAGCCACAATATCTGAAGGCTTTTTAGAAAAATAATTGCATCAACATCTTCTATACAAGAAACAAAGCCAACAGAAGAAACCACGTGATGATATGATACTCCAGAGCGCCGAATGGGATACGGTACGGGCCAGCTCGCTCATACCGGGTACTAGAGGGTCCTTCTTGCAAATAAAACCCCCTGGCAGCGGTGGATTCAAGAGGGCCCGTTCCTACACACTCCGACAGAAGACAACATAGAAAAGAGCTCCTAGCTTAGATCTACGGGAGGACATCATCTTCACCAAGGGGATGACGATCTTCACCAATAATCAAGAGGAGATTCCAAGGGAGATCGAAGATCCATCCATCTACAATCATCCCCTTCATCATCTTCAACTTCCCCATAGTTTAAGCTCTGAACTTGTCCATTTACATACTTTGTTCATCGTGGATTTGAGGATTACTTGTACTCATTTTCCTAAGTTTTTTACCATTATTTTACTCATGTCTTGTTTTTCGAATCTTGAGTAATCCATTAGTTCTTGAGTCTATAGAGGAATCCTAGCCTAACTATGATTGAGATGTGGTAATTTATTTGGGTTATGTTATATGATGTTGATGATTTCTTCATGATGCTTGTGCAAACGTTGACTACACACCATTTTTCCCTAGCGGACATGTCTGGTGTCAACGCCTTGGAGGAGCGAGATAAGAGGTACTGTGGTGACAGAAGCTACCTCGAACCCTTGAGCCACCTCGGTGTGAAGCATAGAGACCCACATGCTTTACGCCATAACCATAGCTAAAACCTTAATTTATACTCTATAGCAATTACACATTGGGAGGGGTGATGGTTATGAGGGATATGTACACGATGTTCGAGACATATCTTGTTTAGGCTTAGTTCTCATTTATGCATGTGACAATTCCCAAATATTTCTCATCTAGTATTTAAATATGTTTAGTGGAGATTCCTTAACCCTGAAGAACGCCTTAGCCATTGGTCGTACTCCGAGTTTACTTTTCAGCATTTCCGTTATTACTCTTGAAAGTGCATCTACGCCTTCTAAATGGGTTTTGATGATTAATGATAAAATGATTAAGAGACTAATGCGTTTACCACGTTTTGATCAGATGTTAGTTCCATGGATATGGCGTTGACAGCCTCTAAAAAGATTGAAAAAGATATGACTTGGATGGCTAGAAGAATATAGATCTTTTTCTAACTTTTTTGGTGGTTCAAAGAATCACATTGAGTTATAGGCAAGCCGCACTATAAAGAGAGGAGTAAGTTGATAACTAGGGTGGATCATTGTTGCATCATGCTCAATAGGATCAACTTCTATTTCCTTAGAATCCGTAAGTTCTCCACACACTTTTCTTTAAGTGTTCTCGGAGCCTCCAGACCGGAGTTCTATGTTTTCCAGAGCCACCGAGTGATGTTGATCCGGACCCTCCGGTGATCTATGTTACTTCTGTGTAGAAGCGTATCTTTTGTCCAGAGCCACCGAGTGATTTCCATCTAGAGCCTCGAAATGTTGTCAAGGCTTCTGTTCAGAAGCATATATGTTCTCCGGAGCTCCGAGTGGAAGTAATCCTGAACCTCTAAGGGTTCACAAAGCCTCTATCTAGAGAGCTATTCTTGGATTCAGTGCCTTTGAGTATAACTTTTCCGGATCCTCCGGAATTCACATAACACTGATGTAACTTGTCGAGGCACTCCGAGTCGTTTTCGTTAGGACACTCCGACAAGAAAACCTAGCTTTCTGTTCTTTGTGCTGATCGTGCCCGAACACTCTAAGTGAGTTTCGTTCGATGCCTCCAAATGAGCTAGCTGGTTCTGTCTTTGCCAAATGTTGAGCTTCCGAACACTCTGAGTTGATGTTGTCCGAAGCATTCGAACTAGGCTTTCTTCTGAAAACATAAGATTGTTTTTCTATCCAGATCTTCCGAACATACATTGATCAGACCCTCTGGGTACTAGAATTCATTTGTTGCTTAAATCGTTTAGAACCTTTGGGTAGTGTGGGTGTGTGCTTCGACATGCCAATTGAGCCGTTATTTTGAACGCGGACCCTTCAGGTGATTTTCGTCCAGAGCCTCTGTGCGGTGTAAAAAGTGGCATAACAGCTAGATGGGGGCTCTCTATAAATACTTCCACCCACTCTAGTTGGGATTTTGTCTTGCTCGTCCATTCCTTTGTTCCTGCCATTTTTATTTCTTCTTCTCCTCACTTCCAATTGCTAATCTTTCAGAGGAAAGAAAAGAAAAGGAAGGGTTTGATCTAGTTGAGCATCTAGTAAGAGGATCTCTCCAAACTCTAGTTACTCTTGTTATTAGAGATTGACGCCTCATAGTTGGTTAGGAGTTCTTGGAGAGCATTAAAGAAGGTGTGAATCGCCTCAAGGCTCTATGAAGATTGGAACTCACCTATCGCAAGGTGAAGAGCTACCAAGAAAAGAGGGAGACTTCGTATAAGCAAGCCTTTTGAGAGAAGAGCACGTTTTGGTGTACCAACTTCAATTTTTAAGTCAAGCTTTCTTAACAAAGATGTAGAACCTCGCCAAGTGTCTAAACTTTGATAACAAATCTCTATGTCTTCGCGAGTTTCCTTTTCTCCATCTCTATCTTTGAAGTTTTGTTACTTGGTTGCATAGGTTGATAGTTCAATTATTTGTGCATTAATTTTTCTACTAGTATATATAGGTTGTTTTAGAAGTAATTTTTTGAATTGTTTATTGGCCTCCCCTAGACGTCATCTTCGATCCTTCGGCTCTTTATTTTTGTGCAATATCGTTTCACTCGTTTCAATAAATATTTGATAGTTGCGTATGTCCGGCCGGTCCATCCATATCTTAATTTGGTTGGTGATACCAACCGACGTCTGACCATGGTAGGTTTCCCACTCGTCCGAACTACATAGGCCTGTGGTTGGGCTGGCCGGGTTGCAACATCACCATTCACCAGCATACACTTTCTAGACATACTACGGAGGTTAGCTTGACGCCACGTTGAGTTTTGGCTCCATTGTCTTCCCTACCTAGTTTGGGTTGACAAAATTATTCGAGCACCACAAAACAGTGGTGAGTGCAACACCTCCACCACGACACGGACGTTGGTCGGGGACGGACGCCGCAGCCGCCACACCGAAGTAGTTAAGCTAACCAGGACTTCCGATCCAAAGGCACGCGTTCCTTTTCTGTTTCCCCTCACAGGTTCTGTAACGAAGGCATGGTCACCTGGTGACTAATGCCGTGCTCATATGAACATCTCCCCGCCGCGAAGATGCTCATATGAACATCTTCTAGCTGCGAAGATGCTTTGCTTTTGTTGTTGAAGTAATTAAAGTGCCGGTGTTAGACATGATGTCTTTGCTCTTATTCATAAAGGTGAACAGAAAGATACACTGCTACGCACACAAATACTCAAATACTGTCTTTCAAAAAAAGAAAAAGAACTGACAGTTGTTTCATAGAACTTGGACACCCTGGTGCAGGAGCCGTTTGCTTCTAATAATTGGTGCACCTGCAAGCGGCTAGGCGACTCTCCATAGTCTATCGTCTTTATTTTTAAGGATGATTTATATGTAAGTCTACGGGCATGTTTTTTAATAGTAACTTCATGATAATAGACTATGTTGGCTATGTACATGCGGAGACCCGTACATACGGAGACCCGGAAGGTAGTAAAACTTCTTTGGAAAAAAGGTTGTAGCACTGCTACTATAAGTGTTGGCCTTGATACGAGGATTCCAGACCTTTGGTTAGACAAACAATAGGCATTCAAATGTGGACTTACGGCCTAATGGCCCATATGTATGAGTAGCTGCTAACCTCGCTTGCCACAGGTAGGCCAACTAAACTGCTGGCAACCCAGTACCATATGGATAAGTAGATCACATTAGACGGCTGGGCCTTTTCCTTAGCTTTCAGTTATGCATCCTGGAATCCATTTGCTGTCTTTCTTTCTCGCTCTTTTGCTTTAACAAAGAAGGAAATCACGCCACACGGTCCGTAAGCTAACACAGCCGATCTGAGTTCAAAAGGAAAAGCTAACATAGTCGGTTTCCGGAAAAACTTTTTACAAAGATTTTTGGTCAAAAATTATGACATGTTAGGAAATTCACCGATACAAATTAAAAGCCGACATTTTTTTCCTTTTCCTACTTGATTGAGGCAAGGTAGAATCACACTGAGAAGCAAAAAACCTTCAAGCGGGATCATGCTCAACGTAAATCCAACTAGTGAGGAATCACGGATGAAAACCCTACATTACCGTTTACCGTGAGAGATTGCATGCAACACACCACCCACACCATGAGCTTGTGGCCCAGCCCACCATGGGAGAGGAAGTCATCTTCGTTCTCTCGCAATGGAGGGTGCAAAGTGGAGCGGCAAGTGGGAGGAGGCTAGGGTAGAGCGGAGGCAGAGCCTCATTGGTAACCTCATTGACAAGTTAAGTCTCAGGAAGGGGAGGTCATGGTGGCTAGAGAGGTCTCACTTTGTTTTGGCTTGGAGAGGAGTCCGGTGAGGGGCGGTGGATCGACAATGATGGTGGCTGAGGGTGAGGAGAACATCGGTGAGCGAAACCAGCCAAAGGGTTCGTTGACGTGACCAAAGGAGACTATGGCAATGAGGGTTGGGGGGGGGGACGGTGTATCCTATGGCGGTAGTGAGAAGAAATTGTTATGGTGTGAGGTGGAGAGGGCAATACGGTGACGTGGCAAAGCGTAACGGCATCGCTGGCTAGGGGTAGCGGAAGAGGAGAGGGTAGAGAGAAAGGTGTAGGAACAAAGAAGCATCCTGGCGGGCTGGGCCGCACACATGCGCTGGGCTAGCACCGCTATAAGTGGTAGATAGGATTTTCCGTCATGGGAGGTAGGGGTTTTATATTTAGTCCTTGATTCTGTCTAGCTGTTCTTTGATAGCCCAGGTTATTCTTGCTCAAAGTGTTCTTTCTTCTAACATCATTACTTTATAAAATTTCAGCCCAAATTGGATTGATCGTACTTAAGTAAGGGTTGTGGCTGAAATGTAAAATCCTATCTAGGGCCTCTTTGATTCGTAGGACTCTAAATACATAGGAATAGAAAAACATAAAATATGATAAGAATGCATTTGTAAAACAGATCTGCCGGCACCCCTAGACGTGGCGGCCCCGATAGACGCCCCGCCCCGAACCGATCAAATAGCCCCCGAGCCGGCCAGTGATCCTGTCGTCGAGCCAGCTGTGGTACCTTCAGCACCTGCACCTCCCTCGGGGCGAGATGAAGAGAGTGCGTCTGTCTCGTCTGATGATTCTTGGTCTAGCGAGTCAGGATCGGAAGAACAGGAGGCGCCCGAGCCGTCGTCAGCAGCACTATCGAAGCCGAAGAGACGGTACAACCCTAGAGGAGGCACCAACTGACGAACGAGACATTCGTCGTCACTCGAGTCGGCATAACAGGTGTTCCTTCAAGTCCCGAGAAGGCGGTGGGGTCCTTCAGCAACACCTGCGGGTGCATTGTCCGTGAGTATGTCAGGATCACATGCCGGGACTTCAAAAAATTGACCGACGCCCAGAAAAGGTCCTGCTCGACAAGCTGTGGGATAAGTACGCTATCTCCTGACAAGGAAAGAGTGCAAAAGAAAGCCGACAACATCATGTGTGTTGCTCTAAGGACATGGCGATATGAAGCAACAAAGCTGCTAGATGCCAATTTCGAAACTGAAATTAAAACTAAATGGCCAAAGGTAGAACTCGAACACTGGGAGGAGTTTGTTGCTGACAAGAAAAGTGACGCATTCAAGGAGAAGAGTCGCCAGGGGAAGGAGCTGCGTGTGAAGAACAAATTCCCGCACCACCTTGGCAGCCGAGGTGTTGCAGAGAAGAGACCGATCTAGGCCAAAGATGATGCCGTGCTAATAGCGGCTGACAAACCGATTCCTTTCACCGATATCGAGCAGGAACGCGCCCAGATTTGGATGAGGGCGCACACAGTCCTGACCCAGCTACTGGATCACCAATTATCACGGACCCTGAGCTTCAGGCGGTTTCCGAACATTTGGTATAATCTAAACCTAATGTCCTCTTGAAATATACTATTATGCTTCCAATACGCTAACGGCCCCTACCTTGTGCCGTTTCCCTTGCAGAGGCAGCTATCCCAGCAGCCTGCAAGCTCCCAGGACTCTGTCCAGAGTGAGAGGTAGGAAGACCATCTCTCGAAGGCTCTAGGAACGAGGGAGAAGACAGGGCGTGTTCGAGGGATCGGGAGCGGCGCTATCTGGGATGAAGTCTTTCCTCAAGACTGCGAGGCTGCCCACCAGAGGAGGAGAGGAAGGCAAACATCTCTTATGCAAGAGATGATAAGGGCAGCCCAGGAGGCTGGCAAGCAGACGGCGCAACAATTTTTAGAGTCTAGAGGCTATGACGCCCGCGATGCAACTCGTCCACCTTTGCATCCTCATGGACATCAGAGCTCCTATCCTTCTGGATGGAGTAGCTGCGCCTCAGCCTCCGACGTCGCCCCCGAGTCGCCAAATCCCGTCGACGACATCACTGTAAGCTTCGTCGCCACCATGAATCACTTGTATGAGGTCTCTAATTCACAGCATTGTGCGGATAACAATGGGTGCGACATATTATTTATTATGCAGGGCCCCACGAAATGCCAGCTCACTATCCCTTTGCCCGGCGTGAAGAAGACGGTTGCACGCGGCCTAATCTTTCCAACAGTAGGGGGCGCGACATGCCACAACGCTGCTATACCTTCCCACATGGCGAGGGTGCAGGTGGACCACGTCGTCGCCGAGTTCAATGACGTCGCAGTCCCTGTCACCTCTGAAGAGGATGTCATAAAGTTAGGAGACTGCAAGGGGTACTACATCCTGTGGCCGAAGAATCAGATAATTATCTTCGGGGTGTCCTCTCCTATTACATCAACCATCCCCTCTCCATCAACCGGAGCCGGCCAGTCTCTGCTCGGCCTGTGCACTACGCCCATTTCGTTCGATGATCAGGATGACGATCTTGCCGAGCAGCAACACATGCCGATCCTTCCGTCCCAGGAGGAGGAGCAACCCAAGATGGACTCGCCGCCCCGTGAAAGGCGCTCCAAGCATCACCATGACCCGAAGGCAGCAGGAAAGAATGTTTTATCTCCAAACACACTCAATGCCGCAATGGACGAAGCGTTGACTGGAGGCAAGAGGGTCTCCTCTCCAGAGCTGGAGAGGAAAAGAAAAAGAACACACAAATGGGGCGGCACCTCTACGAAGGAGGCAAGCAAGGAAAGCAAGAAAAAAGCCTTATCCTTCCGGACATCTGCCGAAACTATCAAGAAGCATCGACGAATAGTGTACGATGCAGGTGGGCCTTTGCTCCCAGATGATGAGGTGGAGAGGTTGCCCGTACAGATGAAACTGTTGCATGACACAATCATGATGAGGTCACGGAATCGGGATGAATATGAACTACATTTTAAGGTCCAGGTGCTAAAAGATTACGGTTTCTTCTTGGACAAATAGCATGCTCGTCAGGTTATGGGCGCTTCACCAAGCCCAAGAGTGTAGACGTCTGCCCAACTGCATTTTTGGAATAATGGATCCGGTCATCATGAACAACTACTATGTACGAGAAGCGACGCCGGCCCTAATAAATTACGTCTTGGAGTCATTGATATACCATAAGGACAAGGACTACATACTCCTGCCCTACAACCCCTGTAAGTTACTTACTACCGTGCCTAGTTTGCTTTTCTTAAGCACGTATCCCCGTCTGTTTATATTCGTTCGTTACCTTTTACGCAGCGACCACTGGATCCTCATTGTCATCCACAAGCCTTCAAGAACGATATACTATTTTGATTCCCAAAGAAGTGCCAAGCGGGACTACTCAGAAATTAAGAAAGTTCTGGAAACCGCCTTTTGGGAATACAACTTGCGAGGGGGAGGAGCAGAATGCAAGAGCAAAAAGCTGATCCACAAATTCAACTTTCCTTACAGGCAACAGCCGGAAGGTAGCGTGACATGTGGGTACTACGTCTGCGCTCATATAGACGCGTTCGTCATATCCCATAACCCGCAATGGAACCAGGATCAATTCAATAATTTCATACACGATCTGGCCAACGAGAAGTACGACTGGAGAAAGGACTTTGCCCGTATCCAGAAGACCTTCGCGTACATTATCAACAACGAAGTCATTCGGCCAAGCGGTGATTCCTACGCGGGAGTCCAATTACCCGCTTACCGCCGCCATGCAAGTACTAGCCAAGTATCATAGACCTAGAGTAGGTCTAGTGAAAATAAACATTGATAAATTCATATTTTTGTCGTTTTAATTCGTTCTAAACTAGCTTGTATGTACTTAATATTTGTGATATTAATTGCTATATATGCTTAATATTTGTGATATTAATTGCTATATATGCTTAATATTTTTGATATTAATTGCTATGTATGCTTAATATTGTCTATTCAGATATGTGTTAAAAAATATCTGAATAATACTTCCACTGACGGGCACAGGGTATGTACCTATCAGAGGAAACAGTTACTGCTTTTCGCCCGTCAGTGAAAGTCCTCTCAGGATGCCGCGCAGCCAGCGCTGGAAGGCTTTTCACTGACGGGTAGGGTCCACCCGCCAGTGAAAATCTGTCTCTACTAACGGGCCGTCTGCCCGTTAGTGGAAGTAGCACTTCCACTGACAGGAGCTTACTGACGGGCGCTGAACCCATCAATGATTGCCCTTTTTTGTCCGTCAGTGCTGGTATTTCTTGAGGTAGTGAGAGAATTGAAAAACGCAAGAAAATGATGACACTAGTTGTTTGAATCACAAGAACAGTAAAAATATATAAATCCAACTGATGATGATTTAATGCTAACTAGATGAGACTTACCATTGACACATGAAGTGTGCTTTACTTCGATCATAAGGAATAAAAAATGAGGTCTTGGTGGATGTTAAATTTTTTACAATTTTTTCTTTAAGATGACACGCAAAAGAGTTTTTTCTACATTTTTACTTTGTTTAGGAATCAAATGACACTCAGTAATTAAATTCATAGAAATCTGGATCCTACGTTTTTCTCCAAATCAAAGAGAAGAAGTGGATACTCGGATGACGAAGTGCTTCAGGTAAAGGATGCCCCTGACGCACTGCAAAGTTAAATCGACATGTTTTACATGTTACCATTAGGTAAAGCATAGCTATATGTACAGACACCGTGAATCATGAGTACTTCGTAACTAGCCACATAACACTGACACGCCTTTTAGAAGATGTTAAATGTAATGTTCAGATGTGTTACTTCATAGAAATACCTGCGCAGGTTTGTCAATTCTCTTTTGCGTTAGCTAATTGATGCGCACAAGGAATTGGTACTTGATACAGTCGTTGTGGAGTGACGATTCCATCAACGGAAGTGGCACTGCAGCAAGATCCAAGTCCCACTCACTTGCCGCGTTTTCCAACTTTCAGGAAAGCTATCTGAAGGCATGCTCAGGGAGAGAGACTTTTGACAGTCGAAAGGACCTGTCGCGTAGTAGCTTCATCACAGGTCACACGTCACCTGAAACATGTAAGAATTCCGTCACCCTCTCCTCCACTTCAAAATTAAGCTGGGAAGGCATCTTGTCACTTTCAGATTGTTTAAGCACTACTTCACCCCGCCTCCGATATATGAACAGATCATCTGAAACTTGCGAGGATCATTTTTTGACCTACTTTAAACCTGGAATCCGATCAAAGGTTGAAAAAAAAGTGGGAACCTTATATATTTGTGTGTGATTGAGATAAGTTAAAGACTTGTTTAGTGTCCAGTGTTAGTTCAGCCATGTACGGTAGAGGTCAGTAAACACACAATTAATGACAATACAAACGTGTAGTCCTTTATCATGAGTGGCTTTACGCTGATTGTAGATTCGTACAATCAAAAGATGGCCAAAATGGAGTATAGATGACTAGGGACCGGTGGACTGAGAGGAGACAGCGACCCTGGATGTTTCATGAGTGGTACCTTTGCGTACTGTTTTTCAAAAGGTCAGAGATATCGTATCAAGAGAGTCCCACACCTACCACACATCATGAATCACATTTCACTTGATATAGATAATTCCAGTTATACAGTAAACGATTGGACATATGGGCTCATTGTTTTTAATTGAGAGATCATCCGCACGACAGAATGCATTCCATGGTGCGTTCATTTTTCATATGGAACAATTACACATTCACTTCTACAGAAATACACGTACCAGACGTTTCATTTCAGATGGATGAGCCTTATCTCAGATGGATGATGTTTAAACCGTCTTACAAAGCCTTTTCTTCTATACTTTGGATTTTGATAATTTTCACCTTGTAATTTCAAAGACAAAAGATTGCTAACGCCGCCTGTAATAGATACGGATCTGGGTGGGAACTGGGAAACAAATAGGAGGTGGGAAATCTAGTTATATCGTATGCAACGGAATTAGTAATATATTTTCAAGCTAGTTGTCGTATTTAGAACGATAAGTTTATTGTTTGGTGTATAACATGGCAATCATTGTTCTTGACGACAACACTACACATCACCCTTCTACTAATAATGTATTGGCGCAAATCCTTCAACCAATAAATAAATCTAGATCGTGCTAGCTAACATTGATATTTCTTTAGTGCATGAACGAATGAGGATAGACATGTGGCCTTGATTGATAGAAGACAAGATTAACTCATTGTTAGTTGCGTATAGAACCGCAATATTTTTATTTGCTTATTATAATTACAGGCAAAGTTTTCCTGCAATTTATCTACCTCTCTTCTGCTTCGTCTAATATGTTGAAATCTGGCTTAAGCCTACAATATTAGAGTTTTTTTTTCTAAAACGTTTAGTTCAACTTTTCTTAAATGTTCCCATCATTTGGGGTCTGTCATGCGTAGACAATCTGTCCAGTGTGTTCACGTGGCCATTTGTATATCTACCGGTTGATTTTTTTCCCCTTGAAAGTGGCGTAGATATTATTTGCACACCTACACGAAAAGCAAACACCTAGCTATGTTTTTTTTTAAGGAAACACCTAGCTATGTTCAAAAAGCAAACATGGAAGCACTTATCCCAAAATGATAAGAACCGAGAAACTGGGAAGCTCTTAGACAATGGCTCTATCTTGTGTAGTACGCAAATATAGAAGTTTAAGATAAAAGCTAGAATTAGATCCTGTGCACACGTGTCCCCATATGTGTCCCGTCGAAGGTTCTCTAATCTAGTGCTGAAAAATTGAAAATTTTGATCAAATTAGTCAATCCAGATGTATATATTCAGCTATCAGATCCCAACATGTACGTAGTATCATGACAGAATTTTTTTATCTGAGAATAGTAAGTTACTGCTCCGATCTGAACCCAACACCGTAATTCTCTCCTGCGCCCTGCAGCGCTGCCCATCTATATATATGTGCGTCCGTGTTTTACGATGAACTGTACTAGTATAAATTACCGAAGCAAGTCAGGTGTTACTTGCACCAGCTAGCTTTTGACAGCAGGAGAGCCTATAGTACTTATAAAAAGAAAAAAAACAAGTTCCTGCATTTCATACTCAGAGTAAAAAACCTGAAGGCCTAGCATACATCACCGTGATACGGAAAGGCATAAAAAATATAGAAAATAGAGAACAAGCCCCTAATTCTACGTGTCCCAAAAGCCCACGCAAGGGCACGATGTATTTGAAGCCACGTGTCCAAAGAAGGAGATGGTATGGAGCACCATTGACGGTGGCAACATGATGAACAGTAACTTCACCATCTTGGACATATCTTTGCCGCTGAAGATGTTGATTACGGCCATCAACATTCGTACTACCTTCCATATCGTCCACGAACAGGCAGGAGGAAGATGCTGAAACTGCCGACGCAACAAAATTTGAGGACAACCATCCACTAGCGATAGATGATGCCGCGGGGAACCAGCCTAATAGGATCACCGTAGGCCTATTGCAATTGAAACAGCGAAGTGGGCCTCCCTACAGGGAGGTTAGGGATCGCAACAGGAGGCCTAGCCTACCCAACAGGTTCACGATGCGACTATGAAGACCGAGTAGTTGCAAGCAAAGAAAAATGAGAAGAAATCGTGCTATCAACCGCGAGAATAGAGGCCCTGAACCCGCCAGAAAAGAGTGGCGCACAAAACAAAGGCAGTAACGAAACAGATATGTGGAACAGCCTGCCACTAGTGACAATAAACTCGGTCCTTTCCTGGCCAGATCTTGAGGAGATTTCAGAAATAGTGCAGGAGAATAGAATGCAGGAAGTTTATTGGCAAAGCAAGAAGGGAACACTGGGATGGGAACGACAGGGGAGGAGTAGCAAACCACCATGGATGGCGATGGGGACCTAGATCTAGCACCATTTAGATTGTCGTTGTCAACTCCGGTCAGATTTAGAGGAGGGACAGCGACCGTGGATAGGTGTAGATCTAGGAGGAGCTTTTTATTGTTGTTTGCCACAGGACGCTTCCGAGCGACCACTCCTCCATCAGCGAGGGCGATGGAGGAGGCGCAACTCAAGAGCAACCGATGAACTCTCCGTCGGGCGCTCCTCAATGAAGGCAAACAAGACAACATTGGGCCAAACACCACTAATATAGCTATACAACTATCTACATGGTATAAATAGAGGAGAGTGATGGTGCCAAGCTACTCTCTCCTGCCACTCCGACTGGTAAAGCCGGTGGAGGGGAGGGAGAGAGGATGTGTCGGGGAGAGCGGAAGGAAAGAAAGCAAGGAGAAGGGGTGGAGAGAGAACCAATTGCTACATACATTAATCAACACTACGACTTACACTATGATGAATGCTAGAAGACTGAAAATGCTATCCCAACATTAGGGCAATGGAGAACCCGACTCCCGTGTTGCTTGTCTAGGGCGACCCAGGAGCTCTCGCTGCTACCTTCACAAGCCTCTCTCAGTCTCCCCTCACTATTATTGCTGTTGGTGGCTACCGCGGTGGTGGCGAGTCTCGAGACTGAAGGTGGCAGGGGGCTCTTCTTGGTGGCATCCGTCGGGGCTAGCAAGGAGTGTGTTGCTGGAGTTGTTGGGCTGTCGAGGCGAGGGTTTCTAGGGTGTTTGGCTCTGGATCCTTCTGGCGGTGGAGCTCCCATAGGTTGTGCTATAGTATGGAGGCCGGCGGGCTCGGGCTTGGCTGCTGCCTTCGTGCAGATCTGGCACAGCCGGCGTGTCGCGCCAGATCTGGCATGTGCTAGTGGTGCAAGGCCGGTGTGGCAGGTTGTGGTGGCGGCGCCATGGGGACGGCGCGGCCCATGTCGGCTACCCAGGGGCAAGGAGTTGTTGTAGTTGGAGTGGTGGTTGGCTACACGTGTAGGCAGGGTGCAGCAAGGCTCTAGGGTGGTCGGGGCGACCATTGTGGCCGGGATTGACGTGGCGATGTGATAGACGGCTCCCTTAAGGTGGGATGCTAGCGGTGACAGTTATGTCGGTGTGGAAGGTGGCCGGTGGGGACTTAGGGAGACGCGTTTTGGCAACTAATATGGTGTGGCTGCCACACTTCCCCTGCCCTGGCACATGGGAGGCCTCAACTTGTGGGCTCTTGACTGGCAAGAAGGAGGCATAGGACGCCGGTGCGGCGGCCTTGGTTTGTGGTTGTGTTCACCGAGGCAACTGATCGTGTGACATGGGCACGGATTTGGCTCCGACGAGCGACAGAGTGGTGCTGCAGAGGTGTCAGTCCTAGAGGATGGGTGCGGTGGGACCATCGACCCGAACAACTAGTTGTCCTTCATGGGATAGATGTGTCTGGTCTAGTGGGTGGAGGGGTTTTCCCACACGTCTTGCCCTGTGGTAGGATGCCCTATGCTTTGGCGGCGGTTTGTGCCTCTATCCCTGGTTGTGTGTGGATGCTGGACGGGGGCCTTGGGGTTTGATATTGCGGCCATGGGCTGCAGGCAGTGGTCTAGTGTAGTGAGGGTTGTAGGATGACCGGCTCACGCGACGTCATGCTTTGTGTTGTAGGCAGTGGAAGTTGGGGTGGTTGCTCCAAAAGGTGGTGATGGTAAGCTGTGAAGGGTGCAATAGTTCTGACATATGTTGGGGCAGTGGCCCCGAGATGTGGGGGCTACAGAGTGTCGGATGTGGCAGACAATGCGAGGTTTGGATGCGTACTTTCACCTCCACCGATGCTGGGGCAGCCCATGCTCGCTCTCTCTATAGCGGGTTTGGCTCTTCTCTCTTAACGGGGATGTGTTTGTTGTTTGGCGGTGCGGTTTTGAAAAGTGGTATGGGGTTCTCCTCTGTCAGTGCTACTGACCAGACGTCTTTGGTGCTCCTTTTGGAGTCTATCAGGGTTGTCCTGCATCCTTCCTAGGCAGGTCACATCGGATCTGGCTTGTTCTGCGGAGGTGCGAGATGGCCACGATGTGGCAGGGGTATTCTTCGACTATTCAGGGTGGGTTCTTCTTGTCTTGTGGTTTGCCGGTGGCATGGTTCGAGTGCTTCTCATTGTCGATGATGTCTTCTCTTCTCCTTGTGATAGGGGTTAATGCTAGATTAGGCTCTCTCTGTGGGAGGTGTGAAATGCTCTGATGGCTGAGTGTGAACACGAGTTTATCTTTGACAAGATGTCTGGCTTGGAAGCCTCGGTGCTTTTCGGTTTTTATTGTTGTGTTGGTGTGGTAATGGTACGTTTGTCTATGTTGTTGACTAGTAAAGACTAATTTTTATTCGATTTTCTCTAATTGATTGAACAGTTTTATTCTTCTATTGTGAATTACAGAAACTTCGTGTCCTTTCGAAGTTTATGAGATTATGCGCTACCATGAAGTGTTCAGATCGAGCAACTACAATTTTTTTAGATAAGGAGATGGAGCAACTACAAACGTGCTATACTGATGCCACTGGCAAGCAGGCCTACCATTCCATTCCTTTGACTGGAATTTACCGAGACATGTCACCTCCAGAGACTCGAGCAGTTCAAGCACGCATGTCACGTTGCGTACGTCGTTGAAGTCTTGAAGTCCAAAAGATGCCGCGTTCGTGGTTAATTAAACCCCGGGATTTAAAATTCTGGAAGCAAGCAAAGCGCGCACCTGCTCCATGCGTCCAGGACCTGCAGGTTCCGCAGAGCATATGTATATATATATAAGTGCACAGTCACGAGCTTCTTCTGCAGCACTCGACAAGGAGAATAATACTCACCATCTAAATCGACTTCAGGCCAGCCAAGGGCTCAGCGCCGGCTGCCGGGTATCGGCCGGCTGGACGCCCCGCAACTTGAAGGTATTTGCCGGCACCAAAGTCATCGCTGTTCGTCTCTGGAGGTTGCAACTTGCGAGAGGCCGCCATGGCTAAGAGGGGGAGCAACATGGTCAGCTCCAGTGGCCGCTCCAACGGAACCCACAAAAGGCTGCTGCAGGATAGCAGTGTCGGCTATGCCCAGGAGCACGCCAAGAAGTAAGTTAAATTCATGTCATACATACAACTAATTGTTATTGCTTTCATGGACGTTTCATGCCTAAATTCAGTTAGCTACGTATGTGAATGGAATTGTAATCAAGCTGGGATTTAATTGATCGAGTTGGTCTAGTTGGTTCTTGTTTGATACGTAGTTAATTCACAGTTAGTTCTTGCATGCTACATGTGATATTCCTCTTGTTATAGTGCATTTATTTTGTCTCAAGTGTTTAATGGTAGTTTCCTCAAATAGGAAGGTGCGCATCGGCATGAGAACTGACTACACATATGCACCGTATCATGATGGCTTCCAGTGGAGAAAATATGGGCAAAAGATGATCCGGGGCAATGCCTTCCCAAGGTGCGTGTGCAACTTATTCAATTATCTCAGATAATTGTCCACTAGGCCAAAGTTGGGCATATTACTGTTGGATAATTAGACAATATAATGAAACTAATCCGAAGATTTAACATGATCAGAAACAACGAATTAAATCTAGACATCATCAATAATATAAGAACTACATCACAGCAAATATCTAGATCATAGAATAACACCAGCACAGCGAGCAACATCGTCATCAATTCCATCTACGGAAGCAGAGTATTACAGGAGATGTGAAAAAGCGTCGCAGCGAAACTTGTCGCAGCGACGTAGTGTGACTCGATGCCGTGAAGAGCTCGACGTAGTGCAGGAGATCGTACAGTAGCGAGTAGCCGCGTAGACGCTTCCCAAAACCTTATTTGCTCTCTCCCGTACAGATGGGTGGGAAAACAGAGACATATTAATTTTTTCGGTGTGTTTTCATCTGGAAGAAGAGGGCCGAATTCACCGGACCATTCACACGCATGTCGTGTACGCGCACCCTTTGCCACGGCCACGCCACGCCACGCCACGCCACGTCCCGGCAAGCGAGCGCTGCGCGTGTGGTATTTCCTTTTCTCTCCTCACACTGCTTTGGGGAGGTGTGGAGCACCATTCCTTATAAGGTGGTCTCCCTCCACTTCAACTAGCAATATGTGACTAAAGCCACTAATCCTTACTATGCATAAGTGGGCCTTTGAGGTTTACCTAGAATTAAATGCAGAACTAGTTAGGGTCTAACCTATTAATTCTAACAATTACTATTAGGGAATGGGTATGCAGACTGGTGTCATTTCTATACAGTGGGTATGCAGACTGGTGTCATTTCTATACAGTATCAGAAAAATGACACTCGGGCTACACCTGTAGGAAAATAGGCTCCACTTCTCACTATATTCATACTAAGCGTACCCTTGAAAAATCAAGGAGAAGTTATGTGGTAATTTCTTTTAATTCAAAGGTCAAGTATCGTCTAAAAAATCAGATACACATGCTCCCAGGTGAGCCACATTCGTCTTTGCGTTCCGATATCATATAAGCTTCTAGATTAAACAAGCTAGATACGTTATAATAAACGGATTTGTTCTGAGAAATTAAAATATTTTTTAGTAGACCGAGTTGTATGTTATCAACTCTATAGTTACGCAAATTTTTTTTAAGTAATTGTAGGTATAAAAATATGCAACTGTTCAGTTGCACATCTCTAAATCTGAAGTTGCACATAATATCTAAAAAGTGTAACTATCTGATTAACCGTTGGATAAAAAACCAATGTCCAATATCATTGATTTAAAAATAACTATTTATCAACCGACTTAGAAATAGACCCTCCTATAAGGAAACTTTTAAAACAATATATATCTCTCTTACCTGACTTAAACATAATATGCTAATCCATTACCATTGATACACAGTTTAGCTATAAATAGCTGATGCCTTCCCGTATTGGTTAAGTCCATGTGATTAATCTCGTCTCAAGGCTTTCTCATATTAGTTAAGTGCATGTGATTAGTTAAGCACGTTCTTAATTAATCGTCTCAAGCCAGAAAGCTTCCTTTTTCTGGTAGTTTAATCGCAAGTGTGCTTCGAAGCAAAAGGATATATGATGCATGCATGTGCGGTTTGTTAAATTTAGCTACCTGTAAGCTCGCATCAGGTTGTGACGTTGACCTTTATGTTGTCGTTTAGCTAAAAATCACATGCCTAAATGGGAACTTGTAATTGAGAAGCGCAAAGAACAAATTGGGAAAGAAAACGAAAACTAACTTCTAAGCAGCATCATACGTTGAGGGAATCATGGGCTCTGCTTTCGTGCACTCCACTGGGGATTGTTAATAAGTCCATGAATTGGGGATAAGCTATTTAATTGCTTTCCAGCTCAACTTGCCTTTGATTAAACCAAGCTTATTTTATTTGTTTTTGTTTTTGTTATGATTGGTGATCTATTGTACCGTAATATATTACGAATTCGAATAATGAAGCAGCGCATGGTCCTCCTAGCCAGATTTTAAAGATGAATGTGAGCGTATGAATTATAAGTATGAGGCATTAGAATTATTTTTGGAGAAAAATCACATCACGGTACTAAACATAATTTTGCAAATAACCTCTCATCCGGGACAAGCTTTTAGGGTCCGTTTGGTTGCAGCCCTCAGGTCACGTCACCAACGGAACATGCCCTTAATTGTTCCAACTAGGACATATAGTAGTCTTTGCCCCATAGATCATGTTATGAGTATTAGTGTTTTAGGCAAAAGGATTGCGCGCGCCTTAAGCCACACACAAATCACATGCCAACCGCAAACTTTGAAGTTGCAAGTAATTCCGCTGTAACACGGAAACTAAAATTAACCTTGACTTTTGAGCCAAGCGATGGACATCCCAAAAGAGCTATGTATACGCGCTCCTACTCTCCCCACGGTGGGATGGTCTTTAAGCAAGTTACATGCGATGACTTCAGCATTTATGCATGACGTTTCTGTGCAGTTCTAGCATTATACTACTACTAAGTAGGATGTTAGATCCTTCTGTGGTGGGTGCATGACTGCATGTGATACCCCCAACTTGGGGATGCTCCCCACATTGTGATGTCCCAAGCATGCTTGCATGGGAATACTCTGAAGCTAATAATGCATGTCGGCAAGATTAATTAACTATTCTGATTCAAGTAGTACAATGCCAAGTGTTTTGCAAGTGTTCTCATGTGCAAGAGGTTTTTGGCTGCCACATGCATGCCAATGACCTTTTCTTTTTCTGACCAGTTTTTTTTCCCCTCGAGGCTTGGAAAAGTGAGCACTAAACAACTGTCCTTCTATACATGCAGGTGCTACTACAGGTGCACATACCACCAGGATCATGACTGTCCGGCGAGCAAGCACGTGGAGCAGCACAACTCCGAGGACCCGCCTCTGTTCCGCGTGATCTACACGAACGAGCACACATGCAGCGGCGCTGCTGCCTCGGACTACATGGCTTCGTCCATGCATATCCAGCAGATCGCTGACGCGTCTCTGAGAAAGTCAGAGATGGTGGAAAGGCCACCGCGCCCGCATGCTCGCCGTGGCGGTGGCTGCGCTGCGGTGATAAAAGAAGAGAAAGATGCCATCGTCTCCTCCCTGCTCACTGTCATCAGAGGCTGCGACGACGTTGCGAAATCTGATGCTGTGCGTGAGGACACCGCTGCCTTGTTGCCCAGTAACTGTTACACGTTGTCACCGACGGTGGCCGGAGGCAACCATGAGGGTAGTAGTACTAGTAGCTCTTCGGTTTCGCCCATGGTGACACCGGCATTGGATAACTTGGACTTCATGGTGGAGTCACTGGAGTCCTACTGGTTCGAGCCTTTGGATTTGGGCTGGTTCATCGAACCTACGCACACTACCTGAGTGTGCATTCGCCAATCCATTTATAAGACGTCTTCTTATTACCACCACACTTCAGATCAAGATAGAAGTGAGACTCAAATCTAGGTAGGTGTGTTCACAACCTTTTTGCTCACCGTAACACCGTTGCACCTGAAGAGTTCTCTGTAAGGCGTCATTCTTCCATCCATTTTTTCCTTTAGGAGGAAAAAAAAGGGAGTATATATACCCACTTTTGCAGAATACATGTATACTGATTACATGTATAGAGCTGTTTTTTAGAGTCAAATGTAGAATACATGTATGCTGATTACATGTGTAGAGCTGTTTTTTTAGTCAAATGTGATGTAATAAACATGGTATGCTACTAAATAGGCATATAAGGGCATCTATAGTGATGTGATGTCAGCCTTCTATGTCACTTGAGATTTTTTCTGAATTCGAGAGAAAAAGAAAATAGAAAATATTATCTTCCCTAAAGGGATGGTCCCTTCATGTGCAAGGGAGGATAATTTTTCCTTTACGTGTTTTCTAATTTAACTTTAATCACTACATATTTTGCATTTGTGAACATTAATTCTTAGAGAACCACCAAAGGATAATTCATTGTGTAATAACAAGTTTTTATTGCTTTCTTAGATGACATGGATCATATAAGAGAAGACTGACTTCCCTACTATTGGAGATGTTATATTCTGTCAGGCTATCTAATTAGTGGCTAGTTTGATAGGTGTGGCATTCATGTCTTGTATGGTTAATACCAGCCTTGCAAACTGCATGTTATTTGATTAGGTGGCTTTATCTATGGATTTTGGGGTTTTTACGAACTGTAAGTTGACTTAATTGTAATAACTAACTACCGGAATTTGTGAAATGTGCGTATGTTGTTTCGCTTTTAAATCCGCAAAGCTGTTTTAGTATTTTCTGTTCTTTTGGTGCCTGTATAATGGTAAAACTGAAATCCCCAGTGTACTCGAAACTTTAGCTTGGCCGGGGGGCGTTCAATCTGAAAAAATAACTAACTACAACCTTTTAAGAAAAGTACACCATCGTGGAAGAATTTTTGTAACGTTTTCTTGTATGCGTGGATCGTCTATGTGTGATCGTGTCAACTTACGCAGAAATTGCTGGCATATGTACTGCAAAATCGTGTCGCTCCCATCGACTTTCAAAAAAACAAAGAAGTCCATGCCATCAAGCCTCTGTCACACCAACAAGCCAACGAGTGTCGGACTGTCGGGGTATGATGAGGCGGCCGGCTGCCGGTGCCGGGTGAGGTGGTGACGCTACGGGCGTCGCAGGGCTCGAGCCAACGGACACGTTCGTTTCGTTACTTTTTTCTGGAAAACATACGAGCCGCGCGCACATCAGCGGCTGCTCTCAGCGGCGCCATGAGCAGAGCCCGGCGTGTGGGCACGCCTGCACCCGGGGTGCACGCCAGCGTGTATGCACGGTGAGGCTTGCACGGTCTGGTTACTCTAAAATTGACTCCTAATGCAGCAAGCTCATTAAGTCACATCGCCTTTATAATTAGACACATTAGATTAATCATGATTACCTCTACTGCACTTGCACTTGTTTATCTAAGAAAACAGCTCCGATCAGCATCTTTTTTTGAGGGATCTGTTCAGCAGCAACTGATTAGGATTAACTATGCCGATTTTCGAGCCATTACGACTTTTATTTGCTTTTGCTCATAAAGCCCAGTGATCGCTAGATCCGCGCCTCGACACCGGTCTGGGGACTTGGGATTGCCGACCCGGCCAAGCTCATCACATTACCAATTGCATCCCCTTTAGGCCTTGTTTGGTTTCACAGGGATGGGCCGGGATTGCAGCCCAATCCCTGTGGATCAGCCCGGCCGGGCTACAATCCACGGCCTGGCCCATTTGTCCGTTTGGTTTTTGGGCTCACCCGGGAAAAACCCGTCCGATCCCGGAGCTGCGGGCCGTTTCCACCGGGCTAACCAGCCACTCCTCCCCCCCTGTGGAACTTCCACACCAACGCCACGGGCGACGCCACGCGACCAGGGGCCTTCTCGTCGACGGCGCCGCCGTCCTCTCCTCCCCGGCGGCGTTCTTCTCCAACGGCGGCCTTCTCCCCGGTAAGCTCCTCCTCTTCCTGTCCCTTCCCCTCGTCCCGACGTTCTAGGGTTTTGGCTGGGGGCATCGCCGCATCTCCTCCGCTGCCCTCCGCATGCTGCGCCGCCGAAGCGACTGCAGCCTCTGCTCCGCGCCCGTGGCACCCGCCGCATACTGCCGGTTGCGGCGTTCCCCCGATGCCGCGCACCAGGCTGCCGACGTCCTCCCGGGACAGGATGCGGCCTTCGTGCCGCCAGATCAGTCCTTCTCGAGCCATAGAGTTCTCACCTTTTCTTTTGCCTGTGGGGCTTCGATTCCGTGTTGGTGATCTTGGTCTGTTGGGATGGCAAAGCTGGTTGTAGGTTCTGCCAACCTAGGGATGATGGGGCTCTTGTCGATGTTCGTTCATTTTGTTTCCGATTCCATCTTCTTGGTGGCCCTTCTGTTGCGGCTAGAACATGATGTATGATCTCTGTAGGTAGCATGAAACATACCATTTATTATCTAATTTACCAATTTATACATGAGTCTTCCGCATTTGTCATTTTCGGATTTAGTACTTGGTAGGACAATGTCGCATGAATTTCTATGAACCATTCAATCAATCGACTTGAAGTTTGCTTGGCTCGAGCTGGTACTAAAGGTTGCCTTGTGCTTGTGTTATCTGGTACAGGAGGATGAGCACGGACTGCCAGCAGTGCCTCGAGCATCAATTCGTAGCTAGAAATATTTTCCATATATTGTTGTTAATGTCATGTGAGAAGTCTTTAGTTGAACAATCCGTGTAAGCCCTTTCTTGATGGCACTGCCTCGGTTGGTTAAAAAACATTGCAATATCTCCCGCTCTGCTCTGTCCTTCATATGGGGATTCTGAAATTGTGAGAATATGGAGTAGATTAGCTGCAGTATATCATCCTTTGTTCGTGATGGCTGTTTCATTTTGGGACAGTAATTTTGGTTATTTGCAAGTGCATATCATCATGCGTCAATAGGTTTCTTGGTTGGTACAATTCAAAATAAAGAAGAAAGGGTATTTGAAGAGGAACAAAGGTAGACACCAATAGGAGGATAGCACATAGCGGCGTGTTATCCAAACAGGGAGCGAGGACCCTATTGGGAAATAGATAGGCACTGCCCAGGCTGAAGGGCAGGCCGGCGGCAGGAGGAGCAGATGGATAGCCTTGAGCCTACATTTCAGTATGTTTAGTGCATGTTGTTTGTCATTTTACTTGCTTTTTTGTTGCTACCTAGTATTGTTTAGCACTTAGAAAAGGTTATGTAGTTGAATTGTTAGTTAGCCTTCTGGACCAAAAAACAAAGTAGTTGAAAAGGTTATGCTTATTTTAGATTTGTATTGTGTAACGCGCTCTATCTATTGTGCTAATTTTTTTGTGTAAAATATACCTGGAGATATTCCAATTACTAGCAGCTGATAACTGAACTGAGTGGTATGGTTCACTTTTTTACCTGATGTACTTTTTAGTTTGTGTACATATAATTGGATATTATTCCAATTACTAGCAGCTGATAACTGAACTTATGGGTAATGGTTCATTTTTTAACCTGATGTACTTTTTGCACTGCTCTTTTTCAGCTGAGGATGAAGAAGAAGTTTATGTCCAAGTTTGGTCCAGAGTGAACATTGGAAAGGATTATATGCATCAGCTGAATCAGCTCTTGCATGCTTTTTATGCTGTTCTGTTTTTCAACCTGTGGTGATTGGTGTTAGTTTACCAAGATTGATGGCTTATCAGGTCATGCTGTTCTATCTAACAAGCTAGGAAGAGATGGTTTGTGCGCTTGTGCGCTTGTTGAGAAGCACTTGTTTGTAGATGAACTCATGTGTAATGCATATTCATCCTGTTGGACTGGAACAGAGTTTAGGATCCACATGAATTTGGCTGGAACTTTATAAGACGCGATTTGTTTTCCTGTAGGAATTGAGGGGAAATCATGTGTTCTGAACGTGGACTTCATAAGGGTGAGAAAGTGCTATAACTGTGCTAGCTAAACCAGACCAGACCATCATTAGCATGCACGCTAAAATTATATTCTTTTGATGATGTTACGAGTATACTAGTATATGTGACCTTTTATACCGTGATGATGTTAGGAGCTTAATTATTTCTGCTGGTGGATTCAAGAAGTTCTATGCAGATTGTTTCACCCTTATACTGAACAAGGATGTTCCTGTAGTACAGACCAATGAAACTAACCTCTTTGCTGAAGAATGGGCTGAGTATGACTACTACTACTACGATGGCATGGATGAACTTGAAAATGCCTTGCCTTCAGGTTTTGTGTCACTAATCGACGTAAGGTACAAAGATCGAGCAAAGAGACTCAAAACTTCCAAACAGACTTAAGCAGCAGGGATTGAGGTGGGGGAAGGGGATTAATCCCAATGGGGATTGGGTGAAGGGAAGGGATCAACCCAATCCCCCTTTGGATTGGTTCCCCTAGAGGATTAGTTCCCTGGGAACCAAACAAGCCCTTAGTGGTTACAGGGGCAACGAATTTTGTTTATGGTTGACCCCACTTGCCAATCGCATTTTCCTCCCCTGCCCCCAGAACCACGTGCGGATTGCTTAGGTTTATGATCTGCCAAAATGCCCTGTCATACTGAGACGACGAGCGCTTTAACTAATCCTCGTGGACATCGACACCTCGCCTTGTTTAGCTTGCCACTTGCATTATATTATTGTTGCAGCCCAAATCGATAGTATAATTAAGCCAGGAGAGCAATGAGATTAGAGTGTACGCTTGGATCTGATAAAGTAGGGGCTATCCTCTTCTCAATGTCCCAAGCCTCCTGGCCACATCTCAGGTTCTCTGCTCTCTGCCAAGTGGAGCCAGTTCAGTTTTGTCGAGAGATTGTTGAAGTTTTAGCACGTGAAAATGTAAGCAGCTGGCAAATTTGCACCATAAGCTCTGAACTACTCTATTATGTTCAATCAAGCGTCATATATAAGCTCTGTTGCTCAATCTAGCACCTGTGCTGTTAATATGATTGAGGCCCTGAGCTAACTTTGTCCAATCAGGCCTTTTAGGCACCATGTCCACGTCAGATCGGTGGCACATGCGTTTCCTTTCCAAAACCCTGTGCCACAGCGTTTCTCTCCGGAGCTACCGCATCGACCTTTTTTTTTCTCCGGCAAAAGAGAGTGATATTGATCAAACAGAGTTACGATCCTTCACAACAACCTATGTCACACACTATGAGTATAATGTTAGAAATATGCCCTAGTGGTAATCACAGGGATGATCATATTTTATTATATTTATGATTTATTAAATGTTTCTTGAATGATATTATTTGTATTGATTAGCAAGTATGTGACTTCTTTGTGAAACTCCGTATTAAACTTGAATGATTATTTTAAATTGGTTCCTAGTTGGAGTTCATGTGAGGACACATATGAATAATAGACTAGTATACGTATTGGTTGATGACCATGTTTCACGGGTCATGGACATAAAAATGTCGAACCAATTATATGAACACATGTTAGGGAACATGAGGTTGGATATACCCAACTTAAGACACAATGTGTGTGCTATGTCCTTTGACCTGAGATTGTCGTATGTGCTTGATATGTGTAATGACTTACTTCGGGTTGCCAAACGCTGCTTTGTAACCGGGTAGTCATAAAGGTTTCTTGCTTGTTTGTCATGAAGCATGATGCAATGCATGGTCAATCGAGATGGGATTTGCCCTTCTCTGTAATGAGAGAGATATCTCAGTGGCCCTCGAGTGATCGGATCCAGAAATACATGGCCGTGCTACTTAAGGTTAAAGAGTTAACCTAGTTGAGGATTCCGAGACACGTGATCGAGAAAGAGCGGTCAAGCTAGTTTGAGCTTGACAAATATCGTGAGGCAAAGAGAGTTGCACATATAACATTGTGAAGGTTCGTCCGATACGATCTTTACGTACGTTTGGGAATTGGCATGTCCTGCTAGGGGCCGCTACCAATTAGTGATCGAGTAGGAGTACTCGGGTCATGTCTAAACGTGCGTAAATCTATAGGGTCGCACATTTAAGGGGTTGGAGCCTAATTCGGATCGAATTAGACTAGGCATTGAGTCCTAATGAGCCTCTAACGAAGAAGCCTATTATAGGGACGTCTATATAAGGAGAGGGAACGGGCATGTTAGGGTTAAGCCAATTCAAAATTCCTGAAACCTGGCCGTCACTCCTCCCATGCCTAAAGTCGCCCGCTCGGATCTAGCAATCCGGACGAGGGACGTTCCTCCCTGAACGTGTGGATACCTTGGAGGCATTGTAGCTGCGACGCTTGGACGAACTGTCCAAGGGAACCGCGAAGAGGAGACAAACTATTCGAGGGAACCGCGAGGAGGAGAAGGTAGTGCGACTACAGCTGCACCGACGCTGCATCGACTCTACTTCCGCTACGGGTCTACGCGTCTAAAGGTAACTTTGTGATCTATTACTACAACAACTCCTGGTTTACGTGGTAGAAATTTTTATTTTGCACTAGTGTAGCCTACCCATATTCCTACACATAAATACACCCAACATGTCATCTGAGATTTAACACAATCCATTACAAAAGGTTGGGACTAACCCTATTTTGATCATAATGTATCTTACTCATAAGAACCTCTCTCTCTTGACACCAACCGTTTGATGTCCTCAACTAAACTAGAGTACCTCGACATGTTTTCCTCTGACGTCTTGTAGATCTCCACCGCTTCGGCACAATTCGTTTCTAGGATAATCGGCTAGTGGACCATTGTACCGCCAGCGAGAGCCTTTCATGACAAGCTGCCAGTTCCGCCTCTAGAGCATCATGGCATGATTGCAAAAGTCACACCGCCGCAAAAAGAAGCTCCTCATTGTGATCTGCAAGACCATGCTAGCCCCAGCTTCCCCGTCCCGCGTGAACAACCTATCCACATTCAATTTATCCCAACTTGGGTCTGGAGGTACCCACAATAAAGGGAGAATCGTCGGCAAGAGAACGAGAAACAAGAGGAGCCAGGCCCGCATGCAAATAATTAACCATTTGCTTACCTTTGGCGAGATCAGTGTCAGGATGTTGGCGAATTATGAACAGTGTGTCCATGTAACTGCACAGGAAGCGTTGTGAAGCCTCAAACGGTGTCATGCATGAGCTCGTTATAGACATGCCATATATGCCAACATAACATCAACACCAACATCCGTTGCACCTCAATAATTTGGTACAACACATCGATCAACCATTCTGGCCCCATATGCCATAGGAGAGCGTCAGACGACAGGTCCTAGCATGTACACATTTCACCCTAAAGCCCTTGAGCATGCAGACACCGGCATAGAGCATGATTAGTATCTTCATCTTCCATACCACACAGCCGGCAAGTGCCCTGAACCTCCATCCGTCTTCGCTAGAAGTTCCGTTGAGTAGTGATCCCATCAGTTGCGACTTGCTAAGCAAAGATTCTAACCTTTTGGGGGATCTTACACTGCCATACGAACTTCCATCCTGGACACCGACTATCTACACGTCTACTAGATGCACCTGTCCTCTGCATAAACAACTCCTCCATCAGCGAATCAGTATGCACTTAGAACCATGAAATTGCCTGACTTGTTAGGATGCCTTGCCAGGAAGTCCTCTAGTTGCCGTCACGAGAGCTTGATTTGAGTAATAGCCTCGACATCCATAGGAATAAAGTACTGTTGCAGAACATCTAGTCGCCAAGCCCCATGATGATCAATAGCAGCCGTATACAGAACAATTGCTTGCGAATTAGGATCCACCGGTCCCCCATCCTCCTACTGTTCCGCTGTCCTTTTGCTAAGAACCGAAGTGTCCCCAACATGAGCAATGTACCCTACGACTCTAGCTCTGATCCTAGGTCATGCAAAGCCCCAATCATCTCAGAACTATGAAGGGCATCACAGCCCAGCTTGGCTCGAATGCCCAGCGTATCCCCTCCCTTCGACACCTCCTGCGCGTCTACAACGCCATGCAGTCCTGGACCGGGAGCTTCCCAGGGCTGCCTAAGTGATCGTACCAGGCTGCCGCTGCCAACCATCTCCTGGCTCCCGCAGCTCTTTGTGGAGTTAGCCTACTTGCCATGCATTACAGGAGCAACGTGCATAGCAGGGGCAGAGTACGTCTGATGTGTAGACACCCGAACCGCCAGAACTTTAGATGCTAGTTTAGCATCCACCTCCTTCGCTCCTGGTGCATCCCGTCCATCATCTTCATTCCTCGAATCCTCCTGTTCAGACAGGTTACCAGCCAACCCCACATATATACCTTTGTCTTTCTTCCTAGAGGACATGGACTTTGTAGAACCCACTGGCCTACTAAAAAGATTACACGGTGCTGACAACACCGACGCTAGCACCAAGCCCTCCCTCCTGTCAGCTTGCTGGAATGACGAGCATCTCATCTTGTTATCACGCTGGCATGATGGCTCTTTCCTCTTCTTCCGGCTACACTCATCCTTGTCATGGCTCAGCAATCCAAAGTGGAAGCAAAAATAAGGAACACGTTCATACTTTAGAATGAAAATACGGACCTCCTATGCTCCCCGATGCTGTACTCGGATGTCCACCATTGGTTGCAAAGCCTTTTCTACCGGCCACTCCACTTGAACACAGAGAAACCGATGCCTCATCTGGCCATAGTCCGCCACATCCACCTCCCGAACTAGCATGTGCCCAAAGCACTCTGCTTGCATGTGCAATGACAGATCATATATATGGATCTAGAGCGGCACCGTATCTAAGGGGACCTCCGAGAGCCGAGCATCTGCATGAAATGGTGCCACAAGCAAAGCATTCTTCCTATGTAGCCACGGGCCCCCGTGGATCACGTGATTGAAGTCTTCCTCCGCATTGAAAGAGATGACGAACACGTTATCCTCAATAGTAGAGTATGACATGTCCATCCGTAGCTGCGAAGCCCACTTAAGCTCAACGAGCATCATGCCAGCAATCATTGTATGCATAGAATAGTACCTTGCTAGCACTGTCCACTTCCTTGCCTCCTCTATTTCCTCCTGATCTAGCTCATACTCCAAAATACCATCGCCAACCACTTCCTCTTCTTCGCCATCCAACAAAGCTTTTGGTCCCTTATGGTGCCCCATGACCTTGCTGTCATGAGTAAGTGCTTCTCCCATCGTCACCGTTGCCACCACCATTGGTAACTCTGCCATCAGTGCCAAGACCCTAGGATCAAATGTTGCCACGTCCTTCCAACTGTGCCCCCACCAGAAAACTTCGGGTGGGTAGTTGCCTCATCGACCACCCCGTTATGACCCCCACCGCTGATGGGAACTACCGATTGCAAAGTCACCGCCGTGAGTAGATCACCCAGATCAAAGGACTCGCCTATGATGGTTTGGTGTTGTAGCAGATTAGAAACCTTGTATCCCCCACCGCCTGCCCCGCTCCTCTTTATGGAGGCTGGGATGGAAGCAATGCCACTACAATTCTGAGCAGCAATCGACATTGATCCAATCATTGTCACCGGATCAGGGTCCACCTCCATCCACCCGCAAATCCCCAATTCGGAAGTGCGCCACCGAGTCGCCTCAATCGCCACCAAACCCTAACAAAGTAGACAACTTACATTCCATAACTCACATAGCCAGCACATTGACCTGACGTAGTGTCCACCGTGCTGACTTTTAATTAATACATCAGCAATCCATTGGTGAGGTGACATAAGTGCATGATTAGACAATTAAAGTTACATAAATTTGGGAGCTTGAGTCAACAAAGAAATAGCATAGGGCTTGATCCAACTAAATGGTTCACTGGCCTACAGGCAACAAACGATAGTTTATATATTGAGTAAATTCCACCATTGTGATAACTTGTACTAGATTTAATTTTTTACTACATTTTGAACCACGTCAAAATTCAAGTTTGAACCAGATTTAACATAAGGTCTCCCATTCTCGCCCTACCTATCAGGTTGACATTACGGTGAGTTGGTATTCATTTGACGACGTGGATGCCACGTAGGAGGTATGATTTGACAAGGCGTGTCAAATGTGGTAGTTTTATATAATTAACCCCTCCGAGCGCAACCTCTCAAGCATCGTCCCACGCGTGCTCTCCCGACGTGGAGATGTCATAGATCTGATACCTCCACCTTGAAGGAAACTTCTTCACGGGAAAGATTCCACCTAGATATCTTTGATTGTTCAACCAAATGCCTGAGAGAGAGAGAGAGAGAGAGAGAAAGAGAGTTAAGAGAGAGAAAGAGCAAGGACCTTTTTGGATGATGTGGCATCCTAGTTAGTGCCATATCCGCCTATCATCTTGGCCCTTTTGTCCTGACAGTTTCAGAACTGAAACTCGGAGGGTCCAAAAACAAACTCGAATATTCTAGGATTTCAAAGGGAAGTCCAGAGCAGAGACTCAAAGCATCTAGAAATCTTCCGGTTGCTCTGACGCTAGAGCACACATGACTTAGACGTTTCCATAACCTAAACTCGGAGGTTCTGGGAAAATCTCAGATGTTCCGACTTCCAAACCTCACCAACTACTTAATCTCGGAGGCTCCAAGTTCCCTGACTCCACACACAGAATTGGATATGGGAGGTTTTGACTTCTGCTGAAAAGAGTGGAGAGGGATTTCAAATGCCACTTTGGATTTTGAAATTGATTCCTAAGAATTTAGCAAGGAAACCTCACCAACTACTTAATCTTAGTCCCCCTTAATAGTACATTTTGTTGTAAACTCAATGTGATTCAATTAATCATCAAAAGAGCTAGAAAAATGTCCCTAATTTCTAATTTCTTCAAACCTTCCTTCCATTGGAACTTTCTAGAGGTCTCCAAAGTTGGCTAAAGCACTCCATCATAAAACTAATAACTTGACCGTACTTCATGCATATATTAGTTCCTTAATCATTTTGTCATTAATAATCAAAACTCACTCAAGGGGCCTAGATGCACTTTTAATCTCTCCCTTTTTGGTGATTGATGATAACCCGATTAAACCTTTGATTTTGGATAAGAAAGAGTTGCTTTGGATCCCATGATTTTGAGTGAGCTCCTCTTAAAGGTGTGCATTATTACGACTTTGCGTTGAATGCAAATGCGCATGTTGTGGTTTAAAAATGTGAAGAGCCCCCCCCCCTACCCTAAATCTAAGGATCTGTGGTTATGCATAGAGTATAGAATGAAGCAAGGTATAAGACAACTATGTATGATAGTGTGAGCAAGGTATTGGAGTAAACATGGCATAATATACGAGAGATTAAGGCATAAGCATTCACCATGTTCAGAGCATAAGATCCACCATGTTCAAAGCATAAGCAAAATAACCAAGACTCACACTTACGAGTTTACAAGACAAGATAAAATCTTACAAGAAGAAGCAATTCTTGCAACTCTCTAGAATGATACCTAAGCTTGTGGAGCCTGCCCAGACAGTGACGGATGAGCGGAAGGAGCGACGGTTAGTGCAGCCATTGATGAAGCAGGAAGAGGTGTGGAAGCTTGGGCAGCCAATGAGGTAGCGGAGTCGTGAAGAGGGGAACGCTCGCCATGAGGTGATCCAAAAGGAATCGGTGAAGATATCAGTGTCAAAATGTCCAAAGCAAACTCTGACCCTTCCTTGGAGAGCCGTTGATCATCGAAAATTCTCAAACACATGTGGGGTTGATTGCGGAGAATTCTCTTCTGTCACCGTGTCACGGTCTTCAACCACATCTTGAGATTGGTAATGGTATTGTTTTACGGATGAAACATATTGATGATGGAGGCCATATCCTGTTTGAGTGAAGTCAAGGAATTCAAAGCTTGAGGCTCTTCGGCAATCATGTCTTCAAGCTCGCATCATTATGAGCCTTTTGGCCCTTCCAGGCCCGAGCACTCGCATCATCACTCCTTTCACCTTCTTTGGCTACTTGTTCAGCTCTTCTCCTCTTTTGGTAGGGATCAACTTCCAGGGCAGCTTATTTGCTCTTCTCTTGAGGAGTTGCCCTAGCTTTCTTCACATCTAAACTATAGGGCAATTACGGGACCTCACACAGAAAGATCTTCTCCACCATTTGATTGATCAATATTTAGATGTTGGGAGCATATGGGAGAGACCTCGTGCGGTCCACACTTGCCATTTGCATCACTTGGAACATATAGTCTGAGAGGAGAAAATCTTCACCTCGCACCATATGCATTAGAATATCTCCCTCATAGCTGTGGCTATCGCTTGACGAAAGATATTGTTGATTATCTTGGCGAAGAAGGTCAGATTTATAGTCTTGCCAAGTTGGAAAAAGGTGCCAGGCTCATATAATGGCTCAATCTGAATGACTAGGAGGCGCTTATCAGTGTCATGAATGGTCGGCTTCTTTGACTTAGACCCTTCTAGCCCAAGAGATCTGGTGAAATCATCATAGGAGCATTGGTAGTGCTTGCCATGAGTCATCCAATGCATCATCCTGCCCTTCCACTCAATGAATAGAGTGGCGTAGAACTGCATCACCAACTCCACATTCTAGTCCTGGCGGAGGCTCAAAAGTGAAATCATACAATGTGCCTCATAGGGCTGACAACTCTTTGGAAGCAAGCATGCTCTGAAGATAGGCGAAGTCAACAAAGAGTTGAGGAGTGATTGATTCCTTACGGTGGATGATGACCTTGCCTTGTCAAGGAAGATGACGAATGGGGGCAAGGGTGATGGAGGTAGTTGCCTCGGGTTCCTCGGGCTCCACATGAAAACTAGCCTTCTGAACCGTAAAATGGTTTGAGTTGAAGGCTGTGGTGGGAGTGGTCTTTGGTGGAGCGGATTTCTTGACTGGTGGAGAGCTAGCCTGCCTGTGAGCTTCCCGCTTGATATTGCAGCAAAGAGGGTGAGGCAAGGATAGATCTAGAACTGCAGTTTTCTCATGAGCTTCTGCCTTGGCCGCTTCGGCTTTGGTGACCTCGGCCTTGGTGGCTACATGCTTAGCTACTTCTTCATCTACTTTCTTCTTTCCAGCCTCCACAAGAGCCTTAACTGCTACTGCTCCCATTGCTTCCCTAGCAGATTCTTCTTCAGCTCCCATTTGTTTCTTGGCTTCGGCAACGTTGACAGCTTTTGCTTTTTTGCTTGAGCTTGAGCAGCCTTGGCTACAGCTGCACACTCTCTCCGCAATCTTGCATCTTCCCTCTATTGTGCCTTTACGGCTTCACAAGATTGAAATTCTTCTTCTTCTGAGGCAAATATGTCCTCATCAACTGAAAGAGCTGGTCGAGAGGGTCGACAGACAACTAGCTTGCAAGCCTTAGAGGTTGGAGCTGGTCATGCCTTCCTCACATAGTGACACCTATCCTTAGAGGAGTCGCTCATAGGAGGAGACAGAGGAACAGAAGATTCAGAGTTGTCATTGCTCCATCTACTCTCTGAACTAATCGTGAACCTATGAAATTGATAGATGAGAGCATGGGATTAGCACACATGCCAACCTAGATGAGAGGAAAAAGTTTTTGAAAACATTTTAAGGTGCAAGGCATCAGAAACACAAGTTTTCAAGGAAAATCGGATGTTCAGAGATCAAAGTTAGAAGCTCCGAAAATGACCTCTAGACACAATCCTCAGAGAACTCAGAGGTTCTGAGATTTTCTCAGAGGTTCTTAGTTTGCTTTTTGTTCGTCTATTGAGCAAAGTTGAATACTCCGAATTTTTTCGAACACTATGTTTCGAGGAAATTGTGATCAAAACTGACTTCCAGAAGTTCCTAACGTTTCTCAAAACTTCCAACTTGCTTCAGTTCAGAGAGCAAAGTGAAAATTGGAGGTTTCAAAAACAATTCTGGAGGTTAGCCAGATTGCACGAGAGATTTGGATCTAAGTTGCACAATTTTTCTAAGGAATTCAATTGAATATAATGCGAAACGAATGGAGAGGTTGTGGATTATCTTAGAGGAGTTGCGACCCTAGAGATTTGAAGGAGGTTTTAAATCTGGCGGCCATCCCCTAACTCCGTGGTGGTGATACTTCTATAGTGTCAGTGATTGAAGGAGAAGCTCGGCGTCAACGACGTTGACTGTTGGTGGATGGCGCAAGACTGGCGAGGCCTTAGGGGAGCCCTGCGGTGAAGGAACGGCGGAATCAATGGTGGCGTTGAGGTTGTAGGTGATCTCGGATGCACGAGCAGAAAACTCGGAGGTTCTGGTTATGGAATTAGGGTTTGCGTGAGGGTCCTTAAGAGAGGCTGTTCACTAAAAAACTTGGAGCTTCCGGAAAACTGGATATTGATACTCGGAAGGATTGATTATTAGTACAAAACATATCTCGGAAGTTTCGAAAAAGTTCTCGGAGGTTCCCGGATCGTGTACTTCAAGTTTTGAAAACTGAAACTTAGAGACTCCGGCAAATTTTGGGGGCAGAGCCGGAGGGTCCGAGATCAATGCCGGAGGCACTGGGAACCCTAAGTGGCATAGAATGGCAATTTCAGAATCTCCAGGAATGATGTCGGAGGTTCCAGGTTTTGCTACTGATTTTGAAAATATGAATCTTGGAAGCTTCGTGAAAAATTGGAAGCCCCGAGTTTAGTTGAAAAGTTCACACATGAAGATTTGAATGAATGTTCTAAGATAAGTGTAGATAGAGAAAGTCTAGGGATATCCTTATGGGTTTAGTCCACATCCAATTGGTGAACAACCAATCAAGCAAATTTACAATTTGGATGGGAATTGAACAAAATCAACTCTAAATCTAGATAAATGTATAAAAGACTAGCATTTAAGTAGATAAGAGATAGCAATAAGATCTAAAGAACCAAAGATAGTGATGTTTGGTGGGATTACCACTGTATGAGCTAATTATGCATTAGGACCTCTATATATAGAGAACATGGAATCTTATAATACAAATGCTTACATTTGTGCATATTCATCACTCTAAAGATAAGAAATACACAAAAAGATTGTTTTGTTCACACTTTATGGATGTTGTTGTTCATTGATAGAACACAACTTCCCCTTAGTATGTTCACACATCTCAAGCTCCAAAAATCAATCCAAGCAATCAACATGTATGCAATACTTCAAGCAATATTTCGAGAATCCAAGATAGTCATCTTATTTCTCAACTCACAAAACCTATGCTCATCTAAGGGCTTGGAAAAGATATCCGCTAATTATTTTTCCGTCCTTACATGGCTCAAAGTTGTATCTCCTTTAGTCACATGATCTCTAAGGAAATGGTGATAGATATCTAGGTGTTTGGTTCTTGAGTATTGGATGGGATTGTTGGCTATCTTGATTGTGCTTTCGTTATCACAAAAAATAGGCATTTCTTTCAAATTTACTCCATAATCCATCAAAATTTGCCTCATCCAAAGCAGCTGAGTGCAACAACTACCAGCAGATATGTATTCAGCTTCGGTGGTAGATAGGGCAATGAAGTTTTGTTTCTTAAAGGATCAAGATACAAGGGATCTTCCAAGGAATTGTCAAGTGCCGGAGGTGCTCCTCCTATCTAGCTTGCATCTTGCATATTCTGAGTTTGAATATCCAACTAGATCAAAGCTAGGACATTTGGGATACCACAAACCTAAATTGGTTGTATGAACTAAACATCTTAAGATTATCTTAATGGCCACGAGATGGCACTCCTTAGGAGTTGCTTGAAATCTTGCACACATGAATACACTAGGGATGATATCGGCCTAGATGCACAAAGTTAAAGAAGGGAATCTATCATGGATCGATATACCTTTTGATCCATGGGTTTGCCTTCTAAGTTGAGGTCGAGGTGGTTGTTGGTTTGCATGGATGTACGGATTGACTTTGCATTATCCATGTTAAACTTCTTGACCATGTCCTTGATGTACTTGTCTTGACTTATGAAAGTCCCTTCCTGGAGTTACTTGACTTGTAATCCAAGGAAATTTTTTAACTCCCCTATCATGGACACCTCGAACTTCTTGGCCATCATTTTACCAAATTCTTCACTAAAGACATTGTTAGTAGACCAAAAAATAATATCATCCACATAGATTTGACAAACAAAAAGTTCACTCTTAATAAATTTAGTAAACAATGGAGAATCAATCTTCCCAATTTTGAAGTCCCTTTTGAGTAGAAACTCCTTAAGATACTCATACCATATTCTAGGAGCTTGTTTGAGGCCATATAGTGCTTTATGGAGTTTGTAGACATGATTAGGGTGGTTTGGGATTTCAAAACCGGGTGGTTGTTCGACATAGATAAATTCATTGATGGTGCCATTAAGAAATACACTTTTAATATCCATTTAATGAAACAAGATATCATGATGATTTACGTAAGCGAGTAAGATCCTGATACCTTCTAGTCTAGCAATCGAGGTAAAAGTTTCTCAAAGTCCAAACTTTCGACTTGTGTATATCCTTGGGCCACAAGTCTTGCCTTATTCCTCACAACTTGTCCATCTTCATCTTGTTTTTTGCGAAAGACCCACTTGGTGCCGATCATGTTTTGACTTGGTCTTTCCACAAGCGTTCAAACTTGATTGCGTTCCAAGCTGTTGAGCTCCTCATGCATCGCATTTTTTCAATCCGGATCATCTAGAGCATCTTCAAACTTGGTAGGTTCCAAAGAAGAGACAAAAGAGTAATTCTCACAAAAATTTGCAATACGAGATCGAGTTTGAGTTCCTTTATGCATGTCACCAAGTATTTGGTCGACTGGATGATCTCGTTACAAGCTTCTATTGATTCTTGGATCATCCGGTTATGCTTGAGGTGGGACTTGGACTTGAAGTTGAGCTTAGTCATCATTATCTTGAGGTGGCTCTGTACTTTGGACATCATCATGTGCTGTGGTCAGAGGCTCCACTTGAATGGATGATGAACTCTCCTTCACTTTAGTTGGCTTGATGTCTCCAAGAGACATGATCTTGACAACCTTTGCCAATTCCTCTTCACCTATTTCGACGGGGACATTCTCCACTTGAGAGTCGTTAGTCTCATCAAATTGTACGTCACATGTTTCTTCAATTATATTGATACATTATTGAAGACCTGATATGCGTGTGCATTCGATGCATAACCAAGGAAAAATCCCTCGTCACATTTGGGAGAAAATTTAAAAAGTCTTTGCTTTTTATTAAGGATATAACATTTGCTCCCGAAGACACGAAAGTAGGAGAAATTTGGCTTGTTCCCGCTTCGTAACTCGTATGATGTCTTCTTCAATAGTCAGTGGAGGTACAAGTGATTGATGGCGTGGCATGTGGTGTTGACAGCTTCCACCCAAAAATGGTCTAGGGTCTTGTACTCACCAACCATCATCCTCGCCATCTCGTTGAGCGTGTGGTTCTTCTCTCTACAACCCCATTTTATTGAGGTGTATAGCTGGAGGAGCACTCGTGCTTGACCCTTTCATCATAAAGAAACTCCTCGATATTTGTGTTCTTGAATTCGGTCCCATTGTCGCTTCACACGTTCTGGTTCTTCAAATTGAACTCGTTTTGGGCTCTTCTTGAAAACTTCTTGAAGATGTTGTGTCTCCCTCTTGTCGTGCAAGAAAAATACCCAAGTGTAGCGAGAGAAATCATCGACAATATGAATCCATAGAAGTTACCTCCTATGCTTATGTAGGTGACAGGACCAAACATGTCCATATAAGTAGCTCGAGTGGCTTGGTTATTGTAATGATATTCTTCATCAGGCAAGGACTCTCGACTTGTTTTCCGTCTTGACATGCACTACACGAAATAGCCAACAAATTGTAATTCAAGGACATGATTGTAAATTAGGCAACCCCATTACCTAATTTTGCAAAATCATAATCTCAAATGGAGGGATCATAATCTATTTTGCGCATTTTGTAAATGGAGAGGTCATTTGAGATTATGATTTTGCCTAACCCCATTACCTTTCCTTTTTGCATTGTCACCGAATGTGATGTTCTCATGTGGTGATTCATGGCTATCAAATGATGTGAACATCTCTTTTCGTTCAGTCATGTGATTGGTGCACCCATTATCTAGCACCCAGTACTTTCCGCCGAAGGTGTAGTCCTATAGAACAAATTAAGCTTGTTTAGGTACACATACTTTCTTGGATCCTTGAGTATTAGACACAAAAGACTTGTGCTCCCAAATATCACTTCTCCCAACATATTCGGTGAAGGTTTTACCATCCTTACCCTTTCTAGCCACACTGTCTCGCTCGAGTCACTGCTACTGTCGGCTAGTGAGCTGAGATCGCTGTCTTCTGATTCACCGCTAGTCGTCATGCCACGACCAGTGGAAGAGCCACCGTCGCTACCACCCTGCTCCAACCGAGCTTAGCCTTCATTGCCACACCACGACTCGGTACCCTCCATCCTCCTCCTCTTCCCCACCCGCCTCCGCCCTCATTATTTTTCCTCAATGTAGGAGCCCCTCCGCCATCAGCGAGTGCTCACCGCAACTTCTCCCTAGCTCACACCGCTGCTGCGCCTCTCCTTCTATTCTGCCACCTTAGCTCTTCTCCCTCCAGCTTACCTCTTTACTGGCCGTCGTGCGCTACTGCTCCAGCCACCCACGCAACCTCCTCTGGTGGTCGCCCTGTTCGCCATGCTTTGCTCTGACAGCTGCGCCCTGGCACGTCAGACGTGGTGGCGACATGTTGGGGCTAGGCCTCGTCACGACGGCGGGAGGCTGGGGAAGAGGTAGGAGGGTAGACGGGTCCGGACAAAGGGAGGGGCAGCAGCATCGTGGAGAAGGGCGCCTGCCCCGCTCCCATTAGCTGCTGAGCCACCGCGACCGTCGCTCTACGTCCCATCATGCAGCGGTCAGTAGAGGGTCCACACCGCTAGGGAAGGATGGAGGAGCGGGTGGAGGCGGAGCCCCTCCGGTGACGCGCCATGGAGGGTGCGCAACGGCGCAGGGAGGAGGGATGAAGGGGACGGAGGGTGAAGGCGGTTGGGGAGGAAGGAAAAGAGCAGTGAAGAGCGGGGTGTAGGACAACGCAGGAGAGGAAGAGGGAGGGGGCGTAGTGGCCGGCGCTGAGAGGCATGACTGCCGGTGATGGAGGGGCCAGCGGCTGATGGAGGGGTGGCAGAGGATTTAGGAGGCGAAGGGGAAGATAGGAGGAGGGGACCGGGCTGAGGAAGCAAGGGAGCATGGTGTCGTAGCGCAGACGGGCTCGGGACGGGCCATGTAGCGCCCAACCGGGTTTTTTAGGGTCCCTGACAAGTTTTGCAGGGCAGACACATTTGCTGAGGTGGCACATCTAGATGGCGTCCCTTTATTGCACCTTTGATTGTGTTTAATTTCCATCTGCAACACATGACCTTGTGATCGACGAGATCAAAACCTAAGCAAATAGAGGTGCCAGTATTCGATCGCTTTGAAGATCGATGCCGCTCAAAATCGACGTTACGCTCTGGATCGCGGTACTAGGATAAGGTCATCTGATGATCAGAATATGTTGTTACGCCGCACCAAACCTTCTCAAGTCTCGAGGAACAGCTCCAAGGATCAGCTAAGGTAACTCTCCTCCATTAGGACCTAGCTAGATTATTCTTGCACCCTTTATGTAGGATTTTCACTTCTGTTTATTGGTATTCTGTTCACCGTTCAGATCAGATATATGCATGCTCTGCGTATGCCAGATCAGATCAGGTCAAGGCTTTTTGAGCCATTTTCGTTCCTCGATAAAACGGACAGGCTTTCAGAAAACTCGACCGAAACGTGGGAGTGGCTCGGGATTGGTAGCCTCCACTGACCTGATCAAAAATGGCCTCAGTATTGTAATCCCAATTGGCAATACATCTATTCTAGTGGCACCTATTGTTTCGTTGTGTCCTTTGCTGCAATTTGCCTATAAACTAAGCATGCACGCATCCCACCCCGGCCGGGTGCCTACGTAAGACTGATGCTCGCCAAGAAAGAGAATAAGAGGGCAATCATAGTACTAGAGAAACCATCCTCGGAAATAAATTGTAAATGACACTGTACATACATATAGCAAATAAATGTATCATTGTATCCATATTCAGTAGTCCATTCTCCATGGCCAAATTGAGGACCAGAAGAGAACGAGAATTCCCATCTCGAGAATATATAATAAGCACATTATTACCTGGTGGCAGATTCATCCGCTCGAATCTCTAATCTGTATAAACATTAAACTTATCAAAAGACCCAGCAACGCCTCTTGAGTCTTGACTTGACAACAAAACGGAACCATAAAGTATTAGTCGAGTTTGTACTGCACGCCATTAATTGAGCTATAGCTAGTTCCTCAAAATTTAAGTCCTGCGAGCTTGAAAGCGACATAGGTGGCTGCCCATCTCCTTCTCCATTTCCCACACACCTGCTGCTTCTCACGAGCTAGCTGTTATTTCATCGCAGTGCGAGTGCAAAGCGAAAGTTGAGAAGATCGATCGAATGGCGTCGCCCCGCCCGAAGAGGGAGTCCTTTGACTTCGAGGAGCCCAGCGCGCAAGAAGCCGTGGGATCTGTCTCCGGGTCTTACAGCCCTTCCGGGGCCGTCTTTGGCCTCTCCCCACCGGACTCCTCGCCGCGCGACAGCCGGAGGAGAAGGTATGAAAACTCTTTAAGTTGTATTAATTAAGCATGGTGAACTAGCTAAGCTGTTTGTTACCTGCTTGTTGCCTGCCTCCTTGCTTTTGCTTGGTTCGTTTGAGTCACTATCTTGTTTGCCCTGGGCTGAGTTCGTTGTGAAGCAGATCCTGAAACTGCCTGTGTTTGGATTACTTCATTTGCATGATTTGTCTTCATGGTGTGAGCTTTATCTTGTTTGTTACCGAATCTGACAAAATGTGTAGACTAGATAGATCAGGCATTTCTGCCTTCCTCGGCTGTATGCCAATACGGGCAAGATTTGGACAGATTTAGAAAGAAGAAACATTAACGTAGTTAGAAACTGCTGTATTAGGCTCTAGCTGGAGTTGAAATGAAGATGTTGCTGTAGTATATTACAACTTGGGACTTCTTTTGCAAGTACAACTTGGATTTAATGGTCTGCTGCTAAAAAGAATGCCGAAAACAACTATGTTTGAAAGTGATAGCACATCTGCAAAACTTAGAACAGGATGAGGTCAATTAAATGGATTCATACAATGCCCAGATTTTTTCTTCATTTAGTACTTCTCCTTTGAGTAATCCTATTTCGGGGTCGAGCTATATTTCATGGGATATGTGAAAGCTAAAATGCTTAACATATTTTGCTCGAAGTTTGGATGGAGATCCCTCACTATGGTGAAGGCGTAGAACCGATGTATTTTGAGAAAACTTATTGCCTTGTTGGTACTCATCATATATGCCCATTTCTGGGCGTACTTCATAATTCCCCAAGATGCATATTCTCCTTCTTTCAATGAAGGCCATTTCTTTCTTGTTGGCGTAAAATGAAGGCCATATTTTTGAGAGACTTTGGAACCCAAGTCATCATTCCCTCCTTTTCGTTACCTTTGCTTAGCCCATACTGGAGGGCTCCATTGCTTGATAACCCTATATTAGTACTAATACTAAACTGAAGTGTTATCTGCACATTTTAAGCATGCATGCTTGTAAGGGGAAAAAAGAAAGACTACACTATCCTTTGTGATGTTGCCTCACTACTTTTAAATAATTGAATCCCCTCGTGTTTTTCCCTCCGAGTAAAAGTTCAGACCAGTATTTTATGACTCAAGCATATGCTTTCCTTTCCAAAATGGTAAAAAAGTCTTGAGCATATGCCTATATATGCTTTCCTTTCCAAAATGTCTTCTTGCAGCCCAAGAGTGTTTTTAGTTGGTGCCCAATCTAACACTACCAAAATTTTGGTTAGGCAAGGTTTTGCTTGCCCATGTTTTGGCCTGGATATAGCAAGAAAATGTGTTGGAAGTGGACAAAAAGGGGGCATGTGCATTATACCAATTTGTTTTGACAATTATCCAAAACAAAGACCAAATTTTTGGACATGACCAAAATATCAGTAAGTCAGATTTAGAAACAAACCAAACATACCTTAAAACTCTTGAAGACCTTGTTTACTTTCTAGTTTAAGGTATTTCCATGCACATGCATTTATGCATGTGGTTCTCGTACTATGCAATCTCCCTCGTAGCAGTGCTGTCCTTAGAAGAAATGGTAGTAGCGTACTAGCTAGCTAATGTTACTTAACTGTCGATCCATCAATACCTGATCTTAGTTGTGTGATTTCCCGATGAGTTAACTGCGTCTTTGTCTAACCCTACACTGATCAGATGACACGCTTACCATCCTGCAGTTGATGGCTAGCTAGCCTCTTGTGTTGTTGAATGTTGATCACCCCCTGAAATTAAGCAAGGATATACATGGGATCGAGCAACACATCACAGACTTGGCCTGCCACGAAACATCTGTATATTGCAATTGGCAATCATATCATATAGTACATAGTGCATCCGCTCACTCGGTTCGCACGTCCGAGCCATGTTCAGTTGACGGCGCACCTGATCGACTTACCATGCATACATACAGAGAGCCATGTGTTCGCACACGAACACGTCACCGTGTACCCCTGAGGCCGAGCGCGATGCGCGGGACACGGAATCGGGGGAGACCCGCCGGGAGCGCGATACGCAAGACACGCCGGCGGGTGCTTTTGGGAACCCGAAACCCCACACCCCCGGGAGGGACCCCGTCAGGGAGTGCGGCGGCTATGGGCTGCCCTAGGTCGACCTGATCGCCCCTAGGGCCTCGAGTTTCGTTGTCGTGTAACACGAAGAACAACGAAGGACGAGAAGCATAAAACAAAGGGAGAGAAAATAGTAGATGAAAAGATAATAGATTGATTGCGTCGATTGGGAGAGCTCCACCTCAATCGGCCGTGCACCCTTCATATTTATAGGGTACGCCCGGTCTTAGGGCAGGAATACAACTTGGTATCGTACACGATATGGTTTTCCATACAAATTGAGTTGTTTCCTAAAGCTATGGTTACCCTGATTGATACGATCAGGACTCTGTCTTGCGCACGAGATTTCCTCTAATTAAACCGAGGGATTTCCCATATCTTCTGATTATCTTAACCGCCGTGATCTGGACTCCATCTTGCATACGAGATATCTTTCCATATTATCCGGGAGTCCTTCCAAATCTCGGACTTTCCTTTAAACGCCATGATCCGCCACTGTTCCTTGCGCCCGAAGTTGTTAAGGCTTCGAACGCAAAAGACTTCACCTTGAAAACCCAGCGGGAGCGTCACAAATCATTCACCGACCTGGCGTTGTTGGAACTCGGTCGCGCTACGCAGAACCCGCCTTGGATCTACTCGGAACCGCGAATGCTCGGGAGTCCCGAGTACTCAATAATACGAGCGCTCGGGAGCGCAAGTACTCGGGAGCTCGAACACTCGAGGGCGAGCACTCGGGAATATGAATGCTCGGGAACGAGTGCTCGGGGACACAGGGTGCTCGGGGTCTGGCACTCGGATCTCGTCAATGCTTGGTACTCGGGAGCGTCGTGCAGGATCTTCTGCTCGGGGACGAGTGCTCGGGGGCGCGAGTGCTCGGGGCGCCAGAACTCGGGACCGTGGGTACTCGGAAACGGGTACTCGGGATTCGGGGACGCCGCACCACTCGGCCTGGGCCACGATTTGGTAGCATTGCAGATCTTGCCCGACGCACTCGGCCCATCCGGGGGTACTGCCCAATTTGGTCGTCAACACATGCCCCCCTGTTTTCGGTATAAAGATGTATTTTTACCGAAAATAATAAGTCCTGTTCTTAGGGCGATGCGGACCATCCCATCGGCCATTTCTTCTCTTAGGGCGATATGATATATCGGCCACAGCACTTGTTATGCTTCTTGCCACACGCTCGGGTGGAACTTCTTCAGATATCTGCCATTGAGAGCTCGCGGCAGCAGAGTGCCCTGCACGGATTCTACTAAGTATGAGTTCCCAGGAACCACTCTCGCAATTCTGAAAGGACCTTCCCAACTCGGCGACCATTTGCCAAACTTATTATCCTTCGAGCCGATTGGTAGGATGACCTTCCATACTAGTTCGCCGACTTGACCTTTTTGTTGTATGCTCTGGCTACCCTTAGCTTGTCCCTTTCTATGGCCTTTAAAGCAACCAAACGCTTATCGGCGACTTCATCAAGACCATCCATCATCAGATTGTAAAAGTCGACCGCCGATAAATCATTTTGTTTGGCTAATCTTAAAGCACTCAGATTTACCTCTACGGGTAAAACGGCCTCTTGTCCATACACGAGCTCATAGGGAGTCACCTTGGTAGCACTGTGTCTTGAAATCCTATGCGCCCACAACGCCTCGGACAACACCTCATGCCATCTCCTTGGGTTGTCTTCGATCTTCTTCTTGATAAGCTTGATTAGCACTTTATTGCTGGACTCGGCTTGTCCATTGGCTTGGGCATAATATGGAGAAGAATTGAGCAGCTTTATTTTATAGGACTCGGCAAACTCCTTTACTTGTCCCGCCATAAAAGAGGTACCTTGATCCGTCGTCAGAGTTTGAGGGATGCCGAATCTATGTATAATGTGCTCGGTTATAAATCGAATCACCTCCACATGTGTCATGTTCTTGAGAGGTACTGCTTCGGACCACTTGGTGAAATAATCAGTTGCTACCAATACGAACCGATGCCCCTTTGAGGAAGAAGGATAGATCTGCCCAATGAAGTCTAGTCCCCAACCTCTGAACGGCCACGGCTTGATAATAGGATGTAGCATGGCAGTAGGAGCGAGTTGAATATCACCAAACTTCTGGCAGGCTTCACACCCCTTGTAATATCTGAAGCAATCATTGATCATAGTCGGCCAATAGAACCCGGCACGCCGTAATAACCATTTCATCTTGTGAGTCGACTGATGAGTGCCACAGATGCCTTCATGTACCTCTCCCATTGCAATTCTTGCTTGATCCTCGTCCAAGCATTTCAAAAGAACTCCGTCGACCGTTCGGCGATAAAGATCATCGTCGATCAAAGTGTATTTGAAGGCCATCCGCCGAACAACTCGGTCTACCCTCTTAGTCGGATCTTGTAAGTAATCAATGATCGACTTCCTCCAGTCTTCTCTGTTATTCATACTCGGTTTTCCACTGGCGACCGAGTCGGTGATTTCTGACTCGGCCTTTCCTACCGAGTTGGGCCCAAGCATCGGCTCTTGAGAAATATGAAAGACACCACGACTAACATGGTAGCCGGATGCTTGCTGCGCCAACTTGTTTGCAACCCAGTTTTCTTGTCTAGGTATATGAGCAATACTAAAATAATCCAAGGTAGAGATTATATCTAGACACTTATCAAGATAAACATTAAGTGATTCGTCAAGACATTGATAAACTTTGGACACTTGTTGGACTACTAATAACGAATCACCGAAAGCCTCAATATGTGTGGCACCTATGGCAACCAGAAGCTCTAAGCCGAATAGCAGGGCTTCGTACTCGGCTTGATTATTTGTGCAATAATACCCTAAGCGGCATGAGGCTTCGTGAGTAACACCATATGGAGATATGTAAACAACACCAACACCTTGGCCATTGCTACAAACTGAACCATCAAAGTATAATCTCCATGGTACTAGCGAGACAAGATCAACGTCAATGCTATGCTTGTCAACCCGATGTTCAACAATGAAGTCGGCAATGATTTGGCCCTTCATAGATTTCAAGGGTTCATAAGCCAAATCGTACTCGGTCAGCGCGTAAGCCCACTTGCCGACTCGGCCACTAAGAATTGGCCTATGCAACATATACTTGATGACATCGGTTTGACAGGCTACAGTGCAAGTACTAGACAGCAAATAGTGTCTCGACTTCGTGCAAGCGTAATATAGGCATAAGCATAACTTCTCAACGAAAGAGTACCTTGTCTCGGCGTCGAGTAGTCGTCGACTCAAATAAGTGATAGCATGTTCCTTTCCTTCGGCTTCTTGGGTTAACACAACTCCAATTACGCCTTCCTCTGCTGCGATGTAAAGTCGGAAGGGTTCCCCATGCCTAGGCGCTTTCAATACCGGAGGGGTAGATAAATAGCCTTTGATCAACTCGAACGCCTCCTGTTGCCTTGCCCCCCAAGTGAAATCGACGTCATTCTTCAACCGAAGGATAGGAGTAAATGCGGTGACCTTTCCCGACAAGTTGGCTATGAATCTCCTCAGATAATTGATTTTACCAAGGAGTCTTTGCACGTCCCTTTTGCATGTCGGAGCTTGTAACTTCTGAATAGCTTCTATCTTTTTAGGATCAATTTCTATGCCATGCTGATGTATGATGAAGCCTAAGAACTTCCCAGCCGATACGCCAAAAGCGCACTTCAAAGGGTTCATCTTCAGGCCGTACCTCTTCATCCTCTCAAAAGCTAAGCGCAAGTCGGCCAGATGAGATTCAAAGGCGTCCGACTTGACAACGATGTCATCAATATAGACTTCTAGTATGACGCCGAGTAGATCATGGAAGATTAGATTCATAGCTCTTTGATACGTGGCCCCAGCGTTCTTCAATCCAAAGGTCATCACTGTCCACTCGAATAGGCCAAGGAACCCGGGGCAACGAAAAGCCGTTTTGGACATGTCCTCTTCGGCCATGAAGATTTGATTGTACCCCGCGTTACCGTCGAGGAAGCTGATGACCTCGTGTCCAGAAGCACTATCAATAAGCATATCGGCTATAGGCATAGGGTACTCGTCTTTGGGTGAGGCTCTGTTCAAATCTCTGAAGTCGATGCACACCCTCAACTTGCCGGACCCTTTCTTTTCTACGGGCACAATGTTAGAAATCCAGTCGGCATACCTGCAAGATCTAATAAAGTTAGCTTTGAGCAGCCGACCGATCTCTTCCTTGATCCGGTCATACATCTTGGGGTTGAATCTCCTGGCCGGTTGTTTAAAAGGTCTGAAACCGGCCTTGATAGGCAACCGATGCTCTACTAGCTCTCGGCTTAACCCGGGCATCTCATGGTATTCCCATGCAAAGCAGCAAACATATTCTTTTAGCAAGCCGACTAGCTTAAATTTGCAGTCGGCTTTCAAATTCTTGTTTACAAAGGTCGGCCTAGAACTCGATCCATCCCCTATGTCTACTTCCTCTAATGGATCGGCCGATGTGAAACCTTGCCCTAACTTATCCATATCATCTAACTCTTCTATAGACTCGTGCATATCGTTCTTACAAGACCGATACTCTGCGAGTCGCTTTTGTAGCCATTCCGAGTTAGGATCCATCTGATTGCTTCTTGTTTTGGAGCCGATTGCCATCAACCGGCTTTAAGGGTATGGGTACTCGGCTATCTCCTTTAGTACTAGGGAAGTCGGTCGCCGAAGAGCTGCCGGGTTGTTGCCGACTCGCCAGCACATCCACCAAGGCAGTTAAAACCGAGTTGGCCTGAAGCCGGTCGGCACTGACTGGCTTTAAAGATACGGGTACGAATCCGTTCTTTGTGGCGCTAAGGAAGTCGAACCCGGAAAGGTCTCGCCCAGACAGACACGTCGCATTGGGGTGCTGCCAGTCCACCAGCGCATCGGCTAAGGCGACACAAGCCGAGTTGTCTGCGTGAATGACTTCGACTTCTTCATCGATCCATTGTATAAGGCATTGGTGCATTGTGGATGGCACGCATTGGTTGGCGTGAACCCAATCGCGGCCCAGTATGACGTTGTAATTTCCTTGCACCTCGGCGACGAAGAAGGCAGTGGCCAAAGTCTTGCTTCCGATGGTGAGCTCTACGTACATCACGCCTTTGGCCTTTGTGCTCTCTTTGCCTTCAAACCCATTGAGCACCATATTGGTCTTCATCAACTCGTTATCATGCAGACCTAACCTCTTGAAGACCGAGTATGGCATAAGATTCACCACGGCACCGCCATTCACGAGCATCCTCGCCACCGGTGTTCCATTAATATGGCCCTTGACATATAGCGGTTTTAAGTGCCTCACCGGCTCTGTCGGCTTCTCGAAGATGGCGTTCTTGGGGCCGAAGTCGAACTGGGCTACCTCCCCATTCTCATCTACAGCACGAAACTCGGCAGGTAAGTAATATACCATGTTTATGTCCATACCTGCGTGAACCGGTGTAGACTCGTAGTCCACCATTTCCTCTTCGCTATCTTCTGTGGTAGCTACCGACTTCGGCGACTTGCCGAGTAGAGGAGACATGTCTTCGGGAGTCGTCGTGTCCTCTGCTCGCTTAGGCTTCCAGACCTGCTTCGCGGGTACCATGGGCCGAATCTCGTTAAAAGATTCGTCCCTCAGCGTCTCAGCCTCTCGCTCAACCTTCTCCTGGTTCCTCATGCGCTGCAGCCTTCTTTTCTGGGTTTTGGTCAACCCGGGAGGACACCAGGTAGGCTGAGTGTACTTGGGGTCTCTGGGCCTGCTCTTGCTTGTACCGGCTTCATGGTCATTGGCCATGGACCCCTGCTGAACAGTGATTATGTTGTCATTAGAATTGACCAGATTACTGATAGTAATCGGCCCCTTGCCGGGCTGACTGATCTTCATTCTTGGCCCGTCGTTCGTTGGAGCATCAGCATTCGGTGACTTAGCACGCCACACCTTTCTGGCTGGTTGGCTCGGAGAAGTCGGTGAGGACCGACTGGTATCGCCACCGAGTCGGCCTTGAGTAGGGTAGTTGGCCTTCTGTGTCGGCCGACTGGCATCCCCGCCTAGTCGGCCCCGAGTAGGATGAGTGAGCCTCTCACGGATAGGTCTTCTCAATGCCGACCATCCTGGATGGAAGGCGTAAGGGACCATTGGGTGCTGCCCCCATCTTCCGCTGCAGTCGTTCATGTAGGGCGTGCATGGAGGTGGCACCATCCACGGAGTCGGCATCCATGGCCCCTGTAGTCCGGCCTGATACTGGAACTCTGGCCTTGGAGGTGACCTTGGGCGTTTTAAGCGCGATGACCGGTTAGGGATGACACCGGCCGCCTGGTTGGTGTATTTGGAAAGCAACCTATCGAAAGTCGGCTTTACTCTTTTATGCTGAGCTCTGGCTTCATTGGTCTTCCACTTGCCGACTTCCGGACTCTTGGGTTTGATGAACTTGGCCTGGGTACTTTCTGGAGTCGGTGGTTGCCCCCCGAGTGCACTGGTGTGGTCTTCCTGCACTCGGGATTGCCCCCCGAGTGCGTGGTTTCTGATAGTGATCTTCAATGTTTCTTTGCCGCCGGGTTGTTTCTCGAGCACGACTTCTCTTCTCGGGGTTTTACCGACTTCTTTCTTCCGGGGTTCACCGAGGACTACATTGTCTTTGTTAGCCGATTCGGCTATGTTGGGCCGAATCAAAACTTTCTTCCCTTCCAGATCCATAGCGTTCATTGGGAAGGGCTGCTTATCGATTTGCATATCGGCGAAATTCAATCGTCCCTCATTAATAGCCGATTGTATCTGTCGCCGAAAGACATTGCAGTCATTAGTCGCATGAGAAAAAGAATTATGATACTTGCAATAAGCTCGCCGTTTTAGCTCTTCAAACGGCGGTAAAGAGTGAGATATCCTAATGATCCGGTCTTGCAGCAAAGAATCGAATATTTTATCACACTTGGCTACATCAAAGGTGAATTTCATCTGCTCTTCATGATTCTTGCGAGTCGGCTTGAGGGCATCACAAGTATATGGTTTGGTCTTGGAGGACCAAACGAACTCGGCAGCGTATATGTTACCCTCATCGCCCGAGCTATCGTACTCGACCATGTGCATCCTAGGTCGATCGGGCTTAGACCTAGGGATTTCTTTGACTTCCATACTTCGGCTTTCTTGAGCCAAAGCTTTCTGCAAGACTTGGTTGACACTTAAGAGCTCATAATTTTCTAGCCGTTCTCTAATGTGGGTCTTCAACCCGGCCAGTACCAAGTCGGCCAAGTCTCTCTCTGTTATCACCAAGCTATAGCATCGGTTCTTTGTGTCCCTAAATCTTTTGACGTAGTCGGTGACCGACTCGTCGTGCTTCTGCTTAACCGATGTAAGATGTGTCAACTTGAGTTCATTGTCGCCGCTATAAAAGTGATCATGGAACTTCTGCTCTAATTGCGACCACAAGAGTATAGTGCCAGGCTGCAAAGCGGAGAACCATGAAAAGGCTGTGCCAGTCAGTGACAAGGGAAATAGGCGCACTTTTAGCTCATTTATGGAACTTGCTTCACCTAACTGCGCCAGATACTGACTGACATGCTCCCATGTAGTTTTCGTTCCTCCACCGCTAAATTTAGCGAAGTCGGGAACCTTGTAACCCGGAGGGTATAGGATAGCATCATAGTAGTCGGGATATGGCTTCTGATACATCCGACTTCTAAACTTCGGCTCGAGTCCGGACTCGGTAAACATCCTTTTCATGTCTTCCTGGAGCTTGGCTAAAATTTCGTCCGTAGCGGACGAAGTCGCCGTGGGACGACTGGCCATGGGTGCGGCTTGTGATCCATACGCCGAGTCGTGACTCGGCATCGGCTTAACCATGGTTGTGTTCATGGAAGGTGTAATCAGGCTCTGGTTCGGCGCTACCGCCGAACCGGATATGCTCATGATCGGACTAGGGCTGGCGGGTATGGCTACGAGTTGGTTGGTCTGACTAGGGCGTAAATTCAATGGCACGGGAAGCGCCGATGAACCTACTACCGAGGTCGGATCAGGGTTTACCACACCTATAGCCGTACCGGCATTACCACTAGATGTTGGGCACGTGCTCCCCTTAGCACTCGTGTTTTCCATGAACGTGTTGTAAACAAGAGTATTGCCTTCCGAAATATAACCCTGTATTTCGGCTATCTGTTCTGGAGAAAACGTGCTACTTACCGGGGTGTCAGCCTTCTTGCCGTGCAGAGGAGGGAATTTGATTTCTCCAACCGGAGTAATGTTCCCTTGACGATCCTTCTTGAAGTTCGCGAGGAACGTCTGCAGATCTTCCTCCTCCCGCTTTTTCTTGTATGCTTCGAAAGCTTGGCGATGTTCCTCCGATAGCTCATTGTAGTCGGGCTTGATGATGTTATCGGTGCTGATCTCGCCGAGTTGTGGAATCTGATTGTTAGACATGATGATTTCTTCCCCAGCGGAGTCGCCAAAAAGTGTGTTCGCACACGAACACGTCACCGTGTACCCCCGAGGCCGAGCGCGATGCGCGGGACACGGAATCGGGGGAGACCCGCCGGGAGCGCGATACGCAAGACACGCCGGCGGGTGCTTTTGGGAACCCGGAACCCCACACCCCCGGGAGGGACCCCGTCAGGGAGTGCGGCGGCTATGGGCTGCCCTAGGTCGACCTGATCGCCCCTAGGGCCTCGAGTTTCGTTGTCGTGTAACACGAAGAACAACGAAGGACGAGAAGCATAAAACAAAGGGAGAGAAAATAGTAGATGAAAAGATAATAGATTGATTGCGTCGATTGGGAGAGTTCCACCTCAATCGGCCGTGCACCCTTCATATTTATAGGGTACGCCCGGTCTTAGGGCAGGAATACAACTTGGTATCGTACACGATATGGTTTTCCATACAAATTGAGTTGTTTCCTAAAGCTATGGTTACCCTGATTGATACGATCAGGACTCTGCCTTGCGCACGAGATTTCCTCTAATTAAACCGAGGGATTTCCCATATCTTCTGATTATCTTAACCGCCGTGATCTGGACTCCATCTTGCATACGAGATATCTTTCCATATTATCCGGGAGTCCTTCCAAATCTCGGACTTTCCTTTAAACGCCATGATCCGCCACTGTTCCTTGCGCCCCAAGTTGTTAAGGCTTCGAACGCAAAAGACTTCACCTTGAAAACCCAGCGGGAGCGTCACAAATCATTCACCGACCTGGCGTTGTTGGAACTCGGTCGCGCTACGCAGAACCCGCCTTGGATCTACTCGGAACCGCGAATGCTCGGGAGTCCCGAGTACTCAATAATACGAGCGCTCGGGAGCGCAAGTACTCGGGAGCTCGAACACTCGGGGGCGAGCACTCGGGAATATGAATGCTCGGGAACGAGTGCTCGGGGACACAGGGTGCTCGGGGTCCGGCACTCGGATCTCGTCAATGCTTGGTACTCGGGAGCGTCGTGCAGGATCTTCTGCTCGGGGACGAGTGCTCGGGGGCGCGAGTGCTCGGGGCGCCAGAACTCGGGACCGTGGGTACTCGGAAACGGGTACTCGGGATTCGGGGACGCCGCACCACTCGGCCTAGGCCACGATTCGGTAGCATTGCAGATCTTGCCCGACGCACTCGGCCCATCCGGGGGTACTGCCCAATTTGGTCGTCAACACCATGCATGCATGCATGGATCAGGCTAGCTATGGTACTGTATATGGCAGTACCTGGGAGGGATGTCCCAAGATCAGATATATCTCAGGACATCAGGCCACTCAATCTCGTTGCCGACAAAAAGACCAGAGAATAAGCTAGCTAGCTTGTGCTCTAGCTAGTTACCATAGGTGTTTACCATATTGTTTTGCCCCAGCATAAAGGCGTGTGCATGTGAGGATTAAGTTCATCCTATTTCATATGAGTTCATGGTTTTCGCCACCGTTGTACACGAACAATTACGTTTTCATGTTGACGGACGGACAACAGAGGATAGCCGAGGAAATTAGCGGTGTTTGAGTCAGAACGACTAGGGATCCTAATAGAACATCTCTTCCAATGCAAGCAAAGCTCCTTATTAGAGTAAGATTCATTTAGTGATCCTTGTAGAAAATCTCTTAAACCCTAGCAGTAGTAGAATTTTTTCATAGACACAAATCTAGACAATGAACTTATGGCACCTCCAGTCGGTTACGTCAACCCCCACGTATACACAAGGAGAACGAGCAAGACAAGAACACGAGGTGGTCGTCAACATGAACCTTATAATTATGTTCGAGAGAGGTATTGAAATTTTACAAGTCAAAAAGTCACCCTCTCTCCTCTACTCTTAGGGGCTATTTATAGGAGAGGAGGTGATGCAAGGTAAGATTACATTTTTATCCCCACTCATAGGGACACTCTACAGGGGTAAGATGGTCATTTCCCCCCGGTTCGGGTATCTTTGGGATGTATGCCCGAGCATCTTTGGGCAATCTTCGGGAGATCCTTGAGAAGGCCTTGGTGATGTCCGGCTACTCCTGTTGGAGATCTCCTTGACGTGGGAGCATCGACATGAACCTCGATGCAGGGAGCGTCAAGGTCATCATTGAAGTCGAGGCTACCCTTTACACGTCGACTTAACCTCGACACGAGGAACGTCGAGATTGTCATTGACATGTGGAGCGTCGGCTTTACCCTTGACATGTCGACATGAACCTCGACGGAGGGAGCGTCGAGGTCATCATGGACAGGTGGAGCATCGGGGTTACCCTTGACGTGTCAAGGTGATCCCTGACAGCGTTGATCCAGGGTAGCGCGGGAACACTCCTCCAACAATAGCCCCTTGCCAGTTGGGGTGGTCGAGTATCACCCATCCGAGCTGGCACACTAAACCAAGGGGTTGGCTCGTGGGCCAAATCGAGGACCCTGTCCTAATCATTAGTTTCTTATTTGAGGTAACTGAGGAGCACTCGACTAGAAAGCTTTTTTTTTCTCTTTCTCTCTTCTCATTTCTTCTGCGCTTAGGCTCGGTGTCGTGAGCCATGGAACCGAGCAGGCCTCCTGCCCCAACCTTCTTGGGTTGAGGTCCACCCGCTTGTCATAGGGTAGATGAAGAGGGGGGGTATAGAAATCCCCTCCAGTTCTAGTCACCGCCCCTCATTTATCTCCCTCCTCCTGCCAAAGCCACCGACATCCATACTCCCCACCGTCTCCACTGTCTATTGGCCCTTTGCTCTGCATCAAAGCCTCGACGTTTCCTCAGGCTGTCCACATGGTGGGCATGTGTGCTAGTGGGCTTGTGCATGAAATTAAGCGATGCAGCATAGGCCTGGTGGTTGGAGCAGGGCGTGGATAAACGGCGCAAACAAGCAGACGAGCATCATAGCCCGCACGTAGACTACGCCGACGCCAACTGCCTCGATGGGTAAACATGAGCCAGGCCCGAGCGAGCTAGAGGTCACACGAGGCATGAGTGTATGACACGAGCGCGGATGTGAGCCATCGCGCGGGCCACAATGAACATAGGAATGCCATGGTTGGTTTACGGGCATGCTAGAGGTTGTAGGCAAGTCGACAAGCGTGCGGGCATGCTGGGGACCACACGGGCAAGATGATGACCTCGCGGGCATGCCGGTTGATGCGTGGGCGCGGCCGTGCTGATGGGCGTGCGGGCGAGATGTTGATCGCACGGGCATGCCGGTTGATGTCGTAGGTGAGTTGACGGGCAAGCGGGCAAGATGTCAGGCTCGTGGGCGCGACGCCGGCCGCGTGGGCATGGCGTAGGTTGTTCGTCGTGGCCCTTCGCGAGCATTTGTTGTTGTTGTTCCCCTTTTCTTGAGGCCAGGTGGTTTCTTTTGAAAGGTCTATTTAGCTAACAGACCAGTGGTTTCGAAGCCTTGCATACTCTTGCTATTTTTTTTGCCCTATAGCACTTCCCCGCATGGGATAGCTATTGTACCTAGGTAGCTGTCTCCCACGACAAGTCGAGGCAAGACAGATATGTCACAAATCACAATTTGAGGCACGACGAGATGTCCTTGACGAAGGCGACGTTGTTTTCGCACCTGTAGCTTAGTTGTATGGTACTCCCTTGTAAAGGATGACTTGCACAGATCTCTTGCCAACTAGTCATGTACTGATCCATTGTCGCTCCGGGCAAGGCCGGTCTCCACGAAGTATAATGAACACAAATGCTGGTTAGGTGATGACATCAGAAGGAACGTGTTGAAGCCTCTGGCAGAACATGTTGGTATTAGGCGAAGTGGTTTAGCTGGGGGGAGCAAGTCGACGTCATGTAGGACATGTCGATGTCGGGTGGAGCATGTTGATGTTGATGGTGATGCCGAGCAGACTATGTCGACGCTGGGCGGAGTGGTTAAACCAGAGGAGGTCAGTGCCACTCAAGGCGTATAGACGTTGGGTAGAGTGTCAACACTGGGCAGAACATGTCAACGCTGAATGAGTCAGTTATGCTCAATGGAACTAGTTGATGCTACGTAAGGCATGTCAACATTGGGCGGAGTGCTGACGCTGAGTGAGGTAGTTACGTTTGGCGGAGTAGGTCAATGACTCTCGAGAAGTGTAGACATTGAGTGGGCAGTGCTGATGCTAAGTGGGGCATGTTGATGTCAATGTAATGTCAGAGAGAGTGTTGATGGCAGCCAAGTGCCGACACCAGGAGTAGGATGTCGATAACCGCGATGACACTGAATGGGGTGTGGATGCCAAGCATAGCAAGTTGATGTCCACTGTGATGTCGGGCGTGATGTCGACACCAGGCTAGCATGCCGATGTCCAATAAAGTGTCAAGCCAAGCGCAACATGTCAATGTCCACTGTGACGTCAGGAGTGTCAACGCCAAACGTGACATGTCGATGTTGGCTCTAACACTAGGTGGACTGTCGACGCCAAGCGTAGTATGCCAATGTCGAACAGAGTGTGGACACCTCGCGTAGCATGTCAATGTCTGTTGTGACATCGGGCGGAGTGTCGACGTTAGGCATAGCATGTCAATGTCGATGGTTGCCAGGCGGAGTGTCGACACTAGGCGTAGTATGCCAATGTTGAATGGAGTGACGATGCCAAGAATAGCATGGCGATGTCAATGGTGACGCCGGACAAAACATGTCAATGCTGACCAAGGCGTTGGGCAGAGAAGGTCGACACCGTGCAGGGCCTGTCGATGTCGGATGGAGTGTCAATGCCAGGCATAGCATGTCGAGGTCGCCATGATAATTGACGCTAGGCGGAACATGTAAGCACTGAGCAAGGTGGTTACACTGCATAGAGTAGGTCGACACCGTGCAAGGTGTGCCAAAGTCGAGTGGAGTTTCGATGCAGAGACCATGTTCGCGCACTTTCGTGCCGGTATTTGCAAGGTGCGCACTTGAGTGGCTCGTTTAGAAGTAACAACTCATTGCATGAATTTCGGTGTGTGTTCTAAGGCATTTATTGAGTTGCGGGTGTCGAAGGAGATGGTTTGTGTCGTGCTTGAGCATTGCGTCCCTTGGTTGCAATATGAATCATTGGAATGCTACGGGGTATGACGTACCCTGCCTCCCATCGAAAATACTTAGTGCTCGAGGGTGCAGCCGGGAGCTTTTTTGGGTCCTTCCTTTGATGCAAAAACTTAGTGCATGAACGCGTAGCTCAGAGCGCTTTGGATTTAGTCCTGACAGAAAAACTTAAGTGCACGATGGTGACCTTGGAACGATATTGCTCTTTCTCTAACAATGGCATTCTATGATAGGAGGCGCGAACAAGGGCACTTTGGATTGAAAACACACAACGCACGTAGGCTTGGGCGAGGACGTCGTGGCCCTTCCCCTAATGAAAAACGCAATGCAACACAAACAATTCAAGCGTGAGGGTGGTAAGCACTAAACACACGATCTCGACACATACCCCGCGTGCAATGAAGGTGAACATTTACTCGCACGATAGTGACAAACAATCAGTGCATGATGGTGGTAAACACATGGTCGTGCAATGGCAACAAATACCTCGCGTGCAACAGATGCAAACACTTGGTCGTGCAATGGCGCCAAACAATCAGCTCGCAATGGCAGCACAGACATGGTCGCATGATGGCGACAAATACTCTGCACGTGATGGAGGCAAACACTTGGTCGCGCATCGGTGACGAATACTCCGCATGTGATGAAGATGAACACCTACTCACACAATGGTGGCAAATAGTCGATGCACGATGGCATCAGTAGACACTTTGTGTGCGATAGAGAAGACCACTTGCCCATGCGATGGCGGCAAAGGCTCGGTCATCTATCCCAAAAGGAGAGCGCTCAATGTCGTGGGGAGTTGCCACCATGCGATCCCAGAGAGATGAAGCACTCTATTCCAGACGGTGATGGCTCAATGTCGCGGGGAGCTTTCGTGGTGTGGCCCCGGAGGGACTGGGCACTCTATCCCAAACGAAGATGGATCAACTCCACGGGGAGCTTTCACTGTGCAACCTCGGAAGGGCGGGACACTCTATCCCAAATGGAAATGGCTCAATGATGTGCAGAGTTTTCACCGTGCGACCCTAGAGGGACAGGGCACTTTATCCCGGACGGAGATGGCTCGACGTCGCGGGGAGCTTTAGCCACATGACCTTGGAGGGACGAGGCACTCTATTCCAGATGGAGATGGCTAGACATTGTGATGAGCTTTCACCGCCCGACCCCGGAGGGACCTGGCACTCTCTCCCGAATAGAGATGACTCAATGCCACGGAGTGCTTTCGCCATGTGACCCCGGAGGTATGAGGTACTCTATCCCGTACGGAGATGTACCGACACCACGGGGAGCTTTCACCACGCGACGGTCCTCAAATTTTCTTGCAAGTTTTTGAAGACGAGGAAGAGCATGAGCGAATCCATCGTAGAGGACGAGAATGTCGTCAAACGATGTAAACGATGCTACCAGAATTGAGCCCCTAGTGATCCTAAGGCTGAGCCCAATGGACATCTTCATGGAGGGGTATAGGCGCTGTCATCACAAAAGGGCGCGAGCATCATCGGGGAGCTTGGGTGATGCTACCACGGACGAGCCCCTAGCGATGCTAGGTCAAGGTCAAGAGACATCTTTGCGGACGAGCACGAGCAACCTCATGGCAGAAGGACGAGAGCGTCATCCAAGAACGTGGGTGATGCTGCCGTGGCTGAGCCCCCTAACGATGGTGAGGACGAGCCTAAGAGACGACTTTGCAATGTCATCATGCCAAGGTTTGCACACACCGTATGCTAAATTCACATGTGTCAATGTCTAGTACAGAACCTTATGCGCCGATGTTAGAGTTCAGAGCTACAATGTAGGTGGAGGTGTCTGGTGCACTGACACTGGATGCCATACATGTGCACATTGATGCTAGAGGATGAAACCATGTTCGTCGACGTCAGGTGTTGAGGTGGTGCGTGAGTCAATGTTGCAAGTTGAGCCTATGCATCGACATTGTGGACTACACGCGTGGTCTTTCTCTTTGATGCCTTAGATGACATGACTTCTTACTCAAGTCCCCACGGTTGGTGCCAACAATCGTAGATACAAGTCTAGACACAAACTTATGGCACCCCCGGTCGGTTATGTCGACCACTGGGTGTGCACAGAGAGAACGAGCAAGACAAGAATGCGTGGTGGTCGTCAACGTGAACCTTGTAATTATGTTCGAGAGAGGTATTGAAGTTTTACAAGTCAAAAAGTCACCATCTCTCATCTACTCTTGGGGGCTATTTATAGGAGGGGTGAGGCAAGATAAGATTACATTTTTACCCCTACTCATAAGGACACTCTACAGGGGTAAGATGGTAATTTCCCCCAGTTTGGGTATCTTTGGGATATATTCTTGAGCATTTTTCGGGAATCTTCAGGACATCGTTGACAAGGCTTTGGCGCTATCTGCCTACTCGAGATGGGGATCTCCTCAACGTGGGGAGTGTCGATAGTGAACCTCGATGCGGGGAGCGTCGAGGTCGTTATTGACATATGGAGTATCGGTGTTACCTTTACACGTCAATATGAACCTCGACGCGGGGAACGTTGAAGCTATCATTGACATGTCGAGCATCGGGGTTACCTTGACACGTCGACATGAACCTCAATACAGGAGAGTCGAGGTTGTCGTTGACATGTGGAGGGTCGGGGTTACCCTTGAGGCGTCGAGGTGATCTCTAACAACATCAATCTAGGGTAGTGCGGAAACTCTTCTCTAACAGATTCATGGGTCAATTTAAATCTGTAATATTTGCTGGTTACTTTGTTCGATCGTACATATAGCAAGTTAAAACAATGCAAGCATACTGTACACTTTGCCTGAGAAGAACACACCGCATTGGCTCGCTGACCCCAACTGTAAAACTCGAGGCACAGGCGCTTCAAGTTCCCATCCCACGTGTACTTATGTGGTTCACAATTTCTTATGTGGTCAGATTATTGGAAACGAACTGAGCTTTATATGGAAGTATATTATGAAAACTTTGGAGTACGGCTCTTCCCGAAAAAACTGGAGGAAAAAAATAAGCGTCTTAAGTCCTAACTTCACAAAAATTTTCCCTTGTACAAGACATCATGTATATTTTTCAATCATGGAACTTCATTGGGCGATTGTCCACGCTTATAGACCCGAACAAAGATGATCTATACATGACTAGTATGATGCTTGGAAGAAACTAAGCAAAGGTCTATAATGCCAGACGTTGAAAAATCAACGACTGAGCTGTGGTTCAGGGTGATATATTCTTACAAGTTACTCATCTGTTCATCACTGAAAACACTACTTCCTTTCGACTTATATGTTAAGCATGTCGCGAGGGGCCAGCGTTCATCCCGAGCTAGAATTGAACTCCCCATGAGATTCCTAGCCTTTATTCTATTTTACGTCTTAGTTTTGGTGTATTTGTATTTTTATTTGAATCTTATACTTCTTTGGTTCTTTTATTTTTATTTTTGAGGAACGGCTCCTTCGGTATTCATTTCAGCATCCTAATTAACAATCCTTACATTTGAGGAGCATTTGCAAAACTATCATCCTGACACTATTTTTTTAGGCTAATCCTGACACTATTTGACCTATATAGTTTTGGAATATTGCTACAGGAAGGATAGACCTTCATGGGTCAAACATACGTCCACACCTCATTTTGACGGTCACTTGTGGCGAAAGTACGGCCAGAAAAACATCAAGGACTCTGCCTTCCCCAGGTAATTTTTACCTGTCAACTATTAGCTCTAGTGATCGTCATAGCCTCGTATAGGATATCCACTAACTTCGAAAAATTGTAAGTTTGTTGTATTTTTTGACTAGTTCATGCTTGGTGCACTACAACACAAATTGCATGTAGTGACACTTCTCTAGAGGCACTTTACAATTTGCCTCTATTAAACTACCATATAATTATGTAGAGGCACTTTTCTTATTGAAGAAACACTTTTTTGAGGCACCATATAAAGTATCTTAAACTTAGAAATATTAGTTGAGACATTTTTATCATAAGTACCGATTGGGTGCTTAGAGGCATTTTATGAGACACTTAATAAATTGCCACAAAAATTCATGTAGAGGCATTTTATGAGACACTTTATAAATTGACCTTACGTCATAGCTAGAGACACGGTTTGAGGCGCTATTTACATTTTGTAGAGGCAATTCTCATAAGTTTGAGGTATGTAATATACTACTCATAAGAATTTCATTACGACTATTGGTAAGATGTTGTGTGAGGTTGAGTGGTTAGATGAGTACGTAGGTTTTCCGAAGGTCTTGAGTTCGAGGATTGCTTCCAACAAATTATTATAATGTAATTTCCTCTATACTAGCGACAGTATATAGTGCCTCTATGAAATGTCTTATGATATGTAGAGACATTTTATTAGTGTCTTTCGGTCGTAGCGACACTGTCTGTAGTTGTACTTGTGGCACTTGATAAAGTGTACCTACACTTATGTAGAGACAACTATAGTGTCTTTAGCAATCTAAAATAATGTCTCTACAGGCTATTTCTTTTATAGTGGTGTGATGTTCTGTCTTGACTCGGAAAATCTATTACCATTTTATTGATATAGACAAAAATATGTATGCTCCTAGATAGGCCCAACGGAGCCTTTAGTCAACTATTTAATCCATCGAAGGTGTTTTCTATATGTAAACCGCTATTTCTGCGAATTTGTTTTTGTACCAGCATCGAGGTTCACTAACAAAATGCACAAAGCCAAATAAGAGTCATGCATGCATACATGTCATATGTGAATGGTACTGCAGGCTATATTACAGATGTTCTTACCGTGAAGAGAAGCAATGCCTTGCCTCGAAGCTGGTGCAACAGGAGAACGACGACGACCCGCCACTGTTCAAGACCACTTACACATACGAGCACACCTGCAACGCCGTGCCCATCCAGATTCCCGATGTCGTGGCCGATCAGCCGGCGCCCGCCGGCGACGCGTTCTTTCTCCGCTTCGACTCCACCGGCACCAGCCGCGGAGATGCGCACCCGATGGAGCAGGAACGGCCCCAGCACCAGCCTACGGCGCCTGGGTGGCCGTACTTGATGCTGAGCTTTGACTCGAATAGCCAGCCGCACGCGCAGCAGCCTGGCTTTCCTTCCGAGCTGCCGCCGGCAGCGTCGTCGTCGTCGTCGTTCTCGGCGTTGCCAGCGCTGCCAGCGCCGTCGACAACCGACGGAGGTGATAGGTTCTCGACGTGGGACTCGTTGAGATATGGTCTGGATGACCATGCGCACTTCGGCAACCATGTGTATCTCCCTGATAATGGTAATGACGGTGATGATAATTATTGATCGTGTGGAACGTACCGTCACCATTTTGATCAGGAATTGAGTGGTGTATTCTTTGTGGGAGACGTTCAGATCGATGTTTACTCTGCTCATTTTAGCAGGGGAATTGAAGGTCTCCTAATTAATCGCAGTCAACCATGTAACGGCCTGCTTTTGGAGCTGAAGTAAAGTTGACTGTTTTGTGTATCCTGTTGTTTCCCTGATTGAAAAAGGAAAAGAAAGTGCAGGCTATTCCCCTTGCCGTCTTGCAATCATTTCTGGCTCCACCCTATTTATTCAGACGTACTACTCAAACAGTTATATGACTGCTTATTTGTCAAGACACGTACGTCGCTACATGTCCTCACTCCACCTACTCCATCTCATCAGAATAAGTAATTTTGGCCACGATATTCGAAGTGACACTTTGGCCATTAATTGTTTCAAATATATATTATTTTAAATAAAAATAATTATATATTTATAAAAGTATATTTCATGATGAATGTGATAGATAGTATCAGTTTGTTTTAGTCAATATTAGTAATTCTTTCTATATTGTTGGTCAAATTTAAAAATGTTTGACTATGTAAGTGTGGCGTCCCTGGTTTTTAAGCCGGGAACTCCCTCGTGATCACTGTACCGGTCCCTGGATCAGTAGCCGATACACACGAGTTAACATGTATATCATCGTCATACATGCGTAAATAATTAAATAGACCGTTAAGGTCGATAATCTGATACCTGTAGCCCAACGGCTATAAACTTGCAGCGGAAATCCAGCGGAGTTGCGGCCCATCAGTAAGCCATACCCGACAGGCAACTGACTAGAGATTACACCCTAGCTTTCGCGATCGTGATTGCTTTTTCGGTTCTGACGTCTCCTTCGTCTGGCCAAATCAACAAGCCAGGTGAGTACATTGAATGTACTCGCAAGCTATTCCCACAGGAGAGATTATACGACAATATTTCATGCAGGGGTTTAATCAAGGAACGGCTCTAACCTAAGTTGTTGGTTGAGCGGAAATGTAAGTTTATAATTCAAATACGGTAAGGGTAGATTCCAAAGCAGTTTCATAAATCAGAGTGAAACAAAATAACAAAGCTGTTCTTGAGGTAGACCCGGCTACCTCCTTTTCTCAATCTCGAGATAGCTCAGTCCATACTACCCCGGGCAGTATGACTAGCGTCTCGATTCACTGCTCAGCCTGCACCATCCCGGATAGTGCAGCTAGCGCCCTTAGAACGGTGCTCAGCCCCTGTTATCCCGGATAACATGGCTAGCTCCCGCTCGACTCCATGCTCAGCCCATACCGTCCCGGACAGTACGGCTAGCCTCTCCTCCTGCAATTCCTTGCTACCAGCCTGTAGCGTAAATTGCACACTATGGACACATCATGCCCACGTCCTTAATCCCTTTTCCCCGCTTTCGCAAACAAAACCTAGTCTAACCAGTGTGTGGCCTTGCCAGTTCATGTCCATAACCGAGGACGCGGCTATTCGAATAGTTTTTAACACTCTGCAGAGGTTGTACGGCTTTACCCACAAGATGTAGGTTACCCTGGGAGTACTTTGCAAGTATACTGCCAGGATTATTACAACGAGACCTTCGCTCGCTTCCATACCAGAGTTGGACCCGCTAGGTGATTGACCCACTTTTGCGTCCCGGACCAAAAATGGGACTCCCCACCTTTGTGACGCATCAACACCTCACGCCCGGCGTAGGTGGATCTCTAGGACTTTAAACACCTAGCACAAACTCCCTACTTCCCACGGGTCCAAACCCTAATACTTGCCGGGGGTACTAAGCCAAGTCCTTCCCATAAAGGACATGTGGACGTACGGTGTGGAACCGGTTTAGCGGCACTTAGGCTCGGTCCTTAACTGATTCGAGCGAGACTCCAGTCCTCAACCCACGATCGTCCCGGACGAACGTGCCATCATCAATTCCTCTACAGCCCCAGGCTGCCCTTAGCACTCTCGCCCGAATCCAAATCATCTCCAATTTTTCATTCAGGGTTTTGACAAACCTTCTTTTAAACACCACCCCGAATAACACACGTTATCCGAGGGTTTTATTCCCATATCCCGAATGGGGTTTTATACTTCCCGGAAAACTTATTTTTGACTACAGCAGGTCTAAGCGCGGCTACAGCCTATAGCCTTAATACTTTTGTCGGTCGCGGAACAACCGACTATTATACCTAGGGTTACAAGGATCGGATACTCAGACCTAATTATCGTGCAACTAATGGGAATAACTATTCCTACGTAAAATATCGTTTATAACCACATAGCATGCAGAGTTCGCAAACAACATAATTATGATTTCACAAATATAGGATTCAACATGATCAAAATGGGAATGCTTGCCTGGCAATATTGTCCCGGTCTTGATCTTGAATCCGATTCGTCAGCTGTCCGAATTCCTTCACGCGATAATTCCTAACGTTGTATCTACACGTCGAAAAGAACGGCGAATAAATCAACGAGGCAAGGAAGAACCAAATAACATTGAATTAGAAATTTCAACACATGAAATCATAACGCTCTTGACAACTATTTGATTCTAAGGGGGCTACAAGAAATAAAGGGCACGGAGATGGCTTGCTGCCGTGGCAGGGGCAAGGTGGCAAGCGACGATGGCTTGACACGGCAGGAATTAGGCAGCAGGGACAAGGTTTTGCTGCGGTAGGAACAATGCGGCGACGGTAGAGGCTTGCCGTGGCAGAGGAAAGTGGCAACGGCAGTTGCCGCGGCGGGAGAGAGGCTGTCGCGGCGCTGCTACGGTGACGGAGAGGTTGCCGCGTTGCTGCCGCGGCGGGAAAAGAGTTGCCGCGGGTTGCCACGACAGAGCGAGGCGGCAGCGGCAGTTGCTGCATTACTGCCGCGGTGGGGAAAGAGGTTGTCATGGCAGGGCAAAGGAGCTGCGACAGCAGCTTGCCGCGATAGAAGAAATAGCTGTCGTGGCGGCAGGGCTTTAGAATAACAGAATCGGGGCTTTAGGTTGTCCTGTCATCACATCTACCTTGAGTTTCTGTCGTGCCAGGGTTTTCAGGGTTTCAGAGATTTTATGCTTGCATGTGCCGTTAGGGTTGTCCGGGTTGTATATGTGTAACAACCTTTAGGATTTCGGATAACTTGGTTTGTTAGCAGCTAAGGTCTAAAGGACACAACTAGAGTTTCAATTTTGGAAGATGGTGCCCTAAGTAATTGTCTCCTAGCATGAAATAGTAATAGCTTAAATAGATTTAGGTTTATTCAGCTTAGCTCACGAGTCCCTCGAGGTCTTTAGACTTAACAGAACCGTCGGAATTCTTGTTTATAAACCCTTGGTCATTGTCTAGGTACTTAGTTAAACCTCGGCTCACACGAATTGATGGATCGCACTCATAAGGGAACCTAAGGATTCTTCGCTAGGTTGGAAGCCGGTCGATTAAGCTAACCGATGATCCGAGAGATATTAATCGGACTTATGTGTATGCACGGTGGTGGTGTCTAACCGGTTGTTAGGTCAGTGCATTGGTTAATCCGATGAGCAGAATCTTTGCCATTAGAATAGTATATTCGCGAGCATAATAGGTTAGGATTAGATTAGGCTCTCCTAGCGCCGATTCTACCGTGTCTAGCACATAACTGACCGCGAGTCAATTTAAAGCATGCTCTAATAGAAGCTAACAGCGGCATTAAGATTGGTTCATACTACGCACAGTAGTTAGTTCAAGTGGTTGGTCGATCCCTGAGCAGCGTTTTCACTAAAGTTGCACCGAGGCATGATTAGTTTATGTCGCTCACCTCCCTACGTATTATCTAGATGCTTCAATCGACTCAACATCAATCAACAGCATGGGGTAAGAATATGTCCCGTGCCTTACATTTTCCATTATCGAATATCAACATGAATCTTGTAATTACTTGAGTACCGAGAACGCTAATCGTTGAATCAATCTTATGAGCTGGTTTGGGGTGTCGCATTGTGTTAAAGAATTAGTTTCACATGTTCTAAAAGATTTGGTGCATGTAAATATACATATGCACTGCACATGCTTATTTTAAAATATAAGCAACCTAATTCCTAAATACTGTACCTCACGTTTTATATTAGTTTGGTTTTAAAGGAGAAAGAGCTTCTAAACCAAAAAGGCAAAGGGGTATTTAGAGATGCTCAAAGCAGGTCCTCGCGTATTGATTGTACTCAGCTCACTGCCACAGGAAAAAAAAATAAGACAGAGGGCACGAGCGGCCGGGTGAGAGGGAGAGGAAAATGGGGACAGCGGCAGCTCACCTCCGAGAGGGAGGGCTCCTCTGGCTCAGGTTCCGCGGCGTGCCCGTCGGTGGCAGCCGAGCGGCGGCACGGGGCCTTGGCTGCAGCGGCGAACGGCGAGTGAAGGGGTGGGCGGCGCAGGGGCGGTGCGGCTCCTGGGGGCTGCAGCGGCGCCGGAGACCGGTGGATCCGGGCTACAAGGCGGCGACGGCGCTATGAGGTTGGCGACGGGAGCGCGATTTGATGAGGGTGGCGGGGCTCTGTTGAGGAACTTGAAGCTTCGGCTTGAGGAGGACCGGCGGGGCGCGCTGGGGGAAGCGGATCCGGCGGCGGTGAGCTGGATGCTGGTGGCGTTGCGGGTGGCGCAGATGACAACAGCGGCGGCGTGCTACTGGTCTCGGCGAAGCGGCGGCGTGCTGGAAGCTTGGGGCTCGGGTTGGCTTTTATAGCCCAGCGGCGAGGCTAGCTGGCGGCGGCTGTTCATCAGCGATGGGACGAGTCTGAGCTGCGGCGACAGCGTGGCCGAGGCTACAGGAAGGAGGAGGGTCACCTGAGGGCGGCCGTGGCTTGGGACAAGCTTCTACAGCGAGCGGCGCGGTGAATCAGCGGTCGGCGTGGATTTGGCAGGTGTGTGCGGTGGCGCGTCGACGGGAGGCGCGGCGAGAAGCTCTCCCGAGGCGCAGCTGGCATCGAGCTGGACAGGGAGGTGAGGTGACTACTCGGGCGCGAGGTGGTGCGGTGGCCGTGGGTTCCGGCATCGGCAGCGCGGCTATGCACGTGTTTGGCATGGCGATGTCAGCCCAGAGCGCGGCCAGTGCGTGTCTTCGAGCGGCATAGCCTGCCATGGCGTGCTATAGGGCGCCCTGAGGAGTCATATCATGTCCTGGGCACAGGGAGGACGTGTTCAAGGAGCTACAGCAGGGTTAGGCGTTGGTTCCTTGCAGAGTCAGAGGGAATCGTGTGGCTTGACGTGAGATGAGCTGTTGTGTCAAGAGCCATGGTCAAGAAGTAGAGGACAAGGGGGCTGCTGGTGGTCTTGTGCATATTGGGAGTATCAAGGAGGGGTTCCTACAGCTGGACGTGAGGTTTCTTCAGTGTTCTTGTTCAACATTTCATGCGACAAGTGCACACGTGCAAGGTGTTCGATAATGGCCGTGAAGGATTTTTGTACTAAGTGTACCTATGTTTTTGTACATTTGTGCTCCTGGAGAGTTCAAGATTGCCGTGGAATTTTCTCGGAATTTTTCCGAGATATATTCATAGGGGTGGCAGTTCAACGCGTGGTTTGATCCTGAAGTTAGTTAATTCCCTTTATCAACATTTTTGAAGTGGACATGTTTATTTTATTTTATGTTTGGATTGGGTAGGACACTAGATTGTTCCACAAATTTATTCATGACTTTTAGAGAGATCGAAGGGATTTAGATCTCAGGATTAGGGTTTCGATGGAATTGAAATTCGAGTAGAAGGGAAATGTTCGGGAGTTAGGGTTAGGGTTTTCAGAGCGCGTCAAGGTGGGGCGGAGATATGGACCTCAGATAAGACCTTTATTTCCGCTCGGGACATGTTGGCGGCGAGGTACCGTCGACGCGGTGGCGTATAGGGTGTGTGTATTACGTCAAGTCCCTTTACGTATTAGGGTTAATAGAAGTCGGGCCGAGGGTCTAGGGTTTTAGGTGCGGCAAGGCGACGAGAACACTTGGGAGTGCTTCAGGATGTTAGTGTCTTGATTTCGGCATATTTGGTTCCAGGTTGCCGCGGACGTAACGACGTATACGTGGCGTTAGGGTTTTGAAGGAAATTGGTTCCAATTGGAAACAAGGGTCGGGGCTGGAATTAAGGTTTCGGGGCATGGCAAGGGTTGAAGGGAATATGGGAGCTCGAGGTAATCCTTCGTCTTGGCGTGGAATTAATTGGTGGTAAGGTACCATCGATATCGAGGCGTAAACGGTGTATGTGTAGCGTCAGGTTGTTTTACGTGTTAGGGTTCGGACCCGTAGCATGGGAGTAATGGGTTTCCGTGTGTTGGTGTTAGCTGCGTTGCGATTTGGCTTAACGTTTTGGTTAGTTGTATTTTGACTGTCGTTATTAGCGAAAAAGTTTTTGTTGGCCCTAATTTTCAGGTTTCAGAAAATCGGGGTGTGATAGTAAGATTCTCAAACTACTTATATTTATGATCGAATAGGGTATTTATAAAAGTTCAGGCACAAACATTTTTTTCAGACCAAACAGCAACCAGCGGGAGCTCTTCAATTATTGCCATAAGGAGCTCCGAAGAAAAAAACAACAGAAGGCTTCTAAGGTGTGCCACTACTCTGCGGCAATAGCGCATCCAAACCGCCAGCTCCTATGACCTGGCCATTTTAACAATTAAAGAAGTATAGCTACAATCGAAACAATTCAACATTTATTTTTCGATTGCCTCATTGCGCATTTTGTTTGGCGGGTTGTTCAAACTTCTTTAATATACAAAAACCAACTAGTATATATCATATGCTGGGAAATTGGCTTGCTGGTGTCTTCGATCATCTGTTGGTGCGGCGGCTATTTGTTGGGTTATTTGGCTTTACCGTAGTGAATATGTATTTGATAATTTAAAAAAAACTAATAATTGTTTGCAGGTTATTTATATGGCTATCAAGTGGATAAGAGCATGGGCTATCCTACAGCTTGGAGAGCGGCAGGAGCACATGTTGGCAGGATGCCAAACTATGGAGGATGATGTTACCCACGAGCTTTTTACCAGTATGGGTGGCAATTTACTAGCCTGCTTTTCTCGCCATGATGTTTCTCTTTTGGTTCTGTAGCGTTCCTTCGGTTCTGAATTGTAATTTGTTTTAACTCATTGAACTCTTTAAACTCTGTATGATTGTGGTTGTGTGCACCCAGCGCGGAGGTCGAAAAAAATACTGTCTTGCGCTATCTAAAAAAAAGGCTACAATCGAAACCCGAGGAAATTTACCATGGCTCCCGCATTGCATTCTGGCGTGGTTTGGCGATGCAGTGGGCTGGTAACAGATTTGCTAAAAGCTCTTGTACAGCTGTTCTCTCTTTTTCCTTTTTCGGGGAACGAGAGCTTTATTACTTAGATAATAGGTCAGAATCAGGCAATCTGCTAAAAGGAATCATAAAACAATGTCTGGGGCAAAGTGTCTCTTCTATAGCTATTCGGTGCCAGAACACACAAGATATCTCCGGTCAATCCAGGCCTCTTATCGCTATACTTCCATGTAAGTACTTAGGGCTCTTGTTCTCAATGCGTAAATTGTGGAAGGCGGAGTGGCAACCGATCCTCGACAAACTAGACAGTAGGATGCCTCATTTTTTTAACATAATGAGTAGGATGGCCTCATAGAAATGCCCACTACTTTCAGTGGGTGGCAGTCTGACCTTACTCAAATTTATCATCAACGCGCTCATAGTTTATGCCATGACGATGCACGCTCTGTTGTCGACTCGCTCGCAGCTTATGCACGTTCTCCCGTCTTGCCACGGAGGACATTGCAAAGTTGCATGGCCAACGGTTTCCAGACCGCTCAATCTCTGTGGGCTTGGTGTGCACGATCCGCAGAAGTTCAATCTACGCTTCGGTTGCGGTAGCTCTCGTTCGCGTGCACCGAGCTGGCGCGGCGATGGGCTGGCTCGGAGCTGCCGTGGTCCAGCCTCGACAACGATCTGTTTGCAATGGTGACGGTTTTCACCATCGGAGACAGCAACAAGACCCTTTTTTGGGATGATGCTTGCTGCCTGGGCACTGCGCTGAAAGCCATTTTCCCTGACGTTTACGCTGCGTCTGAAGAAGAAGCACTGGGTCGCAGTGGGTGTCTCCAAATGGATTGCTAATGTGCGGGTCACATCCACGGCTCGAGCCTTCTCCAATTCGTCTCACACTGGAACTCTTGGAAGGTGCGTGCCTCTCCCCGGCATCTACGACATGTGCCGGTGACGATTCAGCTCGTACGACAGGCATCATCAGGGTTTGTTTGGTTGAGCTATAGCTGTTGACAAAGCTGTTGTTGGCTGGCTGTTTAGAAAAACTGCTGTGGCTGTGGGAAAGTGAACATATAGCTTTTGCTTGATCCAAACCATCTATAATATTTTGGAAAATGAGCACAGAAGCTTCAGCACATTGCAAAAAGCTGGCAGAAGGCAGTTTTTCCAAACAGCTGAATTTGCACTGCAAAGCCCACAGCTACCGTTGGGAAAAGCTGCTGAAAAGCTGGCCGTTTGGTTGGGCTGCAGCTTTTTCCAGTGAAAAGCTGCTGAAAAGCCCAACCAAACACCCTCTCAGTTTACTTGATGTGATTCCACAGTGCTACACGGTCTACGTCTGTTGGTGACATTTGGAAGGTCTAGGCTCCAAAAAAATGTTGAATCTTCGCCTGGCTTCTTCTACATGGCGCGTCCTCACTGCGGAGAAGCATCTACTGCGTCATTACCATTTTGATCTTAAACTAAAGCTTCATAATGGCATCTGTAGGAGTATATAAACTATGCCACGGCATTTCTCCTAAGAGAAATATTGTAATGGCATTTCTCAGAATCGAGGATTTTGCAATGGTATTTATCAAATAAACTCTTAGATAAGAATCACTCAACTTTAATAAAAACAAGATTGGCCTTGGACTATGGTAGGTAAGAGTAGATTAGAAACACCTCGCATGGTCACATGATACTTTTATAATTTGGATCAGTTGAGAATGAGTTGCTGCCATTCCGAATCGCTGGTGAGATAATGACTCATATTTCTAATCAGAAGCATGCTAGTTGGACTCCTCGTTGCTTCGTCAGATCATAGAAATGCAATTAAAGGGCAGAGGTCACTCTACTTGACTGTCAGATGATCAGCATGTTTGTGATAGCTAGTCGACTTCTAACTGGGCATTAGGCCCTATTTGGTTAGGCTGTGGCTGTGGCTGTTGCGGTTGTTGGCTGGCTGTTAGGAGAAGCGGCTGTGGCTGTTGAGACGTGAGTTTATACGTGTTTGGTTCGGCTGTGGCCGTTGGCTGTTAAGAAAATTAACAAAAATCCAGAAAATTAAGAAAAATTTAGGAAATTAATAAAAATTCAAAAATTAAGAAAAATTTAAAACATTAAGAAAAATCCAGAAAATTAAGAAAAATCCAAGAAAAATTCAAAAAATTAAGAAAAATTAAGAAAAATCCAGAAAATTAAGAAAAATTTAAAAATTCAGAAAAATCAAAAAATTAAGAAAAATTCAAAAAATTAAGAAAAATTCAGGAAATAAGGAAAATTCTGAATTTTTGTTAATTTTTCTGAATTTTTGATTATTTTTTTTAATCTTTCTTTTCTTTTTGAATTTTTCCTGATTTTTCTATTTTTTTCTGAATTTTGTTAATTTTTCTGAATTTTTGAATTTTTTTTTGAATTTTTATTAATTTCCTGAATTTTTATTAATTTCCTGAATTTTTCTTATTTTCTGGATTTTTCTTAATTTTCTAGATTTTTCTTAATTTTTTGAATTTTTCTTAATTTTCTAGATTTTTCTTAATTTTCTGAATTTCTCTTAATTTTCTGGATTTTTGAATTTTATTAATTTCCTGAATTTTTCTTAATTTTCTAAATTTTTCTTGATTTTTCTGAATTTTTCTAATTTTTTTGATTTTTTCTGATTTTTTATTCACCTGCTGTTGACCGTTAGAAAAAGCTGACCAAAAGCTCCCTGTTTGGTTGGGCTTCCATAATCCTATAGGATCAAATTTTATAATCGGCCCGGTCTACCCTTGACCTGCCCCATCTGTTCCATAGCTTGCCGATCTTTCTATCCTGTTTGATATCCCTGTAGTCCCTGTCCGACGTCTCTTCTGGGAGAGAACTTAGAAAATCAGAGCACAATAGTTTGAAAATGCAGCGCTAGTCGCGTACTATATTACAGGTTTGTAACAAGTTGTAGTACTACTATCACATCATGTGCATCATGTCAAACGAAGTGTTGACTACCGGAAACAGAGCCCGAAATTTCTCATACATTTGCCATGAGAAGAACAAACATCAGTCATGGATCTACCATCAGAGATGACGCACCTGTCAACCAACCTTAAGGACTAAGAATTTATCAAAGATCCGTCTGCAGAAGACCAGCATCAAATGCCCCACCGTTGACACCTATGATTCAACATAAATTAATGAACAAAGTTTGACCCAAACTAAAGTTGAATATTAATCTGTGAACAAAAGTAGTTCCAAGGACGTCGATCGCTGTAGTTTGATCTATATAAATTCTAGCGTCAGTGACATCCACACAACTACTCCACAAACTGATCAACTCCTACAATACTTTGATCGTTCTAGTCAGCAACTCAGGATTGCGAGATGGCATTCGAGCAAGAGATCATAAAGCAACTGACCCAGGAGCTCGTCGGCGGCTACAATCTCAACGCCAGGCTCCTGGCATTGCTCGGCCACCACCTTGATTGCCGTGGCCAGGAGGAGGCCATGGCAATGAGTCAAGAGCTTTCTCGGGTGTTCATGGTGTCCCTGTTCATGCTTAAGCCTGTCGAGAATGGAGTGGAGGATGTGAGGACGGCACCGGAGGACGGTGGCAACGGTCTGCGCACTCCGACGAAAGACAAACGCATCTGGTATACTAACTTCCGAATACTGATCCATCTCGGGCTAGTAGCTGGTGTGATTGCTTTAACTAGGACTCCTGATTGATGTCTGTTGTTTCTGTGGAACGTTATAGTGGAGAAGAGATTACTCCCCTCAGAAAGGGTAGAGAAGAGGAGGATACGAGGAAGGAGATTACACCCTCGCCATACAAGGATGGTTACCAATGGAGAAAATACGGGAAAAAGACCATACAGAACAGAAAATTCGCAAGGTTAAGTGATAGTTTTCTGATGCCGAGTTCTCCCTGTATCTGCAATATGCATTCATGTTACTTCCCCAACTTTATCTAATCACAATATATCAGAAAAAGAATAGCTAACCACAAAGCCATTTAGTTCCTTGAAATATATCACTATCAAGAACTATAAATGGTGGGCATGGTTGAACCAAGCTACGTAATAGACTAACACTATATCAGAAGATTTGCATTTCATCAATCTTAGAAGTTCCAAAAAATCGAGTTATAAGATGTATTTCGATATATCTAAAAAATATAAGATCAAACTCCATGCTTGGGGAGGAGACAACCATTTCGTCGCCATTGCCTCCAATCTCGACTCCGCCATTGTCATTACTTTTGTGTCGGCATCGGTTCCTCCTCATGATCCTAACCTCTCTGCTGTCATCACCTCTCTTGGCTTCACTGTTATCACCACTCTTCGCTTCGCCACCCCGATGAAGCTCCGACAGCGGAGCTCTCAGATCCGGTGGCTAGCACCGCCGACTAGAATTTCAGATAATTTCAGATAACTGGGCTCTCGTAAAATCGATTAATTATCTACTGTGATTTGCTTCCCGGAGCTAATGATATGCATGCACGCATGCGCCAACGACTTGACTTGCGTCGTCAACATCGTCAACCTAGCTTGCTAAATCTTTTCGCTGATCGATACTCTATCGGGACCAGATAATAATTTTGATCGGTCCCTTATCATCGCAAACCCCAGAAAACATGCGTACCCATTGTTAACTCCGCCAAGCTGCCTTCTACCCATGCAGGTACTACTACAAATGCTCGTTTAGCAATGACCGCCGCTGCAAGGCGAAGAAGCGAGTGCAACAGCAGGACAGCAGCAGCGACGCTCCAATGTTTCAGGTCACCTACGTCAACAAGCACACGTGCCAGCAGCAAGTGCTATCCAACGACAATATTACCACAAGTTTGTCCACGGCAATGACCACAACGACGAAAGGTCACAACGGCGCCTTCGATCCCTTGTACCACCACATCGGCGGCAGCGTCCAAGAAAACGAGGCCATCATCACGTGCCTCGCCACGGTCATCAATGGAGCTGCAGCTCCGACGACGTCGTCATCGTCGCGGCCGGCGGCGGCGGCGGCTGTGGAAGCGAGCCGGAGTGATCCGGTGGCGTACGTGCCGGCCGGCGCCGGAGATTCACCGAGCCTGGAGGGGAGCATGGCGGACGAGATGTGGATGGCGGAGAGGGATCCCGTTGAGGCATCTGAGTCGATCAATTACCACTGTGATGTGCCCCATGGATATGATGTCGCCCCTTGCCCGGTTCATGGACGCAGCGCCAGCGTGGCCACATCGTGAATACGTGATGTGGCATTGAGAACTGACTATGCATTTGGGAGTTGGGACATCGATCGATCACCTGGCACAAAGCATATTGCACATGGAAGTTACGTGCATCTCCCCGGTTGAACAGTGACATATGCCAATTATTGGTTAGCTGGCCCCAGCCCGCGAACAAAATGGTGTGTCACTGATTCACTGTAGCTAATTAATTAGCTAGGGCATCTTGTACTCAGTAGTGTGATTGGCTTTCGTGCAAGTCTGGTCGTTGACACGTGAGCTGCGAGTAGCCATGTATGTGTTGTGTCCACCATGGTCCCGGCTTGTCCTCTCCTGGACCTTCAAGGAACATTTCCTATATATAAGCCCCGTTTGTTTGGGCTTTTTCTGGCTTCTGCGCTTTGGCTTCGAAGCCAGAAAAGCACCTATTTACCTGCTTTTGGCTTTTGGCTTCAAAAAACCTGAAATAACTTTTTCTGGCTTCTGCGCTTTGGCTTCGAAGCCAGAAAAGCACCTATTTACCTGCTTTTGGCTTTTGGCTTCAAAAAACCTGAAATAACTTTAAATTTTCTGGCTTCAAAGCCAAAGTCCAGAAGCCAGAAAAAGCCCAAACAAACAGGGTTATAGTTTGCTGCTATTGACGATAAGTGGGTTGTCATATATTCTTCTGTATATATATGGTTTTCTGTCTTATCATTTCTGAATAATTTCTCTAAATTTTCTGCATTTATATGATTTTCCTTTTTTTCTTTTTTCTATTTTTCTAAAAATATTCACATCTTTCTAATTTTCTTGCTATTTTAAGTTAATTTGTTGACATGTGCGTGAAAATCATTGTCAGTCATCTAAAATCTTCTTGCAATGGTCTGAGCAATAAAAATCTCACCACTGGTTTCCTGGACCCCAGATCTCAACCAGTGCAAGCAAAACCGACAGTAAGAACTCAAGTCTCAGTCGGTTGGTGCGAAACAACCGACTGAAAAGAATGAATCGGTTGAGATAATATCTAATCTCAGCCGGTTCAGAGTGGAAAACTGACTGTGATAGTATTACGGTCGGTTTGTCCAGTAAAACCGGCTGAGTAAGTGAACTTTTATAGCCGGTTCCCTTTTCCTAACCGGCTGAGATAACTTTGAGACAGTTGTTTCGCTGGAACCGACTCAGATGATGTTGTTCGACATCCATAAATATTATCCGAAGTTGCCAGCTGAGCCTTGAATGCAGGTGTCCATTGTTTGGTACACTTGATATATATTGGTTGGGGTGGTATTGCCATATTTTATGGTAATTTTTATACAATTTTATGGCACATAATATTTTGATAGTTCTTGCTCAATTTAATAAAATTTGCATGTTGTTATAGATAGATCGACGGTGATTGTGAAAATTTGAAGAGCTTCACAAACCTTGCACAGATCCAAGCACATTTGATCAGGATAGGATTCATGAAGGGGTATGCATGTCGGACCAGCCACGGTGAAGATCAGATTGTAGATGAAGGTTTGGCAAACATGGATGAAGGCAACGACGTGGCTGATACTGTCAATAGCACGCCTATTGAGCAGATGCGTGATGACGCATGTGCGTCACAAGAGGACGCGTCGTAAGACGATGCGTCGTCGCATGAGGACAACGAGCTAGATCAGATGATCCGAGATGTCGAAGAAAACAGTGAGAATGATCGGGAGTACAGGAAATTTGTTTGCTTATTGGAAGACTTGGAGAAACCAATGTACCCTGGCTGCAAGTTCACAAAGTTGTCGGACATTCTGGAACTGCTAAAAATGAAGGTTAGCAGCGGATGGACCGATAAGAGCTTCTCGTCGCTCCTAACATTGTTAGAGGACATGCTTCCAAAGGGAAACCAGATGCCGAAAACTACATACAGAGCTAAGAAGGTTCTTTGCCTTTTGGGAATAGAGGTAGAGAAAATACATGCCTGTAGGAATGACTGTATCCTTGACCGTAAAGAGTACGTGAATTTGTGGGCATGTCCGGTGTGCAAAGTTTCGTGATATAAGCGTAAGATCGACGGTGATGATGTCGGGAAAAGCATAGAGGTGAGGAAGGGGACTCATGTTAAGGTTGCCTAGTACTTGCCCATAATTTCCTGTTTGAAGCGTTTATTTGCGAACTCGAAGGAGACTAAACTGATGCGTTGGCACGCAGATGAGCGTACAGATGATGGAATATTGAGACACCCAGCAGATTCTTTACAGTGGAGAAATATTGACAGGAGGTATGCTATGTTCGGCGAAGAGGCGAGGAATGTAAGGTTCGGGCTGAGCACTGATGGAATGAACCCATTCGGCAACATGAGTAGCCAACACAGTACTTGGCCCGTGAATCTATGCATGTATAATCTTTCACCTTGGTTGTGTATGAAGAGGAAGTACATCATGATGGCCATACTTATCCAAGGTCCGAAACAACCTGATAACGACATTGATGTGTACTTTGCCCCATTAGTGGATGATTTCAAATTTCTTTGGGATGAAGGCGTAAGGGTATGGGACGCACACCTAAAGGAAAACTTCACGTTACGCTGCATGTTGTTCATTACCGTCAATGATTATCCAGCCAATTGTAACTGTTCGGGGCAAACTATTAAAGGGAGCAATGCATGTGTTCAATGCCTTGTTGATACAGCAAGCAGATGGCTAAAAACCGCAGGATGAGACACGAATTCAATGGAACTATCGAGAAAGGCTCAACTCCACATATTTTTAGCGGCACTAAGATCCACGATCAGGTTAAAGACTTGAAAGTCGTGCTTGAAAAGGGGATGTTTAAAAGACGAGGTACAACGAAGAAAATGAAGCCCGTTGAGAAGCTCATCTAAAAGAAGAGGTCAATATTCTGGGACCTCCCTTACTGGAAGCATCTAGAAGTCCGTCAGAGCATCGATGTGATGCACGTAAAGAAGAATGTGTGCGATAGCATAATGGGTCTCTTATTGAACATGCCTGACAAAACAAAAGATGGTCTGAATGCACGGCTAGACATGAAAGATATTGGAATCCGACCAGAGTTAAGACCGCAGAAAACAGCAAACGGAAAGATGTTCCTTCCGCATGCTTGTTATACCCTTTCCAAGCCAGAGAAGACTGAGTTATGTGATTGCTTGCATGGTATCAAGGTTTCATCCGGCTACTCCACCAATATCAAGAGACTTGTTTCCATGGAAGATCTAAAATTAATTGGCATGAAGTCACATGATTGTCATGCGCTTATGACACAGCTGCTCCCGATTGCAATTAAGAATATTCTTCCACCAAATGTGCGGTGGACTCTCACGAAGCTGTGTGGTTTCTTTAACACACTTTGGAAGAAGGTCATTAGTCTTGAAGAACTAGATGGTCTACAAGATGGGGTGGTGAAGACTCTATGCGAGCTCGAGATGTTTTTCCCTCTGTCGTTCTTTGATGTCATGGTTCATCTCATAGTCCACCTAGTGCACGAAGTTAGGATGTGCGGCGCTGTGTTTCTTCGCAGCATGTACCCATTCGAACGCTAAATGGGAATTCTGAAGCACTATGTTCGGAATCGATCTCACCCTGAGGGCAAATATCATCGGAGGCTATGCAACAGAAGAGGTCATTGAGTTCTGTGTTAATTACATGTCCCATATTCAACCAATAGGCGTGCCTCGATCCCGCCATGAGGGCAGGCTGCTTGGTGTAGGGACCATTGGAAGGAAAGTGATCGATCATGTTCAGATTGAGTATGCTCAAGCCCATTTAACTGTTTTGCAGCACATGGCCATTGTTTCGCCATATATGAATGAACACAAGGACATTCTACGTCAACAAAATCCGACTCGCGCAACTAACTGGGTCATAAAACATCACAATGTAGAGTTCAATGAATGTTTCAAAGAGCGATTACGTGTACTCCCGTCAAGTGGTGCATTGTCATATTTAGCTAGAGGCCCAGCATGGTCGGTCATCACATGGAAAGGGTACAAAATCAATGGATACACCTTTTACACAAATAACAAGATATGAAAAGCACAGTGTAATAAGAAACAAGTGATACTTGACGACAAAGGCCATACCACCGTGAACCTTGAACGTGTCGCGTACAAAAATGAACCTTTCATCCTCGCTCAACTAGTTCATCAAGTCTTCTACATTACCGATCCATCCAACAAGAAGCGGCACGTAGTTATGCCCTCAAAAAGGAGTATTGTCGGAGTTGAACATGTGGTGGATGAGGAAGATTACAACAAAATCGATGAGTTCCCAGCCCCCGATGATGGAACAAGGGTCAAAGATGAATTGAAACATGATCCTGCTCCGTATAAACGAAGTGATCATCAAGAAGGAATTATTTGTAACATAACTTTGGATATTAATGATATATGGTACTATTTCCTATGATTTAGAATAATCGTATATGTTCTATGACGTTAATAAAAAAAACTGATCTACAAAGAAAAGAACTTCAATACAAAGAAAATAACTTAAATAAAAAAATAAATGATCTATAAAGAAAAGAACTTCAATACAAAGAAAATAACTTAAATAAAAAAAACTGATCTACAAAGAAAATAACTTAAATACAAATAAAATAACTTAAATAAAAAATAACTTATCTACAAAGAAAATAACTTAAATACAAATAAAATAACTTAAATAAAAAGTAACTGATCTACAAAGAAAAGAACTTCAATACAAAGAAATAACTTAAATAAAAAAAATAAGCTTTAGGGTTTAGGATTAGGGTTTTAGGGTTCCTCTGGAGCGCCGACTGGGTAAATATATTACCGTCGGTTTCAGGCAACCAAACCAACTGAGATAGTATCTCAATCGGTTGCATCTCCCAAACAAACTGAGATAGTATCTCAGTCGGTTGCATCTCCCAAACCGACTAAGATAGTACATTATCTTAGTTGGTTGCTTTCCCGACCGCCTGAGATAGGACATTATCTCAGTCAGTTGCCTTTCCCGACCGACTGAGATAGTACATTATCTCAGTCGGTTTTCTTGCCTGAACCGACTGAGATAGAACATTTTCTCAGTCGGTTCGGCAAACCGACTGAGATAGGACATTGTCGGCGTAGAGACGCCTCTAGTGGTGGTCCGATTGGACCCCCTTTGGGATTCGGTCGGGGGCGCAGTAGGAGTTCTCTTGTGAGCCGGTTACGATTTTCAGAGAGGAAGATCTAATGCAAGAGACGCAAAGATTTACCCAGGTTCAGGCCACCTCGGAGGTGTAAAACCCTACGTCCTGCTTTTGTGTGTGTGTATTGGCGATTATCAGAGATTACAAAGCCCTTGTCTGCTCCAAGGGAGTTCCTCTCCAAGAGATCTAGCCCTAGGGCTCTTCAACCTAAGAAAAGCTCAACCAACCAAAGGTTCAACCGAAAAAAAAGAGTCTCCCCTTGCATGGCCTCGGCTCTCCCCTTATATACCCGGGGGTTTACCACAATGGCCGGAGGGTACTGTTGAAGACGTGGGCACTACAGGGCTGCCCATGCCTTACACTTAATGTGCAGCGCGGACTTCCGTGCCGGACGTCTCCCCGCTGCGCCTCGGAACCGCGCCTCTGACACCTTTATGCCCGGCGGGCCCCGCGAACGGAAACTTACCGGGCTTCTTTTGACAGAGTTGGTGAGACACCTGCTCCTGGGCCCCGAGCGTCAGCGACCAAACCCGCGCGACGGAGCGTGCGGCGACGCGTCCCAAGGGATAAAAAGGTTGACAGCGACAGGGGCGTGCGGTGCGGCGCGCCCGGTCGGTCAACAAACCTGTCAGCCGGGCCCACCTCTGGGCAGGGGCGATAGCCAACGGGGCTTTCGCCTGAGCGGGTGGGGCCCGGCCTGACCGTCATCATGCCCTCACAGGGCTTAAGGTTTCCTGCCGGAATGACGGGTATTAAATGCCTCTGCCAGGGCTGAGGCTTGTTGGAGAAGCTAGCCGCTCGATGACGTGCCCAGAGGAGGGCCCCACGGGGGGACACGACAAACCCCGAGCACTTCAGTTTCGGGCAGCTCCTTCAACTGGGAGGGGGGCCAGCTGTCTCAGGCTGCCCCCGGGCGACCTCGAGCGCTCAGAGAGCACTCGTTGGAGGGCCGCTCGGGGCCCCTTACGGGGGGGGTGGAGCTCCAGGAGGAGTGCTCGGGGGGACATCCCGAGCATTCCCCTGGGCCCCACTCCTCCCGGGACGCCGAGCGCTCGGGTAAGGGGCCTCGAGCGCTCCCTTGATTCCTGAGCTTTAAACTCTCGGGAGCCCAAAACCTTTTCTAGTTGCTCCCGCGGATGCGATGCCCGAGGAAGGCCGCCGAGCACTTAGGCTTGACCGCCGGATCCACTTGACAGCCGGGGCGGGGCCTATGACCACACCGACCCGGCCGCCACGTGTCTCGCTCCGCGGCATCTGATTGGCCTCCGCCGGCGGTTCGGGGGGCCCTGGGCCCCATCCCGCTGACAGACATTATCCCAGTCGGTTATGTGGACCGAACCGACTGAGATAGCATATTATCTCAATCATTTTTTTGACCGAACCGACTGTAGTATATTTTCTCAGTCGGTTTCTCGGGGTTAACCGACTACGATGACTTTGGTTAATAAAAGATTCATCTTCCTTCTTTGCGGTTTAGACAAATATGACATTCTTAGCTTTTGTAGTGTCACATCCCGATTTTCTAAAACCCGAAAATTAGGGCTTACAAAAAACTTTTTGCGTTAAACTGGAGGTCATGTGCATCCTAAGTGGGATTAGTACCGATATAAACCCATATACCCTACACACCCAAAACCCTGTTATCGTCCTACTCGACGAATAGTAAAACCCCTAAACCCGGCTCACGATCAAAAGACCCGAACCGAGGTGATATGATCCTATTTAAACTCTAGTGCCCCACCAATATCTTCCCCGTCCGCGGAAACCTAAAACTTTACCTGGCCGTAACCCTACCGCGGTTGGTGACTTCTTTTATCGCTAACCCTAAAGTTCATCCGACTCGGCCAACCCTAGTCTGTTTATACGCGAGCCTTTATAAATCCTGGTTTGCCATCGACGTGTGGCTGGTATAGGATGTCGCACGAGATTAAATCGGACCAACCCGAAACCTATATGGGCATGCCTTGTACACCGCATATGTCGTACACGCATATACCTAACCCTGCCACACACGCATCTCTCCCGATTAAACCCTAGGATATACTCCTAGGCCGATCGATCACCATGTCCTCGCCTCTCTTGTTCCGGCACATATACTCTGTATATGCAAACCTTATCGTCCCTTCCCTTGACGACTCCGTAGAACCCTAATGACAATATATGAACACGTCCGTTAAACCAAAGTATTCCCATTCCATCAGAATCCTAGCACCTCCAATACACTCTCCAACATCTCGGCACCTCAATACCCTACCTCAAACCCTAATCCAGTGAAAGGTATTTCCTTCGATAGAAAACCCAAAAGCCATATCGCATGTGATTCCTCCTCTCCAGAAATTCCACAGAAATTCCAAGAGGTGTATAACTCCATTCCTACTCTAAATTTGAAATAGCATGGCAGGGTCCAGTTCAAATACTCTTAGGCTTGTGCAAATTACAAATTAAGGCTTAATTGGGCGTAGATCTGCAACCCATATAAATATATCTCGAAAAATTCCTTGGCAGCCTTGAACTCCCCAAGAGCACAAATGTACGAAAACATAAATGCGTTTAGTGCAAAAAAATCCTCCACGGCCTATGTCGAACACCCTGACCGAGTTAGCTTCGTCGCATAAAATTTGCAGCCAAACCTGAATTACTATACCAACAGTTGGAGTACCCCATCCCCTCGATTTTTCCCATCTGCCTGAAAGTCCATAACTCCCCTGGTCAACCTTGGAGCATTCCCCTCTTTTGGAGCTTAGTAGTTGGCATCCCATGGCTTGATATTCTTCGAGTCAAACATCAGTGTGTGAGGTGCCAAAATATCCCTGGAGCAATTGGACGCGTAGCCTTGAAACCCAGGACACTGCAGCCTCATCCGCATGCGCCAAAAGCTTCAGGACACGGGCATGCCACTCGAGGGCATGAGCTGGCCGCGTCCTGACATACCAACAGCAGCACGGCCGCGTCAACCGCCGTCGGACCCGTCGACCACCTCGCCGCTTTGCTTCGCGCACCTCGGCCCTGCCTTGTTTCTCTTGTCCACCTCACCGTGCGCAGCGCCAGTTCCTCAGAGCCGTCGCATCGCCGGGGTAGTAGCAAACAGCAGCGGCAGCCACTGACATCAGCGCGCCGCACGCTGGTTTCCCGTGCCGCCCGCCGCTTAGCGCGTCGACCACCTCGCCGGAACCACGCCGAGGGCTGCCATGGCTCTTCACTCCATCGCTGTCCAGCTCGTTTCCCCCGCTGCACCTCGGGAGCAAACAAGCCATGAGCTCTGCCAAAGCCGCGCCGCACGGCGATGTCAGCCGCGCCGCTCATCGAAGCTATGCCGTGCCGCCCGCTGACGCCAAAGCCGCGCCGCCCAAGCAATCACAGCTCGCCACGGCTGCTCTGCCGTCTCGCCAGCCTTGCCACGACCTCACCCCGTCGCCCGGACTTGTCCCATCGCCAAGAACAGCACCGCCGCCAGCTTTTCCTCGCCGCCTGCCTATAAAAGGCCAACCGAGCAACCAACTGAGCGCCCAACCTTCCTACTCCAAGCTCCAGTACGCCCTCCCCTCTCCCCATCAGCCGTAGCCGAGCTCACCAAACTCTCCTTCTTCAAAACAAGCTCGCAGTTCTTCTCTGTTCGGCGCCAATCCGAACCATCCCAGCCACCCGAGCTCCAGCAGCTGAGTCCGGCCCATACCTCCGCTCCCCTCCGACCACGAGCCCCTCCTTTGAAGGGCTGCCGGCCGCCGCGGGTAGCTCACCCCTTTTTTTTGTCCGAAGCGCCGCTGCTCCCCAGCAGATCCACCATCTCCCGTTGAGCTGAACCCTAGCTTCATTTGTCCAACTCGTGTCACAACCAAAGCTCTAGATCCCCCAGCTACCGGCCGCGCTAACCTCCCCGCCGCCGGTCCGAACCACCGGTTAAGGGAGCTGCCACTATCAGGTAAGGCCACGCCAACCGAACTCACCATGAACGGATAAGGGCCGGCTCCCGACCGAATTCCCGCCACTTCTCTTCTTAACGCGCATTTATTTAGCACAGACCCGAAACCCCGCGTCCGACACATTAACTACGTGTTCTCTCAGCCCCGCCTCCGGTGCATTGAAGACGTAATAACGCTGTCGGAAGCGTATTCAAGGCCAGTTCAGTTGGTTTAATTAAGTTCCAGAACCGGACATCTCCGGTTCGACCGGTTCAGCAAGTTCCAGCCCAATTCTTGAAAAGGTGCCAAAACAAAAGTTGTTCCAAATTATATTCCCAACCTTTTTGCTTCAAACCAAAATTTCGAATTCCAAGTTTTCCTTGCTGTACAGAGAGTAAAACCCATAACCTTTTTAAATTCAAGATCGTTACAAAAGTCCTTTGAAACTTTAGATTATTCCAACTTGATTCCAGTAGGTGGAACCCTAATAGTCAAGAACCTAGCACCAAGTTCTTATATACTTATTTACAGCCACTAGGTTGCATGTTTTGAAAAGTCGAGCTAGGTATACGTAAACCTAGAACCCTAGATTTGTCTTCGGTACATAATCGCGATCGAACAACTCCCAAGTATGCAAAGCCGTAGTTTCTGTGTCCAGCTCAAAAACCACTCGTTCATAGGTGCCTATACGCATTGCATGGCTGGAAGAATAAGACGGGAACGTGAATACCAGTTAAAAACCCCAAGCAGCCCTAACCAGCAGTTCATGCATGTATATGTAGCTATACATATATATATACACCCTCCCCACTTTCTTTCCGAGCAGCTCACAAGTTGACAACCCCGCTGGTCGAACAATGACCTGTCATCCCAAAACCAAAACCCTATCCCGATCGTCCCGAAAACCTTGTCAGTTCGTCTCCTTCATTGATTGTTTTTACCATGCGTACTGTTTGATTTTATTGAAGTGTTTGGACTGGTTCTTATTCGTCGCTTTCTTTCAACGCGTAGTCCGCGGAGCGAAATACGTGCGTCAGGACGAACCGGAGTCACCTCCGCAGCAGGAACAGGAACGGGAACTGCCAGGCAAGCTATTTCCACCTTGACCATGTTGAAATCCTATATTTGTAACGTTAATTATTTTGTTTATGAAATTGCATGCTATGTGGGTAAAATCGTTATTTTATGTAGACCTAGTTATTCCTATTAGATGCATGGCTTAGGCCCGATGAACCCTATCCTTGTAACCCTAGTGTTAAGTGCTGACCATTGAACGATCGGCAATTCTAGCTAGGAGTATAGGCGATAGCCCCGCTTAGCCCTGCTATAGTGAAAACTAAGTTTTATCAAGGCGATGGGATTGGGATCAAAACCCTCGGTGTGTAAATGCATACCGAGGTGCCATTTATAAAGGAATGTTTATTAAAAACCCTGAATGAGATGATGGAGGATTTGGATTCAGGCAGGAATGCTAAGGGAGTTTGGAGGTGGTAAGGTAGCCGGACGCTACATGAGAAATGAAATTGCCGGGTAGCCGGTTGCTACCCGAGGAGATGGTTGGATAAGGAGTCCTGCTCGAATCGGTTAAGGACCGAACCTAAGTGCCGCTGAATCAGTTCCCCCACCGTACGTCCACATGTCCTTTATGGGAAGGACTGGACCTGGTACCTCGTCTAATACCGGAGCCCGGAATCGTGGGAAGTTAGGTTGAAGTGCTAGTGGATCCGTAGAATCCCTAGAGGATCTCCACGGGACTGAGTAGGGGAAAAGCTCTTCATGGGTCTCACCGTATTGTGGGGGTAAAGCTCAGTAGAGTCCTACAAGGTACGTGGAACATGGTCCGACACAAAGGGGGAGAGTCCCATTTCTGTCAATTGAGAGGCAGAGGGTCGGGTAGTCCTCCTAGCGAGACCGGCTTTGGTATGAACACGGGAGAAGGGTCTCGTTGTAATAACCCTGGCAGTATACTTGCAAAGTACTCCCTGGGTGACCTACATCTTGTGGGTAAAGCCGTACAACCTCTGCAGAGTGTTAAAATCTATTCGAATAGCCGCGTCCTCGGTCATGGACATGAACTGGTAAGGCCACACACTGGTTAGACTGAGTTTTGTTTGTGAAAGCTGGGAAATGGGATTAAGGACGTGGGCATGATGTGTCCACAGTGAGCAGTTTACACTACAGGCTGGTAGCGAGGAACTGCAGAAGAGGGAACCTAGCCCAGGCCGCGTGGAGGCAGCGCGGGTAGGTCGTAAGGATTGTTTGAGGCGGTAGGCGGAGCTACCGACCTCTGGTCGACGATTGTTCTGCTGGAATGTCCAGCACCGGATGCTGTCTCAACAGAGACGAATTGATTTCGAAAAATACTTTTGAATCTACTATTCTGTATTTCGAACAAGAACTTACATTTCCGCACAACTGCAACTTAGGGTAGAGCCCTCCCTTGATCTATTCCCTGCATGAAATATTGCCGTATATTTCCTCCTGTGGGGATAGCTTGCGAGTACATTCCATGTACTCACCTGGCTTGTTGATTTGGCCAGACGAAGGAGACGTCGAGTCTGAAGAAGCTTACGAACGGGAAAGCTAGGGCGTAACCCCAGTCAGTTGCCTATCGGGTATGGCATATTGATGGGCCACATCTTCATTGGATTTTCCGCTGCAAGTTTATAGCCGTTGGGCTACAGGTATCAGATTATCGACCCTAAACGGTCTATTTAATTGTTTACGCATGTATGACAATGATATACAGGTTAACTCGTGTGTATCGGCTACTGATCCAGGGACCGATACAGTAACCACGAGGGAGTTCCCGGCTTAAAAACCGGGGGCGCCACAGGTAGTTTGCATGTAAAATGTTTTTTGAAGGAAAAGAACAGTAGGAATTAGATATGTTAGAAAATTCCCCAAAATTACTCAGCTCAATAATATCTCATGTAGAATTTTTACCTATTCTCAATCACTGCTGAGCAGAATGGTATGGTTCAATTAGATGATTTAGAATGATTTAGAATGCTATAGTCCAATTAGATGATTTAGAATGATTTAGAAGATTTAGTTGATTTAGAGTGATCTAGATGATTTAGAACAATTTAGAATGATCTAAATGATTTAGATGATTAGTTGATTTAAAATGATTTAGATGATTTAGATGCTTAGATGATTTATACTTTTCCTCTATTATTCCAAGATCACCGGACAATGGCGACTCTCGGTCGCCGTCGCCACCTAGGCCGTCCGGCGACACAACAAGCACCTCCGGGCCTAAGAAAAAGGCTCGTCGAGGAGAAGGATGGAAACGGTTGAAGAGACCGGATGCGAAGTACACGGTCACACACTTGCACGACTCAAGGGCACCAGACGAGCCTGAGAATGCAAGGAGGAAGTTCAGCACGGTCTGTGGGATCGTAGCAAGAGAGCGGGTCCCAATCACTTTAAAAAGTTGGAAGAGAGTAGGAACAGAACAGCACGCTGCGATTTCGGGGGAAATCTTGGGATACTTCATCTGCCCCGAAGAATGGAAAGCTCGTATCGAGTGAGCTGCTAAGATGACAGTCTGCAAGGCTTGGATGAAATGGAAGACTGTCCTCGTCAACGAGTACGTGTATGCCGAGGTGGAGCCTTTCGGGAAGTGGCCGATGATTACTCCTGAGGTTTGGAACAAATTCGTCAGGATGAAGACGACGGAAGAATTCAAGCTGAAGAGCAAGCAAAACCGGGAGCTCTCTAAGAGAAACAAGCACCAGCACCGTCTAGGGACTGCCGGCTACGCGTGAATGAAGAAGAGATGGAAAAGAGAGGATGAGCAGGCATCGCAATCGGGTAGATTTGTGAACATCGCGGATGCGAGGACCAAAGCCTGGGTTAGAGCCAGGGCACCTGCATCGACATCGGCTTCGGGCGACCCAGCATTTGAGAACCTAGCTAATGCACAAGTGTACAGACGTTTGGTGAGATATAAATCCCGCCTTAGTTGTACTAACAGCTTGTCAATCATACCAATTGTAGTAACAAATAATTCTAGCTTTTGCAGCTGGAGTTCGATGCCTCATCCCAGACTGGCACCTTCGTAGGAGATGTGCTCGAAGAGGGCTTGGGAAATCTCGAGCACCCAGGTCACACGAGGGGTGTAGGTTCCCTCGTTCCCCACAAGTATGGACTCTCCTAGGCTTCGGAGGCGAAGCACGAACGCAAAACGACGAGGCAAGCCACTGAAGAACAACGCAAGCGTGAAGAGTTCAAGCAAGAGATACTTTGTGACTTAAGAGCGGAGTGGATTCTAACTCCGCGACAAGAACAGCCAGTTGCTGCCAACCCTAGGGCTCGACGCAGTAGCTGCGCATCGATTGACCTCCCTACTCGCCAGAAAGATACAACTTCTACCTTCCCCTGTGATGAGATCGAGGTATTCTTGATATACCTTGAAAAATTATTCCACATAAGATTGTTTGTGGCCTGTTGGCTGAAACGCGTTCTTTGATGTAGGCTCCCACGAGATGCATGATTCAAGTTAGGTTGGTGGGCATGGATGATCTCGTGGATGCCGCTTGGGGGCTAGTGTTCCCAGCAACGGGAGAGCAGAAGATACATAACGTCCCCCTAGACCCTATGAACGCGAAGGTGAGCATCGATTGGTTTAATGACACTTTCAGCAAGCTAAAACTCCCGATTCCATCGAACAACGAGATCTTAACTCTAAGTTAAGCCAAGGGGACATCTCTCTCGATGCGTCGCGGCTGACTAAGAACGTTTCGCCGCGACCGGCAAATGAACCAGTGGAACCTTTGACGTTTTCGCCTCTTGTGATAGCGGCGCTGTCACCGAGACAGCTTGAGCTGACAACACAAGAATCGCCAAAGAGGTCTCCCAAGGTGGTATCGCCGAAGCATGGCAAAGGAAAGGACTTGATGAAGGTAGCCGCTAGCCAAGAAATGATCATCAAAGAAATACAGACGATATATGAAGCTGGAGGGAGTCTCCCTAGCGCTCCGACTGTCCCGATATACAAGGTCGGAAAGCCGATGATCAAGAATCACAGAAAGATAATGTCTGAACTTGACTGGGCTTGCGCTATGTTGCACAACCATTACTTAGCCAATTTTAAGAAACCCAAGCATCAGCGGAGCAATAGCATCATTGGCAGGTTCGGACGTGAGCACTTCCTCCATGATAAGGGTCGACTGTTCGTCGTGAGTTGGGAGGACTTGTTCCTTATGTACAACCTAAGTGCTTTGGACGCGGGCCTCGTGAGATGCTTCACACTATAAGTGCTTACAATCATGCTCCATTTAATTTACTATAATACCTACACATGTCACAAATACGGAACTCTTCCCTCAAACAAATGAACAGATATGATTCGTCGACCCGCACCTTGCCTCCGAGCAATCCATGGAGTATGCTGAAAGGGTTGTCGAGGATTATCTCGTTGATATCATAGAGGCCAGCCAGCATAAGAAATTCATCATCTATCCCTTCAACAAAAGGTAAACGCTATAAACTTGTTAATGTCTCCAACTTGTTCATTTCGCACCTTCGGCGCATCATCAACTAACTTGGGATTAATGACCATTTAACTCCCATTGGATCCTTATTGTTATCATACTGCCTATCAAGAAGGTGTATTATGTGGATTCATACCTCGAAAACATGACCGACTTCGAGAGGGTCAGCAAAGTGATCGATAGGTAAACAAATTACCTCATGAAATTCGATGGTAATAGGTCTGGTATAATTACAGCTTTTCTTCCACGATTCAGAGCGTACCAAATATTTTATAATCGTGTCGGGAAAAAGGATGATGCGGGGCCCCTCATAAGTTGTACCACCATTTCTCCTTTCCGGTATGTATCCTGTCCACGCTTTTAGACTCGCTGGTATCAATTCTATAGAACTACATACCGAGAAAATATATATCTTTGATGTGCCACCAGCAACCCAATTTTAGCAATTTTGTGGCTTCTATGTTGGCCATCACATGAACCTTCTCATGTCTCAAGCTTCCGCTCACAAATTCTCAGTTACCGAGGTATGCTAATTATCATTTCGATTTTGTTTTATTCATCTTCTATCTAGCATCAATATGATCTTCATATCGACAGGTTGGTACTGTTGCACGGACGGAATTGCCGAAGACGGATCTAGCGAGGATTCGAGAAGACTTGGCGCGTTTCCTTCTTGATAGCGTCATTGATCCAAAAGGCGAGTTCTACTACAACGGATCCGAGGACTAAGATAATTGTTTTGAATCAAATGATCAATGTTTAGTTGAACACTTGCATTTTAATCTGTTACAAATTCTTCAAGACATGTGATGGATGTTATGGTGTAAATATTGAATTTCTATATACTTTCATTTGTGTTTAGTTGTCAATTGAAATATGATGTCAATATGAATCTCTATTATGAATCAAGTTGGATGTGAAATGTGTTCTGGGGATTATGAGAATCTAGGAATATAAATTGCTTTTTCTATTTCAGGGCAGGCAGAATCTGAGTTTCTGCCTAGTCTGTACCAACGAATATCCCAGCCGGTTGTTTCCCTAGAACCGGCTGAGATGAGCATTCATCGTTGCCTGTTGAGCAGGAAAACCGACTGAGATATGCTATTATCTCAGTCGGTTCCCGTGTAAAAACCGACTACAAAAGTTTACTCTTTTGTCAGTTCGGCTGGGAAACCGACTGAGATATTATATTATCTCAGTCAGTTATTCATTCGGAATCGACTGGGATAGTATAATATCTGTCGGTTTTTTGTTCTAACCGGTTGAGAAGTTGTTATCTCAGTCGGTTTTATAACCGACTGAGATAATTCATATTATTAGCACCCTTTCTCTACAGCCGGAAGGTAAACCGGCTGATATAGCAATTTTGGGCCGACTGTAATTGTGTGTTCTATAGTAGTGTCTAAACAGTTTTAAGAATTGAGGTGCAAGATTGTCTAGTATTGGAGTATAGGGACGAAATCTAAATTCCATAGGAAAAATAAACTTATTTTTTTTTAAATGTCAGTAGATTATATCCAACCTGGGAACAGTAATTAGTTCTCCGGCCGCGTATACAGAGAACAAAACATATGGTACGGGTGCTTGGACATACCTGGTCCATGTACGTATATCCGTTGCATAAACTGATGGTGGAAGCTCTTGTTCAAGAAGTGATGGTTAAAGGCAGGAATACGAGCACATATGAAGATGTTCCTTTAGTGGCTCGATGTTTATCACGTGCGGGAAGAGCTCGCGCTACACGATCCGCGGACTTCGCCATCGAACGGCAGGGATGAGCACAGCCAACGCGCGCATGCATGACATCGACGCGGCGGCGTACTCTGACGCACGCGCCGTGATGTCACCATCAGACAAGCTAGGCTGCTAGCTAGCGTCGTCGTCCGGTTGGACGGACCCCAAATTCCCGGTCAACTATAGAACTGGATTTATGGAGTATTTATTGCAGTATGTACATGAGAAATTAAGGCAAGAAACTAATATGCGCGCGCGATCGAGATAGTGACTCTCGTACGGGCTCCAGCGTCCGATCGAGCGAGGGTTCATTTCTTCGTCACACGATGTTTTTTTAAAGAAAACTAGAACGGTGTCCCGTACAATTATATGAAAATGATTTTAATTATTTTTATATTTTACCTACACGTGTGATACTAAATCAGTACTGAAAATCTATACTACTATATAGTGTACCAAATTTGAATTGCGCTTAGGCAATCAATCTGATCCGTTGGTTCCTTAAATCGAACGGTTGAGATTAGAGGGATTCGCGGTGAACAGTAACTATAGTACTGCAACAGTATCATGAACAGTATCATGAATAGTGACATTTGCAGAACTACAACAGTACCATAAACAGTACCAGCATTTGTGCCCTGGCGTGCATTGCACGTACTGTTTACTAGTAAAAATTTAAATGGCGAGCCGGCCCGCTAGTCATTATATTGAACCGTCTATTTAGGTACAGTTATGATGATCTATCGGTTGTGATCATATTTCGGTACAGTTATGAAGATCTATTGGCTGTGATCTGTTAGGTGCAGTTATGAAAATATATCGGTTGTGATCTGTTTACGTACAGTTGTAAAAATCTATTGGTCGGTGACTTCGGGGAGGGCGACGGCGGTGAGCTCGGGGAAGGCCACGGCGGGGCGCCACGAGGAGGAGAGGGAGGGGAAGCGTACGCGGACGACCGGCGCGAGGTCAGCGGGGAGCAGGACTACTGGCGGCGGGGTAGCGGGGTGGCGGTGGGGCGGCGGGGCGGCGGCGAGCTCGCTAGAGTCCGCGAACTCCGCGATCTGCTATTTCGGGAAGCTGGGCTTCGGCCGCTTCGCCGATTTGCACTAGAGGAGGGCTCCGCTTCGCGGAGCTGGCTCAGCGGAGCTGGGGCGTTCGGCCTGGCTCCGCGCGCGGAGGCAGAGGAGTTCCGAACGGGCCCTAAAGGTTATATAAACTACCCTCCAAGCAAAATGAGCTGCTTGCCAATCAAAAAATAAATGTCCAATAGTTTTATCTTGATCGCAGAAACAACAATTTTTACTTCCCCTGAATAAGAATCACCCATGTCCCTAAGTACCTAAAAAAATAGTAGTTTCTAAGGTTATTTGAGCTTTCATAGGTGCTTGTGATGGAAGCGGTTCTGTGAGTTCATAAGGACCTTATACATGGACTGAATTGAGAAATATCCATGCCAATTGAAGGTTTATCTAGCCTCTAAGTGTGGTTTTGGTAATTAATGATATAGGATCAGTGGCTTCCTGACAGAAGGGGGGTGAATGTCGGTTTTAAAAATTCTTATCAAATGTCAAATAAAAATAGCAATTAAAGTACAACTGTAAGTGACAGATAAGATGCAGCGAAAAAACCACTCGACAAAACAAAGCAAAACTGGAACAGCAGAAAGATCAGTATTCTAGCATGGCCGGTCTGACCTTGCATGGGGCCGGTCTGACCGGTGCAAGGTCAGACTGGTTCACAAAGATCAGCCAGGTTCCAGAACTGAGATTTCGATCCAACCGGTTCACGAAGATCAGCCAGGTTCCAGAACTGAGATTTCCATCTAACTTTTTGGCTAATTCAAAATCTACCCGATCAAATCAAACTAAAATTTGTATAGAGGTGTAGGAAGGTCTTGCAAGTCTAGATCAAGTGTTGATCTCCATAAAAACTTCTCAAGTCAAGATCTTTATCCTCTTTTCTTCAATCAGCCCTAAAAATGAGAAAAAGAGGAATTTTGAAGGGAAAGGAAGCTCATGAGGAATCTTGATCTCAAATCAATATGGTATCATCTCACATGTCCCAGCAACCTATTCCAAGCCCGAAATCATAGCATCAAACCCCCTACAAAGATTAATTACGAAAATCTCATTTCTTGCTTGTTTTCCAAGGAAACTCGAAATAGAGAAGAAAAAGGTTGAATCCTTGGGTATGCTTGGATGGGATCAGTATGGAGATGATCTTCCCATCACTTACTTGTCATACCACGGATCAATCCATAGGAGAAAACAAAAAAACAAAAATTCAAAAGAGCTAATGAAGGAGATAACTCAAGAACACAAAGGAATGGGAGAAATCTTTTTGTATTGTATTTTTGTGGATTTTCTTGCTATTTCAAAGACCTCTCATGAGTAGGCCAAAGCTCTCTTGAGCAGCCCCTAACTAGGGTTTTCACAATGCTTACAAAAGGGTTAAGAGATAAGCACCTCTTACCCCTCCTTTTATAGTGGCGGAGGCATAGCTCCCACCACTTGGGCCTTAAACCCACTTAGATGGCATGAGTACTTAGCACGCATCACAAAGCGTCTAAGTGACTCATTCACCATCCATCTTTCCTTCTACCCTAAGCAACTAACCCTAAACCGCTTCCCGGCCGCCGCCGCAGTTTCTTGGTTATGCTTGGGTAGATTTTTCTGTTTTTACCAAAACACCCTCGCACTGACTTGGTCCTTACGTCTCGTTCCCACCCGCTTTTTTGTCCTCCACGTACATGCTTTTAAGCCACACGATGTCGTCACCACCTCTTTGACCGCATCTCAACCCTCCAAGCTATCATGCCGGTCCATATGGCCGAACCATCGCCGCACCCAACTCGCACCTGCACACAATAGACCAAACAAAGCGTTGCGAGCACAAGTTTTCCACTTGACCCAAGTCAGTCGAGAAAAATCCTTCATCCACTCAATTTTCCTGGAGACAAATTGAGAAACTCAAACAATCAATCACATTTCATAATTAGTTTATATTTCAAACAATGAATTCATGCAACTAAAATTTAACTCCACATAAGATGGCAAAATATTCATCACAAAAGTTGTCCACATCATCACATGACTCACAAATGATAATACCTATGGACTAACAATTGTGTTTAGAATTGTTTGTGAGCTTGTGTTCCATAGGTGATGCATGAGGATAGAAGATGGATTCGTAAGAAATGTCATAAGATCAAAAGAGATGCATCGAGATCAATGAGCTCTAGGTGATGCTCATGTGATCAAGAAGATAGAAAGAAGAAAACCTTGGAGATGATCGAGGTAGAAGATAAAGAGGAAGTCCATGAGTTGGACTTGAAACGATTGACAATAGAGCATGAAGGCTAAGTCACTTATGTGGCTCAAGTGACTAAAGATATGCTATTATCAATACTATTTATGGACTAACCCTTTTACTTTGTGATAGAGTGTGTTGGGGTTAGGGTCCATAGGCTCATATGTTGAGCTAAAGGATTGAAAGAAAAATCCATAAGTTGGATCGAAGTAAAGAGTTGACCAAGATGAAGGAGTTCATGTCAATGAGCTCACGATGGTCAAAAAGAAGTGCTCGTGAGTTGAGCAAAGATGATCAAGACATGATGCTAGGAGTTCAAGAGAAGAACACTAGTTGTGGCTTCATATTATCGAATGAAGGTAAGCAATTGTGTATTGCTTTTGATCACTAACCCTATGTGATGTAGGCTTTGTGTAAGTGTGAGGGTTAGTTGTGACTCATGGGCATGCAACAAGATGTCGAGTCCATGAAGCCCATGAGAAGATGATATCAAGTAGAGATAGTCATCGAGTTGAGACATGCAAGTTTCAAGACGAGCATCATGAGAAGATATGTGCTTGAAGCTTGTGGTCCACCAAGTGAAGATGGACAAGTAAAGATGATGTGAAGAGAAAGTCTTCTATGCTTGGTGCATGTGGAGCTATCATTTGGACTTCATCAAGCTTCCGAAGATTGAGAGAGGATCGAGATAGAAGCGAGGATAAAGATCATCATCGAGCTCAAGTAAAGTTGATGACGAGCATAGAAGAGCAATGCGAAGCGACGGGATTTGGATGGTGTGTTCATCAAGTCCGGCAAGGATTACTCAAGGCAAAGGTATGTCGTAGACTAGGATTTCTAGTTTTGTCGGTCTCACAGAGTTTGGTGGGAGACCGGATTATAGATTCGATAGCCGTACTATTAAGAGGGGCTACCAGACGTGTAGCGCGATCATATCGGTTATCGGATGCTCAAACCTAGGATGTGTGCGGGTCGTGTTCTGTTGGGAAGTCTAGATCTTAGTGTTCTAGGTTTCTGTCTGAGTAGAGGCGGTCTGACCGGCCTGGCTCCGTTTTGAGCTGCTTTCGATCTATCACCCGGAGTGTTCGGGTGGTCTTGAGCCATTTTGGGGTGCTCTCGGCCAAGTACCCGGAGTATCCGGGTAGGCCCAAAGTGTCCGGGGTTGTTACCCCGGAATGTCCGGATGTGTTGTTTCCCGTGTGTCAAGAGTCCAACGGCTAGTTTGTAGCTGTTGGATTTGTGTATCCGGAGTGTCCAGGGGTGTTACCCCGGAATGTCCGGATGTGCTGCCGAGCTCCCAACGGCTAGTTTTTGGGAGAGGGGTATTTATACCCCTTGCCTTCTTTGTGGGGGGTATAGCTCATTTTTGCTTTGTGCAGTGGCTGTGAGGTGTTAGAACTTGGTATTCCACCTTTGAGTACTCTCCTCTCCTCTCCCAAGCATATTTTGTGAGATTCAAAGTCTTTGTGACTTAGTGAGGAAAGAGAAAGGTGTGTGGTGCTTTGGTAGCCAACACTTAGCGCATTAGTTGCATGCGTTTGAACATTCGTCATCGATTGAGTTCGAGCGAGAGTCCAAGAGTCTTTTACTCTTGGAGGCTACCGACTCCTAGACGGCTTTATGGTGGTGGCTCAGTGATCTCCTCAAGAAGCTTGTGAGGAGGCCCGGGAGTTTGGGAAGTGATTGTGGAGCTCGCCATCTCCGGGAGTGGAGAAAAGAGCTAACTGTAGTGATCGGGGAGACTCCGAAGAGTCCTCGAGAGGAAGCGGTTTGAGAGAGAGCCTACATTTGATCAAGCGTGATCGGGTCCTCAAACGGAGACATAGGATATCAGTGGATATCCGAACTCCGGGTCATACATCGTTTATCTCTTGTCTCCTTTATTTATCACATTTCATACTTGCAATACATTACTTGTATATTTCTTATAGAAGTTGAATTGCTTACTTGTCACCCTAGGATTGTAAATCTTGATGTGTTAACATAGGGTGGTTATGCTCATATGAAAGACTAGCATATAAGGATTTTAGCTTGTGAAAATTCAATTAGTATAATTCCACATTAGGATTAAGCTAAATCTGTAAGTGAATTTAAAAAACCTATTCACCCCCCTCTAAGCGACATCTTTGTCATTAATGTCCTTTCATTGATGCAGGGCCCATGAGAATGAGTCACGCGTTTTAGACAAGGTGACCGAGGCAACTCGAGACAACAAGTCAGCCCAAGCTATCAGCTTCACCCCTACTATAGCCCGTCAAAATGTACATCAAGAGGGTTTGTAGAAAGAACCTCCATCACCATGGTATGTTTTTTCCTAACTATGATAGCAGGAGGGATATTGTAATCGAAGGTTGTATTTCCCAACCATGTGTCCTCCCAAATCGAATTTGTGACCCATCATGTAAGTTAAATCTTCTTAATTGGAGAAAAGATCATTAACTTTTATAAGCCTAGCCTAAAATTAGGAATCACCGGAGCGGAATTTAGCCTTGCTAGGGCCCTACATCGTAGGTATTTGCTTCTTATAAGCTGCTACACATACTGTCCTCATTAATTAATTTGAAAATCCACTTACTAAGTAATCATATGTTCGTTTGTTCGAGGTTCTACACTCACACGCCACCTTGGTCCTTAGGTCTATAGACAATGTTCCATTTGGTCAGCCTATACTTCTATTTATGACTATCGCGCTACTAGTAGAATCGAGATTGATAATAGTCTAAACCCTTATGCACCCCTTTAGCTAGGTACTTAAAAAAGGTAAGCATAAACAATGGCAAGCGGATAAAACAGAATCAATAAGAATTAGTCTGCAACCCGCTGACAGATTTTTACCCTTTTATCTACTAAGGTGTTTCTCAAAGCAATCATTAACCTTCTTCCAATCACTATCTTGAAGTGTTCTATAGTGCATTGGTATGCCAAGATAACGAAATGTGAATGAACATAGCTCACAGCCAAAGAGCCGCATGTACTGGGGTTCATAATCATTGGCTTTTCCAGAACAAAACAGTTGACTCTTGTGAAAGTTGATCTTAAGTACCGAAAGTTACTCGAATGCACACAATATGAGTTTGAGGTTTTCTAGCTTGTTTGATGTCATGATCCATAATATGATGGTGCCATCCACATATTGTAATATGGAAAAACCACCCTTGACTAAGTATGGTACTACACCTGTGATTCTACCCTTGTCCCTGGCCCTATTTAAAAAAATGACCAGCATGTCTGCCACAATATTGAACAAAAACGGTGATATCGGATCCCCTTGCCAAAGACCTTTGTTTGGAAATATGGACCAATGCCATTTTTAAATCCACATGCTTTCACCTTGAACGAATTGTTCGATCCAACATTCATGTGGAAGAGAACCACTTCAAGCGTAGGATCTGAAGTAAAAATGGCCATTTGACCTTAACATAAGCTTTCTCGAAGTCAATCTTAAATAGTACCCCATCCAACTTCTTCTTGTGGATCTCATGTAGGGTTTCGTGTAAAACAACCACCCCATTTAGGATGTTAAGACCTGAAATGAAAGCAGGTTGACAAGATCGTACCACCGTCTCAGCTATTTTGATAATGCGATTAGTGTCAACTTTAGTGAAGATCTTGAAGCTGACATTGAGCAGACAGATAGCCAGTATTGTTTTATCTGTCGTGCTTCAACCTTTTTGGGTATGAAGTAATGACATCGAAATTTAGGTTGTAAAGAGAAAGCTTTCCCCTATAAAAATCATGGAAAAGCGCTATGAGGTCGTCTTCAATGACTTTCCAGAACACTTGATAGAATTCTGTCGGGAAGCCATCTAAACCTGGCGCTTTATTGTGCTTCATCTGGAACACCGCCTCGTGGACCTCCTTCCCGTGAATGTCTCGATCAGATCCCCATTCTTAGCACCACGTATGTTGGGAATATCATCGAAAAATTCCTCATGTATAGTTAGATGGGATGAATCCGGGGGCCAAAAAGCTTACCATAATAATCTGTAGTATACCTTTTTAAATGTACATGCTTTTAAATGATCTCGCCCTCTTGTACCAGCTAATAAATGTATTATTTGCAACGACGACCATTAGCCAGCATGCGATATTTGCGAAAATATATCTAGTATCCTCTCTTTTTGAACCCCATTGTTTTAGTCTGTGCAACTAGCTAGCAAATTATGCAAATTCCTTCGGTCAAACGATTCGATAAGCTCACAATAGCTAGATCAATGGTCGCAATCATCGGAGAACGGAGAATTTGTACTGTGCCTACTTATATCTAGTTAAAATCCAAAATTATGATGGATCTGTTTTTGCTATGCTTTGATTTGATGTCTAGTACTCCTCATATAGCAGCTTTGTAAAAGAACAGCCTGACATAATTTGCAAATTCCGGACTTTTGAAGTACAATCTTACAATACCGTATATATGGAGTACGTAACTTGTACGTAAGTATGGCCCGTACACAAGTATACCCAACCTAGCTAATTAAGTAGGTGCAAACTTGCAGTCGTCGTCGTAGAAACCCACGATAACCGCGCGCGTCTGAATTAGGCTCTCGAATCGCGAAGCTCGATGTGCGTAGCATCGATCGTCGGTAACACGCCCTCAAAACAGCATGCCATTGTGACGTAGCCCGTCGGGGGAAGCACCGAAATACACCGTGTCCGTCACGCCGTAGTCCATGATATCCAGCGCCTCGTGCAGCCCAGATGCATCAGCCAAAGCAGCGGACGCAGACGCGCCGTCGCCTGCGCGGCGGCCCTGTGATGGTCCTTCCGGCGCGCCGCCCGCAGAGTACTGGCGCCCCTGCTGCAGCACGCAGGCGAGGGACGAGACGAGCGCCTGGCGCTCGCGCTCCTCCTTGGCACCGCGGTCCATGGCGATGTCGTGGACGCCGGCGCCCTGCCGCGATAGCCCGGAAAAGCCGACGAGCGGATCCGTTGCGGCGCCGTGTGCCACCGCCTCCGGCTGATCGACGGGCGGCGTGTGGCACGTGTGCTCGTGGACGTAGATGACGAGGTACAGCGGCCGGTCGCCGTTGCTGTGCTGCTGCTGCTGCACCTGCTTCGTGACCGGGCAGTTGCGCCCGCGGTGGTTGTTGCATCTGTAGTAGCACCTGCGCGCGTATCAGAAGTAAGAATTAAGATTCGTTTAGCGCAATCAGGCAGGTAATGTAATCTTTGTTAGCACATGGCGGCTAAGCTAGGAAGGAACTATTGGGTCGTCGAAAAAATGCAACTATTTGGTGCGTGGTGACGTCGCTCCGAAACAATTAATTAGTGGAAAGTGACGTAAGATGCCTCTTTACTACAACAAAGTCAGACTCGAACTCTTCTCGCGAAAAGGAAAAAGTAACTCCCCAACTCTTGTTCACTGTGATAAACACACACGAGAATTACGCGCGGAACTAAAATGTAATTTTCGGGGCCGGGAACAAAGCGTTGGTCAAGAAAACATTTTTTGCATGAAACAGAAAAGCAGGCGTCAGCATCAGAACATCTGTTTTGGACGAAATCAGCATGGAAACTGACTTCAAACTCTGTTATCTCCCTCCTGGTTAGCCCTTATTTGGTGGTTGACTCAAAACGTGTGGGGATTCGCCCGGCTAGCTGCTCGAGATTCTTTTAAAGGTGTACACGTTCGGTGCGTGTCAAGCAACATTTTGTATTTGTCGCTTGCGTTCCTGACTCCCCGGTGCCATCACATGGCTATCCAAATGGGATCAATCCTGTGCGCTATCTCTAGAAGCGTCACGGTCTAAAACCTACCCTTAGTTTCTTTTTTCTTCTTATAGCTAAACGGTAACTTACCTCAATTAATACCTGGAGTAAGATAAACTAAGAACCAAGAGAAAATTTCTGGAAAGAAAAACCAAGAAACTTTTTTAATGAACCTTGGGAAGCTGGTCTTCATGATCCTCTTCTGGCCGTACTTCCTCCACTGGTAGCCATCGGAGTGCGGCGAGGATGTCACTTTTGTCCTGTTACACAAATTAACATGCACTCGACGAATCAGACCTACACGTGCGTGCGTACTTACTGGCCAGTTTAATGAACTGTTAGAATAAAACTTGGAACCGTGTTGTTTCATTTACTAGTAATTTGTTACGCAGGCATGTGCTAGTAGGCGACTCACTTCCTCGGGATGCCGTCATCTCTGGCACGGCGCATGCCGACGGACACGCTCGACTCCGGCGTCTTCGGCCGTGGTGCAGGCGCGGCCGAGGCGGAACCGCCCATGATGGAGATGCAGAGGGTGAAGGCGCGGGACACCTCCCCCAAGATGAATGCGGCGGTGGCCTCGGCCTGGCCCTGCCCACGCAGCGCACGCAGCGCCTCCGCCTGCAGACGCGCCGTCAGCTCGCGCCCCGCGCGTCAGGTCCCTGACCAACGCCTCGTGCTCGTCCGCCGAGTCGAGGCCACTGCTGCCGCCGCTCACGGCGCTGAGGCGAGACTGCGTCTGCATGGCTCTGCCTAGCTAGCTGGCTGCCGACCTTATCGTGGTGCTGTCTGAGCTCGTGTAGTACCCGAGGAAGTGTTAGTTTGTTAGCTGGATAGGTAGTTAGCAGGGAGGCAGTTTTGGTGGCGGGGATGGGCGGAAGTAGAGCAAGAGGCGGGCGGGGCGAGCTCTTATATGATAGGGGGGTGGCGTGCGGTGGGCCTGGAAGAAGCGTCGTGGCACCTGCACAGCTCAGCCGAAGTTGAGAGTGGTTCGCTCGATCGGTAACCTGGCGACGCTTTACGCGGTGTTGTGGACCTGGTGAGGACCGGGTAACAGGGAGTCGTTTCCCGACAGAACCGTGCAAGTGAGTCTTGCTAAATAGGTACAAAAATAAAGGTGGGCACTGTTCTTCTTTCTTCTTTCTTCTTTCTTCTTTTTCTTTCTCTTTCTTTTTTTCTTTTTTAACAACAGGTGGCTTCTGTTTTTACCCAGAAAATATAATTCAAGTTGGCTTTAGCAGCCATATGTGGGAAATCAATTGTGAATTGGCATGGAATTATTATTGGGCATCCAAGTGCTTTAAATGATGTGTTGTTTCTTAGTACTTCCCTGTTATTTAGGGACTCCGTAATATTATTATATCCTCAAGGGAAGAAGTGAAGCAACACTTCAGTTCAATAAATTAGCTCACCTGCCGATCTGATAGGCACTCTATGTAGTAGTCGGTCTTCTTAGGAGTCGGCATTCTAGAAGTGACTTATAGTAAAAGCTTTCCCTCCCCCCTAGAATGGAGAGGATCGGAACTCACACTCCATCCCTACTCTTTTCTCGTACCTCATAGGTTTTTGAGACCAAAGATGAACTAGACTCATATTCACTTGCTGGAAAAAAGAGTGGATCAGGCTATGACTCAAGCTGCGGATAAGTCATAGGACGAATGAGGTCTTGCATTTTCACATGAGTGAAAATAAGACACATAGTTAATGTTCTAAAAGAGAAATAAAGAATGAAATTGAAGAAGGCAGCATAGTCTAAAATAACATAATGAAACACCAAACAACAAGTAAGTGGTGGATTTGGATGGAGTCTCGAAGAAAAAGAGTACGCGCGCTAGTGCAAACCTTGGAAAATCTGCCAAGCGAGCAACGGAGAAAGTTTAGGTTGAAAAAAGGAAAGTAACCTAAATCACGGTCTCAAAGATTTTTCAAGTTAGAGACATGAGTATCAAGGGACGAGAAGGTAGTAGTCTGGTAGATTCAGGCATATGATGTTGGGTGCTTACGAAGTCTATCTAATATCGTGGTGAAGTAATCAAGCTATACCAACGACGAAAGCGGTCCATACGGGGTACATAAAATAGTGTATGGAATTTGTAAGCTTCCATTGAAGAGTCATATTTTTCAGTGGCCAGTATAGAGCTATTCCCCTTAATAGGGTTTAGTTCAACTATTTGTTATCGCAAATATCAGAGGGAATGGTCCTGGAAATTGACCCTGAAATGCTGGGAAAAAATCTCTAAATTTCTTTTCACAAAATTTTGGGTGAAAATTTTCAGATCACGGGTCGAGTAACCTTGACAGGAGCAAGACGAATAGTAAACTGTCATGTTAGTGGTCAGACAGCGCCGACCGCTATTTCCTCTCTCGACGTGCCATTTATTTTATCTTGGAGTTCGGATGAATACACGCTGCTTGTTTTCTTCCACCCCTGGTGGTCCCTATTCTTTGGGGATACTACGACGGTCCTGATTCTTTTCTTTCAATATTAAAAAATATATATATATAATCATGTTTAGCTTTATTTTTGCAGCAAAATTATTGTTTCTTCTAGAGATTTATTTTATGGGCGAACATTGACAAGTATGTTGTATTTGTTCTTTCATGAGGAATTGGCAAGTATGTTGTAGTTACTAAAAACTAGCATGGTGTGCTACTCTACACCACCAACCACCACACATAAACAAGAGATTAGTCCCCGATGCGGAAGATAACAGTTTTTTAAAAGCCATTGAAAATACTTTTGCTTTATAAAATGGTATGTATTTGTAGGATCTTCGAAATCGGTACTCCCTACATTCTCAAATTAGGTTGTTTTTGACATTTTACAGCCTCCAAAAATAAGACTTTGACTACAATTTCTGACCATACTGTGCAATCAAAGATAATAGGAAGTGCATAGCATGAAAGCATCGTGCAAGGCGAATTGATATTATTTTCATAGTGTATCAATGTATTTTTATATATACTAGTGGCCAAAATTTTAAAAGATCGATTGCACGTGTCCTGCAACAACTTACATTTGAGAACAGAGGTAGTAATGTATAACATTTTTCCCATATGCGCGCATGTCATTGACAAGATGGTCAACCAAACAGTGTAGTTTACCTTTTTTCTTGTCCCGATCTTAATTTCTCATCCACTCATCCTCTTCTCCTATCCATTTACCTTCTCCCTACCACCCCTATCTATCGGGGGATGTTGACGTAGAGTGACCTAGAGCCAGCAAGGGTGAGGACCGACAAGTTTTTCTAGAAGACGAGGGCATCTATAAAGGTAGAATTAGCCATTGACTCTTCCACCTCTTCATGTTATCTAGAGTCGACCATTAAATAACTCATATAATGATGTTGTCTCTTAAGCTGACTCTACATAAAGAATCAGTATTAAATACAATAGCGTACAAAGGCAATATGATTGACTCTAGAGACTTCATTTTGTTTTAGAGGCTCCATTCTGCAGCAATAAATGTTGCTTTTGCAGCGAAGATAAGATCATTTAACATCTCTTATTTGATCACCAAGTAACTCGTTTTGCTTGACGATCACCTCAAGTTTTGTTCAACCTGCAACAACCTAACTGTATGCTCAATATGTTTAGGAACTGATTGTTGGGGTTGGGACGAGCTTGCGAGCACATGTCCAAGTTGTACGATGTTGTATGGTTGTCGATTTAGCTTTGCCGATATGGTTTTTTTTGTAAAGATTAAATAGCTTATCCGTTGTAGATTATCTTCATGTGTGCCAACTGGGTTCGATCATGGTCCTTGATACAATGTTTGGAAGCATGGGATTCCGTGGTGGCTCGAAGTAAAAAACTAGAGTCTATGTGATGCTTGAGACTTTTACCTACATTTTCAATCATTATGTGGCTTGATAAGCGTTCTAATTTCAACACTTTCGCTCCTTGCAATAAATTTTTTTGGCTGATATAGATAGCGATCTCTTTAATTATCCAAAAATCAACTGATGAATCAACATCGTCACAAAAAAGAAATTTAAGGTGTCAATATAGAAAATCTAGGAATAAACCCACCTAGAGAGCGGAAATGAACTACACGTGCGTTGGAGGTGATGCACTGGTGACTAAACATTGTTAGACGAACCACGACCATATTGAAATTCGTTAAACATACATGTATATATATTAAACATTACTTCATTCCTTCGTGCAAACATAGTACATCTCGTTTTTCTTTTTTCTTTTGCAAAGCATATATACATCTCGTGAACATACTAGAATGAATTCGAATTTGCGGTCAATGGAGACTACGACAGCTTCAGTTGACATCTGGTTATATGGGAAATGTGGTCTTACCACCGTTAATCCTTCTTAGCGCGATGTCTGTGACTAAGTACAATAGTGTAACGACTGTAACACTACTATAGAAAACACAATTACAACCGGCCGAAAATGGCTTTCTCAGTCGGTTTCCCATCCGGCTGAAGAGAAAGGGCAGAAATAATACGAATTATCTCAGCCGGTTATAAAACCGACTGAGATAACATCTCCTCAGCTGGTTAAGCAAAAAGCCCGACTATGATATGATCTTATCTGAGTCGGTTCTCATTGTTAAACCGGCTGGAATGTCAATTTCCTCAGTCGGTTCTCATTGTTAAACCGGCTGGAATGCCAATTTTCTTAGCCAGTTTTAATTTTTGAACCGGCTGAAATGTTGATTAGTAAATTAAAGAAAATTCACACGTTCGTAAACAAATGTATCTTATCTTTCGATGACAGTACACAGGTAAGGATAAAACCATTTCTAAAATGAGAAGATCTGCACTTGTTGCTGATAGTTTCAACATTCATGATTACTACAATTTTCAATATGACATTTGCCTACAAAGAGAGAGAGAGACTGATAGACATCTCTGGGAAGCAAGAAAGGCAAGTCAAGAAATTCTGCTTGCGGAGGTCAGCAGCGCAACACACATTGATCAATCTGACAACCCGGACTGGAAGATGACAAATGCAGTGACGACCCCAATCACTTCTCGAGCGCTACATGCAAGTAACCTCATACATGTCTGAAACAAAAAGAAGAAAACATAAGTTTAGTAACCTCATACATGTCTGAAACTATTTTCTTCACAAGTATCTCTGCAGAGTAAAGAACACAAAAGCAAAGTTAAATCAAGTTCAGAAATGTCGGATTTCCAGTGGAAAAGCAAGCAAGTAATGTTCAGGGAGATCAGACGCATCCAATACTCTGCAACAGACATAGACACTCCAACAAATCATGTTAGCACACCAGTGAAAGAAGTTCTGCATTAGCAGATAGTATGCATCAAATTTATCCATAGTTCTTCTCGGTAGAGACTAAAAACATAGAGCGTTAAAGCAACTCATCCTGCTCCTCATCTGCTTCCTGCTACTCTCCGCCGCCACCTCCTCCTCTTCCTATGCCGTCACCTCCGTGAGGAACCCAGTAGTGGTGCCTCGGATCCAGATCCCCCACCTGCTTCGCCACCGCTACTGCTGCTGCTGCTGCTCCAATGCACGTTAGAGAGGAACGGGCGGATGGGGTGCAGTGGCGTGGCCGGCGGAGAGGGCGGGCAGAGGAGAGGGGCGGGCGCATGGGGGGCGGTGGTGTGGCCGGCGGGGAGGATGAGGAGGTCAAGGCCGACAGAGAGGTCGAGGGCGGTGGTGTGGCCAGTGGGGAGGTCAAGGCCAATGGCGTGGCCGGCGGAGAGGGGCGGGCGGAGGAGAGGGGTGGGCGGATGGGGGGCAGTGGCATGGTCCGTGGTGGGGAGGGCGAGGAGGTCAAGGCCAGCGGAGAGGTCGAGGCCGGTGAGGGCAGAGAGACGCGGTGAGGGAGATGGGATCTGAGGGGGGAGGAGCTCAGGACCGGGACTTGGGGAAGTAGTGAGTGGCGGCGGATAAGGGAGAAGGAGAGATGAGGTCGGCACAAAGATGGGCTGGGCTAGGGTTAGGCTTTTTGGCTGGCCAGTCGGTTTTAATTTAAAATCGACTGAGATATTTCAATATCTCAGTTAGTTTAATTTTTTGAATCGATTGTGATTTTTATTAGTCTTTTTTTTTAACCGGCTGAGATAGGTAATTAGTTTAGTCGGTTTATTTTTTTAATCGACTAAGATGTTTATAACCGGCTGCGATAGTTCTAACATAGCCCGTTTTATCAAAACCGACTAACATGGAGGTCCAGAAAAATTACTTTTGTAGTAGTGTAACATAAATATTATTTAAAAAAAATCTAGAATCTATAGTTTTTTTGAAAAAAATCACAAAACTAGCACCCTGTCGTCCAACCATTGGACGACAAGAGGCCTGTCGTCCAACCATTAGACGACAAGATGCCTGTCGGCCAACCGGAGAACGACAAGGTACCTGTCGTTCAACGGTGGAACGACAGGAGATGGATCCTGGAGTACTGTACTGGTAACAGTACAACTTCTATCTCTAACTTTTTGCTTACTCCAAATCATCTCGTGCATTAAATCTTAGTAAAAAAAATAGATCATTTACAGGCCCATGTATCCACGGGTGCGATCGGATTTCAAATCCGTGCGCCGGTTTTTGAATTTTTATCAAATTTGGGTAAATAATATTCGAAAACCGGCGCACGGATTTGAAATCCGATCGCACCCGTGGATACATGGGCCTGTAAATGATCTATTTTTCTACTAAGATTTAATACACGAGTAAGCATAAAGTTAGAGATAGAAGTCGTACTGTTACCACTATAGTACTCCAAAGGATCATCTCCTGTGGTTCCATCGTTGAACGACAGGTGCCCTGTCGTTCCCAGGTTAGCCGACAGGCGCCTTGTCGTCCAATGGTTGTACGACAGGGCGCTAGTTTTGTGATTTTTTAAAAAAATCTATAAATTCTAAAAAAAAATTAAAGAAAATAATATTTATAAAAATTTATGTGTTACGTGGGAGAATCTTTGCGGTCCACATTTCCAACTGACAGAAGGAACCTCAAATAGTACAACCACTGTGCAGAGCGTGATGTCTGGTTAATAGCTGGACTACTGAAGTAGGTTGACGAATTTAAGTACCTCACACATAAATATCTACCACAGTTCGCGCCTGTCACTGGTACGAATCGCGATGCACGTTCCAACGGTGGATTAAGGGGGGTACGTTGCCACCGGGGGTAAGGAATCCGCTGTCGGCTATATACTCTTAATAATTTCTTTACGGAAAATGTTGTGTACACAAAAAATTTCATATGAAATCTCTACGAACTCTCTATTCACGTGATTCCTCACATAATCATGTTGTTTTTCTACTGAGCTTCTCCTTTCTCGTAAACATGTGGACGGGTAAGGTGATATGGGCGAAGGAGAAAAAGTTCTAGAACTAGTCCAGCTTCGTCGAGGCGATCACGGGGTAGCATGCTTGGACTGATTTGTGCTTGGCCTCATTGCGTGGTGCAGGCGACGATATCCCGACTACGCCATCTCATCTGTCGCGCATACTCCTGTGCTCGAGAGCCGTTTCAATTCTCATTTTGTTGCTTCACCCGAAACCTTCCAAGACGAGAAACCCAATTTTAACATCAAGCCACATCTCATCAGGTCTTCACTCCTTTCTATGCCGCCGTGGACAGCAAGTATAACGGCGAGGTGGGCACGTCAAATCCAAACGCTCAAGCAGCGGTTTGCGAGGCCTAATGTGATCTAAAGATCTGTTTGATTGCGCTATGACCGTTGACAAAACTGCTATTAGCTGGCTGTCTGAAAAAACTGTTGTGGCTGTAGGAAAATAAATATATGGTTTTTGATTGATCTAAAGCATCTACAGCATTTTAGAAAATGAGCACTGAAGTTTCAGCACATTACAAAAAGCTAGCAGAAGGCAGCTTTTCTAAACAACTAAATTTACACTGCAAAGCCCACAGCTACCATTGGCAAAAACTGCTGAAAAGCTGACCATTTAGTTAGGCTGTAGCTTTTTTCAGTAAAAAGCTACTGAAAAATCCAACCAAACACTTTCTAAGTGTAGCTCTACGGCCAATTCGGCATCATTCAGCCATGGTGAGATATTGTGCGAGGCTGTAGGCATGTAGGAACAGCCCAGCAACAGACTAAAAAATGTTTCAGCATGAGAACTAATTTCGTGCATTGGTTACTTGGTGGGCTCCCTTTCCACGTGAGATCAGGATCATATAGTCATCGTGAGGTGCCCTTTCCTTCGTAGAAAATTTTTTTCATTCCTTCATGCAAGTACATACTTCTCGTAACCATATAGTTAAGCGCTTGTTGCCTTTCCAGAAAGAGTTCGAATTTGTGGTCAATTGGCTAGTACAGCTTTAGTTGACATTTGACAACCCGCATGTGCCATTTGGAATGTTGACGCCTTCAATGTAGTAACAATATGATACTCGGCTCCTTTGCTACTTCACTGGCCTATTGCAAAATTTGTTATTCATTAGTCCTTCTTCTCTGGTCATTCAGTACTAACTCGCAGAATTAAGTAGTTCAATTAGCCAGAGAACAACTATGCACCACTCGGCTAACCGTGCTACACGTGCGGCTATCTAGATACCCGTGCATGTACCACTCTAGTGGCGCATAATTGATAGCTACCTTATGCATTCCTTGCGACACGCTTTCCTGTAAAATACTAGTACTACTGCATAATTTGACCATCGTTTACTGCATACCATGCACCGGGCACCGGCCAGCGACGAAAGAGAAGTCTATGGATGGAAGGTTTCCAAGTCTTCAGATATTATTAAAGGAGGTGACTACACTGCGACGTCCCTGGTTTATCTTGACTAGCGACGGATTTGGACTGAGCTGAGTAGCGACACATTCTTCTTTTTTATACATGCATGTATAAAAGTATAAATTGCTGACGTCATCAAGATTTTTTGAATTTTAAAATTTTAAAATATTTTATAGGTCAAATCATTTATTTGATCTAAGATCCGTTTTCACCGTTGAGTTCCTCACGTGGAGAACTTTAAAACTACATTACATGTTGATATGTTATACGATATATTTTGTACAGTAGTTATCATGTTATAATTAACAAGCTATCATATTAACAATGATAACTTACCAAATTATAGTCCTTGTGTTACTAAATTATTGAATATCTCTCCGACACCTCTAAAACTTCCTTTACAATGTTCTAGTGATCTGATAATACCAACTACTACTTGATAACAATCCATATTTTCCTCTCTAAACTTACATAATTGTGCGACAATGCCCCGATTAGTTTAGCTATTACGTGATAATCGTTCACTAATACCTGATAAGTGTTCACTCTTAACTTGGTAGCCAACACACTGTAACCTAGCAACTGGTGATGACAAAAAAAGATTCGAAACGTATCAAAATGGGATCTAGTTTTGAAGCCTCGTCGAGACGAACCCAACCGTGAAAACGGATCACTAATTGGATTAACAGTTTAAGTGCTATTACATTTATAAGTTTTGATTTTGATAGAATCTTGTTGATGTCACTTTCTTTGGACTGACTTGCATGTGAGTCAGCAATACTTGGTAAACTATTGGTGTGGATATAGTAATTCCGTGCCAATTATTAGGGTACACGTAGTAATTAGGAAAATACATGTATGCTAACACTTTATACAACTGATACTACGTGTCGTACAATAAGACTAACTGGGTATATGTCCTAGTTAGATTTTTCGATTATTGAATTGTATGTACCAATTAGTTTACCTAAATGTTTAAATTATTAAAAAAAGTAGATAATAGACATTAAATCGGTGTAACTATTTTTATTAATTGTGTGTTGTTCGGGTCTTGAATTCGAGACCTTTTGACATTAATACCATACTAAATTATATGTAATAACTAGTTCACCTAAAAATTTAAATTATTAGAGAAAGATAGATGATATATTTCAACATTTTTCTGGCGACCATATATGGCAACGTGCATATTCATGCGCTACATTCACCAAACATTCTTCAGAAAATGTCATGCTCCCAAATCGGTTATTCCTCACTTTTATCCGCACGACTCGGTACTGATTGCATGTGATCTGCCAGCTGCCTGCCTCCATAAGAACATACTGTCTAGTTCATTTATAATTCAGAGCAATTTACCAAATCAATTAGCAGCGCTACAGAAACTACAAATGTTCTTCCATAATTAGCTCATTTGGACCGTTTCAAAGACAGTACAAACCTAGCATGCAAACGAACACACACGTACACTAGTTCTTTTCCCTTGAGTAATGTCACTTTCTTGCTCGGTGATTACCAACTGGAAGAACTAATTTGTGGCCGGTTGAAGCTAGCGCGTGTGCGTGATCACTAACCTTAATTAATTACCTGCTAGCTAAAGACAATAAGGTGGGAGTCGCTTAGTTACCGCGTATGATTCCGTGGCAACTCTCGTAACAATAGTTGAACCCGCCCGTGAGCTGAGCTATCTCCAGGGCACTATCAAATATCGTAACACCTGGGTCAAATTAATACGTCCCTGTAGGAGAAATTCTGCTGTTTATAATTAACAAGGACTTCTACGTACGTCCTGTACTTCGTAGTCTTCGATCTTACATTGGTCAAACACGTACCTTGAAGAACAATTTTCTTGCCGAGACCGCGAATGAAATACGAATTGCGACTTTGCAGTACGTCGTTGATGCATAAAAAAATTGAGAACAGTTTGTATTGTATGCATGCGTGAAACTAACTGAAGTCTAACCATTTGTCTCACATGGCGAATTTGATTGATTATCTTCGATCTGCGCAAGCTAATTAAGATATATGGGAATTGAGATAAATTCGTAACTACTCTGGTCAATCTGTTGCTAGTTCAAGACAACGTGAGTGCACAGGTCAGATCTTTGATTATTCTCTTCCTGTATAAAGAATCTAAGCTGATCATAATATGTACGTAGTCTCGCTGGCTAACGTTTTCCGGACATCTGCACGAGTAACTCTGGTCTACGGAACAGTAGAACAAAATACGAAGTAATCGTGCCAAAAAAAGGTACTAATATGTACTAGTCTGCTACAGATAAATTACGCCTGAAACATTCCAGGTGAATAAGGTACTGAATTCTCACTCAAAGGAACACATGTAGAGATGGCAATAGCTGAAGCTGATCCATGCCAGGAACGTCTGATTTTGGCTCGAAACAGAGGTGTGAAGAAAACCAGTCATTGATGAAGCTGCGTACCTTTGGCAGAATCTGGGTATGACGGTATGTATATATGTTGGGTCTCCTAGGAAAACATATGCTCATGGGAAATGAGTTGACACAGGGGAAGTTGGCAGATTCTGGTAGTGCCAGGAATTTTTATTAGATTTAAACGCATAGTCAGCAAATGCAGCTGCCAATTGAGCTTTTGATATAAGAAAACATTCAGCATCGATGTAAGCATAATGCATTTTCATTTGGTATCGACCGTAATAAAACAATATATGCGCTAAATCTTGAGCAACTGTAGATACGTGCTCCAACAGGCATTAGAGTTTGGGTTCACCGGCAACGGAGACAGGAAGGTGGAGGCAGAAGTGCGCAACACCGGTAGCGGTAATTCAGGAGCTCGTCGGTGACAGGCACCATGGCAAGTTACAATCGTGCTGGATACAACTGCGAGGGTGGGGGTTGGGTGATATTGCAGAGAGGAGGGGTGGGCGAAATTTTTCTTATAGGAGCCCGACTGATAAATTGTTATTTCTAAATTGACGATCTTCGATGTTGATTCAATATTTAATAATTAATCGGATAGTTAACGAATTAAAATACGCCTTACATTTGGGACGAAGAGAGTAATAATTTCTCAAGCGACTGAGAAATAGCAAATCCGTTTCTTATAAGTGATAGGGTGGGGATAGCAATAATTGGATCATAATCTAATGATTTAAAAAAGTGATCGGTGTATAAGAGAAAATCAGCCACTTAAAAATAAAAGCTCCCATCAAAACAAAAACAAAGTGTGCACAGCTCAAAAAAAAAGTGTGCAAACCGTCAGAACGCCTTCCGTTGGTATGTTGTTATGCCCGAAGGGGGATCGAGCACAACGAACCAGTGGATACAAGGAAATCTGGGCAAATTCAAGGAATTCGGGGTAGATAGAGAAGGATTGGTAAAGGGTTTAGACTTCATTCATTTCATCGCGTAAACCCTTACACAGTATCGCATCCCCCCTTTTATCCCCTTCCTCTGCTTCGGTTCACGACAGAGTTTACCAACTTACAAGGCCGTGGGCCCAACTCAATTACAAGGCCCCAGGCCCAACCGTTTAAATAGTAAATTAACTACAGTACTCACCATCTACCTGATGCTGTCATAGCTGCGCCAAACCCTGGTGCCGCTGTGACATGTCTTGGTTAGCACACTGGATGAACCAAAAATGCACATCCCAAACACTTCTCCCAAGGATTATCAGTATTCTTTTCATGTTTTTCCTCAAATATTTGTTTTTTCATGTCAACCCTGGAGACCGAGCAAATATACATGTCAAACTGGAGTATTGCCGATGGAAAAGGCCCGTACTGGCTAGTGGCCACTTCTTCCAAGAGAGAACATCATATTAACATTTTAAAATCCAAAAGAAAAAAGCATTATTGCAGCACATGTCCGTTGTTCTAGTGAGAAAGGCATGGTCTTCTCAACACCACACCTGCACCTAATCATGCTACTTAAGCATCACTCTCCCCATTATATTCGACTTCGGGGAAGACTGTACAATAAGTGTTCTCACGCCCCGATCGATTAATCAAATTCTTACGTACGCTAATTCTTGTTGTGCAAGTTGAAGATAAACATGAATGAACAAAAGATCGATCAATTATTGCTGTCCTTTTCATTTTAGGAAGGGATAAAATTCAGTGTACGTGCCCCAAGAATTACGGCTACTTTGAATCTTTGTGTTTAGGACTTCAACGGTGGGTTCTCGCACGCCTGCACTGCCGGTACATTGAACTTGGATCCGAATGACCGAATCTTCAGATGACGAGGAACCACGTTGACATGCATCACCAACGAATCTAGGGAACACTTGCGTGCATACGTGTATGGGAGTTCCAAGCGTTGAGCAATGATCAGGAGTCAGGACCTTGTGCGCGCTACCACGACGACGCGGAACCGATCGTTATTCCCCGATTGATCGATGCGCGCGCGCGCGTCACGTTACTTAATCAGGCCAATCAAATGCTATCATGATTATAAATAAAGTACCTAATAAATACTCAAAAGCGCGTGTCCGGTGGCACACGTGACTGCGTCTCTGCCCGGTGCTGCAGAGGGCTCCCGCCAGGCTACAATAATTTTATCCGAGGGCACGTAACTCATAGCTGGTGATTTCGTTTGAGGGGCATGTAATTTATAGCAGACCACACGAATACCAAACATAATGCTTGTGACACTTTTTGTATTTTGCTCCTTAGATTTACTGTAATTTATGCACAAATTTTAAGATATTTGAAACCAATAATTAAAGAGTTGGTATCTTTTTAAACCAATATCTATAGATGATTCATGACCCATTTGTACCATCGTGTGCCTTACAATAAGGTCATCAAAATAAGACTAATATGTTGGTAAAGTCTTCTTTAGAGTGACTATGATATAGGAGGTTGACTCATGTAGGAATAAGAAGCTTCAACAAGCTTTGAAGAATGTGATATTCAATAAAGATTGCCTTTGTAGCACTTGCCAAAACGGGAAACAAGTGGGAGGAAAACATTTTGTGAAGAACTTCATAACAACAACCAAGCCACTCGAGTTACTTCATATGGACCTATTTGGTCCTGTCACCTATATGAGCGTAGGAGGTAACTTCTATGGGTTCGTTAGTATTGATGATTTTTCTCGCTATATTTGGGTATTTTTCTTGCATGATAAAGGAGAGACACGCAAGGTCTTCAAGAAATTTGCTAGAAGAGCTCACAATGAATTCAAGAAGAAGATCAAGAATATGAGGCGCAACAATGGAATGAGTTCAAAAATACCAATATTGAAGAGTTTCTCGATGAAGAAGATGTTAAGCAAGAGTTCTCCTCCAGCTAAACAACGCAACAAAATATAGTGTTGGAGAGGAAGAACCGCACGCTCATTGAGATGGCAAGGACAGTGTGTAATGAATACAAGACTTCCAACCATTTTTGGGTGGAGGCCGTCAACATGGCATGCCACGCTATCAACCATTTCTACCTTCATCAACTTCTAAATAAGACATCGTATGAGCTCATCACCGGGAATAAGCCAAATGTTTCCTACTTGTGAGTCTTTGGGAGCAAGTGTTATATCCTTAACAAAAAATAAAGGCTTTCTAAATTTACTCTCAAATGTGATGAGTGATTCTTTCTTGGTTATGCATCAAATGCGCACGCATATCGAGTCTTCAACAATACGTATAATTGAATAAATGTGTGACGTGCGAGAATGAGTTATGTACACCTCAGTTGAGATCCTTTGAAATCTCGAAAGGTCTGAGAGCGATGTCAGAACCTTCGGAAATCCCTTCTAATCATGACTTGCCAAGATTATTCTTAATCCCGGAGGATCTGGGTTCATGTCAGAACCTCCGACATTAGTTTGTATCCATTGTACACTGAAAGTCAGAATCTCTAGATTTTTGCTAGAAGTTACAAGATCTGTTTCTGGATAGGCAATATAGCCATTGCTTTCAAATGTAGGAACTTCTGAGTTCCATCTCGGAAGTTTTGAGTTTTCCACTTTTTACTCAAACGGCTAGTTTTTAAAGAGTTGTTTATATATACAATTGGTCTCTTTGCACGTTAGAACTCTTTGTCAAAAAATTTCTCTACTCTCCCGAGTGCTGCTCCATATTTCCTCAAGCCTAAGTTGTGATTCTTGTGAGGAAATCTTTGAGAGAGATATTGAACTATAGTTGAGCATCAAGTAAGAGTTCATCTTCAAGCCAAACTGATTGAAGCCTATCACTCTTAGAGATTGACGTCCTAGGCGGCTAGGAATCACTTCAGAGCTTTCAAGGATTGTGAAGCGCCCTAAAAGGTATGTGAAGGTTCGGAGCTAACCTATCGCAAGGTGAAGAGCAACCACAAGAGAAGGGAAGTTTCTTGAGGAAAGAGTACGATTCGGTGCCGGATTCAATCATTAGATCAAGCTTCCTCAACGGACGTGTAGAGTCTCGCCAAAGGTTTGAACTTCGATAACAAACGCTTGTGTATCTCACTTGGTTGTTTTCTTGTCTTTCTCCATACTTGTTTTGATCACTAGCATGATAGATTTCTCTTAGGACTGCTTAATGTTCTAGTATGCTTGTGTAGAAAGTATTTTTAGGTCATAATTTTATTAATCTTTTATTCATTCTCCTCTAGTCGATGTCCTAGATCTTTTCACCTACTCCACCTCAAGTAGATATCTGGAGGCATGATATTTCCTTATTTATCTACGGGTTCATAACTCCTTCACTGGACGTAGACAGAAACACCATAATTGTTTTAAAAAATTATGTTTATTGCTTTTGAAAATGTTGCGTTTTATTGTGACCTGCTTTTTCAAATGGTAGCTACTTGTTTTTTTCTCAACTTTTTGTTTAAGCTTTTCAAAATTCTACGTTTTATTTTGGCTTGCTTTTATCCCATGTTATTTTGTTCTCGATCTTGTAGTAACTTGCCTTTGTCTCGCGCTAACTTAATTCTCGATGTAGTGACTTGTCGTTTTGTGTTAGGCTTAGAATTTTGGATTTCGGAGTTAGGGTTAGAGGTCCATCATTTCCAGATGCTTTAGGGTTCACCGTTTTCGATGGGTTACGGTTCACCGTTACCTGGATGATTTCACCACTCTTTCATTGGACTTAGAGCGATGTTGGGGGGAGGTGCTAAGTTCACCATTTCCACACCGTTGTTTATTTCTTTTCAAAATGTTGTGTTTTATTCGGACTTCTCTTTTTTCGAGTTGCATCAACTGGCTTTCCAAATTGTGAAACTTGTCATACTTTCAACACAAATACAACTAACTATAAAATCTTTGGTGCCTGGCTCGCGAATTGTACGCGAAAAAGCGAGCCAAACGAGTGCTCGCGAGGTACTGTCTGCTACATAGCAATCTAACCAACCCAGGTCAAACCGTTCTGATGCGCGAACTTTTTCGCCAAGCAGGTAAAAAACACACAATATGTTAAGCGACGACTTTCTATGGACCAAACAAGAAGCCACACGCGAGGCTGTAAACTAACATAGCAAAGTGGATCTGCTTTTCTGGAACATGCTGCAATTCACGTTGCTACACTGTAGCACCAAAAGCTTAGTTACATGGCTTGTCCGACGCGTGGTGGAGTGAGTAGACGACACCGATGGATCGCATCAGATTTTCGTTTGGATTGACACGTGCGGGATCAACAGGCCATCTGATTCCGACACCAAAAATCCACACACCGTGGCCGTGCGCTCAGTGCCGCGAAAAAGCGCACGAGGGCCAGCTAGTAAACTGATGCTTGGCCGAGATACAGAGAACTTGGCCTGAATATTGTCCTCCATATAGCAGTTGAAATTAGTGACTCAACATGTGGCGACGTACGTATATACAGTCGTATAAACTAGAGCGCTACACGTTCTTGGCAACCAAACCACTACACGTCGTTGATCGTACTCGGACTCCGGGCCCTACATCTGAGCTGAGCGTATCTATCTACTAGCTTCTCACGGATTATAATTATAAAGGTGTCTATTTCTGGGTTGTCTAAATTTTTTTAAATTCTTAGTTACTTTTTAAACCTTTGGATCAATATCTAACAATCCTCATCTTCATTAAATGACGTGTAATTTTACGGGCTAAAAATTACAGTGACTTTTCACTAAAATTGCACACTTCCACAATTTTAGGCTAAATGATGTGCAATTTTATAGACTAAAAATTACAATAAGTTTTTACTAAAATTGCACATTTTCAAAACTATAATTTTAAGCTAAATGACGTGTAATTTTAGGTGATTGAGATTTATAAAAATTTCATATAACTGAAAATTAGCAAAACCGTATAATTATATCATCGCATCTTGCCTTAGTTTATCAGTTCCTGTCCTGGCTTCTCTCTTGATAAGCAATAAGTTTGGATTTGGCTGGGGAAGGCGGATGCAGCCTAAAACCACGTACTGAACCGAAAAACGGCGCTTAGCTAGACGCACAAGCAGAGCAAACCTAAGTCGTCGAGTAGCGTAGGGCCCGGCTCGGCTCGCCCGTTTCCATGCTGCTTCCCCGTGGGTTCCTTTGTCGTAGGTTCTATAAATTCCTGACACGACATGACGCGGTGATTTACTCGGCCGCACTGATACAACCCGACACCGAGAAGCGAGACAAGGGCAGCAGAAGTCCAGTTCTGGTGCGAAGAGCTTAGCTCAGAGAGAGTATGGCGCTCGCGATCCCGACCGCCGTGGTGCTGGAGCTGATGACGATGGGGCAGCAGTCCGCCGCGCACCTCGTGGAGCTGCTCCGGGCCGCGTCCCCACCGCCGCCGGGGGAGCACCAGGCGCTCGCCGCGGAGATCCTCCGCTGCTGCGACCGCGTGATCGCCGCGCTGAGCAGGTCCGCCGGCAAGAAGAGGAAAGTCACGGACCACGGCGGCACGGCCTGTCATCTTCCTGTGATGCCGCCCAAAAGAAGGTGCGGAACCTGGGTTGCTACTTGGACGAAAGAATCTCACGCACTAGTAGCCCTTGCACGAGTGTTTTAAAAGTGGCCGTTGATTTCGCAGGGCACGTGGCGCGGAGGCGCACAGAGAGGTCGAAAGCGGCACGACGGCGGACGGGTTCATGTGGAGGAAGTACGGGCAGAAGGAGATCAACGGATGCAAGCACCCGAGGTACGTAGCTACAGAAGAAATCCACTCCTGGCCTTCTGTTCGATTCCGTAGTGGTAATCAGGGATTCAGGATACACGTAGCTGATCGGAACCTGGTCCTAATTTCCTGCAGGCTCTACTACCGCTGCGCGTACAGGGGACAGGGCTGCGGCGCGACTCGGCGGGTGCAGCGGTCGCGGGAGGAGCCCCCCGCGTTCGTGATCGCCTACTACGGCGAGCACACCTGCGGAGGCGGCGTCGCGTGTCAGCAAGGGCCAGTGCTGCCTCCTACCGTCATCGACTCTGGTTCAAACGCCTACGGAGGCGTCCGTGTTGATCGGAACAGAGACTCGCAGCCTCTGCCGTTGCTCCGTGCCGAGCAGACGTGCCGTGACGGCAAGGCCCCGGGTGAGACGTCACGGGGATGGTTGTCGCCGTCCTCCGCCTCCTCGCCGGAGGTGGAGCTCCGCTCTTCTGCTGTATTGGAGTTTCTAGAAGGCTGCTTCGACTGGGAATCCGTCGTCAACTCCCTTGGTCTCGGTGATCTGCATTAGCTTGCTATGCTTCAGTAGCGTTGCAGCTGTGCCCCAGCGTGCACTCATCTTGTGCGCTGTTAAGTGACAGTAGACCGACCGGTAGTAGTAACAACGTACGCGGATCAAAGGCCCTGCCTACAAGATTGAGATTTAGAGATGGCCAATTAGTTACTAATATTTTGTTTCAGCAAACGGATTTGATGGTCAAAGAATCACGTGAGTGTTGATACAGACAATATGCAACAAATGGTTAAACAGGTTAACATCTCAGACCAAAAATAGAGCGGGCAGATACAGACGACGTAGCTAAGCAGGTGGAAATCAGACAAATGCAACTTCTACCCAATTCCAAGAAGAGCGGCATAAGAAAACAAGAATCTGAGAATCTGTGATAATTAACGAAAAACTTGCGACCATGGCCTGCGTTGAACGATCTCGATTCACCCCTCGTAGCTTAATAATGGGAAATTCACAAACGCTGTGAATCAGCAGACGGCTAAATACAGTCTACACGATAAACCGAACAGAAAAGATCATCTGATCATCACTGCCTCCGATCATTACCATCCACCAGATTAAATCTGTTAACAGCATTGCCGGATTTCACTAGAAAGTAGAAATTGAATGTGTTACAGCACAACTACATTGCGTGCAATAAACAATATATATGATAAAACAGCTAGGTACATAATACGACCTCCTAGGGCAATCTCTTATTGTTGTTCCAGGCCAGCATCTATGTTACATGAGGAAAAGAACAAAGGGACACAACCATGAGGGGTGAGTATGCGAGCAAGCCTTCTGGGTCCAGGTGTCACCGTATAGAGCCACATCAGACACCACGGACAAACTGAAATTTGCCTGAGTTGAATGCTGAAGGAAGGAAATGGAAAAGGCAAAAGGCCACATCAATCTTCCAAACCCAAGTTTCAGCAATCATCTGATTCATGCTGGTGTGTTGTATAACCTAGAAAACTGTTACGACGTGAGACGAGAGGTAATTGACTTCAATCGTTAAGGGTACACATAATTTAACTAGTTCAGTTATCGAAGTGAATATAATGTGTGGTCGTTCTATTTGTATAGTGTGTTAGTCCATGGGTAAGGGCATAGAAACAAAAGGGTCTTTAGGTGAAACAAGTTGAGTGTTACCATTAATTCTCTGGACCACTCTGGGTGCTTGGACCTTTGTGACCACCAGTAACAATGCGATGGATGTAAAAGGACGCCACCATACCGCTGCAGCAGAAATCAAAATTATAGAGATGATGTTTCTCGTATATCTAACAAATGTTTTAGTCTATTTCAATTTAAAATAGCCTTAGTGGCTACATAATCCTTGTCACAAGCACTGAAATAGAACTGCATGGCAATTACATGCCCGCTAAACAAAATAAAACACGGAGAAATAGTCAACTTAATTATTGAAAAACCCAACCATGATATATAGTATCAAGCTAACAGACGTTTAAGTTGATGGGGCAATAGTACATGGCCAACTATGATTGCTCACAGCGTTTTGTTTGGTCTAGTGATTGCCATCAACTATCTTACAGATCATTTCACCAACTGCATTTAAAGAAACATTTGTCGCATTTTGGGTTGATAATGGTGCGAGTCTTATACTAGGCACATGCAATGTATAGTAGAGAAACTTGAGGAACACAAAAAATCAAATAAATGTATTTACCAGTTCAGCCTAAAGAACTCATCAGCTTCTAATTCAGTAATACACACTTTCAAGTATAACACTAGTAGTTCACTGTGTAAACAAGAAAAATACTCTAAGGTGGTATCAGCAAAAAGAAATGATTCCTAATAAATGAATAAAGGAATGCCTCACTGTCATGTGTCATGTGATTGCAGCACAGGTGATCAATATGTTTTTGGGAAGAACTGTGCAGTGCAGTAATGAGATGATCTTATCAAAAATTCACAGCTCACCAGAAAGGTCAAATGCAAATGGGTGGGAAAATCATAATTTCCACCAAAGTTATGTATACTGAATTAACTCCCTTATAGCCACAGCAACAAGCCATATGCAGCCTCGCAGGTAAATACAAGCACTGGTGCAGGGACATAAACATGGAAGGAGCAGCAAAGTTCACACAACAACTGTTTATATATCAACACATGTTTCTGTGAGTCTAGAATGAGAATGTTCCAAGCAATTACAAGGATTAGTTGTGTACTGACCTGAGAAGGACCACCACAATGTTTGGAAACACCCATACTGCACACATACGAAAAGTCAAATTAAATTTTGACAGTGATAACAAGGGGGAATATCTAGTAATACGATTATGACCCAAACTAGAAACACTACCTGGAAGAAAATTGATAATTCTCTGAGGAAGATGACACTTGAAATTGCTGCATGCCAAAGTCAAATATGTTTAAAACATTGCAAGTTAGAAGGATAACAATTCAATAACTTATCAGAGTACAAATAGCAATGCGATAACTAAAGCTTGAGATATTTATTCAATCCGTGATGATAAATTGAGTCCCAGTACTGTTCCACAGTCAATAAAAGTCTGTGTAAATAATCACAAATATGAATCATACAAAACGTACTTGCATTTTCAAACTGAACAGTTGAAAGCTTGGATGCTATATGCCTATATTATGAAACCCAATTGAGTCTACGGGACCATGTGTGAAAGTTTTCAAAAATCCAAAAAAAAGTAGATATAGCAGGGGAATTCCATAGCCATGTAATAAATTCAAGATCGACCACAAACACATTTGGAAGATATGAAAAGGAAAATGTCTGCATGAAAAAGACGAATCACTATTCATGCACAATTTGTATTTTTTCATCTCCTTCTTAATGTGATTGATTTGAAACTTGAAACTGTATACGGCTGTATCTACCTTTTTTTAGAATTTTTGAAAAAAAATTACATATGGTTTCTGCAGAGTTTAGACCCAATTGGGTTTCCACCTGGTATTTTCCTTACAAATATATATTTGTGTATCATTGCAAAACTTGCACCTCAGCAGATAGCAATTACAGCAGTTTTTGTTAATGAAAATGGAAAATGTCGGAATTAGCAATGGAGTCAGTTAATAGTTGTAGCATAAACATCAATGGCAGGGCAAGTTTGCACAAAGACCAAAGGGCAATTCTTAAACTCCACTCAGATAGAAAACAATCCAACATGTTCGTAGTTGTCAACAATATCATGTTTGCTCCCTGTTTGATTCACTTAGAACTAATATGATTATATTTCATCAGAAAGTACTGAATTTAGATGCAGCACATCAGAAGTCTGATGAAAATATTCTTCTACTTATATCGAAGTTCAATCCTGTTTTGCAATAACCATACAAAACAATTCATAGATGGAAGCAGTCACTGATTTACTTTCAGAGGAATTATGCCAGATCCGATAGTGTGCGTAATAACAAAAGATGCATATCACCTCACTCAACAAATGTAAATGAGCATATATAAAACATGTAAATCCTAAATAGATGAAACGTGGAAGAGTAATCTTCTGGACTCAATACACAACAAATTATTCCCTTCTATTTTACTTCTCTTTTCTTCCATCCGAATTTGGTTGAGGCCGCGAAAGAAAGAAGAAACAAACTCAAGCAAGGAAAGTATGGCTAGAAGAAAGAACTAACCAGCCTGCCCTTTCAGCAGAAGACGAGGCCGACGACCACCTGCTCTTTGTGATCTCAAACTTGAGATACCGAGAGCCAACAGTGCAAACCCAAGAACAAAACCAAAGCGGATTGCAGATATACTTCCAGTTAGCATGAACTTGAGGAAACCCCCTATGGTAAGAAAGGTACCTACAAGATATAATGCAGTTCCTTGTAATATTATTCACCCCTTGCATAGAAATGAGCACCAAACTGCTTATATAATGGATGATCTACCAAAGCCAGTTCCTCAATTAGTTACATGTTTGTCAGCTTATAGCATGGGAATTAATTAGATCAGACATGCTGCCAACATAACGCATTTACGTACCAAATGGAATGCCTACATGATAATCTTGATACTCTGATAGCCCTTTCAACTTGCCAAGCGCCTTGATTGTCTCCGTGATATCCTTAATCGAGTCTGGGGAGTTCTGAACTGCCAGCTTTAGATATTCCTGCCCCTCCTCGCGAACCTCTGCAGTGATCACGCTTAGGTCCTTCTGTGCTTTATCTGCCTGGATCCTTAGCTTCGCTGAGGCCTCCAACAGCACCTCCCTCGCCCTTTTGGAGTAGACATCATATGCCTCTATTGTAAGGACCTGCATTCGCAGGGCCTCGGTCTTGAACTGCTTGAGCATTTCGCTCCACACTTCCTGAGCCTCCTCGGGCTTTATCTCCTCCTTTTCGTTGTCATCACCCAATTCTGAACTCCTCTGAATTCAGCAGAATGTTTTCTAGTAAGTTGTGAACTTTAGAAAGATAATTGAGCAAAACAGTTCATCCACGAAACATGGAATTTACCACCAAGAATTGATCAAAACACCTCAAGCAACGCATGAACAGAAACAACACCCCCATACGACACAGATCGCCCATTTGGCACAAAGAAGAAGAGACTACACTCAAAATACTTGACGAAGCAACATTTGTCAAAGCACACCAAGATAATCTCAGCCGGGCATAAACACAAAAAATAAAATAAAATAAAGCAAGGTGAGGTGACCAACTAAAGACCAGTTGTAGATCACATAGGCAGTAACAGGCAACAGGAGAAACACGCCTCAGACGTCAAAACAAGACATGAATACAGGAAACAGCAACCAGCGCAAGGATCTCGGAGACGGTGTCTACTCACGGGCTCCTCCCCGGCGAAGGTGGCGACGACGCGGCGAGCGCGGGGGGCGTCCCCTCCGGCGGCGAGCCTGGTGCCGGCCGAGACCGCCCGGAGCGGGGCGTGGAGGCAGCGGCGGCGGTTGGGGGAGGAGCGCGCGAGGCGTAGGAATGGGGAGGAGGCGAGCTGGCGGAAGGCAGCGCGGGCGGGCGGGTTGGGACTCGCGAGCGGGGAGGATACGGCGTGGAGGAGAGAGGCGGCCATGGGACGAGGAGCTCCGCGGCTGCGCGCCTCCGGGGGGTGGGGGAGAAGAGGGGGAGGGCGGCGAGGGGGAGGAGTGGAGAGGGAGACGAGACGGCGGAGGCGGACGGCACGAAGGTAATGGGAGGAAAATGGAGGAGTTTGGTGGGGTTTCTTCGGGCTTTTGGTGTTTGGATCGGACGCGGACGGGACTCGGCTCGGCTGTTTTTGTTTTGTTCGGTGGTTTGGCAGCTGCGGGGACTTTGCTAGGAATTCGTCTCTTTCGTTTCAACCTTTTGAAGAGGAATGGGAAGCCTTTTCTACACAGGAGGATATCTCCGTGTCATGGAAGGGCTCGAGCGTACCACAGTTCATTCTTCCGCCCTCCTATGCTCCACCGGAATGGCTAATCTGAATCTCCCTCTCCGATAACGTGCTCGGCATGCATTTTTTCTTACGGACAAGAAAAATTGTATATCCGTATACATGATCTACCTCCGGTTCTTCATGTATACGGACATACCTCCACTCCTGTTTGGGACTAAGTCATTTGCTTTGTTCGCTCTTTTACATACCAAGGCGGAAAAACTCCTAAAGAAATAATTGTATGACACACAGATTGTAGACTTATACATTAGGAGAATTTCCATTAGAAATTCTTCGAGTCTATTACATTTTCCAAGAGAATTGATTAATATCATTTAGCCACACAACCCGTGCTTCTCTTGCTTCCTTTTCCATCGGCGCTGCTTCTCTTGCTACCGCAGCAAGAAGTTAGGGTTTCTCGGACTAGGAGAACGGTCCAATTTCCCCAGCCCAGTTGTAGAGAGAGAGAGTATGGAAGGCGGTGGCCCAGCAGTGCAGCGACCGGCAACGTGATGGCAAAAAAATGGCATGTAAGGGTGCAAGCTATGCCCGCTTGACCCGCAAACCCCTGTGATTAGTGTACAAATGACAGTAAAATTAACGCTACAGTGTACTAGGATGCAGGATATGCGGGCCCGCAGCTTGCATCCCCGAGGTATAGGCAGCGATGCTAGGATGATGCATCGACCAGAGGGGAAGCAACAAGAGGTTCGGTGAGGCACCGCCAGCTATGTGAGACGACTACGGGCGGTAGCAGGGATAGCTCGGTGAGCAGTGCCAAAATCAACTAGGAGGCAGGGAAGGGCGCTGGTAAGAAAGATGGAAGGCACACTGCCCTGGGGAAGCACGGTAGTCGCATCCCTTTTCTAATAGGTTCTATGAACTTATTGCTACAGAATTATCAAATTGTAAGCAAGGTATGTGAAATATTTCTCCCTAAACGTGGTACGGGTGCCAAAAGGAAAATAAACGTGGGTACAGTTGGCTGGTTGCTTGAAGAAATCAAAAGAACACAAGTACCTTCGCTTAAAAGCAGCGTGCCAAAGGTGACCATGCCCACTGCTGGTCGCTTGAACATGGCGAAAGATCACAAGTTCCCATTATATATCTAAAACATAAGCTACTGCAAGTTTCAATTATTCTTGAGTCATTGATAGTTTCGCTGATGTCGTAACTGCAATGGAGTGATCAGAAATTAAACCACAGGTTACGTCCCATTGCTGACCTCAGATATCGAGACTTCGTTTCTGAATCTCAAACAACCAAACCGGGGGAAACAAAACTATGCCACTTTATACACATTCAGCTTCCGAGCTAAACCTTCAATGAAGGTTGGGGTCAAAGCTAAGAATCAAAGAGTTGATTTTATTCCTTTCTGTGCGACAAAGGCAGATGTATGTCAGTTTTCAGAAGACACCTCAATATTTTAAGGCAATTAACCCTCAGCATCTAAAGAGAGGGGCATCCGATGTGGCCACAGATTCCAAACATACGTTGCTTCCGGCAAACCGTTATAGGTGAGGAACACTAGATGCAGGACAGGCAAAAAGAGCCACCCACGGAAGAAATGGATGCCCATTGCCTCATGCTAACTATCTAACGAAGCAAGGTATTGCTTCTTCAACTAAAGATCTCATTAATGTTCCAGTACTGAGGTAAGTGGGCCTCTAAACAGCTACTTGTAGTTACTGCCGTATGCCATGCATCAATTGTTAACTGAAACAAAGGGTAAGAAAACCTTAGTCATGGCAGTTCTCTTGCCTAACACAGAACTGTGTGCACTGTGGGTCGCCTTTTGTGCAATACTTATGCATAGTAACAGATTTATTTATTTTTGCACAGACTAATCAAAATTTGCTTTCAGATATTAAAACTCGATGAACAGACAACTCTGCAGACATTTAGTAACATTTGATATGGGCATAATAAGATGTTAAGACAATGGTACAGCCTCCTAGCATGTTTTAGCACATCAATGTTTGGAATCAGAATGTCTAATGAGTTGCTCACTTAACGTCCGCATTTGGAACTGAAGATCTACATGGACCAGCTGATGTTGTGAAGGGTATCCCTCGGAATGTTGCAATTCCATTCTCGTCGGTACGGAGATGCTGGATACATCATAAAGCAAAGTTATTGGTTAATTCATGCAATGTATACAAATAAATAGCATTCAGGCAGGCCCGTCTATATTTGATGACTGAATATGGTAAGGGTAGGTTATCCAGCTAATGACAAAACGGGTTGAATTTACTCAAACCATGTTGGAAGGTTAACTTTTGATCACAAAAGGAAAAATAAATGACATAACATCACACAGAATAGGCCATTGAAAAATGCTTACCGGTGTGATCTTGTCCAACTGTTTTTTTCTTTGGATTTAGAACATCTTCCGGCTTCCCCTCAAACCTACAAGCAAAGTATAATTTAATTGACAAAAATAGAAAGATGGAAAATTGGTAAACATAATACAAATCAAATAACTCCAGGGGAACAACCCAGCAAAATTTGACGAAAGTATTAAACTGCAATCTTCCGTTTCACAAGTGGCCACAAGCGCACAAATTCCCTGTGCTATCACAACCAAAATGCTAAGCATGCTAAATTACAGATTTTCTTTTTCTAAAGCTTCCACAAATAGCACGACACTTTAGTTCATCCAAATCGTACTCGAAAATATTGTTCTTACAGACCAACATATTGTGCAACAACTTACATGGCAATCCCAAATACAACATATAAAATGGCATATCAGCTACCTAATAGCCATGAATACAGATAAGAAAATTGGACATAGTAGATGCTCCATAGAAGTGCACAAACACACCTTTATAGGTATATCGCATCTACAAGACATGTTTCTTACCCAGCAAATGAAATGCGTTCTCCAAGCTTGGCTCCTTCTGGAGGAATCAAAGGCTCGACAACAGTATGATCTTTATTTGAAGCACACAAGACCTGCCGATATGTTTAACATAAAACAACATGTCGAAATGAACACTTCCTATAAACAAAGGACGGTTAAAGTTTGGAGTGAGGGTCGAGAAACGCCACAAGACAACATAAATACACTATTGCACTATGACAGAACACAAGATGTAAACAACTACTTAGTAAGTGTTCCATTTCAGATACTTTAAGTACAAGATACGGCTTTCACATCAGAAATTCATTTCAAACGTAGTTTATTATTTTCTTCAGTGAGAAACGTTACATTGACTATGTAGAAGTTGAGTAACATAAACATGGCCTAATGATTTAGCAGTGTACAGCAAATGGCTTGCTTGAAGCTTGCATTTCGCCGCGGTAGTATTTTGAAAAAGGATGATAAACGGACTAACAGCCACATTCCAAGATGCTTTGCTGAGGTATACAAACACAACTACAATAGTATGGAAGAAAACATACTAATCCAGCAGACATCACGTCCCGCAGCTTCCCAGGCTTCACATTCGTGATCAAGACAACATGCCGATTCTGAAAAGGGCAAATATTTGTAACAGAACACAGATCACGGATAAGAACACTACAGAGAGAGCAAAGTGAACAAGAATCATTCAAGTTCCTTGATGTTGTTGACTACTTACAACAAGTTCATCTGGGCTGAAGAACTTCGCAAGACCACTAACAACTTGACGCACATTGCCATCTCCCAAATCTATCTCCTCCACTAGAAGACTGTAAAAATAACCAGTTGGAGTGTTAGATGGAAGAGTGCCATAAGACTAGTGGACCTTTTTACAAGTGTTGTTAAAGTGGAAATGTATGGTACCTATCAGCAGATGGGTGCTTCCATGCTTTGCGAATAATGCCAACCTGTATATTCAGGATACTGACATTGCACTCTGAATCTTTTTCTGCATTTTTCTCTGGAACTTTCTCCGTCACTCCCTCTGTTGTTTTTACTGCAGACTTCTCTTGGACTTTCTTTTTATCCCCGGAAGGTTTGTTGTTTTTCGTAGAAGTAGGATTTGCCTTATCCACAGGAGCCTTACTCTGACAAGAATCAACCAACAACGAGACTCACCAACTAATAAAAAAGGACATGTACAAGAAAGAAAACTCTGGTGCACAAACATGAAAATCAACACTGTTATGCAAAAGCTGTACATGGTTAAACATTTTAATATTTACAGTCCGCCTAGTTTGTGGTGCATTGCACATGTAGCTACATGAATCACGACTAAATTTTTCCATGAATTCGAGTATGCAATACTAAGGCCAGATACTGCACCAAAAGAACACAAAAATGCAGTAAAATTGTAAAATTCCAGCCAAGTCTTCGCAGCAGAATGAACCACCAGTACCTCTTACAAATATTAGTCCAGAAGTGTCAATAACTAATGAGGATCAATACAATTACAGAATAACCTACCTCCCCTGGAGCCTTTTTGGAGTCAGCAGTTCCATCTGACTTGTCCACAATCTTCTGTCCTGAAACAGCTTTCTTGGAACTGGGATCAGCATCTCCTTTGTCAGCTTTCTTTGGATGCTGTCAAGTAGATTTAGGAAATGGTATGATTATATTTTGTGATATCAACATGATCTTTCTTCTAGGAATGTTTCTGAAGAAAATTGAATAGAACTGTCTTATAATTTCTCTGTGGATAAATGTTACTAGCGCTTCAGTAGGACTAACTATTGTTTTGTATCATTTAAATTTTATAGATGTGAACAAGCACAAATTTAGCACATCAAACACGAATGAAACTTTGTAAACACAGTAAATAGCAGCAGCATGCAGCAGAGTTAATTTTCCATAGTTTCCTGTTGCATCTGAAAGTAAATATAATAAAGAAATTCAACAAAATGTGTATCTGAAAACATAAATATTTCCAGATCACAACAAAATATTTACTTACAGAGGGTGGATTGAAGACAGATTTGGTCATGTTTATCTTTTGCAGCGTCGTACCAAAATCGACGACATTCTGCATCAAGTAGTAGTGATTCACATAAGATGGTAAAAATGATCAACAGTATGGCTCCCTGTTAATTAAGAACTGGTATTTATTTTCTAGAAGAGAGTCCTACCAGCATAAAGCTATGGTTACACTTCAGATATGAAGCAGCAAGTAGTTACTTTTGTAGTAAACTGTAATTATACTAGAATAACTGCCGAACTAAGCAATTGTATATAAATTACAATGTAAAATAAGTTGATTCAAGGTGTAAAAGCTGCCTCTATCGAAGTGAGCTAAATCAGCTTCGGATATCAGATAAAATTAATACTTTGCAAACAGGCCTAGTTCCAAATTTGGTGCAGTAAACTCCAGAAATGAGATGAAATTGGCATCTTCGAAATGCAAGAAAGATCATAAAACAAAAAATCTAAAAAAATCACCATAGTGAGAAATAAGAAACACGAGAGAAAACATGTAAATTGCATTCGATTCTGTGTTGACAAGAAATTCTGTAGCTCAGAGTAATACATGGGACCATGAAGAGAAACAAAATTTATACACATTTGATTCTTTTGTTCTACAAAGAAAATTTATACACATTTGATTCTTTTGTTCTACAAAGCAGGGGATATATACTTCATGACAACAGATAGGAACAAGTTAAGAAAAACAGATAGGCAAAATAAATAAAATAAATAGAAAGATCCATCTTAAACCTGAATGTAGTCCATCCACCGCAATACATGTGGATATTTCTGCAACTCATTGTCACTTAGATGACACTGAAACAAGCAATATACAATTAGAACTTCAGGAAGTATTTTTTGCAGATTTTATAGTATTAAAAAAAACAGATATAAGAATAAAGAAGAAAATAGTAGCCCACAAATCATGTATATTACGACTCGATCATTGTGAATTCTAGCAAAAAATGTTTGATTGTAGATGCTTGCAGTCAAATTTTCAGCTTAATATGACAAAAGTTCTTAGATTGTCCACATGAAAATAATATATTTGTCGTTGAAAATTACTTCCAAATATTATGTTTTCACAATTTTTTAGTAAAATATTACTACACAACTTAATACTCAAATATATGCATTTGAGACCATGTCAATGTCTGAAAATACAATCTATTCAGAAGTAACACAGTGATTGCAAAATAAACATCTGCTGGTGGTCGCACAAATGTGTAAAGTTATATCGTACATACCATGACAACTTGAATAGTTGTAAACACAACAATGTCAGCAACTGATGGTTTGAAACCACTGGCCAATAGTACAGACATCTGGGACAAATGTTGATTCAAATGACCAAGCAACACATGCTGTTCTCCATCACTCCGAACAAAATTGCTGGAGAACTGAACCCACTTCTTTACCTATCAATGAAGAAAATGAAATCATGTGTCAGTAGAAAAGCAGTGGCAAGTGGAATTGGTGTACACTATCATACATGCAAAAACAGTTACCTCCTCCTGCGATGAGTCCACAATATGTGAGAATAGGCTGGCAATATCACTCTCCTTGATAATTGTACTTGATATGTTATTCTGTAATATTCAGCACAAAAATTAGTAACAGTCTCCAGCAATAAAAACTCAGGTGTGCAAATAAAGCTGATAAGGGTGAGCTGGGCAATTTTGTTCAAAAAAGTAGCAAATTACAAGAAGTAGTACAGCACATACTAGTCATCAAAGGTTGTGCGGTGTGCACTAGACAAGTCAGTCCAGGAGTACCCAAAGGACCAAAACACACATCATCACTGATTATGTGTGTTATTCATCAATAAGTTACTCAATTAGTGCTGTACCAAACCATGACCAGGCACCAGTTGAAGAGATGGACAACATTATGCGAACTTCTTTAACAAGATAATATAGTACTTAAGTAACAACTAAGTAATAGAGACTATATCGAGCATATGTTGCATTTGGTCAACGCCTCTGTAATCTACTAGAGGACAAGTGTTGCAAGCTATGTCTTGTGCAACAAAACTCATTATGTATGGAAGTATATGGCCCACACCAAATAAAGGAGATCAGCTATAATAGAATATATCTCCTCAAACCACTGATTAGGATCATTAGTTGATATATTTTGAGTAGTTTCTATCTGTGAGGAGTAGATGCTATATTCAGGGGATTTAACTCTATCATTAGTCAGTTTGTTAGGCCTCTATATATAGAGGACCCTCTATGAGGAACTATTCAAGCAAAAAATAAGCCAATTTAATCCCAATATCCTTCCTCTGATCATCTCTGCCCTTGAGGCGTGGCTGCCGTCAAGGCGTGATTGCGGTTCAGGCTACACATACTGGCCTTAGACCCATCATCCTACCACACACATAACAAAACTACACTATGTTCTAGCCATGGGATAGACAGTAGCTCAAAGATGTAGCTCTTGCCTATTAAGACATATTTCACAAGAAACATAGTTTTATTTTATTTTGCACAAAAGATATGAGTAACTTGGGAATGGTCCCAATAAGCAAACGGAATGAAGCCTCCCCCCACACCGCCCCCCACAAATAAATGGAGCAATTTAACCATACGTAACTTACATATCTTCACTTTTCCCAACTAAACATCATGTACAAGATTAAAATACCCTAAATTCCACATCACAGCATAATTGCACATGAGATTTAACCGTGAAACATTCAAATTTCATTGTCGGTGAACTAAACCATACCTGAAGCCCAAAAAATCTGCACTCAAAATTCTCAGCACGCACTGCTCACATAACCAGTAAGCAGCAAAAACAGAAAGCTATCGCTGCGAAGCAACAAAATTCGGGAACTAGGGTTATAGGAGTAAACGGGTGAGGAGAGTCTTACCGGATCGCGGTTGAAGTGCTTGCAGAGCGCGTATGACATGGTCAGCTTGCTCTGCGCGAAGTCCGCCGGCGGCGCCGCCATTAGCACGTCGAGAACTTCCGCCGAGCACTAGGAGACGGGGAAGTGGAGAAGAGGGATGGTTTAGGGTCTAATCGATAGTGGGCTGGTCCCCTACGACGAAAGCTATAGTCCACTTGTGTTTGGGCTATATTTATGCTTTGTTACTTTGGTCTTGGTCTCTTCTGATGGGCCTCACCAATAGATGGGCCAGGTTTAGGTGCATCCCCTGTCTCGTCTCCTCCTGTTCCTGTGTTGGTTGGTTGCTTCAGACTTCAGACACTACTCCAAAAAAAAATTACACTTCAGACAGAGTTAGATGCCAAATCTTCTGTGTTCTACTGAACTTAGCAAATGCTTTGTGTAGTGCGATTGGTAGTTAGTAACGGCATGTGTCCGTACATCCACGGTTTCCTCCAAAACTGGGATATGCGAAGCAAATCAAGTCAAACGCATGGACGACAGAACCCCACAAGGCACTGTTCCAACTGTCGGTGACGGTTGACAATCTGACGCCCGCGGCGAGGATCTATGCGCTTGTGGGGTAAAGTACACGACGAGCGAGCCTTTTGTTTTCGCGGGGCTCGACGTGCGTGATACATGTACTCGCACTTGACGGCGACGTCGACGGCGCGGATGCCGTTTGGGCTCCAACATCGACACGACACGACGCCACCGTTGGTTCATCCAAAGCATGCTGAAGAGTACTGTGCAAATCGACTGTTCAGGCAGTACTCCATTCACGGTGATCGAAGCTGCGAAAAGACCCGGGAGCCGAGGAGACGACGGCACATGAGATCCCATTCCATCGCCACCGGTGAGACGCAAAGAAGACACGGGTGCATGCATGCAGCATGGGGTAGGGCAGCGGCCCCAGGACCAGGAGCCATAAATGCGCCCACCGGCGCGTGCCGTCGCAGAGCATCCCTCGGAGCCGCCATAAACAAGCCGAAGCCCAAAGACGCGGCTGGTGCCTCGCCGGTCGCCGCAGACGCGCGGTTAATGCGCTTACGAGCATGTGCGCCGCTGCCGCGTGTGCCTGCCAAAGCACGCACGGGCGCCATGCGGTGCCCTTCATTGCCGCGTGCCTTCGGCATCGTGCAATCAATCGATCGATCGATCGATGGCACGCGCTAACGGTCGAGGTGGGACGGAGAACCACACGCAGCACGGCAAAATCTGGGCTCCCTCGGCCTGCCGTTCCAAACACAGGGCCTACGAGCTAACGAGGCTGACCTGGCCCCCCTACGTTGTACTGTTGGAGTAGTACTGTTTCTCACTGCTACTCCTGCTTCACTGACACACACCTCCACGTCGGTAAAAATTATATATATGTTGGTCTATACATGCCCTGAGATCATGTTTCTCTATGTTGTCGAGAATGCTCCTGGCTTACAAACAGTTAACCGTAACAAAGCACATTTGCTGAACAATGGCTGGTTTGGAGAGAGATAGAGAGAGAGAAGCCAAGGAGAATGCGGCTGGTGTATGTTAACGGCACCAGACAGACCTCGCCAAAAAGAAAGAAGGGGAGAAAGAAAAGAAGGCACGGGACAGCGTCCTCGGAAGACGGGATTCGGATTCTTTTTTTGGGTATTACAGATCTGTTCGTAGGTGTGCAGTGTGCTGGTCAAACCTCGTAGGCAATTAGTCTACTCACGTTGGTGCGACTGCGTGAGGGCGCGAGAGAGCATCAGAGCAATCAATTTCTTCTTCGAATCTTCGCAACAGCAACACGACAAGCCGGCCCCGGCGACCCCGCACGGCGCTAACCACGATTTGTTCTGCGCCACGACACAATCAGTATTGTATACGGTCTGGTTGTTGTTTCGTCTGTAGTGTAGACTTCGAGAAGGAAAGGAGTGTACGCAAGAATTACTATCGTTTTCAACACTTCCCGGGGTAAAGTCCAAGTCATCCTTGCAACTGTAAATTTGGCATCCTCTGCAGAAAAGTACGGTTTAAGAGACGATGGCCTTCCCATTCAAAGAAATTTTGAAACAATTCTTTTTGTAGGATTCTTATCCATAGAAATTTTTCACTTGTAGGATTAGAAATTTAAAAAAATTCCTATGAGCTATTTTGCATTAATTCTAAGGAAAAGAAAATTTTCCATTGAGTCTCTTGAAGATATTCCTTGGTAATTATGATAACTATGAAATGCATCTCCCTAAAAAAAATCTATATTTTTTTCTATGGTGTAACTAAACAATTTTTATTAATTATTTTTATGTTTTCAATTTTTATAGGAGTACAATACAACAGGACATGATATCAAATATGTATGTTTTTTTAATTTCTGCATTTTGAGCGACAAGATGTGCCATGAACTTGGGGGAAGAAGTGTTGCGCAACCTTGTGCTTTAGCATTCCAATCAATGTCTTGTGGACGTTCCTTTTGAGTGAATCAAAAGCAACACCCTACTCTAGAGCAAATAGAACCGTGTGACCTTTTATATAGGTCTCAGTACGATAATTAATTCTATAGGAGTATTATACTACTTGTACACTCAATGGACATACTCTAGTCGATTTCCCGTGATTAAAGGTCGGTATATACTCATTTGAATCTTCATCATCGCTCATCACACCATCAACAATGATCAGTACAGTGCGTGTTTGGATTTCTTCTGTCGATCTTCCTCTCGAACTGGCACTAAAATAAAATGAAGTACTCGGTCAGGCTGTAATTGCAATATTGCGCTGGCACCATTCGATCCTTTCCTTTTAACCTACCACGCTTAACAAGCACAGAGGCCAAACAACCCAACACAACACTAAAGGCATCTTTAGGAATGCAAGAATTTTATAGGAATCTTGCGTGACCTCTACTATAAGCAATTAAATTCCGGAAAAACCATCGGGCTCCCGTATCGCTCCCATGGAGTGACCAGGGCGACAAATCCGCACGTCGTAGGGGCTCTCTTTGCTTGCTCTCCTTACCGCCACTGCCGCCGGCTCTGGCCGCGATGGGCACTGGGCCGCACTCCCAAAAGGGCTCGGGTGCGGCACGCAGTAGAGTTCGTGGTTGGCGGGCCTTGGCTGGCGGAGAGAGATGCAGCAGCCCCGGGCACGGGCTGCTAGCGCAGGCAACCAACGTGGGAAAAGATATAGGGTATCGACTAGAAGGAGTGTGAATAGGAGATTAATAAAAATATGATCTAAAATTACTTTTTACACAAGTGTCTCCATAACGCTAAGCAGTCCTAAACAAAACCTATCATGTTAGTGATCAAAATGAGTAAGAAACCAAGAAGCGCAAGGCAAGAACCAAGTGGAGATGCAAGGATTTGTTGTCAAAGTTCGAGCCTTTAACAAGGCTCTATATCTCCGTTGAGGAAGTTTGATCTTATGATTAAAGCCAGCATCGAATCGTACTCTTTCCTTAAGAAGCTTACTGATACGAAGCTTTTCTTCTCTTGCGGTAACTCTTCATCTTGTGATAAGTGGACTCCAAACCCTCATAAACTTTTTGAGGCGCTCACAATTCTTGAATGCTCACAAACGACTCCTAACCGTCTATGAGACGTCAATCTCCAAGAGTAACAGGTTTCAATCAGTTCACCTTGAAGATGAACTCTTACTTGATGTTCAATTATGGCTCAATATCTCTCCCTCTCTCTCTCTCTCTCTAAACGATTTCCTCATAAGAATCATAATTCGGGCTTAAGTAAATGTGGAGTAACACTCAGGAGAACAGAAGAATTATTTTGTAAAGAGCTAGGGGTGCAAAGAGGCATGAGAGTACATATAGCCAACCCATAAAAAATTAGTTGTTAGTGCAAAAGCTGAAGAACTCGGAAGATATGGAACTCAGAGGTTCCGACATCTGAAAGCAATGGCTATATTGCTTGTTTGAAAGCGGCTCTCGGAAGTTCCGGCAAGAACTCGGAGGTTCTGACTTTCAGAGCACAACGGACAAAAGCGAATGTCAAAGGTTCCGACTTGAACCTAGACCCTTTGAGATTATGAATGGCCTTGATAAGACGTGATCAAAACAAATTCTCAGAGGTTCCAACATTGCACTTTGACTTACTGAGATTTCAAGGGTCATCAACAAAGGATGAACAAAACTCATTTCCAGAGGTTCCGACAACGGACTCAGATATTCCAATATTTCAAAAGATAATTCCAGAACAGATCTTGGAAACTTCAAAAAAATCCAGCAGCTCCGACTTTCAAAACAGAAGGACTTACGGGTGTACAAAAGCAAAATCCGGAGGTTCCGGCAAATCTTAGATGTTCCAACATCTATAAGATCAGACAGGAAGGGCAACTGGAAGGCTCCGAGTTTCCTGACTCTTCACACAGAATGGAAATTCGAATGTTTCGACATTTTTAAAAAATGTATGTATGAAGAGATTTTAAAGACATCTTTAGATTTGAAAATTGATTCCTAGCTGAGCATTAGCAAGGCGCTCTCATCAGCTTCTAGATTTCAACACCCTAATAGTACGGTTTTCCATAAATTCAATGTGATTCCTTAAACCATCAAAAGAGTTAGAAAATTGTCCTTAATCTTCGTTTTTTTTAGTCGTCTTTTGTGGATTACCCGGTTTTAAGGCCGGATAAACCCTTGTGTTTACTGTATCGATCCCTGGATCTGTAGTCGATACACACAAGTACTTGATAACATCACCATGCCATACATCGTTTATTACAATCATCGACCATACTTGGTCTTTAGTTCTTACAAACTAGGCCTATTGGCCGAATAAAAACAGCAGCGGAAAATAGATACGGTGGATAACCCATCAGTATGCCGATCCACAGGCAACAGACTGGGGAGAAAACCCTACGCGTCGAAGTCGCTGTCGCTATCGCCAGACTGGTACTTCTTCTCATCGTCTGGCCACATAACAAGCCAGGTGAGTACATTGAATGTACTCGCAAGCACTCCGCCGGGGAGTTCAATACGGATATGAACATGCTCGGGATTTAACAATAACATGGCTCTATCCTATGTTTCATGTTGTGCGAGAAAGTAAGTTTGCATTTGAAATAAGTAAATAGATATTAAAGCAGTTTTCGTAAACCTCGCGGCATCTGACTTCCCTACTACAACGGGAATCAAATCCGCCATCCCTACAACAACGGGATTCATAATTTTGCACTTCCTTTTCACCAGAAGGCCTGGTGGTCACCGGTTCCTCAGGGAGACGACGCTCACCTCGTACTTACGGTGACACTGGGTTTGCCCTACTGGTACGGGTCAATACCTCAGTCCAGGGCTGCCCTACTGGTACGGGTCAGTCCCTCATTCCAGGGTTGCCCTACTGGTACGGGTCAATCCCTCCTTCTCATTTCCTGACACGGCATGACGCCCTGCGAACACGGCGGTTCGCGTCCTTAAATCCATAACCCAAAGATCCTTTTTGGGGCTCAGAGAGCCAAAACTACTTTAGTGTGGCCCGACCAAGTTCGTCCATGACCGCGGACGCGGCTATTCGAATAGTTTTAACACTCTGCAGAGGTTGTACGGCTTTACCCACACGATGTAGTTCCCCCTGGGCATGCTACCGGTCGCATGTGTCCAGAGTTTGTACAACGAGACTCTTCACCGCTGTGAACCCAGCCACGAACCCGTCAGAATAGACATGTCCCACACCTAGCTCGAATCAGTACCCCTGCCACGAGGAGGTTGGTGTTCCATCTTTGTGGCGGGCGAAACTCGGTATCCCCGGGTTCGCCCTCTTCGAAGTGTACCCCACCCCATCTGCACTCTACTAACTGCCCACGGGTTCATGCTAGTCCAGGTCGGCTACTAGATCAAGTCCTTCCCACAAAGGACATGTGGTCGTACGGTAAGACTTGGCCAAACGGCACTTAAGACAGGTCCTTAGGTGATCCGAGAAGGACTCCACTCCACTCCCGTAAACGGGCAGCGAGAACCACGACGGGCCTTACCTCGCTCTTTAACATCTCCCTTCCAACACCCTTCATTACCAACCCGGATCAAAATCTTCTCCTTTTTAACTCGGTTCCACAGAACCATTTCACGGTAGAATATCCCAACCCATGCATATCCTACCTTCCATGCACCTCTACAACCCGGACGCGACGGTCCGTTTCGATATTTCATCACATGAAATTTAGGGTGTTGCTTTCCTTTTCCTTTTTGAAAACCTAATTCATCTACTGCGGGGCTAAGCATATATATACATACACTACCCTAGGTTTCCGATAAATCTTCGGATTATAATAGTCCTAAGGCGACAAGGATTACGGGGTCGGACTAGGGTTTCCTATCATCGGTGATATCTACTCTATATAAAATAGCAGGAATAAAATATAGCATGCATGGTTCGAAAACAAAATAATATTTTATAAAACTGGGATTCAACATGATCAATGGCGGAGAGCTTGCCTGGCAAGTCTTGGCTCGGTTCCGGGCGCGGAGATGCTTCGGATTCCTCCTGACGCACGTACCTCACACCGTCAACTACACGATTCGAAAATAACGCCAATAAGAACCAAAGAACACGAGACACAAATAATAAGTATCAGCATGCATGCATGATGGTCTCAAGGTTTTTGACGGAAGAATGGTTGTGGTTGGATATCCCTAATCACATGAAATGTGCATGCAACCTAGGGTTTTTTTTGGTTTTATGAGGTATTTGTAGTATCGAACTACGCAACATGTGTGCAAGCACCTATACATGCAAGAGCTCTAGGTCCTAATCATGTTTTCGAAGGTTTAGCTAGATGGGTGATGCTAAGAGAACATGTATGTGCACGATACGACTATTAGGGTTTCCTAGGGTTTTGCTGGCAAACACTTGTTTCCTTTGGCTCTTGGACTCATGCGTTTTATGAGCAATTGGCTACTGAGAGGCTTGACAAATGTTGGATGTTACCCTACTGGACAAGTGGAAGGCATCATCTATTCAACTAAATCCGAAAAGGAATACCCCTATATATGCATGCTTATGAGCTAGGGTTTCATGGCTTTACCCTATTCTTTTTACTCTCTAAGCTAAGCAATATGAATGTATGAATGCAACTTGTGCAAGGCTAAGGAAAATGCTGAAAATTACTATACTGGAGTGCCCTAGATTGAAGGCATTTCAAATGGAAGTTTCAAAAACAGATTTGAATTATAAGTGGCTACTGGACTGGGCTGTACAGAGAGAAGCATTGAGATTCTCGAAAAATGATCTATATGAAAAAGATGGGAAATTTAATTCTGAGCAACTTTTATTTGGGAAGTTTCTTGAGAACCGGCTCGGATCTGGGTGTATTGGTTGAACCAGAGAGAAAACTGCATGAACCAGAGAGAAAACCGGTCGGTTTAAATACACAGGTGGGGGCTGACGTGGACAGAATACGGCGCTGGCTTCAGTAATGCTGACAGCGGGGCCTGGCTGCCGATCGGGCCCGCTGGCAGTGGGTGGTGGTGTACCGCTTGGCTCAGCTGGCCCACGGGTTCAGAACAGAGGGAGAGGGAGGGCGCGCGCGGGAAGACAAGTCCGGCGAGAAATCCCTAGCACCCGGCGGCACTCCGGCGAACTCCGACGGCGAGAAATTGTGGTTGACTCGGAGGGAGATAAGATGAATGGTGGGTATCCTCGGGTTCAGAGAGGGATGGCGAATCCATTTTTGAGGTTAATGGGCTCGGGCGGATGCTGGTGATAGACCCTCACCGAGTTCCAGAACAGGGGCGGCACGGCGTCGGTGGAGGAGAAGCTCCAGCGAGCGGCGGCTGCAAAGGAAGGGCTCGGGAGAGTTAGGGGAAGTCCAGAGAAGTTATTAAGGAAGAAGAAGAGGGAAGCTCCACTGGAATGGCTTGATTGATCTTGGACGCAGCGGCGACTGGTTTCGGGAAGTGAGGAAGAAGACGAGGGATTGGTGGTGCTTGGGGGCAATGGCTGGATGTTGGAGCTTCAGTGGAGTGAGGCGAATTTGCTCATGTCCATTTCAAAGCTCGAGCAGCCTTTAAATAGGCAGGGAGCGGAGGGGGTTGAGTAATGGCCGCGGGGCCAAGTGTTCCCGGCGGTGAGCTGAGGTGGGGGCCGGGTCAGTCGCTGCGCAGTGTTAAGGAGGTGGACAGGGCGGGTCAGAGGCGCATGGGGGAGCTAACCGGCGATGGAGACCGAGGGCGACGGGGCTGTCACTGCTGAGCGGCATGGGCGCGCACCTGGGCGCGTCCAGCGCAGTGTCAGCGCGGTCTAGACCGGCAAGGGCGTGCTCTGATGCGCCCTATCATATGGAGGCAATGCCTGACATGTCAACGAGGTTGAGACTGACAAGGGGAAAGAAAATGGGGAGGTACTGAGCTCGGGATGGTGCAGAGGTGGTCTGTCTCAGCTTGTCGACGCCGTCATGAAAAGAGGGAAGGGTTGAACCCTATTGCCAGGGCATGCTGCTGAGGTGAAAGGAACAGGGGAGTGCCTGAGCTGGTTTAAGTGCTAATAGTAACGTGGACAGGCTTGGTTAATAGAAGCACAAGTCACTTTTCCCTATCCAAGGTTGACATGAGGTGATAGAAGAGTGGAAATCCTGTGGCTTCGACTTGGCACTGAAGAATCATGTTGAAGACAGGCTCTGAGATGAAATGATGCTGCTGGCCAGCTCCTGGAGCAAGTGGTTGGCAGCTGAATTGGGTTTAAGAGGAGAGAAGGAAATAGGGGGGGAAGGTGTTCGATAGGAACCTTGGTAAATTTTTGTACTGGAGGTGGCAAGGTTTTCACAGAAATGGAGTAAGGATACAAAGATGAGTGCTGTGTAATTTTTGGGGAATTTTATGAGAAAGCAATGGTGGGGTTGTAGTTCAAATGGGGAATTTGATCAAATTGGGATTTTGAATGTAGTTCAAAAGTTTTGAACTGGACTTCCCAACTTTATTTCATAAGTTGGTGAGGAATATACTCAAGAAGCTACTGGTAAATTTCCAGACACTTTGGAGAAATAAAAGTGCATGTGATAACACTTTCTTAATTTCTGGAGGTAAGAAAACCTAATTAGGGTTTTGACGACAGAAGGGGTGTTTAGGGATTTTGACGACGGCAAGGCGGTGGCAAGATACGGGAGGGTTGGGTAGCATGATAGGAAGGTTGGAAACAAACTTGGGCCGGTTGCCACTAGGGCTAGGGTTTGAACGAGGCATCGAGCATATACAACGTATGCGCTCTGATTAGGGTTTGGGTTTCATGCATGCGATGACGAGGAAACCTTTGATGATGACATGAGATGATATGCATGAGGATTGCTGAAGATCCAAACAATCTGGCAAAAAGTTTTGGAATATACACGCATATACGCGCTTAGGGTTTTGGTTTTCGAGTAAACCCGATTAGGAAAAACAGGGCGTGACAAACCTATCCCCCTTAAATCGAATCTCGTCCCCGAGATTCTACAGATGGAAGGAGATGAGGGAACTTTTCCAACAGAAAATCTTCTCGCTCCCAGGTTGCTTCTTCTTCTGTGTGGTTTCTCTGCTGAACCTTGTGGAATTTGACTACTTTGTTCCGGGTGCGTCGTCCGTGACTTTCAAACACACGTGAGGGTCGCTCCACATAGGTAAGATCCTTGACGACCTCAAAACTAATAAGTCTGCCTTGACCTCTATCCCCCTTATGCGAATGCTAGCATCCTGACAATGGTGTTTAGTTTCGATTTCGGCCCAAGGGTTCGAACGATCATTGGGTTGCTCATGCGACAAGATGCAAGATTATCGTTCTCCGCAAACTTGCGAGACACAACTAAATGCGATGCCCCGGAATCAAATAAAACAATAGCCATCACTGAGTTGACGGGAAACATACCCATGGCTACGTTGGGGGCCTCCTGCGCTTCCTCGGCGTCGATGTGATTGGCGTGTCCTCGGTTCGAGCCCTGGTTTCGGGAGCTGTAGCTCCTGGTGGTCATATGGCGTTCTTGGGGGCGTCCGGTAGCAGCTACACCTTGGAAAGAAGAATTCTGATGTTTCTTTGGGCATCTGCTGGCGAAGTGCCCGGGTTCTCCGCAGTTAAAACAGTTTCGGTTTTCCAAGTCCCTTACAGGACCTGCGGAAGAGTTGTTAGAAATCTTGCTAGGGATGGGGGCATGGTACTGCGGGCGTGGTACAGTCCTGTAGGTCTGGTACTTGTTGGGCTGGTGGTTGGAACGCTTCTCATGCTTGACGCGCTGCGGAGGGCGTTCAGCTATGGTCCCTCGACTCTTCTTCTGCTTGCGGGTGTCACTCAAGGCATTACGCTTCTCTTCCAGAATGAGGGCCTTGTTAACCAGATCTTGAAGGTCGGCGTGTTCCTGGATTGCCAAGTGACACTGGTATACCTCTAGCAGTCCATTCAAGAATTTCTCTATCTTGGATTCTTCCTCGTTCATGTCAGATCCGGCATACCGAACTAGCTGGTTGAATTTGTGCAGGTATTCTGTCACCGTCATGGAGCCTTGTTTTAATGCCAGGAATTCTTGCTTCTTAATTCCAATCAGTCCGGCAGGGATGTGGTGTTTGCGGAAACGGTCCTTAAAAATGCTCCAAGAAATTGCTCTTGTTCCCGATTGCTGCTTGCAAAAGTTCTCCCACCAAGCAGCGGCGGGGCCATGCAGGTACTGTGCAGCAAACAGGGCTTTATCGTCCTCTTCGCAGTGTGCTACTTCCAGTTTGCTCTCGATGACGCGCAGCCAGTCGTCGGCGTCCAAGGGTTCAACTGAGTGGGCGAAGACAGGCGGGGAGGTGCGCTGGAATTCTGATAACTTATTGGAGGATCCTTTTCCTCCTGCTCTGCCATGCTGTATGAGCTGTCTGATGTTCTCTTGCCCGTCCTGACGGTTTTGTTCCATCATTAGTAATATTTGTGCCAGGGTGTCCTTCATTTGGGGTGGTTGAGGTAAGGGTTGCTTTGGCTGCGCGTTGGCGTTAACTGATCCTTGTGGTGTTTCTTCATGTCCGGCTCTGCCTGATTTGCTTTGCCCCGGAAGGCGAGGTGTTTTATTCTTGGGCACCAAGGGCAGTACGCCTGCTGCGTTTTTAGATTGCTCCTTTGTTCCTTTAGCCTTCTTGGCTTCATTGAGCGGGTCGGACTCATGGACTGACTCTTCGCGGTCATTTGCGGGTCTCTTCCCACTCATCCTGAGCTGCACCAAGAACAGGTAAGGGGGAATCAAGGTAAGAAGGAGTTCGGGGGTTTGGTGTCGCACAAGAACGAATACATCACGGCGCGATAGCGCTATAGTAGTGGGGGCAACTGTCGCGCCCTAATATTTCTAACCTTGTTTTAGCAGCATTACATTAGCCCAAAACGACCAAACCCCGCATGCATACACCAAAACCCTAATTCCACCGCCCGCTCTGTCATCAATAAACCCAACGCACCAACACCCGCACACACGCGCTCAGTCAAATAAAATCCTAATCGGGAAATCCGCCACTTCTCGGATTCTCCAAAAATTCTGGAATAAATCATGGAACATCTTAACAGCATATCTAATCCAACTATAGCATAAAATAACAGTGTCCAGTTTAAAAATATCAAGGTGTGAAATTAATACACTATAGTATTAAAAAAATGTCATTGTACTGCAACTCTTACAATTAGGTCTCTGAAAATTTCCAGAAATTAACACAATATTCCTTGCATCTCTAGAAACCTTAATACATAAAATGCTGAGCAGGTCTTGTGTAAAAATCTAATCAAGCACCGAGCATCTTGACCCTGAGTATTTCCTTGCGTGAAATAGCTGTGCACTCCTTGCATGAGCTGTCCCAAAAATTCAATGAGCACACAGACCACCCTGCTGTTAACCGTCAATCCCGTTTAACCCCTCTAGTAGCTCTCGTCTCATCCTTGCACCATGAAAACCAATGTCATGTCTTCTGTGGCACTCACGTCTTAGCCTTGCACAGCAATGCATTCAAACCCATCCCTGCAGCTCCCCAGTAAAGCGTCAATCCAACCATTTGACGTGTTCAAGTATAACCAATCACCGCGGAGCACGCAATGGCACCTCATGCCACCCTGGGTGCTTGCTGGCTGAGCTCTGACACCCCCCATGCCGCTCCACAGCATGCACCGCTGCTCCCCTCGCAACGCCGGCCATCGTCGAGCCAAATCCGAGCAACAGCCGAGCTCAGACGTCCCACCACCACCCCTGTGGCCATCCCATCCCCAGCCAGCTCAACCCTCTCCATTACTCACCCCGCCGAGTCGTCGCCTCACCGGAGCTGCACCTCACCCGCCACCTCACCCCAAGACGTCTTTCGTCCTCCCTGGAGCTCCAGGCCGCCTCACTCCGCCGTCCAGTCGCCGGCAATGTAGCAAGCAGTAGCAGCCACCCCTCTGTCCGAGCTCGCCCTCGGCTATAAAAAGCACCCGAGTGCCCGCCTTCCAGACCACCCACGGCGAGCCTGCCTTGCTTCCATTTCCGCCCCCTCCTCGTAGCTCAACTCGCCCAGGCCCTCTGGAGCTCAACATAGCAGCTCCCGATTGAACCAGCAAGCAACCAAAGTGAGAGAGTAGAAAAGAGAAGAAGAGGCAACTCCAGAACACCAAACTCCCTTGAGCTACCAAAGAAGCAGAACCCACCCAAGCTTCCACACTCACCTGGGCGCCTCTTCTCTGGAACCGGCAGCTCCAACCGCCCTAACCGTCGCCCCTTCCGACACCCCTAACCACCGCATCACCGCAGCTCGGTCGCCCCAACTGCCGCCGCTCGCCACCCACTGTTCCCAGCTACCGACCATCCCAGCTGCCGCCGGCTCAAGTGGCTGCACAGCCGAGCTACCCGACAGCCTCGCCGAACCCCAGATCCAGCCGCTCCAGCTCCCGACCGCAGCAACCGCCGCCAGCCCTACCTCCCAACCGCCCCGACCAGAGTAACCGCCGCCGCCGCCAGCCCTCTGTGCCCGAGCGCCGAGTGAAGCGGTAAGCCGGGCCGAGCGGCCCATTTAGCCAACCACTCGGTGCGTGAGTGGTTGCGCCCCTTTTCTTTTCCCGTTTTCCAGTCCAGAAAGCGTAAGTTACCAGGAGCCAGTGCAGCAACCCGTTTTCTTCAGTGGAAAGCGTAAAGGCTCTAGGAAATCGGTCCAGAGCTAGTTAAACTCTATTGCTTTAGGTCTAATTCTCTCCAGGCCGTTCTGTTGAAGTAATTTCTCTGGTTCTGGAAGTATTAGATTAATTACAAGCTGTTAGTTAGAACACATTTGCAAAAAGTTCAAATCTTTCGGAAATTCAAATGGTGAATAGAGTTAAAACTTTTCTTTTCTAAGAACCGCATATAAACCTCATAATTATAATAGTCAGAATAGTCAAGGTAAGAGCCCTATTCACTAGCCTATTAGAGCACCTCTAACCATAAAATCATGAATATATCAGTTCGATCACGTAACCCTAATGGCATGAATTTTTCCTTAGATTTATGCACCGTCATTTTATATGACACAAGTGTATATACCATTTATCTAACGTGACTACCATGCCAAGAACTTAAACCCTAATGCCATGCCATAACTCAAGCATGCATAGCATCTGCATTAATGGAAGTGCTTTTGGTTGTTTCTTATTCGGTGTTCTTGCGGCGCGTAGTTGACGGAGAGACGTACGTGCGACAGGAGGAACCGGCATCACCCTCACGTGCAGAACAGGAACAGGATTTGCCAGGCAAGCATCCCCCCCCCTTGACCATGCCGGATCCTATATTTATGAACGTTGTTACCTTCGTTTGCAAATCCTGCATGCTATATTTTAATATCACGTTATTTTATTAGTAGTAGTTATTCCTAGTAGCTGCACTAAGCTTAGGTCCGAGCTCCCTATCCTTGAAGCCCTAGGAATATTAGTCGACTATTTTCGAGTCGACAAAAATATTAGGATTTATAGGCTGTAAGCCCCGCTTAGCCCTGCTATAGATAAATCAAGTTTTGAACAAAACTTTGAAAACCCTATTTTGGTACAAGAAATAAAACCCTCGGATATACTGGGATATCCGGGGTGACTTTTGAAAGAGGGGTCTGGCGAGACCCTAAACAAAATCGGAGATGTTTTGGATCCGGGCAGGAATGTTAGGAGCAGCCGGGGGCTGTAGAGGAATTGATAATGGCACGTCGTCGAGGACGATCGTGAGTTGTGGGATGGAGTCTTGTTCGGATCAGTTAAGGACCGAGCCTAAAGTGCCGCTAAACCAGTTCCACCATCGTGCGTCCACATGTCCTTTATGGGAAGGACTTGACTTGGTACCCCGGCAAGTATTAGGGTTTGGACCCGTAGGAAGTTAGGAGTCGTGGCTAGGTGCTTAAAAGTCCTAGAGATCCACTGCCGCGTAGCGTTTGGGTGTTGATCGACACAAAGGTGGAGAGCCCCAATTTGGTGTCCGGAATTCGGTATCCGGGGCACGCAAACTTGGGTATTCACCTAGCGGGTCCAACTCTAGTATGGAAGCGGGCGACGGTCTCGTTGTGACCACCCTGCCAATACACTTCGTGAAGTGTATCGTTAGCGCTCGGCAAAAAGGGTGAGTTCACATCTTGTGGGTAAAGCCGTACAACCTCTGCAGAGTGTTAAAAACTATTCGAATAGCCACGTCCTCGGTCATGGACATGAACTGGCAAGGCCACACGCTGGTTAGACCTGGTTTTGTTTGCGAAAGATGGGAAAAGGGATTAAGGACGTGGGCACGATGTGCCCACAGTGTGCAATTTACGCTACAGGCTGGTAGCAAGGAATTGCAGGAGGAAAGGCTAGCCGTACTGTCCGGAGCAGTATGGGCTGAGCCGGGAGTCAAGCGGGAGCTAGACATGTTGTCAGGATAACAGAGGCTGAGCACCGTTCTAAGGACGCTAGCTGCACTATTCGGGAACGTGCAGGCTGAGCAGTGAATCGAGACGCTAGTCATGCTGCACGGGGTAGTATGGACTGGGCGGTCTCAACAATGGATGAGCAAAAACTCTTTAATTTTACAATGAGCTTTATAAAACCGCTTTCGAATCTATTATATCTGTATTTACATAAGAGCTTACTTTTCCGCACAACTATTAAACTAGACTAGAGCTGTTTACATTGCTATTCCCTGCATGAAATATCACCGTATATTCTCCCCGGTGGGGAATAGCTTGCGAGTACATTCAATGTACTCACCTGGCTTGTTGATTTGGCCAGAAGAAGAAGAAGAGTTCTGCCTCGACGAGGAAGACACCGACTACGAGGGCTAGGGCGTTTCCCCAGTCAGTTGCCTGAGGGTTTGGCATACTGATGGGTCTATCTACGTGTGTTTATTTTTCCGCTGCAAGACTTTTATTCGGCCAATAGGCCCTGTTGTGTTAAAAGACCTTCATGGCTTGTATTGTAATAAAATCGGTATTGTGTGACGATGTTATCAAGTTCTTGTGCGTACCGGCTACGGATCCAGGGACCGGTACGGTATTCACAGGAGCGCACCCGGCCTTAAAACCGGGGGCGTGACAGCAACCCACCAAGAAGTAATGAAAACTCGAGAAATCCATTACATTCCTACGGATAGGTGCCTAAGGGCACTTTTCCGATTATACATACAAGTGCCTGCGGCACGGGGCTAAGCCCTAATATACAGTACAACAAAATACACCGGTTATAGGTTCCGGAAGGGTACTTCCTTAAGAGCCACGCTCTAGTCCACTTGGTCTACATCCAAGCGGACAGGCTGAGATAGAATGACTCCGGCACGGTCGTCGCCGTCCTCGGAGGGGTTGGGAGTGCTGTGAGGGGTGACCGGGGTGTTCCTGCGGCGTTGCGCGGCCCTGGAGGCGGCTGCATGCGCCGTGAACAGTCCCAAGTATCCCGTCGACTGGGCGTGCGTGTGGCTGACGCCGTTGGCGACCGGTACTCCGAGCAAGGGTGGATTCACCGGTGCTGTGGCGTTGGTAGAGGAGGTGGTGGAGTCACGGGAGGCGATTAGAGCATGCAACTGGACGATGGTTTGCCGAGTAAGAATCAAAGAGTCGGCAAGCCGGATGAGCATGTCGTGCTGGGCCTCGAGATAGCGGGTCAGGTGGATCACCGCTAGGTCGTGTTCTGCTTGGGTGCTGGCGAAGATGGCGTCTTCGCCGAGGGCACGGCGAGGGTAGTAGTGGAAGGCACGCCGGTCCACACTCGGTTCCAAGTGGTGGAGGCGGGAGATGGCTTCCCAAGCGGCCATTAGGATGGCCATGTTGGGGGATGGCATGGATCTTCCGAAGAACTGGAATGCTGGGGCGCCCTGGGAGTCGGCTTTGTAGACGTGTACTTCCGCCCAGAACGCGTTGGCGATGTCGGCGGACTCCTCCTTGAAGACGTCGTACTCCGGTCGCTGAGTTGCTTTGAGGGCTCGCCGGGCGATGGTCCACAGGATATCTGTGAATCCTGGAAGGTTTGCTGCGGTAGTCTCGAGGTAGAGCGTACCGTTAGGCATGGCTTAGCTGGGCAACGATGGTGGAGAGTAAGGAGAGGGAAGTTAGAAGTGTTTTTGGTTTGGTTGCAAAGACAGGTAGGAGTGGAGAAGATAGCTGGCTGGAGGGCTTTTTATAGCCGGGCAAGAAGCTTCTGGTTTCAAAAACAGGGGAGGACACCTGTCCAACTTCAGGGGACAGGGGGGTACTGTGGGCGCACGGCTCAATTAAGCGGTGCGGCGGAGAGATGAGACAGCTAGCGGCATTCGCTGTTGGCAAATAGGTATAGGGTTTTTAGAAGTACTGGCCTAGTTGGCCTTTTATTTAAGATAGGTGAGGCAGGGTACCACGCCTACTGGCGTGTTTTGCCGCACATGATACAGTTAAAAATACAGTACAAGTTCCTATGGACCACAGTCCATTACTATTACACAAGCAGCGTCTACTTATTTAAACACAGGGATACATGGCTCGTTGCAATAGGTGCACTGAGCCCTAGCGGTCTATCTTGCGGGCTGCTCCTTGACCATATCTTCCGCTGGTCCTCTTCCATTTGAGTCTCCCTTCGAATCGCCTTTGTCTTCCGCGTCCTTTTTCCCTCAGAAAGTTGGAGTAGGCTTGGGCGGTCCTTTGAGCTGCGCGGGAGGGTCCGGCTCTTGGGGTGAACTTCCGCCGATAGGCGCGGGTATTGCTACGGTGCCTCTTGAGTGGTGGCGGTGGTGGGTCTTTACTGACGACGTGGATGTCACAGGGCTCAGGGGCTTCTTCTTTGATGGCGGTGGTGGTGGTTTTCTGCAGCTGCGCCAGGGATAGCTTCCATTGCTCTCGCACATAATTCAGCTCGTCGCGAACTTCCTTTAGCTCGATGAGGGCCTGGTAGGTCAGAGTGTCCTGAGCTTCCACATATCATGCCAGATTCACGATAGCGGGGTCGTCTTCTTGGTCTGCCGAAACGTATACTCGGACATTCTTCATGGCAGTGTGCTGCGGGAAGAATTGAGTAGCCCTATGGTTAGCTAACTCAATAAGCTCATTGCGTAGATGTGCAAGTGCCTGGTATGCTGCTCTCTGGATGGCTTGGTCGGGTGCTCGGCTTCGGGATCCGATGAACCTGAAGGTCTGGATATCTCCGTTCCGCTTACAGAAGAAGATGACTCTAGCCCAATACACCGTTGATGCCTTGGTCATTTCCTGCTTGAAAACATAGTACTCTGGAAGAGACAGTCCTCCACATTGGGCGATGGCTTCACGCAACAGCTGCGGGAATCCTGGGGTCTTGGCTGCAAAGGTTTCGTCATGCTTCTCGATCGTTTCCATCTAAAAAGTTTAAAACATTCATGTGAGCATGTCGTGATTAAAGAAATAGAAGGGATGAGCAGATAGTCAAATTTTCAGCAAGGATGAGGATACTAGAGTTTTTATTTTTAAGCAAGGATGAGGATACTAGAGTTTTTATTTTTAAGCAAGGATGAGGATACTAGAGTTTTTATTTTTGAAAATAGTTTTTATAACCTTGACTCTAACTATCGGCCATGCTATCTAGGGTTTTCCCTACAGTCAGCATGCTCTGATACCAAGCTGGTGGACTACCCGGTTTTAAGGCCGGATAAACCCTTGTGTTTACTGTATCGATCCCTGGATCTGTAGTCGATACACACAAGTACTTGATAACATCACCATGCCATACATCGTTTATTACAATCATCGACCATACTTGGTCTTTAGTTCTTACAAACCAGGCCTATTGGCCGAATAAAAACAGCAGCGGAAAATAAATACGGTGGATAACCCATCAGTATGCCGATCCACAGGCAACAGACTGGGGCGAAAACCCTACGCGTCGAAGTCGCTGTCGCTATCGCCAGACTGGTACTTCTTCTCATCGTCTGGCCACATAACAAGCCAGGTGAGTACATTGAATGTACTCGCAAGCACTCCGCCGGGGAGTTCAATACGGATATGAACATGCTCGGGATTTAACAATAACATGGCTCTATCCTATGTTTCATGTTGTGCGAGAAAGTAAGTTTGCATTTGAAATAAGTAAATAGATATTAAAGCAGTTTTCGTAAACCTCGCGGCATCTGACTTCCCTACTACAACGGGAATCAAATCCGCCATCCCTACAACAACGGGATTCATAATTTTGCACTTCCTTTTCACCGGAAGGCCTGGTGATCACCGGTTCCTCAGGGAGACGACACTCACCTCGTACTTACGGTGACACTGGGTTTGCCCTACTGGTACGGGTCAATACCTCAGTCCAGGGCTGCCCTACTGGTACGGGTCAGTCCCTCATTCCAGGGTTGCCCTACTGGTACGGGTCAATCCCTCCTTCTCATTTCCTGACACGGCATGACGCCCTGCGAACACGGCGGTTCGCGTCCTTAAATCCATAACCCAAAGATCCTTTTGGGGCTCAGAGAGCCAAAACTACTTTAGTGTGGCCCGACCAAGTTCGTCCATGACCGCGGACGCGGCTATTCGAATAGTTTTAACACTCTGCAGAGGTTGTACGGCTTTACCCACACGATGTAGTTCCCCCTGGGCATGCTACCGGTCGCATGTGTCCAGAGTTTGTACAACGAGACTCTTCACCGCTGTGAACCCAGCCACGAACCCGTCAGAATAGACATGTCCCACACCTAGCTCGAATCAGTACCCCTGCCACGAGGAGGTTGGTGTTCCATCTTTGTGGCGGGCGAAACTCGGTATCCCCGGGTTCGCCCTCTTCGAAGTGTACCCCACCCCATCTGCACTCTACTAACTGCCCACGGGTTCATGCTAGTCCAGGTCGGCTACTAGATCAAGTCCTTCCCACAAAGGACATGTGGTCGTACGGTAAGACTTGGCCAAACGGCACTTAAGACAGGTCCTTAGGTGATCCGAGAAGGACTCCACTCCACTCCCGTAAACGGGCAGCGAGAACCACGACGGGCCTTACCTCGCTCTTTAACATCTCCCTTCCAACACCCTTCATTACCAACCCGGATCAAAATCTTCTCCTTTTTAACTCGGTTCCACAGAACCATTTCACGGTAGAATATCCCAACCCATGCATATCCTACCTTCCATGCACCTCTACAACCCGGACGCGACGGTCCGTTTCGATATTTCATCACATGAAATATAGGGTGTTGCTTTCCTTTTCCTTTTGAAAACCTAATTCATCTACTGCGGGGCTAAGCATATATATACATACACTACCCTAGGTTTCCGATAAATCTTCGGATTATAATAGTCCTAAGGCGACAAAGATTACGGGGTCGGACTAGGGTTTCCTATCATCGGTGATATCTACTCTATATAAAATAGCAGGAATAAAATATAGCATGCATGGTTCGAAAACAAAATAATATTTTATAAAACTGGGATTCAACATGATCAATGGCGGAGAGCTTGCCTGGCAAGTCTTGGCTCGGTTCCGGGCGCGGAGATGCTTCGGATTCCTCCTGACGCACGTACCTCACACCGTCAACTACACGATTCGAAAATAACGCCAATAAGAACCAAAGAACACGAGACACAAATAATAAGTATCAGCATGCATGCATGATGGTCTCAAGGTTTTTGACGGAAGAATGGTTGTGGTTGGATATCCCTAATCACATGAAATGTGCATGCAACCTAGGGTTTTTTTTGGTTTTATGAGGTATTTGTAGTATCGAACTACGCAACATGTGTGCAAGCACCTATACATGCAAGAGCTCTAGGTCCTAATCATGTTTTCGAAGGTTTAGCTAGATGGGTGATGCTAAGAGAACATGTATGTGCACGATACAACTATTAGGGTTTCCTAGGGTTTTGCTGGCAAACACTTGTTTCCTTTGGCTCTTGGACTCATGCGTTTTATGAGCAATTGGCTACTGAGAGGCTTGACAAATGTTGGATGTTACCCTACTGGACAAGTGGAAGGCATCATCTATTCAACTAAATCCGAAAAGGAATACCCCTATATATGCATGCTTATGAGCTAGGGTTTCATGGCTTTACCCTATTCTTTTTACTCTCTAAGCTAAGCAATATGAATGTATGAATGCAACTTGTGCAAGGCTAAGGAAAATGCTGAAAATTACTATACTGGAGTGCCCTAGATTGAAGGCATTTCAAATGGAAGTTTCAAAAACAGATTTGAATTATAAGTGGCTACTGGACTGGGCTGTACAGAGAGAAGCATTGAGATTCTCGAAAAATGATCTATATGAAAAAGATGGGAAATTTAATTCTGAGCAACTTTTATTTGGGAAGTTTCTTGAGAACCGGCTCGGATCTGGGTGTATTGGTTGAACCAGAGAGAAAACTGCATGAACCAGAGAGAAAACCGGTCGGTTTAAATACACAGGTGGGGGCTGACGTGGACAGAATACGGCGCTGGCTTCAGTAATGCTGACAGCGGGGCCTGGCTGCCGATCGGGCCCGCTGGCAGTGGGTGGTGGTGTACCGCTTGGCTCAGCTGGCCCACGGGTTCAGAACAGAGGGAGAGGGAGGGCGCGCGCGGGAAGACAAGTCCGGCGAGAAATCCCTAGCACCCGGCGGCACTCCGGCGAACTCCGACGGCGAGAAATTGTGGTTGACTCGGAGGGAGATAAGATGAATGGTGGGTATCCTCGGGTTCAGAGAGGGATGGCGAATCCATTTTTGAGGTTAATGGGCTCGGGCGGATGCTGGTGATAGACCCTCACCGAGTTCCAGAACAGGGGCGGCACGGCGTCGGTGGAGGAGAAGCTCCAGCGAGCGGCGGCTGCAAAGGAAGGGCTCGGGAGAGTTAGGGGAAGTCCAGAGAAGTTATTAAGGAAGAAGAAGAGGGAAGCTCCACTGGAATGGCTTGATTGATCTTGGACGCAGCGGCGACTGGTTTCGGGAAGTGAGGAAGAAGACGAGGGATTGGTGGTGCTTGGGGGCAATGGCTGGATGTTGGAGCTTCAGTGGAGTGAGGCGAATTTGCTCATGTCCATTTCAAAGCTCGAGCAGCCTTTAAATAGGCAGGGAGCGGAGGGGGTTGAGTAATGGCCGCGGGGCCAAGTGTTCCCGGCGGTGAGCTGAGGTGGGGGCCGGGTCAGTCGCTGCGCAGTGTTAAGGAGGTGGACAGGGCGGGTCAGAGGCGCATGGGGGAGCTAACCGGCGATGGAGACCGAGGGCGACGGGGCTGTCACTGCTGAGCGGCATGGGCGCGCACCTGGGCGCGTCCAGCGCAGCAGTGTCAGCGCGGTCTAGACCGGCAAGGGCGTGCTCTGATGCGCCCTATCATATGGAGGCAATGCCTGACATGTCAACGAGGTTGAGACTGACAAGGGGAAAGAAAATGGGGAGGTACTGAGCTCGGGATGGTGCAGAGGTGGTCTGTCTCAGCTTGTCGACGCCGTCATGAAAAGAGGGAAGGGTTGAACCCTATTGCCAGGGCATGCTGCTGAGGTGAAAGGAACAGGGGAGTGCCTGAGCTGGTTTAAGTGCTAATAGTAACGTGGACAGGCTTGGTTAATAGAAGCACAAGTCACTTTTCCCTATCCAAGGTTGACATGAGGTGATAGAAGAGTGGAAATCCTGTGGCTTCGACTTGGCACTGAAGAATCATGTTGAAGACAGGCTCTGAGATGAAATGATGCTGCTGGCCAGCTCCTGGAGCAAGTGGTTGGCAGCTGAATTGGGTTTAAGAGGAGAGAAGGAAATAGGGGGGGGAAGGTGTTCGATAGGAACCTTGGTAAATTTTTGTACTGGAGGTGGCAAGGTTTTTCACAGAAATGGAGTAAGGATACAAAGATGAGTGCTGTGTAATTTTTGGGGAATTTTATGAGAAAGCAATGGTGGGGTTGTAGTTCAAATGGGGAATTTGATCAAATTGGGATTTTGAATGTAGTTCAAAAGTTTTGAACTGGACTTCCCAACTTTATTTCATAAGTTGGTGAGGAATATACTCAAGAAGCTACTGGTAAATTTCCAGACACTTTGGAGAAATAAAAGTGCATGTGATAACACTTTCTTAATTTCTGGAGGTAAGAAAACCTAATTAGGGTTTTGACGACAGAAGGGGTGTTTAGGGATTTTGACGACGGCAAGGGCGGTGGCAAGATACGGGAGGGTTGGGTAGCATGATAGGAAGGTTGGAAACAAACTTGGGCCGGTTGCCACTAGGGCTAGGGTTTGAACGAGGCATCGAGCATATACAACGTATGCGCTCTGATTAGGGTTTGGGTTTCATGCATGCGATGACGAGGAAAACCTTTGATGATGACATGAGATGATATGCATGAGGATTGCTGAAGATCCAAACAATCTGGCAAAAAGTTTTGGAATATACACGCATATACGCGCTTAGGGTTTTGGTTTTCGAGTAAACCCGATTAGGAAAAACAGGGCGTGACATCTTTCAACATAAATTTTTTGAGGTCGCCAACGCTAGTTTCAATACTGCTTTGGGACTTGATAAAGACATTAGTCTCTTAATCATTTTGTCATTAATCATCAAAACACACTTGCAAAGATGCACTTTCAAGGAGGCGCGGCTTGGGGGATGGCAGAGTGGCGACACCGCTCCGTTCCTGCAACGGTGGGTGGCACACTTCAGGGCTCCGACGGTGGCTGCGCTCCTCCGGTGGGGCTTGCCCGCGGATGGAGCTTCAGATGCGGTGGCGCGTGTGGTTGGGGCACACAAATATGGGTATGGTGGTTTTGGGCGGCAGTGGCCCGAGTTGTATTGTGGGCTAGGCGGCGATGCTTCAGCAGCGGGTTGCTCTGGATCTGGTGTTTGGCTAGACATGGTGATCTGCGACGCCCAGATCCGATGGTACAACGCCGTGGCGACTCATCATGGAGTAGTGACTGGCTGGTGCGTGGCTTCGGCGGTGGCTTCTACGCAGTGGTTACTCGGGTGCGGGCTGCGGCTGGCCCTGACGTGATAACGGCGTAGGTCTAGAGTGGCCGGCATGCTGGCTCTGGAGCCGGCAGGTAGGAGGAGTCCAAGGCGGTGCCCCCTGGCGGTGTTGCTCGATGCTCCGGACGAAGGCCTTGTCTGACTTTTGTTGGTGCCGATGACGGTGGCACTCTCGGGCGTCATTCCCCTCCTTGGAGGTGTCATCGTGGAGCTCCGGCACCTCTCCCACTCTCGGGGTGTCTTTCTTCGGGCGGAATCTTTAATCTAGCTTGCCGGATCGGGTGCTAGCGGCATCCTCGATGTTGCTTCCTCCTTGAAGGCGTTGTTTTGGAATCTTGGTGCCTTGATTGATCGGCAATACTGGGTCGACAGAAGGCCGATGGTGTCGTGATAGGCAAGAGGCCAACTAACGACGTGCGTGGATGGCGTGGCTACTCATGTGGCAACGACGATATGGACAAGCAGTGTTGGGTCACGGCATGACCTTCGTCATTGACTAGCCAGTGTGGCCGTTGGTTTTTCTGTGCATCGTTTTGCCATGTTGCTGTGAAGTCGGAGCTGCCACGTCATGGTGGATGACAAGATGGTAACGATGACTCACAGATGGTGACTTGGGTGGATGGCACTCTAGCGGTTGCAGTGGACCTATTTGATGCAAGTCTTGTAACTTTCTTCTACAGGGCTCATTGCTGAAATCGTCTTGCATGGCATTTGTCGATGGAATGGGGCCCAGGGTCCCCCGAACCGCCGGCGGAGGCCAATCAAATGCCGCGGAGTGAAACACGTGGCGGCCGGGTCGGTGTAGACCCCGCCCCGGCAGTCAAGTGGATCCGGCGGTCAAGCCTAAGTGCTCGGGGGCCTTCCCCGGGCATCGCACACCGCGCAAATATCCTGAAAGGACCTCGGGCTCCCGAGAGTCCAAGGCTCAGGAATCGAGGGAGCGCTCGGGGCCCCTTCCCCGAGCGCCCGGCGTCCCGAGAGGTGTGGGGCCCAGGGAAGTGCTCGGGATGTCCCCCCGAGCACTTCTCCTGGAGCTCCCCCCGTAAGGGGCCCCGAGCGACCCTCCAACGAGTGCTCCCCGAGCGCTCGAGGTCGCTCGAGGGCAGCCTGGGACAGCTGGCGCCCCTCTCAGTTGAAGGAGCTGCTCGGGGCCGGAGTGCTCGGGGATCGTCGTGTTCCCCCGTGGGGCCCATCTCTGGGCACGTCATCGAGCGGCTAGCTTCTCCAGCAAGCCTCAGCCCTGGCAGAGGCATTTAATGCCCGTCATTTCGACAAGAAATTCTAAGCCCTGTGAGGGCATGATGACGGTCAGGCCGGGCCCCACCCGCTCAGGCGAAAGCCCCGTTGGCTATCGCCCCTGCCAAGTGATGGGTCCGACTGACAGGTCTGTTGACCGACCGGGCGCGCCGCACCGCACGCCCCCTGTCGCTGTCAACCTTTTTGCCCCTTGGGTCGCGTTACCGCGCGCCCCGGTGCGCGGGTTCGGTCGCTAGCGCCCGGGGCCCAGGAGCGGGTGTCTCAACAACCCTGTCAGAAGAAGCCCGGTAAGTCTTCGTTCGCGGGACCCGCCGAGCATAAAGATGTCAGAATCCCTGTCCAGAGGTGCGGCGAGGAGACGTCCGGCACAGAAGTCCGCGCTGCGCATTAAATGTAAGGCGTGGGCAACCCTGTAGCGCCCACGTCGCCAGCAGTACCCTTTGGCCGCTGCGGTAACCCCCCGAGTATATAAGGGGAGAACCGAGACCATGCAAAGGGTTGAACCTTTTTTCAGTTACGCTCTTGTTTGGCCATCTCTCTAGGGTTAGACCTCTTGGAGAAGAACTCCTCTTGTAAACAAAAAACCTCTGTAATCTTCGATAGATCAATACATACACACAGAAGCAGGACGTAGGGTTTTACACCTCCAAGGTGGCCTGAACCTAGGTAAATCATTTGCGTCTCCTGCATAAGATCCACCCTCGCCAGAAAATCATCACCGGCTCATAAGAAGAATCCTATTGCGCCCCCGGCCGAATCTCAAAGGGGGTCCAACCGGAGGGGGTCCAACCGGACCACCGCTAGAGGCGTCTCTACGCCGACAGCATTGGTGAGCTGTTGTGGTGAATCGGAGTCACCACATCACGTGGTGGCTGGGCGAAAATGATGACGTTCATGGGTGGCTTTAGTGGATCGACTGTCTCAATATTGTGCTTCGAGTTCGTATTGTTGTGGCCATATCAGCCGGGTGCCTAACTAGGTTTAAACGCATTGTAATTTAATTTTCACCTGGTATTTTAATCAATTGGGTAATTTTTTAGTTAATTAAATGGATTAAGGTAATTTGGCTCCGGTTTAAAGAAAACTGTACGTGGTGTCTTACAGTAGACGGGAGAGACGTACGAGCAGTAATACTGTTTGGCTGTTCGAAAGTGTCAACCCCGTGGCAGCGCAAAACGGCATCGTTTCCGACAGATTCCCAGCTCCCCATCGAGTCGGCAGCCCCCACCACGCGCCACCGGGGTCTGCCTCGCCCCTGCTGCTCTGGCCTCTGCATGCTGTCTCGAAGCCTTCGACGCTATGCTATGTTTCCTCCTGTCAACCTGCCAACGCAGGTCAGGGGGGCAGCAGCAGAAGAGCGAGTGAATGCTGCCTGTAACTCCTCCAGTAATTATTACACGCGGTGGAGGAGGAGCAGAAGGTTAGGTGCTGCCATTAAAGGCCTCTATTCATCAATTCCTGTGGTGGTGACAGGTGCGCTGGGGAGCACCGGAGCAGTCATTGCCCACGTTTTTGGAAGCTTCAAAGCACAGGTGAGAATTCAGGGACCCTTGCTCAAACGAGTCCCTCCAACGGGCCCTTTTGGAGGGAAAACATAATACTACTACAGATCTTCAATACACGGTCGCATTGATAGTACTGGAAAGGAAGGCCAATCTGAAGAATGCTAATCCTGTACATATATCATCCAATAAACCATAACTTAGAAGTAATGGAAACAGAATATCCCGTAGTCGTTACTGTGAACATTTTTTGTTATTCCTTGTGCATTGGTGATAGGTTGATCACCGGAGCAGCGAAAAGATTAGCACAACCTTCCTTATGTAGTGCCTTCGGGCCTTTCGGCACTAACACAAACAGCAAAACCAAAGTGACTACATATTGTAAACCAAAACATGTTGAACAATATAGTACAGTAATCTGGTAAATCAAAGTCACATTATCAGCAGAACTAGCTAAGAACGGCATCAGTCGTTCAAGTTGTGCGAAGATGTCAGTTGTGGCTATGCGGCATTGAGGCAATACCCACATGAGCAGATGAGCTGCAATTTCTCCCAAGGAAAGACCAAAGAACTGCAGAGGAGCAACAAACGGCCTTGCAACCCTAAAATTTCTGACAAACTACAAGCATTCCACAATCCATACCACTCTTTTCTTCCTCTTTTCTTCCCCACCCGCATCATATATGCATCTCAGAAAACAAAAGAAAAAAGAAAGCTCAGGACCATAAAGAACAGAGTTTTATAAGAGACCTTAAACCAGCTCATCCTCTGGACCATCCTGAGGATTCCTCACCAGCTCAAGTATATTCACCACCTCCCCCATGTCTGGCCGGTTCGATGGCACCTGCGAGGTGCAAACGAGGCCCAACTTGATGATCGGCATGGCCTCTTCCATCGGGAATTCACCACATAGCCGTGGATCCACGCAGTCCTCCAGCCTGCCTTCCTCCAGCGCACTTCTGACCAAATCACAGAGCACGACAACATCATCTTCCAAGTACTCAACGGGCCTCCTGCCCGTCAAGACCTCCAGTGCAAGCACCCCAAAGCCATAGACATCGCACTTCTCGGTGATCTTCACTGTCTTGCATGCAAATTCTGGTGCCATGTACCCAAGTGCACTCTGGATCTTACTGCTCAGCACATACCGGTCTAGCATCGGCAGCAGCTTTGCAAGACCGTAGTCACCGACCCTGGGTTCACCATTGCTGTCAAGCAGCACATTGCTTGACTTGAGATTGTAATGGATCACCCCATGCTGGTGGAGGTGCATCAGCCCTCTGGCAACACCGATGATGATGTCAAACCTCTCCATCCAGGAAAGTGAGTTCTCTTCCGTGCACTCATGCAAGTGTTTGTGCAAATTCCCTCCAGCAGGTAATCGTAGATGAGGAGCTGCAGTGATGAAGTCCAGTAAAAGCCTCTCAGTGCGACAATATTGTGGTGCCGCACCTTGCTAAGCAACTTCACTTGCCGCTCAAAGTCATCCTTTGACTTGACCAAGCTAGACACAGTGAGCTTCTTGATGGCTACCGGCTGGCCGTCTTTGAGCATTGTCTTGTAGACTGCACCAAAGCCTCCTCGCCCAAGCTCACAATCCTTATTCAACAAGGCATGTCCACCGGCACTGAACTCTGGGCTGCCTTTACCAAACATGACAAGCTTCCCGGAGCTAGCATCATTCTCCGGGGATTGGCTGAGGTAATCGTCTGATAACGCAATAGCAGGCGCTGAGCGGGAGGCGGCTGCACGGACACGACGGTTGAGCACAGACACAGTGATCACTCCGATAGCAATAGCAGCCCCACCTGCAATGGCAATGAGGCTGGAGACGCTCAGTATGATTTTCTTGTGGTGCATGCTGCTAGGGGACTGGGCGTGGCTTGCGACAAGGGGTTCGACGAGGAGTTGGGGTTGAGCACAATTGGCTTTGGCATGACCGCACTGCAGGAATTGTTCTTCCGTGAGCTGCATAGGCCAGAATTGTCGGATAGGAAGGAATCCGGGATGTTATCAAAGAAACGGCTGTTGGGGAGATCTCCTGATAGTAAATTGTGGGAGATGTCAAAGATGTGCAAGCTGGGCAGATTAGATAGCTCGACTGGTAGGGTCCCATTCAGCTTGTTCTGGGAGAGATCAACCACCTGGAGACTGGTGAGGTTGCCCAGGGTGCTAGGAATCGAACCCATGATGTTGTTGTGTGACAAATCCCTGGATTGCAAGAGCACAAAACTGTATCAATTAAAATGACTCCCAATATATTCGTCAAAAAATGACTCCCAATATTCAGTCAGAAGCAGGATCAAGTAATATTGAGTTTCTGATTGATTTGGTCAGTTCGCTAGTGTATGTTTTAGAAATTTATTTGATCAGTTTGCTAAGTTGAGAACAAACGTTTCCAAATCAAACACACGCACATTTGACTTCAGTTTTGAGTGTATCCAAAAATGAGGACCAGGGCACTGGGTACGAGCAGAACGACATGACAGAGACCCGCATTTTGCGGTTTTGGACTCCAAACAGAAAAAGAAGACATATCACTGTCCTATCACTTTCTACAACGTCTCTGCGACCTAGGAAACTGAAAGCAATCAAAGCATGCAAGAAATACCAAAACAAATAGACCTAGTCAACTTCACTAACAAGCAATCTCAATGACGTCAAGTTTAATTCGGCAAAAGAATTTAACAAAGCCAGAACTCACTCACAATGCAATTAGGGAACTGCAGCTCCCAATCTGTGCCGGGATGCGGCCGGTGAGCGAATTCCTCCCCATCCGCAGCTCCGAAGCGCCACCGCACCACCAATCTCCGGCGGCACGCTTCCATTGAGTTGGTTGCCGCTCATGTCGAGCAGCTCGAGCAGTCTCATCCCGCCAATGCCGGCCGGCAGCTGCCCGGATATAGAATTCGAGGACAGATTCAGAGACTGCAAACCCGCAATGGTGGTAATCTGTGGCGGGATCCCACCGGAGAACGCGTTGCTTGACAGGTCCAGCGCACGCAACACCAAGGCAGCATCACCAGGGACTTTGACCCATCCGTAGAGCTTATTGCCGGCGACGGAGACGCGCTGCAGCGGCAGGCCGAACACCCACCAGGGGAGCTCGCCGGTGAGCGCGTTCCGGCTGAGGTCGACCTCCACCAAGTTCTTGCATTTCGCGATGTCGTCCGGGATGGCGCCGGCGAAGTGGTTGCCCGACAAGTCGAGCCGCTCCAGCGCCCACATCTCCCCGATCCACGCCGGCACCTCCCCAGTGAGCGCATTGCCGCCGGCGCCAAGAAACCGCAGCCCCGACAGCCTCCGGAGCGATTCCGGCAAACCGCCAGTGAAAAAATTATGCCCTAAAATCCAGCGATTTAAGCAGCGCCGCCTCGCCGACGTCAGCCGGTATCTCCCCGGCGAAGAGGTTACGGCTCAAATCCACCGCCCGCAACGAGCTGCTCCGGGGGAACCCACCAGGAACACTCCCGGAGAGCGCATTGCCGGAGAGGTCCAGAGACCGGAGCGAAGGCAACGACCAGAGGCCGTCGGGGATGGGGCCAGCGAGGCGGTTGAAGGAGAGGTTGAGGGACACGAGCGACGAGCAGGAGGCGACGGCGGGTGGGATGTAGCCGGAGAGTTCGTTGTGGGCGAGCGAGAGGGTGCGGATGGCACGGCATTGGGCGAAGAGCTCGGCGGGGACGGGGGCAGCGAGGCGGTTGGAGGAGAGGTCAAGGGAGCGGAGGCGGGGGAGGAGCCGAGGAGGGAGGGGAGCACGGGTCCGGACAAGTTGTTGCGGGGGAGGGAGAGGGAGAAGAGCGCGTCGAGGCGGAGGAGCGCGCGGGGGAGGCGCCCGGAGAGTGACGCGGCCGGGAGCGAGAGCGAGGTGACGCGCCCGTGAGCGCGTCGCAGCCGACGCCCGGCCAGGAGCAGGGGCGGTCGTCGTCCTCCGTCCACGCGGCGAGGCGGCCCCAGCGGGTCCGCCACGCCGGTCTTGAAGACCACCAGCGCGAGCACGTCGTCGGTGAGAGCGGTGGTGGTGGTGGTGGTCGTCGCGGCCGCCACCAGGAGGAGCGCGGCGAGGAGCAGAGCCGGGAGGGGCCATGGCGTCTGCGCGGGAGAGGGGAGGCGGGAGGGGCGGCGGGATCACACCGGCGCTTTGTCCATTTGTGCGGAGCAGTTTCCGGAGGAGAGGGGTGCTGCGGGCGAGAGAGGCGAGAGGTGGTGCAGCGGCGAGGCCGTGAAGTGTGTAGGCTGTCACCTGTGGAGCAGTGGGGAAGCGGGAGCCCCCCTCGCGCTATTAATGTGTGCTACGAGTAGAACAAAGCAGGAATAGACAAAATGATTCGATCTCCCTTTTCTAATTTCTCTACTTTTCTTTTCAAAACAAAGCAAAAAAGATATGCTTTCTAGGTAAAATGTTAGTTTAACTATTGGTCACCTCAATCATTTTGTTGGTTATTTTTTGGTCGATTAGATCGAATAGAAATCCTCGTGACATCTTGCTATGTTCATGTTAGGTGCGTTTCAAGTTCATTGTTGGTTTCACAAAAAAAAAGAGAAGAAATCCATCCTAGTGACAGCTGTTGTTCATGGCATAACGAAGGATATGTGCAGTCATTTTAGTATGTCCTGTTAACACTTTACATAGCAGATAGAATGGTCGTATAAAAGAAATGCAATCCTCTGAAGCCTGAACTGATGACACAGAGAAAAAGAGTTTAGAATTTATGGTATTGTATTGTGTGGACTCGACAACATAAATCACTTGTAATACCGCCACTGACGATGTTGAAGATATGATATTCCGAATTCATATCTTCTGATTCAATTGCTTAAATTGATAGCTTTGATATAACCAGAGCATTTGCCTGTACCAAGATTGTAAGAGCAACTCCAACAGCTTCCTCATATTTCATTCCCTATATCTCCATATGGGAGCTTCCTCAAAAGATTCCTTCCCTATATCTCTTTTTACTCCAACAGCTTCCCTAAATCTCATTCCCTATATCCAATCATCCCATTTTTTATTGATTTCCTATAACTACCACCTTATTCTCAACGGTTATTCTTTTGCAACGGATATTTTTCTAACGACGCTGTTTCCAACGGTCGTATTTTCAACGGCAACAATTCGAACGGCTATATTTCCAACAGCTTTATTTCGAATGGGTATTATTTTGGAACAGATATTTTTCGAAGGAGGATATTTCTAACGGCCGTTTTTTGAACCGCTACAATTCCAACGACTACAATTCAAACGGCTGTATCTCCAACGGCTTTATTTCAAACGGCTATATTCTCAACGGCTATATTTTGCTGTCTATATATATGCAGTGTGGCGCCCCCGGTTTTTAAGGCCGGGAACTCCCTCGTGATTACTGTATCGGTCCCTGGATCAGTAGCCGATACACACGAGTTAACTTGTATACCATGGTCATACATACGAATACCATAATATCATAAGTAAATCTGATACCTGTAGCCCAACGGCTATAAACTTGCAGCGGAAAATCCAACGAAGATGTGGCCCATCAATATGCCATACCCAACAGGCAACTGACTGGGGTTACGCCCTAGCGTTCGCGATCGTAATTGTTTCTTCGGAATTGATATCTCCTTCGTCTGGCCAAATCAACAAGCCAGGTGAGTACATTGAATGTACTCGCAAGCTATCCCCACAGGGAAATAATACGGCATAGTTCATGCAAAGGAATATCTCAAAGGAGAGCTCTGACCTAGGTGTCATGTTGTGCGGAAATGTAAGTCTTTATTGTAAATAACAATAATAGATTCAAAAGCGAATTTTGTAAAACAACGATCCCAACGTATCACATCGTCCTCCGTGGTAGCCCTTGCTACCTCTCCTTTATTTCCTCCGCGGGATAGCCGCGCTCATCACCGCTTACCCTTTCGGCTTCCGCTCACACCACCCCGGTGGTGTAGCTAGCCTTTCCTTCAGCAATTCCTAGCTACCAATCCGGGTAGCGTAAATTGCACCCTGTGGACACATCATGCCCACGTCCTTAATCCCTTTCCCAGCTTTCATAAACAAAACTCAGTCTAACCAGTGTGTGGCCTTACCAGTTCATGTCCATGACCGAGGACGCGGCTATTCGAATAGTTTTAACACTCTGCAGAGGTTGTACGGCTTTACCCACAAGATGTAGGTCACCCAGGAAGTACTTTGCAAGTATACTGCCAGGGTTATTACAACGAGACCCTTCCCCCGTGTTCATGCCAGAGCCGGACTCGCTAGGAGGACTACCCGATCCTCTGCATCACGAATGACAGGGGAGGGACTCTCCCCCTTTGTGTCGGACCATGTTCCACGCACCTTGTAAGACTCTACTGAGCTTTACCCCCACAATACGGTGAGACCCATGAAGAGCTTTCCCCCCTACGCAGTCCCGTGGAGATCCTCTAGGGATCTACCGGATCCACTAGCACTTCAACCTAACTTCCCACGATTCCGGGCTCCGGCATTAGACGAAGTACCAGGTCCAGTCCTTCCCATAAAGGACATGTGGACGTACGGTGAGGGAACTGACTCAGCGGCACTTAGGTTCGGTCCTTAACTGATTCGAGCAGGACTCCATATCCAACCATCTCCTCGGGTAGCAACCGGCTACCCGGCTATCTCATTTCTCATGTAGCGACCGGCTACTTTACCACCTCCAAACTCCCTTAGCATTCCTGCCCGAATCCAAATCCTCCATCATCTCATTCAGGGTTTTTAATAAACATTCTTTTGTAAATGGCACCTCGGTATGCATTTACACACCGAGGGTTTTGATCCCAATCCCATCGCATTGATTAAAACTTAGTTTTCACTATAGCAGGGCTAAGCGGGGCTATCGCCTATACTCCTAGCTAAGATTGCCGATCGTTCAATGATCAGTACTTAACACTAGGGTTACAAAGATAGGGTTCATCGGGCCTAAGCCATGCATCTAATAGGAATAACTAGGTCTACATAAAATAACGATTTTACCCACATAGCATGCAGTTTCATAAACAAAATAATTAACGTTACAAATATAGGATTTCAACATGGTCAAGGTGGAAATAGCTTGCCTGGCAGTTCCTGTTCCTGTTCCTGTTGCGGGGCGACCTCAGATCCTCCTCGTGCGCGTACCTCACTCCGTCGACTACACGTCGGAAAATTTGGCGAATAAGAAGCAAATCAAAACGACTCCAAACAAAACAGAAGTTTTGCATACTCGGGAGGGAGAGGTACGGCTAAGGCGAATATACTAGTTTGAGTCGAGCTAGGGTTTTTGGGAGTTTGAAAATACCGGGCATGGTTCGATGGGGAAATGGAGCGAGAATATATAGGAACTTAACTAAATGGTGAATCCTCGAGGTTTTTAGGGCTTGGGTCTACGAGTGCAGAGGATACTCTAGGGAATGGGTATATATGTGTTCTCCCACATGAAATGACGATGTTTTTAATCGGATGCGAGGATTCGCGTCCTTAGGGTTATGCGATCAACTCCTAATCTTACGGATTCATAGATGCTAGCGATATTCCAACATGTCGGTAGTGGAGAATACTTGCCTTGGCTATTCTGACAGCTACATATAGAATTTATGTGGTGCTTAAGAAAAATAAACTCTTGCCCTAACTCGATTCCTATTAAAGTTTTAAATGGATTCATATTTTGTAATTTATGTGAAGGTGAAGGTCTGGGTATTTTGGACCTACTGGTGGTTAATTACTTTGGGTTTGCATATATGGCATATAAGTGGATTTAAGGGAAGAGGAACTAATGCCCTAACTAAATTTCTATTCTTTTAAATTCAAACTGTTTTAAACTTGGAAAGGTGTTGAACCAACGGTCCTTAATTGCTTCGAGTTTTTTTTGGGACTGGAACTATTCCTCACTAAACCGGTCATTAGCAACACGAATAGGTCGCAGTGGCTGCGCTAGGTTTGGGAGCAAATCAATGAATTAATTGAGCTTCATTACTAGCTCGCTGAGCCTTAACGCTGTCGGAGGCGGAAAACAAATGGGCGCCTTCCCTGGATAGATAGCTGTGGTACTTACCCGCTCGGAAAAGAGCCCCCAAATTCGCCTGGGCTGCTCGGTTAGGGCAGGGCGACGGCGGTGCTTCGGATAGGGCGGTCAGCGGCGACTCCTCGGATGGGAGGCTACCGGCGGTGAGCTAAGGAAGGGCGGCCTACCCTGGCGCCGTCGGGTTGAGCCTTGAGAGCTCGATTGCTGGCTGGGGTAGCCGAGCTGGCTCAGAACAGAGGAGATGGGTTAGACCGGCGGCGGTAGGGGCGGCGGATCCCTTGCCATCGTGCCCTGTTAGCCAAAAATCAAGGGCACGGCAAGGACCAGGGAAGCATAGGGAGCCTATTTTTGAGGGGAGATTGAGGTGGCTACGTGCGGGAGGGGGAGCTCGACGGCGAGCGGATCCGGGAACAGAGGAGCGGCGGTGGTGCTTGGGCAGGAGGTTTCCGGCGACGGGATGCTATACAGCAAGGTGGGCGGGCTCAGTGGAAAGTGGAGGGGCTCTAAGCTTGGTTGCCCCGGGCAAGAAGCTTGGATTAGCTCGGTCGGCTTGGGCTGGTGCGGAACCGAGAGGGGAGTCGAGGTCTGAGTTGGAGAAGAGAAAGCTTGAGATGAGGCGGCTTGAGATGGTGGCCTTGGAATGTTGGGGAAGGAGTGGTGAGTTAAGTCTGGTGTTTGGCAAGCCTACTTATAGCCGGTCCGGTGAGGGTGGCGCGGTGAGCTGGCGGTGCTGTTGTTCCGGCGATGTGACAAATCTGGGCGGCTGCAGCAGCGTGGCCGAGGCTACTGGGGAAGGGGAGGACGACCGTGGAGCTCCCTGATTTGCTCGGCGGTGCTGCATCGACGAGAGACGCGGCGGATGACTCGTCGTCACCGGCGTTCGGCGCGGCGAGCGTGGTGGCGTGTCGTCGGGAAACGCGGTGAGAAACTCTCCCGAGGCGCAGCTGGCATGAGCTGGTCTTGACTCGGAAGCAGGTCCGACCGGCGTGCGGCGCGGGACGAGTCGACGGGCAGCGCGGCGCTGGTCCGAGCTCGTGCTTGGAGATGGGACGGCTCGGAACAAGGTTTGACGACGTGGCGGGGCTGGGGAGCGCGAGGACAAGCGCGCAGAATAAGGCGGTAGCTGGACGACGGTGTTTCCGGCGAGGTGGACGACGCCATCAGCGGCGGGAGGCGCGGCTTTGGCACGCTGGCTGACATTGGAGCGGAGCCAGAGCGCGGCCAGCTCATACCATTGAGCGGCATTCGCGTGTCGTGGCGTGCCTTGAAGAGCATGGAGGTGTCCCTCGCATTGGTGCGGATCTGGACGCGTGCACGAAAGCTCCAGGAGTATTTGGTTGCATCTGATACTTTGTGCAGTGCAACTTTTGGATGCTAGCATTTGACATGGCCTTGGTTCTGTTGGAAGGGATGGGACGTAGCAGAGGTGGTGGTGCTAGACGTGTTCGACGCTCCGGAGATGCTGGGATGAGGTGTTCATGCTGTGATGAAGAGTAGGTAGTGTTCGGAGCAGAGGAAACAGTGTGTCACTTGAATGCCCATGTCGGCAAGTGGATGGCATTGAGCTGGACAGGCATACAAAAGAGATTCCCTTGGAGGAGTTAGGTCATGGATGGGTTCTAGCGGTGTAAAGGAACATCCCAGCAATACTTGGTGACTGCTGGTTGAGTTCTGAGTTAGGATTTCTGAGAAAGAAGGAAACAGGCAGAAGGTGTTTGGTGCGACGTTCTTCAGATTTTTGAATTGACGTTGGCTGTATTGTTGTACATCTGTTGTCCTCGTATTAAAGAGAGCGCTCTTTCTGCATATTCGAGGTTCGGGAGGTGATGGGGATGCGTGGTAACACTCTGGAACGACAGAGTCTTGGTTCCGGGATATTGGAGTTCAGGGGGTCGCGAGTGTAGGTGCATACCTGCACTGGGAGTTCTTGCATATATGTGGTGGCATCGATAATCATGATGGGTTTGCAATTTCGTCGAAAAGGGTGTCATTATGGTGTTGGTGTATTCGGGTAGTGAGCGAGCCGGCTTTCGAGAGGGAGGTGGCATACGTGTCGTGCCGAGAGGGAGAGAACGCCTTAGGGCATTGGTTGGAATTCTAGAGGTCGTACTCACTCTTAGGGCTTTGCTGGTTTTGCCGAGAGGGCGACATTAGGCTCGGGGTGGATATGCGTATACGAGCTTGTGACGAGCACTGACTTAGGCTCAAATGTGCATGCCGTTTAGGACACGACAAGCTCAAGGACTCCGAGAAATTCCAACAGACAAAAAGGAGGGCATGATCCCTGTGGTATGTATGTGTATATGTGTCCGTGCTAGGGTTTGGTATAAGGGCATTTTGGCAGAAGCGCGATGATTCCCTCTATTAGCGTAAAAAGTTTTTGTGAGCCCTGATTTTCGGGTTTTAGAAAATCGGGATGCGACAAA